>CM029019.1:120100194-121300194 GCA_016801055.1 Panax notoginseng
GAATCTGTTTGATTATGTGAAAGACTTAACTAGTTTTTAATTGTAATTTCTGACGTGTTTATGAACGACGGAATATGTTAATGTTTTAAATCCTGTGGATTTCTTTATTCCAGGATAGATGATGTAAATAGCAGTATGCTATAGTTTAATGTTAAAAATTTTTATTTGAATGAAAAGATATCAAGTTGTTTGAGATGATGTGTTAAGTGATATGTTAATTGTTGAGTAATGTCTTAACTATGTAGAGAAATAAATAAAGTTCTAATAAACGTTTATTTAACAGAAAAATGCCGCCAAGGAGAAGACAACAACGTCAACCGGCTCAGGAAGGGTCAACCAATAATAACAATAATGCCAACGTTAATCCAGTTCAACAGCTAGTTAATTTACTAACTGGAGTCATGAATAACCAACCGCAAGCTCCACCTAGCACAACGTTTAAAGATTTTAAGGCGGTGGGACCGCCAGAGTTTCAAGTTCCGTTCAAAGGTTCCAGAAACCGATCGAGGCTCAAACGTGGGTGATGGAAATGGAGAAGGTTTTCGACGTTGCTAGGGTTCGAGAAGATCAGAAGACCGTTTTTGCGACATTTATGCTGAAGTCTGAGGCTAGCTACTGGTGGCAGGCAAACAAGATGCGAGGAGGTGAAGGTGTAATTACGTGGGAGAGATTCAAAGAGATGTTTTTCGAAATGTATTTCCCAGCTAGTTCGCAGAATCAGATGGAGGTGCAATTTCTGGAACTGAAACAGGGAAACATGAGCGTGCCTGAATATGCGGCTAAATTCGATGAGTTGGCAAGGTTTGCCCCGTATCAAGTACACACTGACGAGAGGAAAGCCAGACGATTCGAACAAGGACTGAAGCCTTGGGTATACAGCAAGGTATCAATGTTTCAACTTAACACGTTTGCGGGAGTATTGGAAAAGGCCATTCTCGCGGAAGGAGGAAGTGATGCAGTGACTAAGTACAACCAAGAACAGAAAAAGAAAAAAGAGTGAGAATGAAGGTAATAACAAGACTGGTGGAAGTAATACTGGGAATAATAATAATCAGAAGAGGAAGTGGACGGATAACTCGACAGCTGGAAGTCAAAACGGAGGCAGAAAAAGAAGATAGAAGCATGTCCGACTTGCGGCAAGGCACATCTAGGAGTTTGTTTGAAGGGAAAGAGAGTGTGCTACAATTGTGGTCAGGAAGGCCACATAGCACCAAATTGTCCAAACCCAAAGAAGGGTGCTTGTTTCAACTGTGGTTCGAAAGATCATTTAGCAAGAGACTGTCCCAAGAAGGGATCGGGAGGATCAGGACAAGGAGGAAACCGGGGAAATAACAGTGGAAATACCTTAACCATCACCGGACCACCTGCAACAAACCGACCAACCGCCAGAACTTTCAATATGACGGTGCAGGATGCAATCCAGTCTCGTGATGTGTGTCAGGTATCATTCCGATCAATGAAATTAATGCTTACGTTTTATTTGATTCGGGTGCTACTTGTTCCTTTATATCCGATGACTTTGCTAATAGTTTAGATTTGCTTAAGGATGAATTGGAATATCCCATGATTATAGAAATTGCGAATAGAGAGATAATTCCTGTTAAGCATGTGTATAAGAATTGTAGAGTGGATATTAAGGGTAATATCATGAACATAGATCTTATCCCTATTCGATTGGGGGAATTCGACGTTATATTGGGTATGGATTGGCTATCCAATTATGGGGCTGTAATTGACTGCCAAAAGAAGCGTATTAACCTTATGACTCCGTCAAAGGTTGTGTTTTATGGTAGCAAGTCGCCTAGACAAGCGAGTTGTCTGACGATGTTGCAGGCTAGGAAGTTATTAAGACAAGGCTGTGTAGGATATTTAGCTTACATAGTCGACAGTCGAAAAGAGAACCCGAAGGTAGAGGAGATACCGATTGTGAGGGACTTCGTCGATGTATTTCCAGACGATTTGCCAGGACTTCCACCAGATAAAGAAGTAGACTTTGTGATTGATTTGGCGTCCGGAACTGCTCCAATATCGAAGGCACCATACCGAATGGCGCCAGTAGAGATGAAGGAATTAATGGTATAACTACAAGAATTGTTGGACAAAAAGTACATTCAACGAGCGTATCGCCGTGGGGAGCGCCGTGGTGTTGTTCGTGAAAAAGAAGGACGGATCGATGAGGCTCTGCATTGACTACAGAGAATTAAATAAGGTCACGATTAAGAACAGATATCCATTACCGAGGATCGATGATCTGTTTGATCAATTGAAGGGAGCAAAATACTTTTTCAAGATTGACTTGAGTGGTTATCACCAACTGAAGGTGAGGCCAGAGGATGTACCGAAGACAGCGTTCCGAACGCGATATGGTCATTATGAGTTTTTAGTAATGTCGTTTGGTCTTACGAATGCTCCTGCAACATTTATGGGACTAATGAATGGTGTATTCAAGCCGTTTTTGGACAAATTCGTGGTGGTATTTATAGACGACATTTTGGTATATTCCAAAACCAAAGAGGAACATGAAGAACACTTGAGGTTAACGTTGGAAGTATTGAGAAGGGAGAAGTTGTATGCTAAATTTTCGAAATGCGAATTCTGGATCGAGAGAGTACAATTTCTTGGTCACGTAATCGATAAAGATGGAATTTCAGTAGATCCATCCAAAGTAGAAGCCGTGATTAACTGGGATCAGCCGAGAACGCCGTCAGAAGTAAGAAGTTTTCTTGGATTAGCAGGATATTATAGAAGATTCATACAAGATTTTTCTAAGATCGCAACTCCGTTAACGAATTTAACTCGAAAAGCTGTGAAATTTGTTTGGACGGAGAAGTGTGAGGAGAGTTTTCAAGAATTAAAGAAGAGGTTGAGTACAGCGCCTGTGTTATCTCTTCCGGATGATACAGGAAATTTTGTTGTTTTTAGCGATGCGTCGCATAAAGGACTTGGCTGTGTGCTGATGCAAAACGGCAAAGTCATTGCGTATGCATCACGGCAGTTGAAGGATTACGAGAAGGGTTACCCAACCCATGATTTGGAGTTAGCTGCAGTTGTTTTTGCTTTAAAAATTTGGAGGCACTATCTATACGGGGAGAAGTGTGAAATATATACGGACCACAAGAGTCTAAAATATATTTTTACACAGAAAGATTTGAATATGCGTCAAAGAAGATGGTTGGAATTAATCAAGGATTATGACTGTGAGATTTTTATACCATCCGGGTAAGGCTAATGTGGCTGCCGACGCCTTAAGTAGAAAGGGTCGTGAGAAATTGATGATGTTGACTGCTCAGCAGGAGCTAATTGCAGATATGGAGAAACTGGAGTTAAAAGTGAAGTATCCTATGGAGATTGATGAGAAGCTATTTCAGATGCAATCTGGTACAACTCTACTAGATAGAGTGAAGGAGGCTCAGCTTCAGGATGATGAATGCAAAAAGGTAACATCGAAGATATCTGAAGGAACCGAACCAAGATTTAAGATGGATAAGGAAGGAATATTGAGATTTGAAAGCAGAATTTGGGTTCCGCCAGTATAAGAAATTAAGGAAGAAATTTTGAGCGAGGCTCATAGTTCAAGATATTCAATTCACCCTGGTAGTACAAAAATGTACCAAGATCTTCGACAACATTTTTGGTGGCCGAATTTGAAACGTGATGTTGCAGAATGTGTTGCCAAATGCCTGACATGTCAGAAAGTTTAAACAGAACATCAGAGACCGAGTGGATTGCAACAAACATTGGAGATCCCAGAATGGAAATGGGAACATATTACGATGGACTTCGTAGTTGGCCTTCCGACGACTCAGAAAGGCTACGACTCAGTATGGGTTATCGTTGACCGACTGACGAAATCCGCGCACTTCCTTCCTATCAAAATCAGATTTAACTTAGATCAGTTGGCAAGATTATATGTGAAAGAGATTGTTTCGAGGCACGGAGTGCCGGTGTCTATTGTTTCCGATAGGGATCCGCGCTTCACATCAAATTTCTGGAAACGTCTTCAGGAATGCATGGGTACACAACTGCGAATGAGTACAGCTTACCACCCTCAAACAGACGGACAGAGCGAACGAACGATTCAAACACTGGAAGATATGTTACGAGCCTGTGTAATGGACTTCAAAGGAAATTGGGATGATCACCTACCGTTGGTAGAGTTCGGCTACAACAACAGTTACCACGCTAGTATTGGTATGCCGCCTTACGAAGCGTTATACGGCAGAAAGTGCAGAACTCCGCTTTATTGGGATGAAGTTGGTGAAAGACAATTGCTAGGGCCAGAATTGGTACAGCAGACGGCAGAAATAGTCAAAGTGATCCGAGCACGACTGGTAGCAGCTCAAGATCGACAGAAGAAATACGCTGATCCACATCGTAAAAATATCGAGTTTGAATCAGGTAGTTATGTTTTCTTGAAGGTCTCTCCCTGGAAGGGAAAGATCAGGTTCGGAAAGAAAGAAAAATTGAGCCCAAGATTTATTGGACCCTTTGAGGTACTGCGAAGAATTGGAGAAGTTGCGTACGAGGTAGCCTTACCTCCAGCACTCGAGAATATCCACAACGTCTTCCATGTTTCTGTGTTACGACCTTACAAACCTGATTACAAGCATGTAATTGAATACGAACCCCTGCATTTTGAGAAAGACTTATCTTATGAAGAAATTCATGTCCAAATTATCGACCGAAAAGAACAAGTTCTCAGAAATAAAACTATACCTTCTGTTAAGGTAATTTGGAGGAACCACAATGCTGAAGAAGCTACGTGGGAACTCGAAGAGAATATGATGAAGAATTACTCTCATTTATTTACTTAATTATTTGTAAGCGATTCTGGGGACAGAATCTTTGTAAGGGGGGAGAATGTAACGGGTCGAAATATATTGAGTCGTGATTCTGGGGACAGAATCCTTTTAAGGGGGGAAGATGTGACGAACGAGAATTTTATAATTTATTTTAATATTTATTGAATTAAATAAATATTTTTCGACGATTTAATTATTAGATTAAATAATCAATTGATGCAATTGTGGTAAAATAATTTAATTATATGTGTTGTATTTATTAAATTAATGTAGAAAATTTTTATTATTCAAGTATGCGATTATGTGAGCTTATTGAATTAAATGAAATAATTTAATTAAGCATGATGTTATTTAATTAATTTAATTATTAATTAGAGATTTAATAAATTAACATTATTTATTAACGAAATAATTAATTATATGACTGTGAAATTATGAGAAGTTATTATATTTTATTTATATTAAATAAAATATATAAATTATTGTGCAAGTGGGTGTGACATGATTTAAACTATAGTATAAGAGGTTTATTTAATTAAATGACTTTTGGAATCTATTCTAGCTAGCCAAACGGAGCCTAATGGGAGTTAGGAGCAGTTAACCCATGATGGGTAACTGATCTCCATAACGCGCGTCAGTTTTTCCCTTTATTATCATACGTCTTTTCTTTTCTTCATTTGTTAAGTCTGGCATAGCATCACAGAGAGAGATTTTGAAATTTTTGAAGGAGAGTGTAAGTTGTGTGAATTAAAGGATTAATTGAGAAGGTTTTAATTCTACTCATTCATACTCTGGGTAATTTTCTCCAAACCCAAATTCTTATTTCACGTCTTTTTAAGTTTTATGATTATGGCTTTCATATATTCTGTAAGTCTCTGTGAATTGGGAAATGATAATTTTTATAAGAATGTGTAATTATTCGAGTAGTATAACATGTTTACTATGTAGACCATGTTATCAGTGCCATGAAAATACACCATATATGATTGCTACAAAATTACAGAGTATGGTTTATGGCCTTAAGGCCTTATACGTGAAAATTTATGTATTGATCATATATTATCCCTAAATTTTAGACTTGTATGTTGTTATGCATGTTAATACGAAGAGTTTAAGCCTTAAACGAACGAATTCGGTGTTATAACGAATTCGTAGGGAGAATTTTCACATAAAGTTTTCTAAAACTTCATGAACATCAAAGTCAGTGAATTGTTAGGCTTTAAATATGTTATTAAGTGTTTAAATGGGTTAAAATCACTCCATAGATGTTAAGTAGTGATTATGTATAAATTATAACATATGGGTATGTGTAAATTGGTGAAATTAGTGTTAAAAATGTGTTGATTTCGCTGAACTCTGTGTTCTTCGCGAACTGAGATTCAGTTTTTGGGGTCTCGCGCCGCGGCGCCAGCTCTAGAACTGATTTCTAGCGCGCAGCGCCACAGCGCTCGCAGCGCCAAGACTCGAGCCACGGCGCGCCTCAGCGCCGCAGCGCCAAGGGCCCGGCCACAGCGCCACCGCGCCGCAGCGCGACTCCTTAACACATTAGTGGCGCCGCAGCGCCACTCTCCAGAAAATGTCAGAAATGTATTTTTAAAATGTTAAAGTCTAACAAGTGTTAGTGGATTGATGTAATGAACATGTAATCATGTTAGAGGTATTATGAGATGATAAAATAGTTGTTTAACATGTAATAAAATACTACATGTGAATTGAATTATTAAATACATAATTAGTTTGATAATTCATGAAATATAAAATATGTGACAACGTGATAATTTGACTAAGTTTAGTCAATAATTAAAGTAGACAACGAGAATGAGTTTTTGATGAACAGTTAAGTTATAATTAACTGGTATTGTGTATGTGAATGGTATGTAGGATTTAATTCAAAGAACGTGCTTAGTTAAAGTGTAATCTACGCACGAGGCAAGTATCATATCCCTAACTCCATTCTATTGAGCAAGTTTATTTAAACTTAAACGTTACTTTTATGTTGAGCAAGTTTTCCTAACCCTACTTGTCATTATTGTTCAAGTTTATTATTTACCTTGAATAAATTATCCTTGTTATTATTCAAGTTCAAGCATGATATTAAAGATTAATTATCTTTCCAAAGCATGATTCAGTTATACAATAATTGTCCTATTGTATACTTTTGAGATTTTTATTCAAATCAAATATCAATTATTGTTGAACCTTATTAGACTAGTGAACCTTATTGATTCAACTAGTCCATAGTTGATGAGCGTTCTAAATTTCAGAACCCTTGATGAATTTATCCAAACCAAACTTCCTTTGGTGCGGACTCGAATGTCAAACTGAGATGAACAACCCTGTATAGGGGATTATTTACGCTTTAGCGCTAAGATATTGTGCACAGTATGGTACTAAGGGTTGATCCCCCTAAGTACGAGAAGAAGGTCCATAGTTTTATGACTGTTAAAGGTTTCAAGTATAACCCTTGTTAACCTAGGACATAGTTCAAGGTCTTATGACCCTCAGAATTCTTTTGATTCTTGTTATTTATTCTTGATTCAAAAGTTGAGCTTTTATTCAGATGTCTTTGATTATTCGCATGTTATTATCTTGTTGTTTCATTATTATACTTGTGGGCATTTGTGCTCACTCTTGCTATATAATAACATTGCAGTTAAGAATGAAAGAAGTGATGAACCTTCGACTAGTAAGGGCAAGGGCAAAGTTAGCAAGTGTTGAAGACTTGTATTTATTTTATTGATGATGATTTATGTTTAAGACTTGAGTTATGATGTTGTTAAGACTTAATTGTTTAGAATTCCGCACAGATGTTTTAAGGTTAGTTTAAACCTGGGATTGTATTATTATTATTATTATTCGAATGTTGTAATCCTTTTAAGGAGAAGTTTTATTATATCTATTGCATAGTTTGCATTTATCATGGGTAGATAGATAGATGATATTTGTACAGTGAACACCAAATCCCGTGGAATCGAAGTACCCGGATTTGGGGGTGTCACAGATCTTATGACCGCTCACCTAATGTCAGTACATCGTTTCAAAAATAAATTTTGAAAACAAAGGAATCCTATCAATTGAGATCTCTTCACAACCTTTGTTCAGTTGTTGAAGGCTTAGAAGTATGAAAGCATAATTCTTCATTTTGTTTTATATACAACTGTTATACTTGTTGGGCATGTAAATGTTCATTTTTACTTAAAATTAAATGGTTTTAGCAAAAACTGAGCGTGTTCAAGGGTCCGGAAAGGACAAGGGCAAAGGTAAGATGGATAAATAAGAGAATGGAAACTGTAATAGATAGGTTTATTGTAAATAATTATGTTTTAATTATCATGTTAAGTAAATTTAAAGGTCTTAGAACCAATACACTTGTAATAATTAATAATTACTTTCCTATTGAAATAAATGCATGGTTATGTATGTTAGTATTAGCACCGTGAAGCACTGGATTAAGAGGTTAAAGATACTCGTATTTGGGGCGTCACAATATATCCTTAAAAATTGTAAATATTAGGATAGTAAGCTATGAACACAATCCACACACAACAAATTGGGATGGCATGTTATATAGAAATGATTAGATGACCTGAGGTACTATGATACATAAATAAAGATGTTCGCAAAACCAAATTTGGCCTCATAAACATGAAATAGCAGAAAAGTGAATAAAAATTATTTACAAAGAGAGAGAGAGAGAGAGAGAGGAAACCTCTTTCTTGTTGTGTTCTTCAACAGCAAATCGAGCGAGAGTATCAATCTCGGCACTGTTCTGAGCTGACGAGGTCGAATCTTTCAGTCCTCCGAGAGTTGCCATTGGATTGAGATCTTCTCCACTACAAAACCCCTTTTGTACTTGTTGCTTTGGAATTTGCAATGTAATGAGGCCAAACGCAGACGATGCTAGTGAAACTAAAACTATAAAGAGGGAGCAATAGATGAAGCACAAGAGTTTCATTTATTAGCACTTTTGCTGTATACATCTGTTTTTGGGACTTTTAACTATTGAGCTTCTTTTTTTCGTGCCTTTGTTTAGTGATGGTACCGTCGCAGATGGGAAGGAGTAGATACGTGGCGTACACTTTACGCGTGTCGGCCCTGGGCTCTTTGACTCCTTTATTATTATCATTTGTTTCATTTGTTTTCTTCTTTTGCTGATGTTTGCGTAGCTTGTAAGCATTGGGCTGATTTATTACAATCTCAATTACATATCTATCCTTTCATATTTTTAATGAATTTTAAAGTAATCTTTAATTGGTAAAAGCAATATTTTTATTCTTCAAATTATTATTTTAGTTTATTTTTGTTTGTTGAACTGCATGTACGATGCACGTATCTTTTAGTGAGCTTGTATTTGTTTTTTAATATTTAAATATTTTTTGAAATTCATGAAATTTAAGTGGATTGGAGTTGTGTAAGTTTCATGTTTAGTATTAAAATAATAATAAGCTTAATTGAAAAACACGTGTTTCGCACTCAACTCAAGTTTAAGGTTAACTCGGTTTAAGAAATAGAAATTAACCAAATTACCAATTTGAAGGATAAAATTGTCATTTTCACTAATTAAAAGACCAACTTAAAACTCGATGACAATTTAAGGGATAAATATGTAATTCAACCATTTATTGCATAATTACTTTTGCTAGTAAGACTTGGAACCTAAGGCCGCGTTTGGATAGGTGAATAGAATATGGTTAAGTTCACATGTCATGTTTAGAACTTCTTTTTTTTTCTTTTTTTTTGCTCGTTTAGGTGAAATTTTAACATTTATGCCTTTGGCAGTGTGGCGCCTCCAAATCCTGGTACTTTCAAACTTGTATTCCATGCTACACAATATTATTCATTCAACATATTAAAATATCAAATTACTGTAATTATTACATCAGAGTTCTTCTATCATAGATATGACGACTTTTAGCTTTTTCATTACATGGTAGATACTGTATTTACAACACATAAATCTATCTATTACAAATAACCATCTCCGATTATTCAATTGCTCGGCAAGTAATAACATATATTACACAACATATACAATAAATAAATATTTTCTTTGATATATGCTTTGACAGTAGAACAAATATTGTAAAATAACTGAAACATAACATGACTCGTTTCCATTTTTGAAACGACATAATGACTCTTGAATTGCTAAGTGGTCACAAGATCATGAACTTTTATTTTCATTTTCTGAATAGGTTCCATCAGAAATTCATCTGTGAACCGACTAAACTTATAGGCACGGTGGATGATCAGTCCGTTATACCCTGAATTGATCAATACTAGCTATCGGAACGACATTTGCATTCATCATCACTGCCTTTTGGCACAGTATAAAAATTCTCAATTCAGGGATGTTCATTCTCATTTTGGAGTCCAAACTAAATCAATATAGCTGGACAGCTCAATCATATCAGTAATAATATTTCAAGACTTATTATAAAAGAGATGAAATATTTTAAATCTGTGTCTAGTTGAAACAAATGGTTTACAGTGCTTCTCAACAATTTATGTATACCGAAATTCAACAAGTATACATTATAGCACACAAACTTCTTTTCAATGTACAGATTAAACGAAATATAATAATCCTGTTGCATAATGTAACTGCATAGGTTCGGATACTTGTCTTGCTCGTAGATTATGATTACGGATTAACTGTACTTTACGTATATCCTACATAAATCAAGTTCGCACATACGCACACATTAGCTATATGTATTTCATACATGTATACTAATAGACTAACATGTCAGTTGCATATCTAACCAGTTACATACACCTAGTAATATGTATTGTCACATATTTTTAATGAAGCAATAATGTATATTCTTTCAAAGCTTGCTTTACTTGTTTCCATATGAAACTTGTTTATTTAGCTTTGACAACATAGTTACTTTAAGCTCATATTCAGCCATGTAGGCTATTTATAAACACTCAGCCATATACTCATATTCATTCAAACTATATTCTCATAACTTGGGTTTTCATGTTTGAAATTAATTTGCTTCCGTCTAAAAATCTTTTCTCACCACAACCAAAACATGTTTGGACATTCAATACAGTATTCTAATCATGTATTCCACCATATAAGAGTTGTATAAACATGCATTAAATCTCAGTTCATGAACAAATATCACAGGGCAGTTTGAGGTGCAGCACGGCCGCGCTGAACTTTGGCCTAGGAGTGGCGCGGTCGCTCTACTCCCTTTTAGCCCAGAACTAAGATTGTTATTACCCTGTTCACTTGGCATCAAGCTAGGAGCCTTCTGCACATTACATATTACCTCTTTAGGAAGTCTTCCACCCATTTTGGTCCCTACTTTAACTGTATCCAGTTTACTTCCAAAACAATATAACTTTTTATTTGAAAAACAATTCTTATCAACTCATATTTTGCTAAGTCAATACATTCATGGATAGACTAAACATCATATATGGCACATAATAGAGCATAAAGGACTCAGATACTCATGCCCAGAAACGTAGATTTCAAAGAAATCATCTTGACACTTCTGCAAACCAGCGCGAACCAATGCGGTCGCGCTGGTTTTGACTGGGGAAGTGGTGCGACCACGCCAGTTCGGCTGCAGACCAAGACATGCTCTGCTTTTTGCATAACTTGGAAACCAATCCACAAATTTTACTAAAACTTCTTAGCTACAATCCCACAAGTTCAAGTACTTAAAAAAATTCTAATTACCCTTCACAATATGAATCATGATTTTATTAAATCAATTTCCTTTGATTTTGCAAAACAATTTCGCATATGCATTATAGCATATAACTTAGGAGCATGCTTTTATAACTTCAATTTCATAGAATTTTAGACATGTTCTAACCCAAATTTCACTTAGACATTCTGTACAACCCAACTCAAATAACAATTATTTCATAACTCAACCCAATTGCTTAAACATAACATACATGTTGTCGACGTCGTGATTTTTATTTGTCCCTTTTTTGTTCTTATCTTTTGGTGTTCTCATGTTAGGTGAGATTTGTTTGAAAAAACAAGTTGTGAAAAGGTCCGACATGTATATGTCGACGATTGGACTGTAAGAGTCGCCAGTTGATATTTTTAAATGGTTGTACCAACTCAACCGAGAAAAGGTTTGCACATTGACCTAGTGATGTGACACTATTTAACTGGTCTGTGAAATCGAGAT
Source organism: Panax notoginseng (assembly GCA_016801055.1). Lineage (NCBI taxonomy): Eukaryota > Viridiplantae > Streptophyta > Magnoliopsida > Apiales > Araliaceae > Panax > Panax notoginseng. Next base: position 120,112,163 of record CM029019.1, read on the forward strand.
TCGTTAGGGTTCAGGGGCTTGATTATGCGGAGGGAAGGTGTTAGGCACCCCCCGACATCCGCGGCAACACGATGACCACCACTTTTTAATTTAAACCTTTATCTGAATGTGTGTGTGTGTGTAGATCAATGTGCAATTATTTGGAAGTAGTGTTATGCCTCGTTTGCACCTATATACAAAAGGTTTGAATTTTGTATAAAAGTTCAGTTTTAACAAGATATAACAGTGATGTTTTGTAAAAGAGGTTTTTCAAACCCTTATGCTCAATAGTAATTGAGGCATTTGATACTTCCATTTTATTACGTGTTCGGCTTGATTGCTTTTATTTTCGAGATGCGAAGCATCTTTGAGAAAATAAGATAAAAAAGTAGTGCCGAACTCCTTGTGGGCATGAGAGCTGTCGAAGGAAATTCAAACACCGTGAATAATTTATAAGTTGGTTACAGCTGAAAATGTCCATCACGGGAACCGAATTTAGATTCAAGAGGTTGAATCTGTGATCACATGATTCCTAGGCTCACATAATGATGCAGTATGTATGAGAGCTGTAAGCATTTATATATATAAAAGTTGTAATATATATATATATATATATATATATATAAGTATTTATATATATAAAAGCAATAAACGCTCCGGATGTAAATCCAGGCTCAATCAAACGGAGTTTGATGATAGGAGATATATATATAAGTATTTATATATATAAACAATAAACGCTCCGAATATTATATTCAGGCTCAATCAATAAAAGCCATGGACCGATGGTCCGGGCATACACTGTAACGTCCTGAAATCCGGTCTACCTTCAGACCCGGACTCTGTGCGTCACGGTCCCACTTCTTACCAATCATACGTCATTATATAGTTAAATATAACAACATATATTCTCAAATCCCAGGTTCTGGAACCCATAAAACCTCTTTCATTATTACAAATAATGATAATTACATTATTATTTACATCGTACAAGAGTGACTTTTATCCGCCACTAAGGATACATATCAGTTCATTAAACTAGTCTATAGTTTAATTAAACTATTCTACATTACAAGTCTTCGCTTGATCTTCACGCACATTCACATACTGAATGGCACTTCATCTGGATACCGATCAACTTGATCTTTACGGGATCCTTAAGTTCTTTCTAACATTGTTCGCTAAAAATGTTTTTCATTTAAAGCAAGTGTGAGCATTCAATTGCCAGCAAGTCATAATAGTTGATCAAACAACTTCAAGAGTTTAAACATTCTTCAGAACTTTGATAACCGAACAAAGGTTATGAAGTAGCTTGAATAATAGGAATAGTCTCGATTCCTATCATCTTATAACGTTTATCACATACTCTTTACACTACATTCATTCTTCTACCTTTTTCCATACATATCCTGTCTGGCTAGAATCATTAGCACAAACTTAACAATAACGGTTCACGTATAAACAGAACATACTTGTATTGAACAGTTCAAATACAGAACAGTTCATCTCATAGAAACACCGAAGTGTTCACATTGTGGCACAAGGCCTCATACGTTCTACCACCTTGTACAAATATCTCACATTCGCACATAGATATAACTTCTCAAGTTCAACATCTGAGAAGTTTAAGAAACTAACATTCATGTAAATATGAATGAAGTTAGAAAACTTGCCTTACGTACAGCTGCAGCTTATAGTTTACGCTGAACTGCTTATTCCAAATCCCTATATAACACATAAGGAAAATAACACGTACACCAATTAGTCATATACTTAACTTACACATTGATTTACTTAACTTTACTTCTTAAGGTTCGCGCTCTTATAATTTAAGTTTACGCAACTAACTTCCTTTACTACCGGTTTACGGCTTCATGACATACGAAGATGTCTTACTTAAAACGTTCATCATCTTTGATGATTTACATTCTTATCTTCTTCTCATAATTTCTATAGGACTCAACATACATCGCTTCTCTGCTAGTAGTCCATATGGTACTCTGAGTGGTTTCCCACAAACAACCAACAAACAAGTTCTCGTCTCATCTACACTGCCCACACAGTGAGTTAGATCAGTTGCCAGTTTCGTATATATCTTCGCTCTCTGAAGGAATTGTTTAGCCCAGCTTCCATATGTCAACCATCAAAGGTTACGATTGTACCACAACCCAACTTCTCTTAACTTATCTGAACCATTAAACTATAATGTTCGTTAAGTCAAATTCTTATTCTTTACGGCTTCCTAGCAACTAAATGCTATACCTCAGGATTCATTCTTTATCGTCCAAGTCATACAGTCTTTTGTATACTCGAAACGATCATTCAATGTCAATACTATGAGGACATAGCGTTAAATTTTTTATATTATCTTATTCATATCTTACAACGTTCGGTTCATTCGATTCGAAATGCTGTCCAAGTTATACTTATTAACTCAGCTTCTTAACATTATGCGTTATTATCTTTAACTCAGTTTCTTCACCATTCACGGTTAAAAAACATTCTTCATTACCTTACGGTCAAACCATACACGGAGTGTAGGTTCTGCTCGTTTAATATTCACGTACACTCAACCCTTACGTCGGCTAAAGTGTTTAACGCTTACTTCATTCTAACATTCTCTATCCGACTCACCCTCGGACTTTCATTACTCTTATTATCGTTCGCTACGACTTTTTTACGATAATACATATCTTACTTACTACTTTCATCAACGTCCAAGTCATACAACCAGGGTATACTTAGAACATTCGTCCAACGCGAATATGATTCACGAGGATCGTTTACGTATTCGACGATTACGCTGCTCATCTCTTAATCTCTCATTCAACATTTACTTAAGGTTTTAATCACTTTCAATCGTTATCCATCCCATGAACCCCATGTTCATTATTCTTTCTTAATGTCGAAGCCATACCATTCATTGTATGCTAAGACCGATCATTCATCGCAACAACGTTGCGTTCACAGCGTCTATACGCTTTACACTCATCTTTCATTACCATGACATAACATCGGAATGTTATTCATTACCTTCATCACTCGATGTCTAAGGAATCACAATTATAGCAATCCCTCACGTTTGTTCATTACGACTACGGTCCCCGAATATCGGTTACCTAATCTAGCGCTTAAATTCTCTGTCTTTTAATCTCGTTAATTCTTTCTATTCAACCTTTAATAAAGGTTTAAGTCACTTGATTAAGTGTTACGTTACGTGAACTACATGTTCATATTTCTTTCTTGCACATCCCCTAGTAATTAAGCACTTAAAAGCTCATTACTGGGCCTTGCCCTGCACCGGCGCTGCGGCGCTGTGTCCCTTCCTTTCTCTCGCGCTGCAGCGCGACCTACGTCTCTCGCTTCCCTTGGTCTGGCACTGCGGCGCCGAACCCTTTGTTATCACTCGCGCTGCGGCGCCAACTAACAGTACCTGAGGCTCCGAGCTCGCACTACGGCGCCACTTCTCGAAGCTCAGCCGGCGCTGCGGCGCCGAGCCTAAACCCTAGAAAAATTTCCTAAGTCTTTTACAAGCTTGAATTTCTTACTTCGAAATTTCGTAACTTATTCGTTATAACTCAGAACGAGATCGTTCCAAAGCTATTCTCTTCCTTATCTTACTTACTTCAATACTCCTCGGATATAACTTCATTCTGAATCCATTAACATACCATTCTATTGGCCTAATCTTCAACCTTTGTTCATTTTTTACGCTTTTAGCGTTCTTTGTTCGTTCGTTCGTAATTCGGTCATTCGAACTCGGAACTCGTTCGTTCCTGAGTCCATGACTCACATTTTCTATATTCTCTTACTTTCTTATGAAACCCTATATGTTCGGGTCCATTTACTAACTTTCTAATTCTCGTTCGTCTTTTACGAAATTTCGTCATAACTTCGTTATAGCTACGTTTTAATCTGTTCTTCATGAACGTTTCTACCGTTCCTAACCAAGCAATATGCAACTAACTTACACGCGATGGTTTTAAACTTTTCCATCAACAACATTTATCCTACGATGGTTTTAAATTTATCCATCAACAACGTTCTTTGTGTTCTTCGCGTGTTCTTCGCGTTCTTCGTTCGTTCTTCGTTCGTTATTCATTTTTAATCGATATTTTGGATTACGATTCCACTTTTTCTTGGAATTTGATGTTATAGAACATCATTCCTTACCTATTTCGCCTACTCGTTCATAATATTCATTCGGATCGCCCAAAATCCTCACGAATCTTATACTTCCTTGAGAAATTTATAAACTAAATTTCTAATTCCTTATTTCTTCTTTTCTCATGATTTCAACCATATGAAATCATTTCTAACATTATCTTCTCCCTATTCTCATTAAGCTATATTTTTGAACATAAAAACTTAAAAAAAATATTAGAAGAAACTAGGGTTCGGATTACCGTTCTTCTTTAATCCTCTTCCGTCATACAAAGCCGGCAATTTGCAAGCTTTTCTATTTCACGATCACTTTTGATCCGAGCATTCATGCTCAATCTCTTCCTTCCTTCTTCTTCTCCAAGCTCTCAAGCTCTCTCTCCAAGGTGTAGGATTTTCCAAAATCCTAAAATAATGAAATCTAGCTTCCTATTTATAGAAAACCAAAGCTTAGGGCAAATTAGTCATTTCGTCCCCACCTCCTTACTATTCCCACCTCCTCCAACACTTAGTCACCAAGTAAACTTGGCCTCCACCCTTACTTGGTGGCCAAGTGGCCGGCCCACATGCCCATGGGTCATTCCATGGGTTGCCCCAATTGTTCTTACCCATCCGTTTACCTATCGGTTCGATTCGCGGTTTCTTTTCTTGGTTTGGGCCTTAACCCTAATTCTTATTGGGCCTATCTTGGGCTTGAGTTCACAAAGCATTGGGCTTGACATAATCCAAGTCCAATTGGATTCTACAAAGTTCATGAACTCAAAGTTTATTAAGACTCATCATATTATACGCATTCCATTCTCGTATTCTCTTCGTATATCGTTCGTACGATATTCGTATTATACGTCGTACTAATCTTCATATTATACTCGTATAATAACTAGTATTATACTCGTATCTCTCATGCATAATAACCCTAATTATTATACGTGATTATAGTATTCTCTGAACTCACTTTTCCTAACCCTTAGGTTTTAAGTCCGCAGGCGAAAACTTCGTTTTTGCCATAATTAAAATATTATTGAATATTCCATCACGTCTCAAAATTATACGTAATCATTAAATTCTCGGAATTTCAAAATAAATCTCCGAGCAGAAACTGATGAATAATGCCTATTTCGTCTTTTTCCCCGAAAATATTTTTGTTCCCGAAAAAATTCTATTTTTGTCTTGAAAATTCTTACTCGTTCAATCTAGCTCGTAGCCAGAATACTCTTGACTTATAATCATCCTAGGTTATAGAACGATTAATAAACACATAGCACATAATAGTATTAATAAAAATTTATTTTATTAATAACTAATTCTTTAAACCTATATTCTGGACAAATCGAATTTCCGGGTTGTCACATACACACACAACACGATTCTCAACGTGAATAATAGTGTGTGCACAAAATGGAGAAAAGGCTTTAAGAAATGTGAGAAGGCTTACAGTGGGTTGCCAAAGAAGACTTCAAATAGCTTTAAATGGATGAACACTCGGTTTTTACCGGTAAAATATAGCAAAATATAAGCTCACAAGTGTTTTAAATGAGAAAGCACTCAATTTATAGTGTGTACAGAGCAAATTGGACAGGGCTTCCTCGCCTTTTTTCTCTTGAAAATGGTCACCCCAAGCCCTCTATTTATAGAGGGGGGAGCCACAGGTGTACCTGCGACAGCTGTGGGTCTACCTGCGGCTGCCCGAGTTGCCCCGGCCATGTGGGTCCCGCCGTTTCGAAGTACGTGCACTCGAACAACGCGCTGTTCGCTCGAACCTTCATAACTTTCAATCCAGGAGTCCGATGGAAGCGAGTCATACCATTCCGGAAAGCTCTTTCTGAGAGCTACGCAATGACATAGGATTTGCCCTTTTTTGAATCTAGAAAGATGGGTGCATGACCGAAATAGCATTTTTGAGTTTCCGTCAAGTAGTCTATTGAGCTGTTTTGCGTAGTTTGCGCTCGAAAGTTAAGATATGGTTCTTGTGGGACGTCTTTTGAAACAATTTGAGTTTAAATGAGTGTATTTATTTTGAGTTGAAGTTGAGTTAGTAAAATAACCATTTTTCCCCTCCCGGGGTTATCTCCGATTTTCGTGTAGTTGTAGCAGTCTTTTCTCAAGGTTATCTCTGAGGTTATCCTGATGTTGACTCTGACTGTCCTCAGGGTTATCTATGAGATTGGCTTGACCTCCCGGGGTTATCTCAGGCTTTGAACTTTATCTCCCGTTGTTATCCCCGGGGTTGGAACTGACTTTCCTAGGGTTATCTCTGGGTTTAGAAACTGGATCTCCCGGGGTTATCTCCGGGGTTGGAATTGATGTTGTGATCTTCCAGGGTTATCTCTGGAGTGTGAAAAAGACGTTTTTATCCTCCTGCATAGTTAGTAATAGGAAAATGAAATTTTGAGTGTCTACAGATGTCCCTCTTTATCATGTTCATGCAATGGAATGGAATGGACATGATAAAGATTACTAGACATTTGAAATATGACAAGGTATTTCTAATGATGGAAATCGCAATGTACTGAATGTTATGATGAATGTTAAAATATTTTCGCAAATAGCACATCGTATTTCGCACTTCGCTTTTCGCTTTTCGCATTTGGCCAATTGCACTTCGCAATTCGCACATCGCATTTCGCATATCGCAAATCGCACTTCGTACATCACAAATAGCTTTACCTTTACCGGTTGCTACTGATGCTTATGCTGGTGTTGACTTCAACGGTTTGGCATTTAATTGGTGTTGCTGATGCTTGTTTGATGAAGATAAGTTGAGATGTTTTCTACATCTCTGATGGGGATGACGTTCTGAAGTCACCGGACCTTCTCGATATATACGCTGGTAGTTTACAACGGTGCCTACCCTGCTGGTAGTTTGACAACGGATCCTACCTTGCTGGTAGTTAAATACGCTGACATCGCCAAACTGTTTCGGTTCCCACTCGAACGGTGGTATACAAAACTTTCATCGCTGAACTGTCTTTATGTGGTGCTGAATTGATGCCAATGGTTTAGAATACTGGATCATCCGATACCTTCGCTAGAGTAATATTCAACGGTTTACTTCACCAGACTCTGCCTGATGTTACGCTGGATTGATGACAACCACCAGATGTCTATAACGAAATTTTTCTCTAATATAGGCATTTAACTTGCACGCATATTTAAATCTACTGGAGATGCATGCTAAAACTTGATAGAGATTTGTCGTTGATGTAACACATTTTGCATATATACAGATCATGCATGATGTGATGATCTAGATTTATCCTTAGGAGTCTATTATCCTAAGTTGATGCGTATTTTAAATTGTCTAGAGTAGAATTTTACCTCACCCTTTTTAAGGTGATTTGGAGTTTCCTTTCGCTGTTGGGTGCTTGTGCCCCATTTCCTTGAGCATTTGATTCGTAACCCGGCTGAACTAATGACCTGAATGCTGCTGACATCCCTGGAGGGTGAAGCTCGTTCTTTTGCTGCCCAGATTTGAACTTCGATGTAGAGGCCTCGACTTGTGAGGACTTGACATCGGTTGGCACATTTGATGATGAGGATTTCATTCTCTAGACCTTTTGTCATTGGGCTTCTGCTTTTTAGTTAAGGACCTTCTTGAGAATTTTCTCCTTCTTTTGTAGGGGCAAGCTTATGTCGCCATGATTTCTTTCAGGAGTTCTCCCCTTTCTTTTGATGAGAGGCTTATCCCGCCTTAAACTCATTCCCTTTCCTAGAATCAGAAAATGTCCCAGTCCATTCGCATGTTGTTGCCAGGGATTCATATGAGAAACTCTCTTTGTTGACCAAGTCGAGAGTGAGTAATATCCTCACATGTGGATTATTCATTCTGAGAATAATATGATTGGAAAAGACCAAATGATCATACCGAATTGCCAGTGAGATGATGTGAGGGAAACTCTGATGATGATGTACCATGCTGATGGTGCTGATTGGTGCATTTTCCTCTTTAGGATGGTCGATAAATGCCCCAGTGTTGAGTTGTCATTGTTTTCGAGATTGCCCCAGTCTTGTTGTAAGGGTTGTAATATCGGGTTGTCGCTGATTTTAAAATTTCCCCAGATTTGCTTGTTGTATGAGATAGTTGCTTTGACAGATGGGCTGATAAGATGTCGAGATTGCAAGAGGCTTTTACCTCTTTACCATATGGTGAACAGGTAGTGGCTTTGGGCTTTGATGCCCTCAATCATTGTTCCTGAATTGTTTGCGCAATCGGCCTTGATAGTTTTCTTCTGATTTTATGGAGACTTGTGATTGAAGGTGTTGGCTCTTTGAAGGTTCTCACTGCTGATCATGCTTGATATATCACTGTGTTGTTGTTACAACTTTGATGATTGATGTCAAGAGACCTTTAGACTCCACTAAATTTAACCCAAGAATCTCAGCTTGGTTGGTGATGACTTCACCCAAGTTTGATTTGATTTGTAAAGTTTGATTTGTTGTCTTGATCAGGGGGAACAGGTCGTCAAGTATGAGATAGAATTTGCCACAATGGTTGCCCATGTATTGTTGGAGGTCAAAAGAGATCAAGTCTTCTCGCATTTCAGGAACGATGAGTTGCATCTTATGATGATGGTCATTTCATCCCTATTGCGGGTTATCTTGGGATTGATGTTTGGGTTTGGATATTTCTTTTGAGGGTCCGATCGCACCACTGATGGTTGCCTACGTACTCCCATTAACGAGGGGGAGATCAGGTCTACGTACTGTAGGGATTTTGGCACAGAAACACACAATGGAAAATAATAATTTATAAAGCAATTTCTGAAACCCAGCACAGGATCCATGCGAAACAGAAATAATTTAGTGGTTTAGAATTTATACCGATTATAGAAAAGTCTGAAACCGCTTTGAATCTCCAACGCAATTCGAATGAACTACGCCTCTATGGTATCCACACGAACGCCTGCGAATTATCGCACGATTATTCAATAAAAGGAAGCTGCGGTACTAGCCACCAAAGGAATGAATTTTCTATTTTCTCTCTAGTCTCTCTCTAAGAGCGACTAGGATTTTCTTTGGTTATGATTAACCTCCCTAAAACGCTTGTGACGCCCCCAGAATAGGTATACAACACCCATTCTGAGTCGCCAAATACATGGTACAGAAAGCAAACTACAACTTCAATAATACAATTGTCGTGCAAAATACGACAACACATACTGTGAGTTTAAATACAAATATTGTCTTCTAGACAATATCCACACTCAAATAAATCCTCATTACAATTATTCAAACACTATTTTACAGAAATAGTGAGGACTGCTAATACATCTTTCTAGAACCATCACTCCATACCCCGACTAGATCCTGCTATGTTCTCACCTCCTGAGAAGAAAAATGGAACAAAAAGGAAAAGGGTGAGCTCAACTAGCCCAGTAAAGAATATTATGACTAAGATAATATACAACAAATTATCGTTAGTCTTCAACAGGGAAAAATCTGATAAAATATAATCGACAACAAGTTTTAGATCAACAACTGCAGCGGAAACAGCAAACCATTAGAAGAGTCAAGTAGAGAAAGAATTCTACTATCTTCTAAGATTTAAAAGTCCATCATCAATATTTTATCCCTGTAACATCAATTAATAATCATCTTTAACCAAATATTCATCTTTGCACTACAGGCCAAAGATATTCATTTGTATCATCAGTCGGTCATGTTCATCTCAACACCTGTTCATCTTTGCACTACAGGCCAAAGATATTCATCAAGTAATTATACATCTTTGCACTACAGGCCAAAGATATTCAGTAATATCATCATTTAGGACTGAGGATGATGAAAAATATCTTAAAGAGAACGAATCCAATGAGACAGAAGGACAAATAGTAGGGATTCGTATAACAGTTTATCCAAGATCAATAATACTTCATAATAATCAATTGTGAAGCAGAATTCAAAAATAAAGATCAAAACATGGATACAATCAAAGATAGTAACCATAATAGACATCTTGGACAAAAAGGGAAAATTTTATTTTTCGGTGAATAGTGCCGTATTCGTGAATAGTGCCGTATACGTGAATAGTGCCGTATACGTGAATAGTAACCCCCGACACAAAAAGTTCCAAATTTGATAAAAACTCATATCAATATTTCAGCATAATGATATTGAAGAAAATAATATCATTAAGAAGAAAATAATATCCCTTACCTCAAAATATCAGTACTTCTGGTCGGAATACCGGTATAAGGCTGAAAGAAACTTGCTCTGATGAATAGAAACTCTCAAAGTATCTAAATACTCACAAAATACACTCAATAATCTAGAGAGAGAAAGAGAGAAAACTTGTTTCTGGTGTGATTTTCAATTCTAACTTAGCCCTCTATTTATAGGAAAATTTTGGTAGGTTTGACCTGCAACCTGATGGCTTTACCTGCTACTATTCCCACCCACCACATTTGAAATATAATTCAGCACATTTCTTCACCAACCACAAGTGGGGCCCACCAATTCTAGAATTTTCCACCAAAATGATAAACTCCGAAAATTCAACAATTTCTGAACCAGTCATCTCGTAAAATTCATAATAAATCATACGTTCATTTTTAACGGTTCAAAATTTGTGGACATATACTCAACTTATATATGTATAACATATCCAAAAATTACCACGATCCAACGGTCGGATTAAAAATTATAACACCCGCAATATTTCTCAAAAACCCTGATTTTTAATACCTCCATTCCGACAAAAATACTGACAAAAACCTCAACATTAACTCCTTCATTTTTAACCACAAAAATATATCCCTCATTTATATCCACATAAAATAAATATTTCCTTATCATATGAATCAATAATTAATTATTCACAAATAATATTACAGAATCACATTTATGACAACCAGGCCGTTCCCAGGAAAGAGGGGGCTTTCCAATTACTGGCGCGCAATTAGATGACCAAACCTCTCCTTAGACAGAACTTTCTAGACATTGCCAATAATGTTATCTAATAATATTATTCAAATAATATGAATTATTGATCTGATAAATGAAAATACTGTGCAGCAACAATTATTGAAACAACAATAATATAAAATATCAACGCAGCAATTATTGAATCAATAAAATAAAATATTGAATAATAACTACTGTAACAATTATTGAGTAGTGCCTTCTTACGTAAGAATCAATAATTGGTGCAATACCGTGTGCTACTGTATTTTAACCACCGGGTATTCCAACAGTATTAACGGTAACAACTACGCCGTTATTTATAAACAACTTATACTTGTCGTTTTCTTCATCCAATCGCTTTCCGTTATGGGGCCCACACAAGGCTGCGTCGTCGTACGAATATTCTCCGACAGCAAGAATATTCCACGACCAACCGAATATTCACCGACCAAAAATAAATATTTTATAACCACTTGCTTATTTTGCAAAATTTGCACATTTCACCCATAACCAAAGTATTATATCAAATTAACCCCTTATTATTCACAATAATATTTAGAGAAAATTTGATTTTATTCATTAATAAGTTGGGGTCTTACAACCTCCCCTCCTTATGAAATTTCGTCCTCGAAATTGACGTACGTACCTGATGTTTCAAAAAGGTGAGGATACCTCGCTTTCATTTCTGATTCCAACTCCCAGGTCATTTCTTCAATAGCATGGTTTCTCCACAAAACCTTAACTTGTGGTATAACCTTCGTGCGTAGGACATGCTCTTTCCTATCCAAGATCTTAACAGGTACCTCCTCGTACGTTAAATCTTCAGCTATCTCGTCTGGTTCTAACTCAATAATGTGGTTCGGGTCTTTAACATATTTACGAAGCATAGATATGTGAAAAACATTATGAACACGAGACATGCTTGGAGGTAATGCGAGTCTATATGCCACATTTCCTATTCGCTCAAGAATCTCAAATGGACCAACAAATCTTGGATTGAGCTTTCCTCTCTTCCCAAATCTTGTAACTCCCTTCCATGGTGCAACACGTAACAATACATGATCCCCAATATTAAATTCCACGTCCTTCCGATGAAGATCCGCATAACTCTTTTGTCGATCCTGTGCCGTTTGTATACGTTGTCGAATCGTTTGGATCTTCTCTGTAGTAATGCGTACCAATTCTGGTCCCAACAATGTTGCTTCACCCACCTCGTCCCAGCATACTGGAGAACGACATTTTCTTCCATACAACGCCTCAAATGGAGCCATACCTATGCTCGCCTGATAACTGTTGTTGTAGGAGAATTCCACCAATGGTAGGTACTTATCCCAACTCCCTTTGAGATCTAGGACACAAAGTCTTAATAGATCTTCAAGAGTTTGAATAGTCCTCTCTGATTGTCCGTCCGTTTGAGGATGGTATGCTGAACTGAATCGTAAATCCGTGCCCATAGCTTTCTGCAAGCTAACCCAAAATCGTGAAGTGAATCTTGGGTCACGATCCGAAACTATGGATACTGGCATGCCATGCAATCTCACAATCTCGTTCACGTACATACTAGCAAGACGTTCAAGGGAATAAGTCTCACGTATCGGCAAGAAATGAGCGGACTTGGTTAATCTATCAACAATAACCCAAATCGCATCTATGCCTTGAGAAACCTTGGGAAGACCTGTAACAAAATCCATAGTAATGTGTTCCCACTTCCATTTCGGAATCTCAAGTGGTTGCAATGGACCCTTTGGTACTTGATGCTCCGCTTTTACACGTTGACAAGTTAAACATCTCGAGATAAACTCCGCGATCTCTCTTTTCATATTGCTCCACCAAAATGTATGTCGAAGATCGTGATACATTTTGGTACTCCCAGGATGGATTGCAAACGGTGTGTTGTGTGCCTCCATCATTATTCTATGCTTCAAGTCAAAATCGTTAGGAACACAAAGTCTGGAGTTGACTCGAAGTATTCCTTCTTCATCGATTCTTGCTTCTGGAATAGCACCTTCTTGCACTTTCTTCTTCATACGCATCAGCTCTATATCCGTAGCTTGAGCAGCTTTAACTTTATCGATTAAAGTCGGTTCTACTCGTATATTTGATATCATCATGTGGGTACTTGGAGCCTTCATCTCTATCTCCATCCTTTGCAAGTCATACAAAATGGGCCTTTGTGTTAACAACATTGCACTCGTACCCGCATATGATCTTCTACTCAATGCGTCAGCTACTACGTTTGCTTTTCCAGGATGATATTGGATGGTATGATCGTAATCTTTCAACAGCTCGAGCCAACGTCGCTGCCGCATGTTGAGTTCCTTTTGGGTGAAGAAATATTTGAGGCTTTTATGATCTGTATAGATCTCCACTTTCTCCCCATACAGGTAGTGTCTCCAGATCTTCAACGCAAAAACGACTGCTGCCAACTCCAAATCATGAGTAGGATAATTCCTCTCATATTCTTTGAGTTGTCGTGAGGCATAGGCTATGACTTTCCCATGTTGCATGAGAACACATCCTAACCCTTTGCCTGAAGCATCGCTGTAGATAACAAATCCATCCGAACCAGATGGTATTGTCAAAACAGGTGCCGAAATGAGTCTCCTCTTGAGTTCTTGGAAACTCTTCTCGCATTCCTCACTCCATACGAATTTTGTATCTTTCCGAGTCAGCTGAGTTAACGGAGTAGCGATTCGAGAAAATCCTTCCACAAATCTCCGATAATAACCAGCTAAGCCCAGAAAGCTACGTACTTCGGTTACCGACTTCGGTTGCTCCCAACTTTGTATGGCTTCAATCTTCGCCGGGTCGACAGATACTCCATGTTTTGACACCACGTGCCCAAGGAATGCTACTTCCTCAAGCCAGAACTCGCATTTCTTCAGTTTGGCATATAGCTTGTTTTCACGAAGCCTTTGCAGTACCAGCTTCAAATGGCGCTCATGATCTTCACGGCTTTTGGAATAGATGAGGATGTCATCAATAAAGACAACAACGAACTGATCCAAATATTCTTTGAATACACGGTTCATCATATCCATGAAGGCAGCAGGAGCATTAGTCAATCCAAAAGACATTACTAAGAATTCATAATGCCCGTACCGAGTTCTGAAGGCAGTCTTTGGAATATCCTCAGTTTTAATCTTCAGCTGATGATATCCAGAACGAAGATCGATCTTTGAAAAGAATTGTGCTCCTTGCAACTGGTCAAACAGGTCATCAATGCGAGGTAGCGGATACCTATTCTTGATGGTGACATGGTTCAATTCTCGATAGTCAATACAAAGTCGCATACTCCCGTCTTTCTTCTTTACGAATAAAACAGGAGCACCCCAAGGAGACGTACTAGGACGAATAAAACCGATGTCCAACAACTCCTGTAGTTGGACTTTTAACTCCTGAAGTTCAATAGGAGCCATTCGATATGGGGTTTTAGAAATGGGCTTTGTACCGGGTTCAAGGTCAATAAAGAATTCAATTTCTCGTTCCGGGGGTAGACCGGGAAGTTCTTCAGGAAATACATCGGAAAATTCTCTAACAATAGAAATATTATTCAAATCTGACTTGTCTTTGTTCAAATCCATAACATGGGCTAAGAAAGCTTGACATCCGTTTTTCAATAAACGAATAGCTTTGTGGCTTGATATGACAGTGACTGATTTTAGTGGTTTAGTAGTTTGAATTCGTATGACAGGTTGGTTAGGAATATGAAAACTAACAACCTTACGAAAACAATCAATTTTAGCATGATGAGTGGTTAACCAATCAATTCCTAAAATCACATCAAAAGCAAGTATCTTTAAAGAGATAAGATCAACAGGTAATGTGATAGTGCCAACTTGGATCATGCAAGATTTATAAACTGTAGATGTAACGAAGGTTTCACCCAACGGAGTTTCAACAGATAAGTTAAAGTCCAATTTCTCCGGAGTCAAGTTTAAACGTTGAGCACAAGCAGGAGAGATAAAAGAATGGGTAGAACCGGTATCTAGTAAAGTATAAACTTCGCAAGAATTCAAGATTAGCTTACCCGTGATCACCTCGTTCGGGTTTCTCGCGTTTTGGCCAGTAACGACAAACGCCCTTCCAGGAACCGCTGATTTCGACTTATCCGGGACAGCTTTTGGAGTCACCATCCCCGCTGAACTTGGTTTTGCTACAGAACACTCTCGAGCTATATGACCCTCCTTTCCACAGTTATAACATACCTTGGATTGTTGTGGGCAGTTTGGGCTGATATGTCCCTCTTTCCCACATTTGTAACATACGACCGGTGGTCGTTCTCCTCCCCTAGAAACAGTTGATGTTTGTGCTGACGTCTTCACGTTATCATTGTTGTACCTTCTCTTCTTGAAATCTCCTCCCGACTCGCTCCTTCTATTATCACGACCACGATTACCACCAGAGTGGTTACCGCTTTTGTCCGAATGTTTTCCTCCCTGCTGGTTTTCATTGCTTCGATGACTGCCGCCACCGGTATGACCCTGGTTGTGGTCCCTCGGTTGCACATACTCATTATCTCGCTCTAATAATTGAGCCCTGTTTACAACATCTGAATATAAAGAAAATTTATGAGAGATAAGATATTGCCGAATCTCGGGTTTTAGACCTCTCAGAAACATCCTTGTCATTCGTTCCTCATTTTCGACCAAATGAGGTGCAAACCTGGATAACTCTGCAAACTTCGCCTCGTACTGGGACACCGTCATGTTGTTTTGTTCCAGTCTAATAAACTCAACCTCCTTCATATGACGAATACTTTCAGGAAAGTACTTGTCATTGAACAGTTTTTGAAATGTTTCCCAGGACATGTTGAGTGCGTCAGGCTGGGTACGCTTCACAGACTCCCACCAGTAGTCTGCCTCACCGCGGAACATAAATGTGGCGAATGGAACCTTCTGTTCCTCCGTGCATCCCAAGACATCAAATATCTTGGTAATTTGCTTGACCCACGTTTCCGCCATGATCGGATCCGGCTTTCCCTTAAATTCTGGTGGTCCCAATTCTTTGAACTGCTTAGCTGTGACAAACCGCGCGTTGTTATCATTTCCACCCGTATTCTGCACACGAGTCTCCCTCGTCTGATTTTGCATGAACTGCAAAAAGCTCCTAAACATTCCATCATTCATCGTTTGCTCGGTAACGTTGTTTACAGGAGGAATATTGCCTTCCTGTTGCACGTTCCCCTGGGTAGTGATCAAAGGTGTCTCCACGGTCTGATTTACTCCATTATTAACGTTCTCAGCTGCCATTCTTAAATACTGCCATAAAACAAGGGTTAATAGTCATGTCATATATTATCCCTATACTCTGACCGACCAAATAAACACCAAATAAACTTAGTCAGGTCATACTAGCGAAGGAATTCCCCGTCTCTCCCCTCCTAGTTCTTGTCTCACATCTCAGCCAGGGATCATATCCCTAAGCTCTGATACCAACTGTGACGCCCCCAGAATAGGTATACAACACCCATTCTGAGTCGCCAAATACATGGTACAGAAAGCAAACTACAACTTCAATAATACAATTGTCGTGCAAAATACGACAACACATACTGTGAGTTTAAATACAAATATTGTCTTCTAGACAATATCCACACTCAAATAAATCCTCATTACAATTATTCAAACACTATTTTACAGAAATAGTGAGGACTGCTAATACATCTTTCTAGAACCATCACTCCATACCCCGACTAGATCCTGCTATGTTCTCACCTCCTGAGAAGAAAAATGGAACAAAAAGGAAAAGGGTGAGCTCAACTAGCCCAGTAAAGAATATTATGACTAAGATAATATACAACAAATTATCGTTAGTCTTCAACAGGGAAAAATCTGATAAAATATAATCGACAACAAGTTTTAGATCAACAACTGCAGCGGAAACAACAAACCATTAGAAGAGTCAAGTAGAGAAAGAATTCTACTATCTTCTAAGATTTAAAAGTCCATCATCAATATTTTATCCCTGTAACATCAATTAATAATCATCTTTAACCAAATATTCATCTTTGCACTACAGGCCAAAGATATTCATTTGTATCATCAGTCGGTCATGTTCATCTCAACACCTGTTCATCTTTGCACTACAGGCCAAAGATATTCATCAAGTAATTATACATCTTTGCACTACAGGCCAAAGATATTCAGTAATATCATCATTTAGGACTGAGGATGATGAAAAATATCTTAAAGAGAACGAATCCAATGAGACAGAAGGACAAATAGTAGGGATTCGTATAACAGTTTATCCAAGATCAATAATACTTCATAATAATCAATTGTGAAGCAGAATTCAAAAATAAAGATCAAAACATGGATACAATCAAAGATAGTAACCATAATAGACATCTTGGACAAAAAGGGAAAATTTTATTTTTCGGTGAATAGTGCCGTATTCGTGAATAGTGCCGTATACGTGAATAGTGCCGTATACGTGAATAGTAACCCCCGACACAAAAAGTTCCAAATTTGATAAAAACTCATATCAATATTTCAGCATAATGATATTGAAGAAAATAATATCATTAAGAAGAAAATAATATCCCTTACCTCAAAATATCAGTACTTCTGGTCGGAATACCGGTATAAGGCTGAAAGAAACTTGCTCTGATGAATAGAAACTCTCAAAGTATCTAAATACTCACAAAATACACTCAATAATCTAGAGAGAGAAAGAGAGAAAACTTGTTTCTGGTGTGATTTTCAATTCTAACTTAGCCCTCTATTTATAGGAAAATTTTGGTAGGTTTGACCTGCAACCTGATGGCTTTACCTGCTACTATTCCCACCCACCACATTTGAAATATAATTCAGCACATTTCTTCACCAACCACAAGTGGGGCCCACCAATTCTAGAATTTTCCACCAAAATGATAAACTCCGAAAATTCAACAATTTCTGAACCAGTCATCTCGTAAAATTCATAATAAATCATACGTTCATTTTTAACGGTTCAAAATTTGTGGACATATACTCAACTTATATATGTATAACATATCCAAAAATTACCACGATCCAACGGTCGGATTAAAAATTATAACACCCGCAATATTTCTCAAAAACCCTGATTTTTAATACCTCCATTCCGACAAAAATACTGACAAAAACCTCAACATTAACTCCTTCATTTTTAACCACAAAAATATATCCCTCATTTATATCCACATAAAATAAATATTTCCTTATCATATGAATCAATAATTAATTATTCACAAATAATATTACAGAATCACATTTATGACAACCAGGCCGTTCCCAGGAAAGAGGGGGCTTTCCAATTACTGGCGCGCAATTAGATGACCAAACCTCTCCTTAGACAGAACTTTCTAGACATTGCCAATAATGTTATCTAATAATATTATTCAAATAATATGAATTATTGATCTGATAAATGAAAATACTGTGCAGCAACAATTATTGAAACAACAATAATATAAAATATCAACGCAGCAATTATTGAATCAATAAAATAAAATATTGAATAATAACTACTGTAACAATTATTGAGTAGTGCCTTCTTACGTAAGAATCAATAATTGGTGCAATACCGTGTGCTACTGTATTTTAACCACCGGGTATTCCAACAGTATTAACGGTAACAACTACGCCGTTATTTATAAACAACTTATACTTGTCGTTTTCTTCATCCAATCGCTTTCCGATATGGGGCCCACACAAGGCTGCGTCGTCGTACGAATATTCTCCGACAGCAAGAATATTCCACGACCAACCGAATATTCACCGACCAAAAATAAATATTTTATAACCACTTGCTTATTTTGCAAAAATTTGCACATTTCACCCATAACCAAAGTATTATATCAAATTAACCCCTTATTATTCACAATAATATTTAGAGAAAATTTGATTTTATTCATTAATAAGTTGGGGTCTTACAACGCTGATATATCATATATATAGTAGTAAATCAGAATTAATTAAAACCCTAATTGTAAGACCCCGAATTTTATGAAATAAAAGTATTCAATTTTTCTTATAATTACGATTCAGTAAATGGTTAAATTGATAAAAAGTTAAAGTTAAAGGTGATATATGAATTTTTTTCAAAATAAGCAAGTGGTTATAAAATAATCATTGTTGTCGGGGAATATTCGTTTGGTCGTGGAATATTCTTTCTGTCGGGGAATATTCGTACGATGGCGCAGCTATTTATGGGTCCCATAACGAATAACTGTCGGATGAAGATAACGACAAAAATTGTGTTTTTATAATTAACGGCGTAGTTGTTACCGTTAATACTGTTGAAATACCCGGTGGTTAAAATACAGTAATACGCGTTGTTACACAGTAGCACACTGATTGCACAGTATTTTTGAATTATTGATTTTTACGAAGGAAGGCACTACTCAATAATTGTCACAGTAATTACAATTCAATATTTTATTTTATTGATTCAATAATTGTTGCGTTGGTATTTTATATTATTGTTGTTTCAATAATTGTCACTGCACAGTAATTTCCATTATCAGATCAATAATTCATATTATTTGAATAATATTATTAGATAACATTATTGGCAATGTCTAAAAAGTTCTGTCTAAGGAGAGGTTTGGTCACCTAATTGCGCGCCAGTAAGGAGAAATTCTTATTGGAAAGCCCCCTCTTTCCTGGGAACGACCTGGTTGTCATAAATGTGATTCTCTAATATTATTTGTGAATAATTAATTATTGATTCATATGATAAGGAAATATTTATTTTATGTGGATATAAATGAGGGATATATTTTTGTGGTTAAAAATGAAGGAGTTAATGTTGAGGTTTTTATCAGTATTTTTGTCAGAATGAAGGTATTAAAAATTAGGGTTTTTGAGATATTTTGCGGGGGTTATAATTTTTAATCCGACCGTTGGATTGTTGTGATTTTTGGATATGTTATACATATACAAGTTGAGTATATTTCCATAAATTTTGAACCGTTAAAAATAAACATATGATTTGTTATGAATTTTACGAGATGACTGGTTCAGAAATTGTTAAATTTTCGGAGTTAATCATTTTGGTAGAAAATTCTAGAATTGGTGGGCCCCACTCTTGGTTGGTGAAGAAATGTGCTGAGATTTTTATTCAAATGTGGTGGGTGGGAATAGTAGCAGGTAAAGCCATCAGGTTGCAGGTTAAGTCTGCTTCGGCGTGCTAACATTTTCCTATAAATAGAGGGCTAAGTTAGAATTGAAAATCACACCAGAAACATAAGCTTTCTCTTTTTCTCTCTCTATATTATTAAGCATATTTTGTGAGTATTTTGATACTTTGAGAGTTGCTATTCAGTGCAAGTTTCCTTCGGCTTTGCATTCCAGTCAGAAATACTGCATTTTTGAGGTAAGGGATAGTAAGAGATTTTAAGGGTTGTTATATTTTTCCAGTTTCGTAATTTTTCTGACCTTCAAAAATTTTGGAAAAATTTAAAATGATATTTTGATGTGTTTTCTTGATTGTGTCCAAAAATGGTGATTTTTGGATGTATAGATTGAGAGTTATGAATTTTATGAGAAAATACTATTTTAAAAGTAATCGCTTATAATTCCTTGTGGTTAACTCCAAAATTGATGAAATTTTTATTGGAAGTATATCTATATAATATCTGTGTACTCTGTGAATTTTAGAATTTTTGGATAAAAGTACAATTTATGATAAATGTCTAAATATTCGGCGGTTTTGGCCATATGAAAAATAGTAAATGAATTTTAAAAATTCTGAGAAAAATATATGTTCAATATGGGACTATATTCTGCTAAATTCCAGAAAAGAAATATTTTTGGAACTGATTTGGTATTTTTCATGAAAATAGACTAGTTATGAAAAAATGAATTAAATATGTTATGTGAAGTAAGAAAATTGGAAAATAGGATTTTATGGCTTGAGAATCCTATATGAGGTTTATGCAGATTTTTGATGAGGGTTTTTGGTTATTGGTGATGAAATATTATGAGTTTGACATTTTAGAATGATTAAATGCATTATTTAGTAAAGTGTAAACAATTAAAATAAATTGTTTATAAATTTAAGAAATGTTATTCTTTCAATATCATTATAACGAAATATGGGTATGGTTTTTATTGTGGAATTTCTACCTTTTTGTGTTGGGGTTACTATTCATGAGTTACTATTCACGAGTTACTATTCACGGGTACTATTCACGATAAAATTGGTTTCTTTTTCTGACCAAATTATAGTTAATTTATGAATATTACTCTTGAGATTAAAACTATATGTTGATCATATTAATTTTATTATCATATATAACATTTTTATAACCCTAATGATGATATTCTCTTTCATTTGAGTGTAAAGATGGGTAGATTATTGGTATGATCATGACTAGTGTTCTCTTTGGCCAGTTATGCAAAGTTGAATTGGTGACTGGTATGATCATGACCATTGAATTTATAAGTGAATATCTTTAGCTTAAGTGCAAAGGTGAATTGATCAACATGGTTATAATTATTGTTTATATAAATTCTGAAATGATTATATATTTCTTTGAGATATGAATATATTTGGCCTGTAGTGCAAATATGAACTGTTGATGAATATCTTTAGCCTGTAGTGCAAAGATGAATTATTGATGAATATCTTTGGTCTGTAATGCAAAGATGAATTGTTGATGAATATCTTTGGCCCGTAGTGCAAAGATGACATGTTGTTGAATAACTTTGACCAGTAATACAAAGATGAACAGGTGTTGAGATGAACATGACCAACTGGTGATACAAATGAATATATTTGGCCGTAGTACAAAGATGAAGTTATTAGTATGATTATGAATAGGAAATGTGATTTGGTGTAACCATGATCTTTGATGTTTCAGGTAAAGACAGGTGATGAAAATAATCTTCGTCCTGGGTACGAAGAAAAATTTAGAGTCACAATTATGATTATGAGTTATTCATATGATTGTGGAAAGGAACTGTTGAGTGATGTTACATGGATAAAATATTCTTGGTGAATTTTTAACATGGAGGGGATAATAGATTTTATGGTCTATTTGACTCTTCTAATGGATTGCTCGTTCCGCTGCAACTATGGCTGAAATTTTTATCATTTACCATATGTTCTAAATCTCTGATTTATTATTGATGAAGGCTATTGATAATTTAATTATCTTTAGTCATGATATTCTTTACTGAGCTAGTTGTGCTCACCCTTTTGCTTCACAATTCCTTTCAGGTAATAAGAGTGTAGCTGGGTCGAGCGAGGGTAACGGAGAAATAGAACGGTGGTCTCTAGCTGTGGAGGTTCTCCCGAAGCAGTATAGAAAAGTTCATTTAGTAGTTTTATTTGGTGAATCCAATAGGGTAAGGTGTACCCAATGTTGGAGGGGTGTTTTGCCACTATCATACAAGATGTCTAACGACATACAACCTCGTGTCATCATAAGACAGGGATGTGCTCATCCACTTGCTGAGTATATATACGAGCACTACCTATATAATCTTGGTGTTTGTTTGAAGTATAATTCTCAATTAGAGACAGTAGAGATAATGATATGTCAAGAGAAGACTCACCATTGGGAAGAATATGATAGTAATCTTCTCGTTTTTCTTTGGGGTCTATTGGGTCAACCAAGGATAATTCTATGGCCATATGATATCTATCATAACCTAGACGCATGGCCTCCCATGTACGAAGGTTTCCTTGAGCACTTCCCAAAGATGCTAATTTCTAAAACAGTTTTGACTATACCTTTATGTAAGGTGTCATTGTGAGGTGATGTCCACGGTTGGAACATGAGTCACATTTGGTATATATTTGTATCCAAACTCACAGCATATGTGTTGTTGTATTTTGCACGACAATTGTTGTAATAAAGTTGTAGTTGTTTTCTGTACCATGTATTTGGCGACTCAGAATAGGTTGGATGGAATGGACCTATTTTGGGGACGTCACAGGTGGTATCAGAGCTTAGGGATATGATCTCTGGCGGAGATCGGGGAATACAACTAGAAGGGGAGAGACGAGTAAATCATTCGCTAGTGTGTCCTACCTAAGCTTATTTGTTGGTCAGTCATACTATCGGGAGATGATGTGATATGTTAATTTGTTAAATTAACCTTTATTTTCGAAGCTGTATTCTAGAATGATATCTGAAATACAGGAGATGAGCAATGGAAAAATCATGATGACAGAAAAGATGGAATCTGAAATGAAAGCAAGGTATTTTCAACTCTTCGAAATACCAGGTACGCAAATTTCGAGGACGAAATTTCATAAGGAGGGGAGATTGTAAGACCCCGAATTTTATGAAATAAAAGTATTCAGTTTTTCTTATAATTACGATTCAGTAAATGGTTAAATTGATAAAAAGTTAAAGTTAAAGGTGATATATGAATTTTTTTCAAAATAAGCAAGTGGTTATAAAATAATCATTGTTGTCGGGGAATATTCGTTTGGTCGTGGAATATTCTTTCTGTCGGGGAATATTCGTACAACGGCGCAGCTATTTGTGGGCCCCATAACGAATAACTGTCGGATGAAGATAACGACAAAAATTGAGTTTTTATAATTAACGGCGTAATTGTTACCGTTAATACTGTTGAAATACCCGGTGGTTAAAATACAGTAATACGCGTTGTTACACAGTAGCACACTGATTGCACAGTATTTTTGAATTATTGATTCTTACGAAGGAAGGCACTACTCAATAATTGTCACAGTAATTACTATTCAATATTTTATTTTATTGATTCAATAATTGCTGCGTTGGTATTTTATATTATTGTTGTTTCAATAATTGTCACTGCACAGTAATTTCCATTATCAGATCAATAATTCATATTATTTGAATAATATTATTAGATAACATTATTGGCAATGTCTAAAAAGTTCTGTCTAAGGAGAGGTTTGGTCACCTAATTGCGCGCCAGTAAGGAGAAATTCTTATTGGAAAGCCCCCTCTTTCCTGGGAACGACCTGGTTGTCATAAATGTGATTCTCTAATATTATTTGTGAATAATTAATTATTGATTCATATGATAAGGAAATATTTATTTTATGTGGATATAAATGAGGGATATATTTTTGTGGTTAAAAATGAAGGAGTTAATGTTGAGATTTTTATCAGTATTTTTGTCGGAATGGAGGTATTAAAAATTAGGATTTTTGAGATATTTTGCGGGGGTTATAATTTTTAATCCGACCGTTGGATCGTTGTGATTTTTGGATATGTTATACATATATAAGTTGAGTATATGCCCATAAATTTTGAACCGTTAAAAATGAACATATGATTTGTTATGAATTTTACGAGATGACTGGTTCAGAAATTGTTGAATTTTCGGAGTTAATCATTTTGGTAGAAAATTCTAGAATTGGTGGGCCCCACTCTTGGTTGGTGAAGAAATATGCTGAGATTTTTATTCAAATATGGTGGGTGGGAATAGTAGCAGGTAAAGCTATCAGGTTGCAGGTTAAGTCTGTTTCGACGTGCTAACATTTTCCTATAAATAGAGGGCTAAGTTAGAATTGAAAATCACACCAGAAACATAAGCTTTCTCTCTTTCTCTCTCTATATTATGAAGCATATTTTGTGAGTATTTAGATACTTTGAGAGTTGCTATTCAGTGCAAGTTTCCTTCGGCTTTCCATTCCAGTCAGAAATACTGCACTTTTGAGGTAAGGGATAGTAAAAGATTTTAAGGGTTGTTATATTTTTCCAGTTTCGTAATTTTTCTTACTTTCAAAAATTCTGGAAAAATTTAAAATGATATTTTGATGTGTTTTCTTGATTGTGTCCAAAAATAGTGATTTTTAGATGTATAGATTGAGAGTTCTGAATTTTATGAGAAAAAACTATTTTAAAAGTAACCGCTTATAATTCCTTGTGGTTAACTCCAAAATTGATAAAAATTTTATTGGAAGTATATCTATATAATATCAGTGTACTCTGTGAATTTCAGAATTTTTGGATAAAAGTACAATTTATGATAAATGTCTAAATATTCGACGGTTTTGGCCATATGAAAAATAGTAAATGAATTTTAAAAATTCTGAGAAAAATATATGTTCAATATGGGACTATATTCTGCTAAATCCCAGAAAAGAAATATTTTTAGAACTGATTTGGTATTTTTCATGAAAATAGACTAGTTATGAGAAAATGAATTAAATATGTTATGTGAAGTAAGAAAATTAGAAAATAGGATTTTATGGCTTGAGAATCCTATATGAGGTATATGCAGATTTTTTATGAGGGTTTTTGGTTATTGGTGATGAAATCTTATGAGTTTGACATTTTAGAATGATTAAATGCATTATTTAGTAAAGTGTAAACAATTAAAATAAATTGTTTATAAATTTAAGAAATGTTATTCTTTCAATATCATTATACCGAAATATTAGTATGGATTTTATTGTGGAATTTCTACCTTTTTGTGTTGGGATTACTATTCATGAGTTACTATTCACGAGTTACTATTCACGAGCTACTATTCACGGGTACTATTCACGACAAAATTGGTTTCTTTTTCTGACCAAATTATAGTTAATTTATGAATATTACTCTTGAGATTAAAACTATATGTTGATCATATTAATTTTATTATCATATATAACATTTTTATAACCCTAATGATGATATTCTCTTTCACTTGAGTGTAAAGAAGGGTAGATTATTGCTTTGATCATGACTAGGGTTCTCTTTGGCCAGTTATGCAAAGTTGAATTGGTGACTGGTATGATCATGACCATTGAATTTATAAGTGAATATCTTTAGCTTAAGTGCAAAGGTGAATTGATCAACATGGTTATAATTATTGTTTATATAAATTCTGAAATGATTATATATTTCTTTGAGATATGAATATATTTGGCCTGTAGTGCAAATATGAACTGTTGATGAATATCTTTAGCCTGTAGTGCAAAGATGAATTATTGATGAATATCTTTGGTCTGTAATGCAAAGATGAATTGTTGATGAATATCTTTGGCCCGTAGTGCAAAGATGACATGTTGTTGAATAACTTTGGCCAGTAATACAAAGATGAACAGGTGTTGAGATGAACATGACCAACTGGTGATACAAATGAATATATTTGGCCGTAGTACAAAGATGAAGTTATTAGTATGATTATGAACAGGAAATATGGTTTGGTGTAACCATGATCTTTGATGTTTCAGGTAAAGACAGGTGATGAAAATAATCTTCGTCCTGGGTACGAAGAAAAAATTAGAGTCACAATTATGATTATGAGTTATTCATATGATTGTGGAAAGGAACTGTTGAGTGATGTTACATGGATAAAACATTCTTGGTGAATTTTTAACATGGAGGAGATAATAGATTTTATGGTCTATTTGACTCTTTTAATGGATTGCTCGTTCCGCTGCAACTATGGTTGAAATTTTTATCATTTACCATATGTTCTAAATCTCTGATTTATTATTGATGAAGGCTATTGATAATTTAATTATCTTTAGTCATGATATTCTTTACTGAGCTAGTTGTGCTCACCCTTTTGCTTCACAATTCCATTCAGGTAATAAGAGTGTAGCTGGGTCGAGCGACGGTAACGGGAAAATAGAATGGTGGTCTCTAGCTGTGGATGTTCTCCCGAAGCAGTATAGAAAAGTTCATTTAGTAGTTTTATTTGGTGAATCCAATAGGGTAAGGTGTACCCAACGTTGGAAGGGTGGTTTGCCACTATCATACAAGATGTCTAACGACATACATCCTCGTGTCATCATAAGACAGGGATGTACTCATCCACTTGCTGAGTACATATACGAGCACTACCTATATAATCTTGGTGTTTGTTTGAAGTATAATTCTCAATTAGAGACAGTAGAGATAATGCTATGTCAAGAGAAGACTCACCATTGGGAAGAATATGATAGTAATCTTCTCGTTTTTTTTTGGGGTCTATTGGGTCAACCAAGGATAATTCTATGGCCATATGATATCTATCATAACCTAGACGCATGGCCTCCCATGTACGAAGGTTTCCTTGAGCACTTCCCAAAGATGCTAATTTCTAAAACAGTTTTGACTATACCTTTATATAAGGTGTCATTGTGAGGTGATGTCCACGGTTGGAACATGAGTCACATTTGGTATATATTTGTATCCAAACTCACAGCATATGTGTTGTTGTATTTTGCACGACAATTGTTGTAATAAAGTTGTAGTTGTTTTCTGTACCATGTATTTGGCGACTCAGAATAGGTTGGATGGAATGGACCTATTTTGGGGTTGTCACACTAATCTTATTAAAATAAAATCCAAATATATATATATATATATATATATATATATATATATATATATATATATATATATATATATATATATATACAAATTATCCTTTTAATTTAAATTCGTGACTTAAATACTATCAATCATATTGATATATTTAAATTCTTACAATTTAAATTAATTCCATTTTTTAATTACGTTCTATGTGTGTGACCTTATAAGTTATTATTACGTTGACAATAATTTTAAAATCATATTATAAAATTATAAACATGCATCACTGCTACCCAAGTAACAATAAGATCGATGATTCGATGCAACCTTTTTGTGACCAATGTTTTAATGTAATTTAATCCTTTTAACCTTGACATCCTATATTAAACTCGAGTCATGGAATGTGTCATACTCTTCATAATTTAATCTGTGTTTTCTTGATCAATGAGTAGACTATATGAAACAAATCACTATTTGAGCATGGCCATGCATTTCATTGTCCTACTCAATCAAGAGGCCTATGGATATCACCCCTATTATATAGGAGGGTTAAATTCCATCTAGATCACTCATATTCCTCACACGATTCATGATGTACCCAATAACCCCTTTATAGTTCACCCCATTAAAGGTGACCTTTGATGATATCAAAGTACATAAATTCCCGTGTAGTAATATAGTGATTTCAAGTCGAAGGATCATTACATCATTGTCACTATGAGAATTGCTAATGACACTTCACATAATGCTCCATATAGAATTCTCATGGTGAGTCTGTCTAGTACATCGTTCTCTAACACGTACCTATGCATTGACTTAATATCTCATATATTTATGACCAATGAGATTTGGTCATCAGTCAATCCACATACTAGTCTCAATGTATCATTGTTCTCCCATCAATAATAATACTCGACTAGGGACATTTAAGAGCAATGATACTAATTGTAATTATATAATCTCATGTTCAAGTCACATACTTGAAACTATATAATTTGTATAACTATTCTAAGGAATTTTATTATGTTAACATTTATATAATGTAGTAAATAAAACCATAATAAAATCATCCATTTATTTAATCAAATATAATATCAAAATGTTAAGCAGTTATATCAAATAATTGGCCTCTAGGGCACAAACTCTAACAGTTCCTACTTGATAAGATAAACCGTTTGAGAAGTGTTTGTTTGAGTTTTTTTTGGGTTTTTGTTTAGTTTGACCGCACCATAAATGGCTGCCTACGTACTCCCATTAACGAGGGGGAGATCAGGCCTTTTGTAGTTCAGGCCTTATGAGCTGAAACCTGACTGATTTGATTTTGACTTTTTGATTTTATTTTTGATTTTATTTTATTATTTTTTGTTGTTTTTTTTGTTTTTTTGTTGTTTTTTTAATATTTACATGCAGGGAAAATAAAAGGCATACCATGAAGAAAGTGATACCGTCCCAATATCTCTTGAAACTCCCCACTTTATCCTCTGGATCTACATCTTCTTTGTAAGACCCCAACTTATTAATGAATAAAATCAAATTTTCTCTAAATATTATTGTGAATAATAAGGGGTTAATTTGATATAATACTTTGGTTATGGGTGAAATGTACAAATTTTGCAAAATAAGCAAGTGGTTATAAAATATTCATTTTGTCGGGGAATATTCGTTTGGTCGTGGAATATTCTTGCTGTCGGGGAATATTCGTACGACGGCGTAGCCTTGTGTGGGCCCCATAATGGAAAGCGATTGGATGAAGAAAACGACAAGTATAAGTTATTTATAAATAACGGCGTAGTTGTTACCGTTAATACTGTTGGAATACCCGGTGGTTAAAATACAGTAGTACACGGTATTGCACCAATTATTGATTCTTACGTAAGAAGGCGCCACTCAATAATTGTTACAGTAGTTATTGTTCAATATTTTATTTTATTGATTCAATAATTGTTGCGTTGATATTTTATATTATTGTTGTTTCAATAATTGTTGCTACACAGTATTTTCCATTATCAGATCAATAATTCATATTATTTGAATAATATTATTAGATAACATTATTGGCAATGTCTAGAAAGTTCTGTCTAAGGAGAGGTTTGGTCATCTAATTGCGCGCCAGTAAGGAGAAATCCTTATTGGAAAGCCCCCTCTTTCCTGGGAACGGCCTGGTTGTCATAAATGTGATTCTGTAATATTATTTGTGAATAATTAATTATTGATTCATATGATAAGAAAATATTTATTTTATGTGGATATAAATGAGGGATATATTTTTGTGGTTAAAAATGAAGGAGTTAATGTTGAGGTTTTTATCAGTATTTTTGTCGGAACGGAGGTATTAAAAATCAGGATTTTTGAGATATTTTGCGGGGGTTATAATTTTTAATCCGACCGTTGGATCGTGGTAATTTTTGGATATGTTATACATATATAAGTTGAGTATATGTCCACAAATTTTGAACTGTTAAAAATGAACGTATGATTTATTATGAATTTTACGAGATGACTGGTTCAGAAATTGTTGAATTTTCGGAGTTTATCATTTTGATGGAAAATTCTAGAATTGGTGGGCCCCACTCTTGGTTGGTAAAGAAATGTGCTGAGATTTTTATTCAAATGTGGTGGGTGGGAATAGTAGCAGGTAAAGCCATCAGGTTGCAGGTTAAGTCTACTTCGGCGTGCTAACATTTTCCTATAAATAGAGGGCTAAGTTATAATTGAAAATCACACCAGAAACAAGTTTTCTCTCTTTCTCTCTCTAGATTATTGAGTGTATTTTGTGAGTATTTAGATACTTTGAGAGTTTCTATTCATCAGAGCAAGTTTCTTTCAGCCTTATACTTTGGCTGAACTTGTTTTTGGTAAACGACAAAATCGAGCTAAATGACCTTCTCTTCCACAATTATAACATGCTTTAGACGGCATCGCGCAGTTTGGACTGATGTGCCCCTCCCCTCCGCATTTGAAACATATGATAGGTAGTCGTTCTCCTTCCTTAACAACGGGCGCTGGTGCTGACGTCTTTCCATCATTGTTGAATCTCCTCTTCTTGAAATGACCATTCTTATTGTTTTGGCCCTGATTACCACCGAAGTGGTTACCATTTCTGGCCTGTTGATTCTCTCCACGCTTGTTGTCACCGCTTTGATGACTGCTCTCACTGGTATTATCATTTTGCCGAATGCTCTCTTTTGGTTGCGTTGACTCGTTATCGCGCTCCACTAACTAAGCCCTATTAACAACATCTGAATACAAACACAGTTTATGAGAAATAACATGTTGACGTATATCAGGTTTCAAACCTCGTAAAAACATTCGCGTCATTCGCTCTTCATTATCCACCAAGTGGGACGCAAACCGGGACAACTCAGCAAATTTAGCCTCATACTGCGACACGGTCATATTATTCTGCTCCAATTTGATGAACTCCACCTCCTTCATATTATTCTGCATTATCCATGTTTCCGCTATAAGTGGTTTTGGCTCTCCCTTAAACTCTGGTGGTCCCAGCTCCTTGAACTGTTTAGCGGTGACCGTCCGAGAGTTTTCATTGTTTCCACCTATATTTTGGACAGGAGCCGCTCTCGCCTGCTGTTGCATGAACTGCATAAAGTTTCTGAACATTCCATCATTCATCATCTGGTCAGTGTTGTTGTTTGCATGAGGATTGTCACCTTCCTGATGCACATTATCCTGATTATTGATATGTGGTGAATCAACAGTCGCCTGTGCCCCATTGCTATTCTCAACATTCTCAGATGCCATTTTCAGATACTGCCACAAAATAAAAGTTAATTGATATGTCATATATTATCCTTATATTATGACCGACCAATTAAATACCATGCAAATAAACTTAGGTAGGTCATACTAGCGAAGGAATTCTCCGTCTCTCCCCTCCTAGTTCTATTCTCACATCTTAGCCAGGGATCATATCCCTAAGCTCTGATACCAACTGTGACGCCCCCAAAATTAGGTATACATTACCCATCTTGGGTCATCAGATATATAGTACAGAATACAAATACAACTTACTAATACAACTGTCGTGTACAATACGACAAAACTTAAACTGTGAGTTTGAATACAAATATTATCTTCTAGAGAGTATTCATACTCAAAAGGAGTCCTCATTACATTTATTAACACACCATTACATAGAATAGTGAGGACTACTAACTAGTACTATCATTCGGACCATCACTCCGTTCCCCGACTTGCCCCAGCTACGTTCTCATTTCCTGAAGAGAACAGTGAAAGAAAGGGTGAGCTCAACTAGCCCAGTAAGAAATATTATGACTAAGATAATGCAGAATAAATTATCATTAGCCTTCAACAATGTTAAACTGATAAAATATAATAGCCATCAAGTTTAACTGTAGCGGAACAAGCAATCCATTAAAAGAGTCAAGTAGAAAGTAAACTCTACTATCTTTTATGATTTAAAAGGTTTTTCA
The DNA here is from genome assembly GCA_016801055.1 of Panax notoginseng. Classification (NCBI taxonomy): domain Eukaryota; kingdom Viridiplantae; phylum Streptophyta; class Magnoliopsida; order Apiales; family Araliaceae; genus Panax; species Panax notoginseng. Next base: position 120,143,864 of record CM029019.1, read on the forward strand.
ACACTGTGATCGCTGGGACTCGGCTTAATAAAATAATCCACATCATCGAATCACCCCTGCACTACGGCCAAGGATATTCGTGTATTCATTAAGGGTCATGATCAAGCCAACAACTGTCCATCAACGCACTACGGGCCAATGAGGACTTTTACCACATAATTTGTAACATTACGGTCATGATTATACCGAATAATCCCTGGTCATAATCATACCAAGTCCATCTATGCACTACAGGTCACAGATGACTTTTAACATTTTATAAACATGAGGATGATGACAATGATATAAGAATTCAATAAAACAAGTTCAAGAATTAATTTATCCAAGAATTATCAACGTCCAAATTGTCAACATGATACTGCTTTGTGGAGTAAAATTCAAGAATGATCAGGAGAATATTTTCATGAATAGATACTGGATGAAACGCAATTATCAAGGATATTTCACAAATTTCATGGAGTATAGAAGTCAAAACTTAACCAACTGAGTACAATAAAGAATGGAATAACAAAAAAAAAATCACCATGCATGCGATAGACCGCACAAACAGGTTATTCCAACAGAATAATAAATAATGGAACCAGGTCCGGCATAAACGCACAGACAGGATATTCCGACAGAATAATAAATAATGGAACCAGGTCCGGCGTAAACGCACAGACAGGATATTCCGACAGAATAATAAATAATGGAACCAGGTCCGGTGTAAAACACACAGACAGGATGTTCCAACAGAATAATAACAAGACGGAACCAGGTCCGGTGTAAAACACACAGACAGGATGTTCCAACAGAATAATAATAAAAACGGAACCAGGTCCGGTGTAAAACACATAGACAGGATGTTCCAACAGAATAATAGAAGAATGCCACCAAGTATAGGGTAGACCGCGTATACAGGTTATTCCAACAGAATAATAAGAAATGGAATAACAACAGTTCTCTTCATGAATAAGAAAGAATAACACCCCTTACCGTTTTAAAGAAGAGTTGAAATAAGGAAGTAGTTAAGTAGCAGAATACTCTTCTTCTCTCTCTCTCTATAGTTTCTCTCTATAGTTTCTCTCTCTAGAGTTCAGTGAATTCGTAAGAAATAATGAAGGAATGAGCTACTATTTATAGAAAAATAGAATGCATAGTAACTAATCCATGAACGGTCCAGATTGATTACTTTAATCTGACGGTCCATATTTAAAGAAAAATCTTTTAAATAAAATATAATATATTCTATTTATAGAATAACTTTAATAAAGTATTCTGTTTTATATAAAAAGATGTTTCTGTTTTATTACGTTAATAATACGAATAAAATAAAACGTCATTATCGCTAAATAATTCATATTATTAACTGACAATAATTGAATCAAACTGAGTGACTTCTCACATAAGCATTAATAATCAATACCGTGTGCTACTATGCAACCACACGTATTACTGTACTTTTACTACCGAGTAGTTCAACAGTATCAATGGTAAAACTTCCGCCGTTATTTTTAATAAAATATTTTTATCGTTTTCTCAATTCGACAATAATTCCGTTGTGGGGTCCCCCAATAATTGTGTCGTTGTACGAATATTCCCTGTTAAAACGAATATTCCCCGACCAATCAAATATTATATAACAACTTGCGTACTTTACAAAATTTATAAATATTACCCACAACTATAACATTATATCAAATTAACTCCATAATATTCAAAAATGATATTTATAGAAAATTCATCTTTATTTATAAAAGTTGGGGTCTTACAATTTTCTTCAATATCATTATGCTGAAATATTGATATGAACTTTTTATCAAATTTAGAACTTTTTGTGTCGGGATTACTATTCACGTATACGACACTATTTACGTATACGGCACTATTCACGAATACGGCACTATTCACCGATTTTTTTTTTCCTTTTTGTCAAAGATGTCTATTATGGTTACTATCTTTGATTGTATCCATGTTTTGATCTTTATTTTTGAATTCTGCTTCACAGTTGATTATTTATGAAGTATTATTGATCTTGGATGAACTGTTATACGAATCCCTACTATTTGTCCTTCTGTCTCACTGGATTCGTTATCTTTGAGATATTTTTCATCATCCTCAGTCCTAAATGATGATATTACTGAATATCTTTGGCTTGTAGTGCAAAGATGTATGATTATTTGATGAATATCTTTGGCCTGTAGTGCAAAGATGAACATGTGTTGAGATGAACATGACTGACAGGTGATACAAATAAATATTTTTGGCCTGTAGTGCAAAGATGAATATTTGGATAAAGATGATTATTAATTGATGTTACAGGGATAAAATATTGATGATGGACTTTTAAATCTTAGAAGATAGTAGAATTCTTTCTCTACTTGACTCTTCTAATGGTTTGCTGTTTCCGCTGCAGTTATTGATCTAAAACTTGTTGTCGATTATATTCTATCAGATTTTTCCCTGTTGAAGACTAACAATAATTTGTTGTATATTATCTTAGTCATAATATTCTTTACTGGGCTAGTTGAGCTCACCCTTTTTCTTTTTGTTTCATTTTTCTTCTCAGGAGGTGAGAACATAGCAGGATCTAGTCGGGGTATGGAGTGATGGTTCTAGAAAGATGTTTTAGCAGTCCTCACTATTTCTGTAAAATAGTGTTTGAATAATTGTAATGAGGATTTATTTGAGTGTGGATATTGTCCAGAAGACAATAGTTGTATTTAAACTCACAGTAAGTGTTGTCGTATTTTGCACGACAATTGTATTATTGAAGTTGTAGTTTGCATTCTGTACCATGTATTTGGCGACTCAGAATGGGTGTTGTATACCTATTTTAGGGGCGTCACAGTTGGTATCAGAGCTTAGGGATATGATCCCTGGCTGAGATGTGAGACAAGAACTAGGAGGGGAGAGACGGGGAATTCCTTCGCTAGTATGACCTGACTAAGTTTATTTGGTGTTTATTTGGTCGGTCAGAGTATAGGGATAATATATGACATGACTATTAACCCTTATTTTATGACAGTATTTAAGAATGGCAGCTGAGAACATTAATAATGGAGTAAATCAGACCGTGGAGACACCTTTGATCACCACCCAGGGGAACGTACAACAGGAAGACAATATTCCTCCTGTAAACAACGTTACCGAGCAAATGATGAATGATGGAATGTTTGGGAGCTTTTTGCAGTTCATGCAAAATCAGACGAGGGAGACTCGTGTGCAGAATACGGGTGGAAATGATAACAACGCGCGGTTTGTCACAGCTAAGCAGTTCAAAGAATTGGGACCATCAGAATTTAAGGGAAAGCCGGATCCGATCATGGCGAAAATATGGGTCAAGCAAATTACCAAGATATTCGATGTCTTGGGATGCACAGAGGAACAGAAGGTTCCATTCGCCACCTTTATGTTCCGCGGTGAGGCAGACTACTGGTGGGAGTCTGTGAAGCGCACCCAGCCTGACGCACTCAACATGTCCTGGGAAACATTTCAAAAACTGCTCAATGACAAGTACTTTCCTGAAAGTATTCGTCATATGAAGGAGGTGGAGTTTATCAGACTGGAACAAAACAACATGACGGTGTCCCAGTACGAGGCGAAGTTTGCAGAGTTATCCAGGTTTGCACCTCATTTGGTCGAAAATGAGGAACGAATGACAAGGATGTTTCTAAGAGGTCTAAAATCCGATATTCGACAATATCTTATCTCTCATAAATTTTCTTTATATTCAGATGTTGTAAATAGGGCTCAATTATTAGAGCGAGATAATGAGTATGTGCAACCGAGGGACCACAACCAGGGTCATATAGGTGGCGGCAGTCATCGAAGCAATGAAAACCAGCAGGGAGGAAAACATTCGGACAAAAGCGGTAATCACTCTGGTGGTGATCGTGGTCGTGATAATAGAAGGAGCGAGTCGGGAGGAGATTTTGTAAGACCCCGAATTTTATGAAATAAAAGTATTCAATTTTTCTTATAATTACTATTCAGTAAATGGTTAAATTGATAAATGTTAAAGTTAAGGGTGATATATGAATTTTTTCTCAAAATACACAAGTGGTTATAAAATATTCATTGTTGTCGGGGAATATTCGTTTGGTCGTAGAATATTCTTTCTGTCGGGGAATATTCGTACGACGGCGCAGCCATTTGTGGGCCCCATAACAGAATAACTGTCGGGTGAAAAAAACGACAAATTTGAGTTTTTACAAATAACGGCGTAGTTGTTACCGTTAACACTGTTGGAATACTCGGTGGTTAAAATACAGTAATATGCATTATTGCACAGTAGCACACGGTATTGCACAGTATTTTTGAATTATTGATCCTTACGTAAGAAGACACTACTCAATAATTGTTACAGTAATTACAGTTCAATATTTTATTTTATTGATTCAATAATTGATGCGTTGATATTTTATATTATTGTTGCTCAATAATTGTCACTGCACATCATCTCCATTATCAGATCAATAATTCATATTATTTAGAATAATATTATTAGATAGCATTATTGACAATGTCTAGAAAGTTCTGTCTAAGGAGAGGTTTGGTCATCTAATTGCGCGCCAGTAAGGAGAAATCATTATCAGAAAGCCCCCTCTTTCATGGGAACGGCCTGTTTGTCATAAATGTGATTCTGTAATATTATTTGTGAATAATTAATTATTGATCTATATGATAAGGAAATATTTATTTGATGTGGATATAAATGAGGGATATATTTTTGTGTTTAAAAATGAGGGAGTTAATGTTGAGGTGTTTTATCTGTAGTTTTGTCAGAACGGAGGTATTGAAAATCAAATTAGAGTTTTTAAGATATTTTGCGAGGGTTATAATTTTTAATCCGACCGTTGGATCGTGGTAATATTTGGATATGTTATACATATATAAGTTGAGTATATGTCCACAAATTTTGAACCGTTAAAAATGAACGTATGATTTGTTATGAATTTTACGAGATGACTGGTTCAGAAATTGTTGAATTTTCGGAGTTAATCATTTTGGTGGAAAATTCTAGAATTGGTGGGCCCCACTCTTGGTTGGTGAAGAAATGTGCTAAGATTTTTATTCAAATGTGGTGGGTAGGAATAGTAGCAGGTAAAGCCATCAGGTTACAGGTTAAGTCTGCTTCGGCGTGCTAACATTTTCCTATAAATAGAGGGCTAAGTTAGAATTGAAAATCACACCAGAAACATAAGATTTCTCTCTTTCTCTCTCTATATTATGAAGCATATTTTGTGAGTATTTAGATACTTTGAGAGTTGCTATTCAGTGCAAGTTTCTTTCGGCTTTACATTCCAGTCAGAAATACTGTACTTTTGAGGTAAGGGATAGTAAGAGATTTTAAGGGTTGTTATTTTTTTCAGTTTCGTAATTTTTCTGACCTTCAAAAATTCTGAAAAAATTTGAAATGATATTTTGATGAGTTTTCTTGATTGTGTCCAAAAATAGTGATTTTTGGATGTATAGATTGAGAGTTATGAATTTTATGAGAAAAGACTATTTTAAAAATAACCGCTTATAATTCCTTGTGGTTAACTCCAAAATTGATGGAATTTTTATTGGGAGTACATGTATATGATAGAAGTATACTCTATAAATTTTGGAATTTTTGGACAAAAGTACAATTTTTGATAAATGTCTAAATATTCGGCTGTTTTGGCCATATGAAAAATAGTAAATGAGTTTTAAAAATTCTGAGAAAAATATATGTTCAATATGGGACTATATTCTGCTAAATTTCAGAAAAGAAATATTTTTAGAACTGATTTGATATTTTTCATGAAAATGGTCTAGTTATGAGTAAATGAATTAAATATGTTTTGTGAAGTAAGAAAATTAGAAAATAGGATTTTATGACTTGAGAATCCTATATGAGGTATATGCAGATTTTTGATGAGGGTTTTGTTTATTGGTGATAAAATATTATGAGTTTGGCATTTTAGAATGATTAAATGCATTATTTAGTAATGTGTAAACAATTAAAATAAATTGTTTATAAGCTTAAGAAATATTATTCTTTCAATATCATTATACCGAAATATTGGTATGTATTTTATTGTGGAATTTCTATCTTTTTGTGTCGGGGTTACTATTCATGAGTTACTATTCACGAGTTACTATTCATGAGTTACTATTCACGAGTTACTATTCACGAGTTACTATTCATGAGTTACTATTCACGATAAAATTGGTTTCCTTTTTCTAACCAAATTATAGTTGATTTATGAATATTACTCTTGAGATTAAATCTATATGTTGATCATATTGTTTTTATTATCATATATAACATTTTTATAACCCTGATGTTGAAATTCTCTTTCACTTGAGTGTAAAGATGGGTAGATTATTGATATGATCATGACTTTGGGTTCTTTTTGGCCAGTAGTACAAAGTTGAATTATTGACTAGTATGATCATGACCATTGAATTTATAATTGAATATCTTCAGCTTAAGTGCAAAGGTGAAATGATCAACATGGTTATAATTATTATTTATATAAATTCTGAAATGATTATATATTTCTTAGAGATATTAATATATTTGTCCTGTAGTGCAAATATGAACTGTTGATGAATATATTTGGCCGTAGTGCAAATATGAACTGTTGAGGAATATCTTTGGCTTGTAGTGCAAAGATGAAATATTGATGAATATCTTTGGCCTGTAGTGTAAAGATGAATTGTTGATGAATATCTTTGGCCAGTAGTGCAAAGATGGCATGTTGTTGAATATCTTTGGCCAGTAGTGCAAAGATGAACAGATGTTGAGATAAACATGACCAACTGGTGATACAAATGAATATCTTTGGCCGTAGTGCAAAGATGAAGTTATTAGTATGATTATGAACAGGAAATATGATTTGGTGTAACCATGATCTTTGATATTTCAAATGATGAAAATTATCTTCGTCCTGGATGAGAAGAAGAATTTAGAACTACAGTTATGATTATGAGTTATTCATATGATTGTGGACCAGAATTGTTGATTGATGTTACAGGGATAAAATATTGTTGGTGGATTTTTAACATAGAGAAGATAATAGACTTTATAGTCTATTTGACTCTTCTAATGGATTGCTCGTTCCGCTGCAACTATGGTTGAAATTTTTATCATTTACCATATGTTCTAAATCTCTGATTTATTATTGATGAATGCTATTGATAATTTAATTATCTTTAGTCATGATATTCTTTACTGAGCTAGTTGTGCTCACCCTTTTGCTTCACAATTCCTTTCAGGTAATAAGAGTGTAGCTGGGTCGAGCGAGGGTAACGGGGAAATAGAACGGTGGTTTCTAGCTGTGGATGTTCTCCCGAAGCAGTCTAGAAAAGTTCATTTAGTAATTTTATTTGGTGAATCTAATAGGGTAAGGTGTACCCAACGTTGGAAGGGTGGTTTGCCACTATCATACAAGATGTCTAACTACATACAACCTCGTGTCATCATAAGACAAGGATGTGCTCATCCACTTGCTGAGTATATATACGAGCACTACCTATATAATCTTGGTGTTTGTTTGAAGTATAATTCTCAATTAGAGACAGTAGAGATAATGATATGTCAAGAGAAGACTCACCATTGGGAAGAATATGATAGTAATCTTCTCGTTTTTCTTTGGGGTCTATTGGGTCAACCAAGGATAATTCTGTGGCCATATGATATCTATCATAACCTAGACGCATGGCCTCCCATGTACGAAGGTTTCCTTGAGCACTTTCCAAAGATTCTAATTTCTAAAACAGTTTTTGACTATACCTTTATGTAAGGTGTCATTGTGAGGTGATGTCCACGGTTGGAACATGAGTCACATTTGGTATATATTTGTATCCAAACTCACAACATATGTGTTGTTGTATTTTGCACGACAATTGTTGTAATAAAGTTGTAGTTATTTTCTGTACCATGTATTTGGCGACTCAGAATAGGTTGGATGGAATGGACCTATTTTGGGGTTGTCACATTTGGTATCAGAGCTTAGGGATATGATCTCTGGCGGAGATCGGGGAATACAACTAGGAGGGGAGAGATGAGTAAATCCTTCGTTAGTGTGTCCTACCTAAGCTTATTTGTTGGTCAGTCATAATATTGAGATATTATGTGATATGTTAATTTGTTTAATTAACCCTTGTTTTATGGCAGTATTTGAGAATGGCAGCTGAGAATGCTAACAATGGAGTGAATGAGACTGTGGGGATACCTCTAATCACTAACCGTGATAATGTGATGTCAGGCGAAGAAGGAATTAGAGATATCCATGTGGTGAGTGAAGAATTGATAGTTGCACCCAAGATAATCACAGAGGTAATAGCTGAGACTGAGGAAGAAGAGGAAGAAGAAGTACCTGAGGAGAGTTTATTAGAGGTATTATATGATCAAAATGTAGAATTTCAAATCGTATTCATGAGTTAGAAGAGCAGGCAGAAGAACGACAGGCGGTCGTGGAACAAAAGGATGCAACAATTCAAGCTTGTGTTACCCGATATGTGATGCTTGAACAGAATCATTCTTTGGCAGAGTATAAGATGATAAAAATGGAATCTGAGCTGAAAGAAGAAAAAACTGAACGAGTGAGAATAAGTGATGCATGGGCAAAAGCCGCACGAAACGTGGATATTGTGGAAAGAGATGTTCGATCTAAGAAAGCTAAAATAGATGATATGAATTTCTCTTTTTGGAAAGCAATTGGGAGAACTCAACATCGAGTTTTGAATTACCCTGTACATAGCTGTCAACCTGAATCCGATATGGATCGAAGATTGATGATTCTGATCATGAATGAGGAGTACGAAGAGGCAGTTCAGGGAGGAATATGTCCTATAGAAATGTATATTCCAACGGTAATGATGACGCCAAATGCTGCTCCAGACAAGTCAAAGCCGAGTAGTTCAAGGGTTGACGGTTGTCATGACTTCCCAACAAATGAGGAACCCAAATGAAGTTATCATGGAGATGAGAAATGGAGAAATCATGATGATCTGAGAGATAGAATTTGAAATGGAAGCAAGGTATTCTCAACTCTTCGAAATACCAGGTACGTAAATTTCGGGGACGAAATTTCATAAGGAGGGGAGATTGTAAGGCCCCGAATTTTATGAAATAAAAGTATTCAATTTTTCTTATAATTACTATTCAGTAAATGGTTAAATTGATAAATGTTAAAGTTAAGGGTGATATATGAATTTTTTTTCAAAATACATAAGTGGATATAAAATATTCATTGTTGTCGGGGAATATTCGTTTGGTCTTAGAATATTCTTTTTGTCGGGAAATATTCGTACGACGGCGCAGCCATTTGTGGGCCCCATAACAGAATAACTGTCGGGTGAAGAAAACGACAAATTTGAGTTTTTACAAATAACGGCGTAGTTGTTACCGTTAACACTGTTGGAATACCCCGTGGTTAAAATATAGTAATACGTATTATTGCACAGTAGCACACGGTATTGCACAGTATTTTTGAATTATTGATCCTTACGTAAGAAGACACTACTCAATAATTGTTACAGTAATTACAGTTCAATATTTTATTTTATTGATTCAATAATTGATGCGTTGATATTTTATATTATTGTTGCTCAATAATTGTCACTGCACATCATCTCCATTATCAGATCAATAATTCATATTATTTTAGAATAATATTATTAGATAGCATTATTGACAATGTCTAGAAAGTTCTGTCTAAGGAGAGGTTTGGTCATCTAATTGCGCGCCAGTAAGGAGAAATCATTATCAGAAAGCCCCCTCTTTCATGGGAACGGCCTGTTTGTCATAAATGTGATTCTGTAATATTATTTGTGAATAATTAATTATTGATCTATATGATAAGGAAATATTTATTTGATGTGGATATAAATGAGGGATATATTTTTGTGTTTAAAAATGAGGGAGTTAATGTTGAGGTGTTTTATCTGTAGTTTTGTCAGAACGGAGGTATTGAAAATCAAATTAGAGTTTTTAAGATATTTTGCGAGGGTTATAATTTTTAATCCGACCGTTGGATCGTGGTAATATTTGGATATGTTATACATATATAAGTTGAGTATATGTCCACAAATTTTGAACCGTTAAAAATGAACGTATGATTTGTTATGAATTTTACGAGATGACTGGTTCAGAAATTGTTGAATTTTCGGAGTTAATCATTTTGGTGGAAAATTCTAGAATTGGTGGGCCCCACTCTTGGTTGGTGAAGAAATGTGTTGAGATTTTTATTCAAATGTGGTGGGTAGGAATAGTAGCAGGTAAAGCCATCAGGTTACAGGTTAAGTCTGCTTCGGCGTGCTAACATTTTCCTATAAATAGAGGGCTAAGTTAGAATTGAAAATCACACCAGAAACATAAGATTTCTCTCTTTCAGTCTCTATATTATGAAGCATATTTTGTGGGTATTTAGATACTTTGAGAGTTGCTATTCAGTGCAACTTTCCTTCGGCTTTGCATTCTAGTCAGAAATACTGCACTTTTGAGGTAAGGGATAGTAAGGGATAGTAAGAGATTTTAAGGGTTGTTATGTTTTTAAGTTTCGTAATTTTTCTGACCTTCAAAAATTCTGGAAAAATTTGAAATGATATTTTGATGAGTTTTCTTGATTGTGTCCAAAAATGGTGATTTTTGGATGTATAGATTGAGAGTTATGAATTTTATGAGAAAAGACTATTTTAAAAGTAATCGCTTATAATTCCTTGTGGTTAACTCCAAAATTGATGGAATTTTTATTGGGAGTACATGTATATGATAGAAGTATACTCTGTAAATTTCGGAATTTTTGGACAAAAGTACAATTTTTGATAAATATCTAAATGTTCGGCTGTTTTGGCTATATGAAAAATAGTAAATAAATTTTAAAAATTCTGAGAAAAATATATGTTCAATATAGGACTATATTCTGCTAAATCCCAGGAAAGAAATATTTTTGGAACTGATTTGGTATTTTTCATGAAAATGGTCTAGTTATGAGTAAATGAATTAAATATGTTTTGTGAAGTAAGAAAATTAGAAAATATGATTTTATGACTTGAGAATCCTATATGAGGTATATGCAGATTTTTGATGAGGGTTTTGGTTATTGGTGATAAAATCTTATGAGTTTGGTATTTTAGAATGATTAAATGCATTATTTAATAAAGTGTAAACAATTAAAATAAATTGTTTATAAGCTTAAGAAATATTATTCTTTCAATATCATTATACCGAAATATTGGTATGTATTTTATTGTGGAATTTCTACCTTTTTGTGTCGGAGTTACTATTCATGAGTTACTATTCACGAGTTACTATTCATGAGTTACTATTCACGAGTTACTATTCACGAGTTACTATTCACGAGTTACTATTCATAAATTACTATTCACGATAAAATTGGTTTCCTTTTTCTAACCAAATTATAGTTGATTTATGAATATTACTCTTGAGATTAAATCTATATGTTGATCATATTGTTTTTATTATCATATATAACATTTTTATAACCCTGATGTTGAAATTCTCTTTCACTTGAGTGTAAAGATGGGTAGATTATTGATATGATCATGAATTTAGGTTCTCTTTGGCCAGTAGTGCAAAGTTGAATTATTGACTAGTATGATCATGACCATTGAATTTATAATTGAATATCTTCAACTTAAGTGCAAAGGTGAAATGATCAACATGGTTATAATTATTGTTTATATAAATTTTGAAATGATTATATATTTCTTAGAGATATTAATATATTTGTCCTGTAGTGCAAATATGAACTGTTGATGAATATATTTGGCCGTAGTGCAAATATGAACTGTTGAGGAATATCTTTGGCCTTTGTGCAAAGATGAAATATTGATGAATATCTTTGGCCTGTAGTGCAAAAATAAATTGTTGATGGATATCTTTGGCCAGTAGTGCAAAGATGGCATGTTGTTGAATATCTTTGGCCAGTAGTGCAAAGATGAACAGATGTTGAGATAAACATGACCAACTGGTGATACAAATGAATATCTTTGGCTGTAGTGCAAAGATGAAGTTATTAGTATGATTATGAACAGGAAATGTGATTTGGTGTAACCATGATCTTTGATGTTTCAGGTGATGAAAATCATCTTCGTCCTGGATGAGAAGAGGAATTTAGAACTACAGTTATGATTATGAGTTATTCATATGATTGTGGACCAGAATTGTTGATTGATGTTACAGGGATAAAATATTGTTGGTGGATTTTTAACATGGAGAAGATAATAGACTTTATAGTCTATTTGACTCTTCTAATGGATTGCTCGTTCCGCTGCAACTATGGTTGAAATTTTTATCATTTACCATATGTTCTAAATCTCTGATTTATTATTGATGAAGGCTATTGATAATTTAATTATCTTTAGTCATGATATTCTTTACTGAGCTAGTTGTGCTCACCCTTTTGCTTCACAATTCCATTCAGGTAATAAGAGTGTAGCTGGGTCGAGCGAGGGTAACGGGAAAATAGAACGGTGGTCTCTAGCTGTGGATGTTCTCCCGAAGCAGTATAGAAAAGTTCATTTAGTAGTTTTATTTGGTGAATCTAATAGGGTAAGGTGTACCCAACGTTGGAAGGGTGGTTTGCCACTATCATACAAGATGTCTAACGACATACAACCTCGTATCATCATAAGACAAGGATGTGATCATCCACTTGCTGAGTATATATACGAGCACTACCTATATAATCTTGGTGTTTGTTTGAAGTATAATTCTCAATTAGAGACAGTAGAGATAATGATATGTCAAGAGAAGACTCACCATTGGGAGGAATATGATAGTAATCTTCTTGTTTTTCTTTGGGGTCTATTGGGTCAACCAAGGATAATTCTGTGGCCATATGATATCTATCATAACCTAGACGCATGGCCTCCCATGTACGAAGGTTTCCTTGAGCACTTTCCAAAGATTCTAATTTCTAAAACAGTTTTTGACTATACCTTTATGTAAGGTGTCATTGTGAGGTGATGTCCACGGTTGGAACATGAGTCACATTTGGTATATATTTGTATCCAAACTCACAACATATGTGTTGTTGTATTTTGCACGACAATTGTTGTAATAAAGTTGTAGTTGTTTTCTGTACCATGTATTTGGCGACTCAGAATAGGTTGGATGGAATGGACCTATTTTGGGGTTGTCACAGATTTCAAGAAGAGAAGTTGCAACAATGATAACGTGAAGACGTCAGCACAAATATCAACTATTTCTAGGGGAGGAGAACGACCACCGGTCGTATGTTACAAATGTGGGAAAGAGGGACATATCAGCCCAAACTGCCCACAACAATCTAAGGTATGTTATAACTATGGAAAGGAGGGTCATATAGCTCGAGAGTGCTCTGTAGCAAAACCAAGTTCAGCGGGGATGGTGACACCAAAGGCGGATACGGACAAAATAAAGTCGGCGATTTCTGGAAGAGCGTTTGTCGTGACTGCCCAAAACACGAGGAACCCGAATGAAGGTATAACGGGTTAGTTAAATATAAATTCTTGTGAAGTTTATACCTTACTAGATATCGGTTCTACCCATTCTTTTATCTCTCCTGCTTGTGCTCAACGCTTAAACTTGACTCCGGAGAAATTGGACTTTAACTTATCTGTTGAAACTCTGTTGGGTGAAACCTTCGTTACATCTACAGTTTATAAATCTTGCATGATCCAAGTTGGCACTATCACATTACCTGTTGATCTTATCTCTTTAAAGATACTTGCTTTTGATGTGATTTTAGGAATTGATTGGTTAACCACTCATCATGCTAAAATTGATTGTTTTCGAAAGGTTGTTAGTTTTCATATTCCTAACCAACCTGTCATACGAATTCAAACTACTAAACCACTAAAATCAATCGCTGTCATACCAAGCCATAAAGCCATTCGTTTATTGAAAAACGAATGTCAAGCTTTCTTAGCCCATGTCATGGACTTGAACAAAAATACATCAGATTTGAATGATATTTCTGTTGTTAATGAATTTTCTGACGTATTTCCTGAAGAATTTCCTGGCCTAACCCAGAGCGTGATATTGAATTTTTTTATTGATCTTCAACCCGATACAAAACCCATTTCTAAAATCTCATATTGAATAGCTCCTATTAAACTTCAGGAGTTAAAAACTCAACTATAGAAGTTGGTACCCGAGCCTCTATCTGGTGACTTCCTTTGTGGAATGCACCAAAGCCAGACTCTCCGTAAGGGACTCTATATTTGTGTGGTGGTAAAACAGTAGGTGCCATTGTGACGTGCTATCCAAGATTGGGATATGAATCACAATTGAGAGCAACCGAAGTCGGTGACCAAAGTACATAGCTTTCTGGGCTTAGCTGGTTATTATCGGAGATTTGTGGAAGGATTTTCTCGAATCGCTACTTCGTTAACTCAGCTGACTCGGAAAGATACGAAATTCGTATGGAGTGAGGAATGCGAGAAGAGTTTCCAAGAACTCAAGAGGAGACTCATTTTGGCACCTGTTCTGACAATACCATCTGGTTCGGATGGATTTGTTATCTACAGCGATGCTTCAGGCAAAGGGTTAGGATGTGTTCTCATGCAATATGGGAAAGTCATAGCCTATGCCTCACGACAACTCAAAGAATATGAGAGAAATTATCCTACTTATGATTTGGAGTTGGCAGCAGTCGTTTTTGCGTTGAAGATCTGGAGACACTACCTGTATGGGGAGAAAGTGGAGATCTATACAGATCATAAAAGCCTCAAATATTTCTTCACCCAAAAGGAACTCAACATGCGGCAGCGACGTTGGCTCGAGCTGTTGAAAGATTACGATCATACCATCCAATATCATCCTGGAAAAGCAAACGTAGTAGCTGACGCATTGAGTAGAAGATCATATGCGGGTACGAGTGCAATGTTGTTAACACAAAGGCCCATTTTGTATGACTTGCAAAGGATGGAGATAGAGATGAAGGCTCCAAGTACCCACATGATGATATCAAATATACGAGTAGAACCGACTTTAATCGATAAAGTTAAAGCTGCTCAAGCTACGGACATGGAGCTGATGCGTATGAAGAAGAAAGTGCAAGAAGGTGCTATTCCAGAAGCAAGAATCGATGAAGAAGGAATACTTCGAGTCAACTCCAGACTTTGTGTACCTAACGATTTTAACTTGAAGCATAGAATAATGATGGAGGCACACAACACACCGTTTGCAATCCATCTTGGGAGTACCAAAATGTATCACGATCTTCGACATACATTTTGGTGGAGCAATATGAAAAGAGAGATCGCGGAGTTTATCTCGAGATGTTTAACTTGTCAACGTGTAAAAGCGGAGCATCAAGTACCAAAGGGTCCATTGCAACCACTTGAGATTCCGAAATGGAAGTGGGAACACATTACTACGGATTTTGTTACGGGTCTTCCCAAGGTTTCTCAAGGCATAGATGCGATTTGGGTTATTGTTGATAGATTAACCAAGTCCGCTCATTTCTTGCTGATACGTGAGACTTATTCCCTTGAACGTCTTGCTAGTATGTACGTGAATGAGATTATGAGATTGCATGGCTTGCCAGTATCCATAGTTTCGGATCGTGACCCAAGATTCACTTCACGATTTTGGGTTAGCTTGCAGAAAGCTATGGGCACAGATTTACGATTCAGTTCGGCATACCATCCTCAAACGGACGGACAATCAGAGAGGACTATTCAAACTCTTGAAGATTTATTAAGACTTTGTGTCCTAGATCTCAAAGAGAGTTGGGATAAGTACCTACCATTGGTGGAATTCTGCTACAACAACAGTTATCAGGCGAGCATAGGTGTGGCTCCATTCGAGACGTTGTATGGAAGAAAATATCGTTCTCCAGTATGCTGGGACGAGGTGGGTGAAGCAACATTGTTGGGACCAGAGTTGGTACGCATTACTACAGAGAAGATCCAAACGATTCGATAACGTATACAAACGGCACGGGATTGACAAAAGAGTTATGCGGATCTTCATCGGAAGGACGTGGAATTTAATATTGGGGATCACGTATTATTACGTGTTGCACCATGGAAGGGAGTTACAAGATTTGGGAAGAGAGGAAAGCTCAATCCAAGATTTGTTGGTCCATTTGAGATTCTTGAGCGAATAGGAAATGTGGCATATAGACTCGCATTACCTCCAAGCATGTCTTGTGTTCATAATGTTTTTCACATATCTATGCTTCGTAAATATGTTAAAGACCCGAACCACACTATTGAGTTAGAACCAGACGAGATAGCTGAAGATTTAACGTACGAGGAGGTACCTGTTAAGATTTTGGATAGGAAAGAGCATGTCCTACGCACGAAGGTTATACCACAAGTTAAGGTTTTGTGGAGAAACCATGCTATTGAAGAAATGACTTGGGAGTTGGAATCAGAAATGAAAGCGAGGTATCCTCACCTTTTTGAAACATCAGGTACGTACGTCAATTTCGAGGACGAAATTTTATAAGGAGGGGAGGTTGTAAGACCCCAACTTATTAATGAATAAAATCAAATTTTCTCTAAATATTATTGTGAATAATAAGGGGTTAATTTGATATAATACTTTGGTTCTGGGTGAAATGTGCAAATTTTGCAAAATAAGCAAGTGGTTATAAAATATTCATTTTGTCGGGGAATATTCGTTTGGTCGTGGAATATTCTTGCTGTCGGGGAATATTCGTACGACGGCGCAGCCTTGTGTGGGCCCCATAACAGAAAGCGATTGGATGAAGAAAACGACAAGTATAAGTTATTTATAAATAACGGCGTAGTTGTTACCGTTAATACTGTTGGAATTTCCGGTGGTTAAAATACAGTAGCACACGGTATTGCACCAATTATTGATTCTTACGTAAGAAGGCACTACTCAATAATTGTTACAGTAGTTATTGTTCAATATTTTATTTTATTGATTCAATAATTATTGCGTTGATATTTTATATTATTGTTGTTTCAATAATTGTTGCTGCACAGTATTTTCCATTATCAGATCAATAATTAATATTATTTGAATAATATTATTAGATAACATTATTGACAATGTCTAGAAAGTTCTGTCTAAGGAGAGGTTTGGTCATCTAATTGCGCGCCAATAAGGAGAAATCCTTATTGGAAAGCCCCCTCTTTCCTGGGAACGGCCTGGTTGTCATAAATGTGATTCTGTAATATTATTTGTGAATAATTAATTATTGATTCATATGATAAGGAAATATTTATTTTATGTGGATATAAATGAGGGATATATTTTTGTGGTTAAAAATGAAGGAGTTAATGTTGAGGTTTTTATCAGTATTTTTGTCGGAATAGAGGTATTAAAAATCAGGATTTTTGAGATATTTTGCGGGGGTTATAATTTTTAATCCGACCGTTGGATCGTGGTAATTTTTGGATATGTTATACATATATAAGTTGAGTATATGTCCACAAATTTTGAACCGTTAAAAATGAACGTATGATTTATTATGAATTTTACGAGATGACTGGTTCAGAAATTGTTGAATTTTCGGAGTTTATCATTTTGATGGAAAATTCTAGAATTGGTGGGCCCCACTCTTGGTTGGTGAAGAAATGTGCTGAGATTTTTATTCAAATGTGGTGGGTGGGAATAGTAGCAGGTAAAGCCATCAGGTTGCAGGTTAAGTCTACTTCGGCGTGCTAACATTTTCCTATAAATAGAGGGCTAAGTTATAATTGAAAATCACACCAGAAACAAGTTTTCTCTCTTTCTCTCTCTAGATTATTGAGTGTATTTTGTGAGTATTTAGATACTTTGAGAGTTTCTATTCATCAGAGCAAGTTTCTTTCAGGCTTATACCGGTATTCCGACCAGAAGTACTGATATTTTGAGGTAAGGGATATTATTTTCTTCTTAATGATATTATTTTTGTGACGCCCCCAAAATTAGGTATACATCACCCATCTTGGGTCGTCAGATACATAGTACATAATACAAATACAACTTACTAATACAACTGTCGTGTATAATACGACAAAACATAAACTGTGAGTTTGAATACAAATATTATCTTCTAGAGAGTATTCATACTCAAAAGGAGTCCTCATTACATTTATTAACACACCATTACATAGAATAGTGAGGACTACTAACTAGTACTATCATTCGGACCATCACTCCGTTCCCCGACTTGCCCCAGCTACGTTCTCATTTCCTGAAGAGAACAGTGAAAGAAAGGGTGAGCTCAACTAGCCCAGTAAGAAATATTATGACTAAGATAATGCAGAATAAATTATCATTAGCCTTCAACAATGTTAAACTGATAAAATATAATAGACATCAAGTTTAACTGTAGCGGAACAAGCAATCCATTAAAAGAGTCAAGTAGAAAATAAACTCTACTATCTTTTATGATTTAAAAGGTTTTTCAACACTGTGATCGCTGGGACTCGGCTTAATAAAATAATCCACATCATCGAATCACCCCTGCACTACGGCCAAGGATATTCGTGTATTCATTAAGGGTCATGATCATGCCAACAACTGTCCATCAACGTACTACGGGCCAATGAGGACTTTTACCACATCATTTGTAACATTACGGTCATGATTATACCGAATAATCCCTGGTCATAATCATACCAAGTCCATCTATGCACTACAGGCCACAGATGACTTTCAACAGAATATAAACATGAGGATGATGACAATGATATAAGAATTCAATAAAACAAGTTCAAGAATTAATTTATCCAAGAATTAACAACGTCCAAATTGTCAACATGATACTACTTTGTGGAGTAAAATTCAAGAATGATCAGGAGAATATTTTCATGAATAGATACTGGATGAAACGCAATTATCAAGGATATTTCACAAATTTCATGGAGTATAGAAGTCAAAACTTAACCAACTGAGTACAATAAAGAATGGAATAACAAAAAAAATCACCATGCATGCGATAGACCGCACAGACAGGTTATTCCAACAGAATAATAAATAATGGAACCAGGTCCGGCGTAAACGCACAGACAGGATATTCCGACAGAATAATAAATAATGGAACCAGGTCCGGCGTAAACGCACAGACAGGATATTCCGACAGAATAATAAATAATGGAACCAGGTCCGGTGTAAAACACACAGACAGGATGTTCCAACAGAATAATAACAAGACGGAACCAGGTCCGGTGTAAAACACACAGACAGGATGTTCCAACAGAATAATAATAAAAACGGAACCAGGTCCGGTGTAAAACACACAGACAGGATGTTCCAACAGAATAATAGAAGAATGTCACCAAGTATAGGGTAGACCGCGTATACAGGTTATTCCAACAGAATAATAAGAAATGGAATAACAACAGTTCTCTTCATGAATAAGAAAGAATAACACCCCTTACCGTTTTAAAGAAGAGCTGAAATAAGGAAGTAGTTAAGTAGCAGAATACTCTTCTTCTCTCTCTCTATAGTTTCTCTCTCTAGAGTTCAGTAAATTCGTAAGAAATAATGAAGGAATGAGCTGCTATTTATAGAAAAATAGAATGCATAGTAACTAATCCATGAACGGTCCAGATTGATTACTTTAATCTGACGGTCCATATTTAAAGAAAAATCTTTTAAATAAAATATAATATATTCTATTTATAGAATAACTTTAATAAAGTATTCTGTTTTATATAAAAAGATGTTTCTGTTTTATTACGTTAATAATACGAATAAAACAAAACGTCATTATCGCTAAATAATTCATATTATTAACTGACAATAATTGAATCAAACTGAGTGACTTCTCACATAAGCATTAATAATCAATACCGTGTGCTACTATGCAACCACACGTATTACTGTACTTTTACTACCGAGTAGTTCAACAGTATCAATGGTAAAACTTCCGCCGTTATTTTTAATAAAATATTTTTGTCGTTTTCTCAATCCGACAATAATTCCGTTGTGGGGTCCACCAATGATTGTGTCGTTGTACGAATATTCCCTGTTAAAACGAATATTCCCCGACCAATCGAATATTATATAACAACTTGCGTACTTTGCAAAATTTATAAATATTACCCACAACTATAACATTATATCAAATTAACTCCATAATATTCAAAAATGATATTTATAGAAAATTCATCTTTATTTATAAAAGTTGGGGTCTTACAACCTTCCCTTCTTATGAAATTTCGCCCTCGAAATTAGGGTACGTACCTGGTATGTCGAAGAGGTAAGGATACCTTGATTTCATTTCAGATTCTAACTCCCAAGTCATTTCCTCAACATCGTGGTTTCTCCACAAAACTTTGACTTGAGGTATAACCTTGGAGCGTAGAATATGTTCCTTCTTATCCAAGATTTGAACAGGAACTTCTTCATACGTCAAATCCTCCGCTATTTCGTCCGGTTCTAACTCAATAATGTGGTTCGGGTCTTCCACATATTTGCGTAACATGGATATGTGAAAAACGTTATGAACACGAGACATACTTGGCGGTAAAGCGAGTCTATAAGCCACAGTTCCTACTCGATCGAGGATTAAAAATGGACCGATGAATCGAGGATTGAGCTTTCCTCTTTTTTCAAATCTCGTAACTCCTTTCCATGGAGCAACACGTAAGAACACATGATCTCCTATATCAAATTCCACGTCCTTTCGATGAAGATCAGCATAACTCTTTTGTCGATCTTGTGAGGTTTTTATACGTTGTCGGATCGTTTGAATCTTTTCTGTAGTCATACGTACCAACTCCGGTCCCAACAACGTTGCTTCACCCACCTCATCCCAGCATACTGGAGAACGACATTTTCTTCCATACAATGCTTCGAATGGAGCCATGCCAATACTTGCTTGATAACTGTTGTTGTAGGAAAACTCCACCAATGGTAAGAACTTGTCCCAACTTCCCTTGAAGTCAAAGACACAGAGTCTTAATAAATCTTCTAGAGTTTGAATAGTCCTCTCTGATTGTCCGTCCGTCTGAGGATGATATGCCGAACTAAATCGTAAATCTGTGCCCATAGCTTTTTGTAAACTAACCCAAAATCGTGAAGTGAATCTTGGGTCTCGATCAGAAACTATGGATACTGGCATACCATGCAGTCTTACAATCTCGTTTATGTACATACGAGCAAGACGTTCAAGTGTATAAGTTTCTCGTATCGGTAAGAAATGAGCAGACTTGGTCAATCTATCAACAATGACCCAAATCGCATCTATACCTTGAGAAACCTTAGGAAGACCGGTAACGAAATCCATGGTAATGTGCTCCCACTTCCATTCTGGAATTTCAAGTGGTTGCAATGGACCTTTTGGTACTTGATGCTCCGCTTTGACTCGTTGACAAGTTAGACACCTTGAGATAAACAACGCTATCTCTCTCTTCATATTGCTCCACCAAAATGTATGACGAAGATCATGATACATTTTGGTACTTCCAGGATGGATTGCAAACGGTGTGTTGTGCGCCTCCATCATGATTTCATACTTTAAATCAGGGTTGTTAGGAACACAAAGTCTGGAGTTGACTCGAAGTATTCCTTCTTCATCGATTCTTGCTTCCGGCATAGCACCTTCTTGCACTTTCTTCCTCATACGCATCAGCTCCAGGTCTGTAGCTTGAGCAGCTTTAACTTTATCGATTAAAGTTGGTTCTACTCGTATATTCGCCATCATCACATGGGTCCCTGGAGTCTTTAACTCTATCTCCATCCTTTGCAAGTCACACAAAATGGGCCTTTGTGTTGACAATATTGCACTCGTACTTGCATATGATCTTCTACTCAATGCGTCAGCTACCACGTTCGCTTTTCCAGGATGGTATTGAATGGTATGATCATAATCTTTCAACAGTTCAAGCCAACGTCGTTGTCGCATGTTGAGTTCCTTTTGAGTGAAGAAATATTTGAGGCTTTTATGATCCGTAAAGATCTCCACCTTCTCCCCATACAAGTAATGCCTCCAAATTTTAAGTGCAAAGACAACAGCTGCCAACTCTAGATCATGAGTAGGATAATTCCTCTCATATTCCTTGAGTTGTCTTGATGCATAGGCTATGACTTTTCCATGTTGCATGAGAACGCATCCCAACCCTTTGCTCGAAGCATCACTGTAGATGACAAATCCCTCCGAGCCAGATGGTATTGTTAGAACAGGTGCTGAAATGAGTCTCCTCTTGAGTTCTTGAAAACTCTGCTCACATTCTTCGCTCCAACCGAACTTTGTATCTTTCCGAGTCAGCTGAGTTAATGGAGTAGCGATTCGAGAAAATCCTTCCACGAATCTTCGATAATAACCAGCTAAACCAAGAAAGCTACGTACTTCGGTCACTGATTTAGGTTGCTCCCAGCTTTGAATAGCTTCAATCTTTGTCGGGTCAACCGATATTCCACGATTTGATACTACGTGCCCAAGGAATGCTACCTCCTCCAGCCAGAACTCGTTTTTCTTTAACTTGGCATAAAACTTGTATTCACGAAGCTTTTGGAGTACCAGCCTCAAGTGTTGCTCATGATCTTCATGGCTTTTGGAATAAATAAGGATGTTATCAATAAAGACGACCACAAAGTGATCCAAATATTCCTTGAATACCCGGTTCATCATATCCATGAAGGCAGCAGGAGCATTAGTCAATCCAAAGGACATGACTAGGAATTCATAATGCCCGTACCGAGTTCTAAAAGCCGTCTTTGGAATATCCTCAGTTCTAACCTTCAGCTGATGATATCCAGAACGAAGATCGATCTTTGAAAAGAATTGTGCTCCTTGCAACTGGTCAAACAGGTCATCAATACGTGGCAATGGGTACCTGTTTTTGATGGTGACATGATTCAACTCCCGATAATCAATACAAAGTCGCATACTTCCATCTTTCTTCTTCACGAATAGCACAGGAGCACCCCAAGGAGAAGTACTAGGACGAATAAAGCCAATGTCTAACAATTCCTGCAGTTGGATCTTTAACTCCTGAAGTTCAATAGGAGCCATTCGATATGGGGCTTTGGAAATGGGTTTTGTACCGGGTTCAAGGTCGATACAAAATTCAATTTCACGCTCTAGGGGTAGGCCAGGAAGTTCTTCAGGGAATACGTCAGGGAATTTATTAACAATAGAAATATCATTCAAAACTGACGTATTTTTGTTTAGATCCGTGACATGAGCTAAGAAAGCTTGACATCCATTTTTTAATAAACGAATAGCTTTATGGCTTGAGATGACAGCGATTGATTTTAATGGTTTGGTTGTTTGAATTCGCATAATAGGTCGATTAGGAATATGAAAGCTAACAACCTTATGAAAATAATCAATTTTTGCATGATGAGTAGTTAACCAATCAATCCCTAGAATCACGTCAAATGCAAGTATTTTTAATGAAATCAGATCGATAGGTAATGTGTGGGTACCAACTTGAACCAAATAAAACTTATAAACCGCAGATGTAATGACGGTTTCTCCCAATGAAGTTTCAACAGATAAATCAAAGTCTAATTTCTCTGGAGTCAAATTTAATCGATGAGCGCAAGTAGGAGAAATAAAAGAATGGGTAGAATCGGTATCAAATAAAGTATAGACTTCGTTAGAGTTTATGATAAGCTTACCCGTGATGACCTCATTCGGGTTCCTTGTTTTCTGGGAGGTCACAACAAACGCTTTCCCTTGCACTACCGGTTTTGACTTTTCTGGGACGGCCTTTGGTGTCTCCATCTTGGCTGAACTTGTTTTTGGTAAACGACAAAATCGAGCTAAATGACCTTCTCTTCCACAATTACAACATGCTTTAGACGGCATTGCGCAGTTTGGCCTGTTGTACCCCTCCCCTCCGCATTTGAAACATATGATAGGTGGTCGTTCTCCTTCCTTAACAACGGGTGCTGGTGCTGACGTCTTTCCATCATTGTTGAATCTCCTATTTCTTGAAATGACCATTCTTATTATTTTGGCCCTGATTACCACCGAAGTGGTTACCATTTCTGGCATGTTGATTCCATCCACGCTTGTTGTCACCGCTTCGATGATTGCTCTCACTGGTATTATCATTTTGCCGACTTCTCTCTTTTGGTTGCGTTGACTCGTTATCGCGCTCCACTAACTGAGCCCTATTCACAACATCTGAATACAAACACAGTTTATGAGAAATAAGATGTTGACGTATCTCAGGTTTCAAACCTCGTAAAAAAATTCGCGTCATTCGCTCTTCATTATCCACCAAGTGGGACGCAAACCGGGATAACTCAGCAAATTTAGCCTCATACTGCAACACGGTCATATTATTCTGCTCCAATTTGATGAACTCCACCTCCTTCATGTGACGAACACTTTCGGGAAAGTATTTATCATTGAACAGCTCTTGGAACTTCTCCCAAGACATCTTCAGTGCGGCAGGTTGAGTACGCTTAATCAATTCCCACCAGTAATCTGCCTCTCCTCGTAACATAAAGGCGGCAAAGGGAACCTTTTGCTCCTCGGAGCATCCCAAGATATCAAATATCTTGGTAATCTGCTTTATCCATGTTTCTGCTATAAGTAGTTTTGGCTCTCCCTTAAACTCTGGTGGTCCCAGCTCCTTGAACTGTTTAGCGGTGACCGTCCGAGAGTTTTCAGTGTTTCCACCTATATTTTGGACAGGAGCCGCTCTCGCCTGCTGTTGCATGAACTTCATAAAGTTTCTGAACATTCCATCATTCATCATCTGGTCAGTGTTATTGTTTGCATGAGGATTGTCACCTTCCTGATGCACATTATCCTGATTATTGATATGTGGTGAATCAACAGTCGCCTGTGCTCCATTGCTATTCTCAACATTCTCAGATGCCATTTTCAGATACTGCCACAAAATAAAAGTTAATTGATATGTCATATATTATCCTTATATTATGACCGACCAATTAAATACCATGCAAATAAACTTAGGTAGGTCATACTAGCGAAGGAATTCTCCGTCTCTCCCCTCCTAGTTCTATTCTCACATCTTAGCCAGGGATCATATCCCTAAGCTCCGATACCAACTGTGACGCCCCCAAAATTAGGTATACATCACCCATCTTGGGTCGTCAGATATATAGTACAGAATACAAATACAACTTACTAATACAACTGTCGTGTACAATACGACAAAACATAAACTGTGAGTTTGAATACAAATATTATCTTCTAGAGAGTATTCATACTCAAAAGGAGTCCTCATTACATTTATTAACACACCATTACATAGAATAGTGAGGACTACTAACTAGTACTATCATTCGGACCATCACTCCGTTCCCCGACTTGCCCCAGCTACGTTCTCATTTCCTGAAGAGAACAGTGAAAGAAAGGGTGAGCTCAACTAGCCCAATAAGAAATATTATGACTAAGATAATGCAGAATAAATTATCATTAGCCTTCAACAATGTTAAACTGATAAAATATAATAGACATCAAGTTTAACTGTAGCGGAACAAGCAGTCCATTAAAAGAGTCAAGTAGAAAGTAAACTCTACTATCTTTTATGATTTAAAAGGTTTTTCAACACTGTGACCGCAGGGACTCAGCTTAATAAAATAATCCACATCATCGAATCACCCCTGCACTACGGCCAAGGATATTCGTGTATTCATTAAGGGTCATGATCATGCCAACAACTGTCCATCAACGCACTACGGGCCAATGAGGACTTTTACCACATCATTTGTAACATTACGGTCATGATTATACCGAATAATCCCTGGTCATAATCATACCAAGTCCATCTATGCACTACAGGCCACAGATGACTTTTAACATTTTATAAACATGAGGATGATGACAATGATATAAGAATTCAATAAAATAAGTTCAAGAATTAATTTATCCAAGAATTATCAACGTCCAAATTGTCAACATGATACTGCTTTGCGGAGTAAAATTCAAAAATGCTTAGAAAAATATTTTCATGTAAAGATACTGGATGAAACGCAATTATCAAGGATATTCCACAAATTTCATGGAGTATAGAAGTCAAAACTTAACCAACTGAGTATAATAAAGAATGGAATAACAAAAGAAATCACCATACATGCGATAGACCGCACAGACAGGTTATTCCAACAGAATAATAAATAATGGAACCAGGTCCGGCGTAAACGCACATACAGGATATTCCGACAGAATAATAAATAATAGAATCAGGTCCGGCGTAAACGCATAGACAGGATATTTCGACAGAATAATAAATAATGGAACCAGGTCCGGTGTAAAACACACAGACAGGATGTTCCAACAGAATAATAACAAGACGGAACCAGGTCCGATGTAAAACACACAGACATGATGTTCCAACAGAATAATAATAAAAACGGAACCAGGTCCGGTGTAAAACACATAGACAGGATGTTCCAACAGAATAATAGAAGAATGTCACCAAGTATAGGGTAGACCGCGTATACAGGTTATTCCAACAGAATAATAAAAAATGGAATAACAACAGTTCTCTTCATGAATAAGAAAGAATAACACCCCTTACCGTTTTAAAGAAGAGAGCTAAAATAAGGAAGTAGTTAAGTAGCAGAATACTCTTCTTCTCTCTCTCTCTCTATAGTTTCTCTCTATAGTTTCTCTCTTTAGAGTTCAGTGAATTCGTAAGAAATAATGAAGGAATGAGCTACTATTTATAGAAAAATAGAATGCATAGTAACTAATCCATGAACGGTCCAGATTGATTACTTTAATCTGATGGTCCATATTTAAAGAAAAATCTTTTAAATAAAATATAATATATTCTATTTATAGAATAACTTTAATAAAGTATTCTGTTTTATATAAAAAGATGTTTCTGTTTTATTACGTTAATAATACGAATAAAACAAAACGTCATTATCGCTAAATAATTCATATTATTAACTGACAATAATTGAATCAAACTGAGTGACTTCTCACATAAGCATTAATAATCAATACCGTGTGCTACTATGCAACCACACGTATTACTGTACTTTTACTACCGAGTAGTTCAACAGTATCAATGGTAAAACTTCCGTCGTTATTTTTAATAAAATATTTTTGTCGTTTTCTCAATCCGACAATAATTCCGTTGTGGGGTCCACCAATGATTGTGTCGTTGTACGAATATTCCCTGTTAAAACGAATATTCTCCGACCAATCGAATATTATATAACAACTTGCGTACTTTGCAAAATTTATAAATATTACCCACAACTATAACATTATATCAAATTAACTCCATAATATTCAAAAATGATATTTATAGAAAATTCATCTTTATGTATAAAAGTTGGGGTCTTACAATTTTCTTCAATATCATTATGCTGAAAATATTGATATGAACTTTTTATCAAATTTGGAACTTTTTGTGTCGGGGTTACTATTCACGTATACGACACTATTCACGTATACGGCATTATTCACGAATACGGCACTATTCACCGAAAAATAAAAATTTTCCTTTTTGTCAAAGGTGTCTATTATGGTTACTATCATTGATTGTATCCATGTTTTGATCTTTATTTTTAAATTCTGCTTCACAATTGATTATTTATGAAGTATTATTGATCTTGGATGAACTGTTATACGAATCCCTACTATTTGTCCTTCTGTCTCACTGATTCGTTATCTTTAAGATATTTTTCATCATCCTCAGTCCTAAATGATGATATTACTAAATATCTTTGGCTTGTAGTGCAAAGATGTAAGACCCCGAATTTTATGAAATAAAAGTATTCAATTTTTTTTATAATTACTATTCAGTAAATGGTTAAATTGATAAATGTTAAAGTTAAGGGTGATATATGAATTTTTTTCAAAATACACAAGTGGTTATAAAATATTCATTGTTTTCGGGGAATATTCGCTTGGTCGTGGAATATTCTTTCTGTCGGAGAATATTCGTACGACGGCATTTGTGGGCCCCATAACAGAATAACGGTCTGATAAAGAAAACGACAAATTTGAGTTTTTATAAATAACTGCGTAATTGTTACCATTAATACTGTTGAAATACCTGGTGGTTAAAATACAGTAATACGCGTTATTGCACAATATTTTTGAAATTATTGATTCTTACGTAAGAAGGCACTACTGAATAATTGTCACAGTAATTACTGTTCAATATTTTATGTTATTGATTCAATAATTGCTGCGTTGATATTTTATATTATTGTTGTTTCAATAATTGTTGCTGCACATCATCTCCATTATCAGATCAATAATTCATATTATTTGAATAATATTATTAGATAGCATTATTGGTAATGTCTAGAAAGTTCTGTCTGAAGAGAGGTTTGGTTATCTAATTGTGCGCCAGTAAGAAGAAATATCTTTGGCCTGTAGTGTAAAGATGAGTTGTTGATGAATATCTTTGGCTCATAATGCAAAGATAACCTGTTGTTAAATATCTTTAGCCTGTAGTACAAAGATGAGTTGTTGATGAATATCTTTGGCTCGTAATGCAAAGATGACCTGTTGTTGAATATCTTTGGCCTGTAGTGCAAAGATGACATATTGATGAATATCTTTGGGCCGTAGTGCAGAGATGAATTTATTAGTACGATTATGAACATGAAATGTGTTTTGGTATAACCATGATGTTTGATATTTCAGGTGATGAAAATTATCTTTGCCCTGGATGAGAAAATGAATTTAGAACTATAATTACGATTATGAGTTATGCACGTGATTGTGGACAGGAATTGTTAATTGATGTTACAGGGATAAAACATTGTTGGTGGACTTTTAACATGGAGAAGATAATGGACTTTATAGTCTATTTGACTCTTCTAATGGATTGCTTGTTCCGCTGCAACTATGGTTGAAATTTTTATCATCTACCATATGTTCTAAATCTCTGATTTAATTCTGTTGAAGGCTATTGATAATTTAATTATCTTTAGTCATGATATTCTTTACTGAGCTAGTTGTGCTCACCCTTTTGCTTCACAATTCCTTTCAGGTAATAAGAGTGTAGCTGGGTCGAGCGGGGGTAACAGGAGAATAGAACGGTGGTCATCATTTAGTAGTTATATTTGGTGAATCATCTAGGGTGAAGCGAAACCAACGTTGGAAGGGTGTTTTGCCACTGTCATACAAGATGTCTAATGACATATAACCTTGTATCATCATAAGACAGGATTATGCTCATCCACTTGCTGAGTATATCTACGAGCACTACCTATATAATCTTGGTGTTTGTTTGAAGTATAATTCTCAATTAGAGATAGTGGAGATAATGATAAGTCAAGAGAAGACTCACCATTGGGAAGAATATGATAGTAATCTTCTCGTTTTTCTTTGGGGTTTATTGGGTCAACCAAGGATAATTCTGTGGCCATATGATAACTATCATAACCTAGAAGCATGGCTTCCCATGTACGAAGGTTTCCTTGAGCACTTTCCAAAGATTCTAGTTTCTAAAACAGTTTTTGACTGTACCTTTATGTAAGGTACCTTTGTGAGGTGCTGATACATGATGGTGTCCAATGTCACATTTAGTATATATTTGTATCCAAACTCATAGCATATGTATTGTTGTATTTTGCACGACAATTATTGTAATAAAGTTGTAGTTGTTTTCTGTACCATGTATTTGACGACTCAGAATGGGTTGGGTGGAATGGACCTATTTTGGGGTTGTCACAAAAGATGTATGATTATTTGATGAATATCTTTGGCCTGTATTGCAAAGATGAACATGTGTTGAGATGAACATGACTGACAGGTGATACAAATGAATATCTTTGGCCTGTAGTGCAAAGATGAATATTTGGATAAAGATGATTATTAATTGATGTTACAGGGATAAAATATTGATGATGGACTTTTAAATCTTAGAAGATAGTAGAATTCTTTCTCTACTTGACTCTTCTAATGGTTTGTTGTTTCCGCTGCAGTTGTTGATCTAAAACTTGTTGTCGATTATATTCTATCAGATTTTTCCCTGTTGAAGACTAACAATAATTTGTTGTATATTATCTTAGTCATAATATTCTTTACTGGGCTATTTGAGCTCACCCTTTTCCTTTTTATTCCATTTTTCTTCTCAGGAGGTGAGAACATAACAGGATCTAGTCGGGGTATGGAGTGATGGTTCTAGAAAGATATTTTAGCAGTCCTCACTATTTTTATAAAATAATGTTTGAATAATTGTAATGAGGATTTATTTGAGTGTGGATATTGTCCAGAAGACAATAGTTGTATTTAAACTCACAGTAAGTGTTGTCGTATTTTGCACGACAATTGTATTATTGAAGTTGTAGTTTACTTTCTGTACCATGTATTTGGCGACTCAGAATGGGTGTTGTATACCTATTTTGGAGGCGTCACATTTGGTATCAGAGCTTAGGGATATGATCCCTGGCTGAGATGTGAGACAAGAACTAGGAGGGGAGAGACGGGGAATTCCTTCGCTAGTATGACCTGACTAAGTTTATTTGGTGTTTATTTGGTCGGTCAGAGTATAGGGATAATATATGACATGACTATTAACCCTTGTTTTATGGCAGTATTTAAGAATGGCAGCTGAGAACGTTAATAATAGAGTAAATCAGACCGTGGAGACACCTTTGATCACCACCCAGGGGAACGTGCAACAGGAAGGCAATATTCCTCCTGTAAACAACGTTACCGAGCAAACGATGAATGATGGAATGTTTAGGAGCTTTTTGCAGTTCATGCAAAATCAGACGAGGGAGACTCGTGTGCAGAATATATGTGGAAATGATAACAATGCGCGGTTTGTCACAGCTAAGCAGTTCAAAGAATTGGGACCACCAGAATTTAAGGGAAAGCCGGATCCGATCATGGCGGAAACGTGGGTCAAGCAAATTACTAAGATATTCGATGTCTTGGGATGCACGGAGGAACAGAAGATAACATTCGCCACCTTTATGTTCCGCGGTGAGGCAGACTACTGGTGGGAGTCTGTGAAGCGTACCCAGCCTGACGCACTCAACATGTCCTGGGAAACGTTTCAGAAACTGTTTAATGACAAGTACTTTCCCGAAAGTATTCGTCATATGAAGGATGTGGAGTTTATTAGACTGGAACAAAACAACATGACGGTGTCCCAGTACGAGGCGAAGTTTGTAGAGTTATCCAGGTTTGCACCTCATTTGGTCGAAAATGAGGAACGAATGACAAGGATGTTTCTAAGAGGTCTAAAACCCGATATTCGACAATATCTTATCTCTCATAAATTTTTTTTATATTCAGATGTTGTAAATAGGGCTCAATTATTAGAGCGAGATAATGAGTATGTGCAACCGAGGGACCACAACCAGGGTCATACCGGTGGCGGCAGTCATCGAAGCAATGAAAACCAGCAGGGAGGAAAATATTCGGACAAAAGCGGTAATCACTCTGGTGGTAATCGTAGTCGTGATAATAGAAGGAGCGAGTCGGGAGGAGATTTCAAGAAGAGAAGGTACAACAATGATAACGTGAAGACGTCAGCACAAACATCAACTATTTCTAGGGGAGGAGAACGACCACCGGTCGTATGTTACAAATGTGGGAAAGAGTGACATATCAGCCCAAACTGCCCACAACAATATAAGGTATGTTATAACTGTGGAAAGGAGGGTCATATAGCTCGAGAGTGTTCTATAGAAAAACCAAGTTCAGCGAGGATGGTGACACCAAAGGCGAATACGGACAAAATAAAGTCGGTGGTTTCTGGAAGAGCGTTTGTCGTGACTGTCCAAAACGCGAGGAACCAGAATGAAGGTATAACGGGTTAGTTAATTATAAATTCTTGCGAAGTTTATACCTTACTAGATATCGGTTCTACCCATTCTTTTATCTCTCCTGCTTGTTCTCAACGTTTAAACTTGACTCCGGAGAAATTGGACTTTAACTTATCTGTTGAAACTCCGTTGGGTGAAACCTTCGTTACATCTATAGTTTATAAATCTTGCATGATCCAAGTTGGCACTATCACATTACCTATTGATCTTATCTCTTTAAAGATACTTGCTTTTGATGTGATTTTAGGAATTGATTGGTTAACCACTCATCATGCTAAAATTGATTGTTTTCGAAAGGTTATTAGTTTTCATATTCCTAACCAACCTGTCATACGAATTCAAACTACTAAACCACTAAAATCAATCGCTGTCATACCAAGCCATAAAGCCATTCGTTTATTGAAAAATGAATGTCAAGCTTTCTTAGCCCATGTCATGGACTTGAACAAAAATACATCAGATTTGAATGATATTTCTGTTGTTAATGAATTTCCTGACGTATTTCCTGAAGAATTTCCTGGCCTAACCTAGAGCGTGATATTGAATTTTTGTATTGATCTTCAACCCGATACAAAACCCATTTCTAAAATCTCATATTGAATAGCTCCTATTAAACTTCAGGAGTTAAAAACTCAACTATAGAAGTTGGTACCCGAGCCTCTATCTGGTGACTTCCTTTGTGGAATGCACCAAAGCCAGACTCTCTGTAAGGGACTCTATATTTGTGTGGTGGTAAAATAATAGGTGCCATTGTGACATGCTATCCAAGATTGGTATATGAATCATAATTGAGAGCAACCGAAGTCGGTGACCAAAGTACGTTGCTTTCTGGGCTTAGCTGGTTATTATCGGAGATTTGTGGAAGGATTTTCTCGAATCGCTACTCCGTTAACTCAGCTGACTCGGAAAGATACGAAATTCGTATGGAGTGAGGAATGCGAGAAGAGTTTCCAAGAACTCAAGAGGAGACTCATTTCGGCACCTATTCTGACAATACCATCTGGTTCGGATGGATTTGTTATCTACAGCGATGCTTCAGGCAAAGGGTTAGGATGTGTTCTCATGCAACATGGGAAAGTCATAGCCTATGCCTCACGACAACTCAAAGAATATGAGAGAAATTATCCTACTCATGATTTGGAGTTGGCAGCAGTCGTTTTTGCGTTGAAGATCTGGAGACACTACCTGTATGGGGAGAAAGTGGAGATCTATACAGATCATAAAAGCCTCAAATATTTTTTCACCCAAAAGGAACTCAACATGCGGCAGCGACGTTGGCTCGAGCTGTTGAAAGATTACGATCATGCCATCCAATATCATCATGGAAAAGCAATAGTAGTAGCTGACGCATTGAGTAGAAGATCATATGCGGGTACGAGTGCAATGTTGTTAACACAAAGGCCCATTTTGTATGATTTGCAAAGGATGGAGATAGAGATGAAGGCTCCAAGTACCCACATGATGATATCAAATATACGAGTAGAACCGACTTTAATCGATAAAGTTAAAGCTGCTCAAGCTACGGACATGGAGCTGATGCGTATGAAGAAGAAAGTGCAAGAAGGTGCTATTCCAGAAGCAAGAATCGATGAAGAAGGAATACTTTGAGTCAACTCCAGACTTTGTGTACCTAACGATTTTAACTTGAAGCATAGAATAATGATGGAGGCACACAACACACCGTTTGCAATCCATCCTGGGAGTACCAAAATGTATCACGATCTTCGACATACATTTTGGTGGAGCAATATGAAAAGAGAGATCGCGGAGTTTATCTCGAGATGTTTAACTTGTCAACGTGTAAAAGTGGAGCATCAAGTACCAAAGGGTCCATTGCAACCACTTGAGATTCCGAAATGGAAGTGGGAACACATTACTATGGATTTTGTTACGGGTCTTCCCAAGGTTTCTCAAGGCATAGATGCAATTTGGGTTATTGTTGATAGATTAACCATGTCCGCTCATTTCTTGCCGATACGTGAGACTTATTCTCTTGAAAGTCTTGCTAGTATGTACGTGAACGAGATTGTGAGATTGCATGGCATGCCAGTATCCATTGTTTCGGATCGTGACCCAAGATTCACTTCACGATTTTGGGTTAGCTTGCAGAAAGCTATGGGCACGGATTTAAGATTCAGTTCGGCATACCATCCTCAAACGGACGGACAATCAGAGAGGACTATTCAAACTCTTGAAGATCTATTAAGACTTTGTGTCCTAGATCTCAAAGGGAGTTGGGATAAGTACCTACCATTGGTGGAATTCTGCTACAACAACAGTTATCAGGCGAGCATAGGTGTGGCTCCATTCGAGGCGTTGTATGGAAGAAAATATCGTTCTCCAGTATGCTCGGACGAGGTGGGTGAAGCAACATTTTTGGGACCAGAGTTGGTACGCATTACTACAGAGAAGATCCAAACGATTCGACAACGTATACAAACGGCACGGGATCGACAAAAGAGTTATGCGGATCTTCATCGGAAGGACGTGGAATTTAATATTGGGGATCATGTATTATTACGTGTTGCACCATGAAAGGGAGTTACAAGATTTGGGAAGAGAGGAAAGCTCAATCCAAGATTTGTTGGTCCATTTGAGATTCTTGAGCGAATAGGAAATGTGGCATATAGACTCGCATTACCTCCAAGCATGTCTTGTGTTCATAATGTTTTTCACATATCTATGCTTCGTAAATATGTTAAAGACCCGAACCACATTATTGAGTTAGAACCAGACGAGATAGCTGAAGATTTAACGTACGAGGAGGTACCTGTTAAGATTTTGGATAGGAAAGAGCATGTCCTACGCACGAAGGTTATACCACAAGTTAAGGTTTTGTGGAGAAACCATGCTATTGAAGAAATGACCAGGGAGTTGGAATCAGAAATGAAAGCGAGGTATCCTCACCTTTTTGTAATATCAGGTACGTACGTCAATTTCGAGGACGAAATTTCATAACGAGGGGAGGTTGTAAGACCCCAACTTATTAATGAATAAAATCAAATTTTCTCTAAATATTATTGTGAATAATAAGGGGTTAATTTGATATAATACTTTGGTTATGGGTGAAATGTGCAAATTTTGTAAAATAAGCAAGTGGTTATAAAATATTTATTTTATCGGGGAATATTCGTTTGGTCGTGGAATATTCTTGCTGTCGGGGAATATTCGTACGACGGCGCAGCCTTGTGTGGGCTCCATAACGGAAAGCGATTGGATGAAGAAAACGACAAGTATAAGTTATTTATAAATAACGGCGTAATTGTTACCGTTAATACTGTTGGAATACCCGGTGGTAAAAATACAGTAGCACACGGTATTGCACCAATATTTGATTCTTACGTAAGAAGGCACTACTCAATAATTGTTACAGTAGTTATTGTTCAATATTTTATTTTATTGATTCAATAATTGTTGTGTTGATATTTTATATTATTGTTGTTTCAATAATTGTTGCTGCACAGTATTTTTCATTATCAGATCAATAATTCATATTATTTGATTAATATTATTAGATAACATTATTGGCAATGTCTAGAAAGTTCTATCTAAGGAGAGGTTTGGTCATCTAATTGCGCGCCAGTAAGGAGAAATCCTTATTGGAAAGCCCCCTCTTTCCTGGGAACGGCCTGGTTGTCATAAATGTGATTCTGTAATATTATTTGTGAATAATTAATTATTGATTTATATGATAAGGAAATATTTATTTTATGTGGATATAAATGAGGGATATATTTTTGTGGTTAAAAATGAAGGAGTTAATATTGAGGTTTTTATCAGTATTTTTGTCGGAATGGAGGTATTAAAAATTAGGATTTTTGAGATATTTTGCGGGGGTTATAATTTTTAATCCGACCGTTGGATCGTGGTAATTTTTGGATATGTTATACATATATAAGTTGAGTATATGTCCACAAATTTTGAACCGTTAAAAATGAACGTATGATTTATTATGAATTTTACGAGATGACTGGTTCAGAAATTGTTGAATTTTCGAAGTTTATCATTTTGATGGAAAATTCTAGAATTGGTGGGCCCCACTCTTGGTTGGTGAAGAAATGTGCTGAGATTTTTATTCAAATGTGGTGGGTGGAAATAGTAGCAGGTAAAGCCATCAGGTTGCAGGTTAAGTCTGCTTCGGCGTGCTAACATTTTCCTATAAATAGAGGGCTAAGTTATAATTGAAAATCACACCAGAAACAAGTTTTCTCTCTTTCTCTCTCTAGATTATTGAGTGTATTTTGTGAGTATTTAGATACTTTGAGAGTTTCTATTAATCAGAGTAAGTTTCTTTCAGCCTTATACCGGTATTCCGACCAGAAGTACTGATATTTTGAGGTAAGGGATATTATTTTCTTCTTAATGATATTATTTTCTTCAATATCATTATGCTGAAATATTGATATGAACTTTTTATCAAATTTGGAACTTTTTGTGTCGGGGTTACTATTCACGTATACGTTACTATTCACGTATACGGCACTATTCACGAATACGGCACTATTCACCAAAAAATAAAAATTTTCCTTTTTGTCAAAGATGTCTATTATGGTTACTATCTTTGATTGTATCCATGTTTTGATCTTTATTTTTGAATTCTGCTTCACAATTGATTATTATGAAGTATTATTGATCTTGGATGAACTGTTATACGAATCCCTACTATTTGTCCTTCTGTCTCACTGGATTCGTTATCTTTAAGATATTTTTCATCATCCTCAGTCCTAAATGATGATATTACTTAATATCTTTGGCTTGTAGTGCAAAGATGTATGATTATTTGATGAATATCTTTGGCCTGTAGTGCAAAGATGAACATGTGTTGAGATGAACATGACTGACAGGTGATACAAATGAATATCTTTGGCCTGTAGTGCAAAGATGAATATTTGGATAAAGATGATTATTAATTGATGTTACAGGGATAAAATATTGAAGATGGACTTTTAAATCTTAGAAGATAGTAGAATTCTTTCTCTACTTGACTCTTCTAATGGTTTGCTATTTTCGCTGCAGTTGTTGATCTAAAACTTGTTGTCGATTATATTCTATCAGATTTTTCCCTGTTAAAGACTAACAATAATTTGTTGTATATTATCTTAGTCATAATATTCTTTACTGGGCTAGTTGAGCTCACCCTTTTCCTTTTTGTTCCATTTTTCTTCTCAAGAGGTGAGAACATAGCAGGATCTAGTCGGGGTATGGAGTGATGGTTCTAGAAAGATATTTTAGCAGTCCTCACTATTTCTGTAAAATAGTGTTTGAATAATTGTAATGAGAATTTATTTGAGTGTGGATATTTTCTAGAAGACAATAGTTGTATTTAAACTCACAGTAAGTGTTGTCGTATTTTGCACGACAATTGTATTATTGAAGTTGTAGTTTGCTTTCTGTACCATGTATTTGGCGACTCAGAATGGGTGTTGTATACCTATTTTGGGGGCGTCACATTCTTGGCTACTTGAGGCCTGATAATCAAGTTGTCAGTGGTTATGTTGCCTTCAAGGCTCGCAATAGAGGTTACCTCTTGATTCTGAATATCTTCACTTATGGTCATAACTTGATCGCTTCCTGATTCAATACATTCCTCAGGGACGCTTGAATTGGACCTATCGCAAAAAGGTATGAACTCTTGATTCTTCGATGGGTTGGTTTCCTCGATAACCTAACCATCTTTTCCTTCATCTGTTCCTTCTCATTTTTCTTGGGCTTGAGAGGATTCGTCCATGAAATCTCCCTCGAACTGTTGTGGCATTTCTTGCAAGAAACTTTCCGTTTTAGCTTTTTCTTCCTTGAAAAGGATTACTATTTCCTCTTCATCTTCTAAGATGATAAAATCAGGAACGTGGTTGCTATCTTTGGGCCACAGGATGTTTGATGTTGGCGGAGGAATCTCCTTTGGGGATTCTCTTGTCTCCTCTGTCATTCCCTGCATTAGGATTAGTCCACCTTGCGTTCTGCCAAAATTGGTGCTCATAGCCTTCAACTCCTTTGAACTGTCTATCTCGAGTGGACATCTTAAGCCTTTAATTTCCTTTTCGCCTTTTCTGGTCATGGGGGATTCTATCTTCAGCTCTCCATTTTCAATGAGATCCTGGATTTTTTGTCGGAAAGACCAACATTTCTCAGTCGCATGTCTAGGTGAGTTAGAATGGTAGAGACATATCTTGGTGAAATCATAACTCTTTATCTTGGAATTTATAGGAGGCAGCAACTCAGTAATCCTTCCTCTGCTTATCAGAAAGTGTAGCATTTCTTCATTTGATTTTCTTAGAGGGGTGAATTTTTGGGCTCTTTGGGAGGTTATTTGATCTTTCTTCTTTGAGAATTCACATTCCCCTGAGCAATTTTTTTGCTGGCGAGATCTTCTAGCAATTTTATCATCCCCCTTTTCTTTTTACTTTCAGCCTGCTTTGATCTTCTTCATTTAGCTGGCTCATCATGGAGAGATATGGACTTGCATTATAGTTAACCTGCTTTTTCTCTTGGCTTTCTGATAGTTGAGTGAAAAACTGGCTCATGTCCTGATGTTGGCGCACTATTAGCTTAGCTAGCAGGTTTACTTGATTCTGAATCGTCTCTAATTTTTGCATTACTATCATACCCTCGTCCGAGTTTTCCCACTCTAGGACATTTATTTTGTGCCTTTGGGGGTATTCCTCCATCCTTCGTATGTACTTACGATTTGGATACATTTCAGCGCTTTCTGACCCGATCATGTTTATTTCCTCCGTATCATGCTGCAACGGAAGGTTGGTGTTGACATTTTGTTGGTCAGGACGTTGGACCACAATACTGCCACTTTCGATTAGATTTTGAATTTTATGCTTTAAGGACCAATAATCTTCTATATCGTGGCCCGAAGACCCTGAGTGGTAAGCACATCTCTGGCTTGGATTGTATCTTTTGCTCCCTGGTTCAAGAGGTGGAGCCAGTTCAGTAATTTTCTTGTGATCCATTAATATCGCCAATACATTTTCAAGGGAATCACCCAGTGGAGTGAACACCCGATTTTTCGTTCTTTCAAATTTTCTCTTTCTGTCCATGCATTGGTTGAATGCAGCCTGTTGTTGAAATGACTGATTGTCTTACTTTTCCCAAATGAGGGGACTGTAGGTTGGTCTCCTAACTTGCACCTGTGAAACAAGGGATACATCTTCATTGCCTTTATCGAGTACCCTCTTGGGATCGCTCGCATACTTGCCAGTCTGTATATGCTCGGCGACTGCTTGCAAGGCAGTGAAGTTATTAATCTTGCCTGCCTTTAGGCCCATCTCTTCCATTTCGCAGTGTTTGATCATCTCCGAGAATGGCTTTCCTATGCCTGCTTGGATTCTCTTATAGTAAGGTGCCTTTTGGATATCAATAAATGTCATTACCATCTCAGTTTCTGTCATTGATGGAATGACTTGCGCTACCAGACGTCTCCACCTTTGGGCATATTCTCGGAAAGACTCAGTACTTTGATTTTTGACTTTAGTCACTTGGTATCGATCTGGTGCCATTTGTGACGGAAAATTGTACTGATTTAAAAAGGCGTGGGCCAATTCTTCCTAGTTGTATATTTTGGCATTGTCAAGTCGGGCATACCAGGCTTTAGCCTCTCCAGTGAGACTCTTTTGAAAAAGCTGCATTCTGAGGCTTTCATCTTCAGCACAAGAGCCCAGTTCGCCAATGTACACTTTTAGGTGCGTATAGGGATCGCCTACCCCATTGTACTTTTCAAACTCTAGGATTTTGAATTTATAAGGATATCGAGCCCATGGGAATATGCAAAGATTTGAATAGGTGACACTTCCATAGTTTTCAGTCCCTTTGATTGATAGGATGGTTTCTTCCTTTGTTGGACTTTCTTTCTTATATCCCTAGTTTCTCGCTCATCCCTGAGTTTTGTGATTTCAGGGTTTTGTTGGTTCCTTTATTGGAATGAGATTTAGGTATCTGGGTTTCCATCTTTTTGTTAATATCCTGACTACCACCTTGAGTGAATGACTCTGATTGAGTAGGCATTGTCTGGGCCCGAGTGTTTTTACTTTGTTCATTTAGAAAGACATCCAATTCTGCTATTTGATTCCTTAATACTTCGAACTCTTCGCGGGAAACAGGATTAGGATCAGGCTGGGCAGTTGTAGCCATGTCTGACGGTGGGCTTAGTGCCTTTTTGGATTTTGAACGGGCAACAGGATCAATGGCTTCCCTACAAAAAGACTTATGTATTTTAGTCTTAGGGAATGTAGAAAATTTACATGCTATGTAATGTGTCTGTTTAGGAGTGTTATTATGCAAAACGGATGTCAGTTGTTTTAATGATAATATAGCATGACAGGTTTTGATATGAAAGGGAATGCATTTATACATATTCCTTTATATTTTCCATTACATTGAGATTGACATGAAAATGAAATTACAAGTAATTGAAATTACAAGTAATTGAAATGGGAAGGTATGAAGAGACTTCCCTCCGCGTTTGGTTTATCAGAGACTGACCTATCTTAGGTTACTCTCGCGATTTTTTTGGCATGAAGGTTCCCAAATCATCGCAATTTGCTCGACGAAAAGTTATTCCGGTCTTTCAACTGGAGCGAATTTGGGTGGTGCCTTTCCTGAGCCTCGTTGGAATTAGTCTCCCTACAAGTCTAGTAATCAAACACCGATAGGATAGCCTCCTGGTGGAGGGACCACTCAACATACATTCATATACAACGCGTCTCACCGTATGGAAATGATGTGTGTGCGAAGCACTAATATCACAGGCAGATATAGTACGAAGCACTAAGTGCAGTAAGTAATGCATTAGTACACATTCATTAAAATGTAAATGCAACATCCACACACAAGCAGATAAATGTTTTAAAAAGCTTTGATAGCGACTTAAGACCTCTTACTGGATGTCCCCAGCAGAGTCGCCACCTGTCGACGTTGGGATTTTTATTTGTCCCTTTTCTGTT
Source organism: Panax notoginseng (assembly GCA_016801055.1). Taxonomy (NCBI): domain Eukaryota; kingdom Viridiplantae; phylum Streptophyta; class Magnoliopsida; order Apiales; family Araliaceae; genus Panax; species Panax notoginseng. Next base: position 120,184,433 of record CM029019.1, read on the forward strand.
CTTGTGTTTTGGCGTTCTCATGTTAGGTGAGATTTGTTTGAAAAAATAAGTTGTGAAAAGGTTCGACATGTATATGTCGACGATTGGACTGTAAGAGTCGCCAGTTGGTATTTTTAAATGGTTGCATCAACTCAACCGAGAAAAGGTTTGCATATTAACCTAGTGATGTTACACTATTTAACTGGTCTGTGAAACCGAGATTCGTTAGGGTCTGGGGGCTTGATTATGCGGAGGGAAGGTGTTAGGCAGCCCTCGACATCCGTGGTAACACAGTGACCGCCACTTTTCAATTTAAACATTTATCTGAATGTGTATATGTGTGTGTAAATCAATGTGCAATTTATCTAGAAGTAGTGTTATGCCTCGTTTGCACCTATATACAAAGGGTTTGAATTTTGTATAAAAGTTCAGTTTTAACAAGATATAGCAGTGATGTTTTATAAAAGAGGTTTTTCAAACCCTTATGCTCAATAATAATGGAGGCATTTGATACTTCCATTTTATTACGTGTTCAGATTGATTGCTTTTATTTTCGAGATGCGAAGCATCTTCGAGAAAATAAGATAAAAAAGTAGTGCCGAACTCCTCATGGGCATGAGAGCCGTCGAAGGAAATTCAAACACCGTGAATAATTTACAAGCTGGTTACAGCTGAAAATGTCCATCACGGGAACCGAATCTAGATTCAAGAGGCTGAATCTGTGATCACGTGATTCCTAGGCTCACATGATGATGCAGTATGTATGAGAGCTGTAAGCAGTTATATATATATAAAAGTTGTAAATATATATAAATATGGACAATCAACTGCCACGAAGTAAACTTCAGGTAGGACGAAAATGTATATATATATATATATATATATATATATCTATTTATAAAAACAGTAAATATATATATAGAAACGATCAACCGCCACGAAGTAAACTTCAGGCGGGACGGAATGTAAATGAAAGCAATAAATGGCCACGAAGTAAACTCCAGGCCAGACGAATATATATATATATATATATATATATATATATATATATATATATATATATATATATATATATAGGAAAGCAATAAAAGCCACGGACCGACGGTCCGGACATACACACACAACACAACTCTCAACATGAATAATAGTGTGTGCACAAAAATGGAGAAAAGGCTTTAAGAAATGTGAGAAGGCTTACAGTGGGCTACCAAAGAAGACTTCAAATAGCTTTAAATAGATGAACACTCGATTCCCACCGGTAAAATATAGCTAAATATAAGCTCACAAGTGTTTGAAATGAGAAAACACTCAATTTATAGTGTGTACAGAGCAAATTAGACAGGGCTTTCACGCATTTTTTCTCTTAAAAATGGCCACCCCAAGCCCTCTATTTATAGAGGGGGGAGGCGCAGGTGTACTTGTGGCACCAGCGGCTGCCTTAGGTGCCCTGAGCTATGTGGGTCCCGCCGTCTCAATGTACGTGCACCCGGACAACTCTCTATTCGCTCGAACCTTCATAACTTTCAATCCGGGAGTCCGATGGAAGCGAGTCATACCATTTCGGAAAGCTCTTTCCGAGAGCTACACAATGACACATGATTTGTCCTTTTTTTGAATATGGGAAGATGAGTCCATGACCGAAATAGCATTTTTAGATTTTTATCAGGCAGTCCGTTGAGCTGTTTTGCGTAGTTTGCGCTCAGAAGTTAAGGTATGGTTCTTGTGGGACTTCTTTTGAAGCAATTTGAGTTAAAATAAGTGTATTTATTTTGAGTTGAAGTTGAGTTGGTAAAATGTGTTAGGTTTGTAATATTCATGAACGCAATCAAATTGCAAAATAATAAGCGAAAACGTGAAAAATCAGAGTTTTAAAATTTTACAAACCAAATACCCGGATCATCCTTTGTGCACAATTATTAATTAAACGAAAACATAAAGAATAAGAATCATACCCTTGAAGATTCGAGCTTCCTCAAGTACAAGTTCACCTCCAATCCTTTTCGTGTTCAACTTGAATTCACCGGGTTTGGTTCCTTCCTTTGATCAATGTTAGCCACCCAAGTGTTTGGCCTCTAGAGGTGATCCACCAAGGAAGAAGAAAGATTCAAGAAGATGGGTGGTTGGCTAAACCCTAGTTTTTCTATCTCTCATAGAAAAGAGCGTACTCTCCCAACTGTTGGAATCACGTATATTGATATCTGATATAAGACTCCTCTTATAAAGATATCAGTTTACCCTTCTAATCTAATTAGAAAATAGGGTATTATTTATTTAATTAAACTCTTTTAATTAAATGGGCTCCCTAATCTTATTAGGGATAATTAATTAAATTTCTTTAACTAATTTTCCCTCCTAATCCTAATAGGAATAAATGAGAGTACTTATATTAAATTAATTTCTAAACTCTTTTAGAAATTAAAATAATAATAATTGTAATAATATTAATAAGACTCATCTTGTTAATTTATATTTAATATTTTTAAAATATTAAATAATAAATATTAAGCTATTTAATTTATTCTATCACCATAGATTAAATTAAATATACTTAACATATTATTACGATTATGCCATTAACTTCTTAAATAATTATTTTTCCTTTTATGGTGTGACCCTTTAGGTTCTCCATATTAAATCGGTTGTGAATAAATCAATTAGAACAATTCTAATCTTATTTAAATAAATAAATTAAACTATTAATTTATTTAAATAAATAATATTTATTCTACAATAGGGATAAACCTCCCTAGCGATTAACGACTTTTCAGATAATATAGATTTCAATATTAATCATAAAAAAACCTTTGAGTAAATAGTTACCGTACAATTCAATCCTTCCACCATACAATGTCCCAATTAAATACAAGACATGGAATTACTGTCAAGTCTTATTTTATTTAGTTATATATATTTCGATCCTTAAATGCACAACACCAAATAATACAAATTAGAAACTCCTTTCTAATTTCATTTTGCCTTGGCCAAGGACTACTATGTTGTCATTTATCGAATCACATATGATATTTTTCTTCTTTTACTAGAAGTGGTAGATTCTTTATTGATCATACATTATCTCCATGTACAACTTATTATACCCAAGCATATCCTTTGATATACCCTAAGGGTTTTAAGGAATAAGTCAAAGTATAACTCATCATACACAAGATACTATGATGATCTCAAGTTCAATGATCACTTGTACTACTATCACTACAAGAATTCCTATTGATAAGCAAGTAAAACTCCATTAGGTATTCCTTAGCGAGCCACGTTCAGTGAACTTATTCTCTAATAAGCACCTACATACTTGCTTTAGTGTCTCCACACAAATGATCATGAGATCAATCATCCTCATCCAATGAGCAAGCAACGTATGTACCAATCTATCCAGATTCATTAATCCCCAATTTAGTAATCCAATGATTAGGAACTATTTTAGTTTTAAGCTTTCTAAGAATTTAGATCTCATTAGAATGATCATCATCATTGTTCTAAAATCATTGCTTAAAACTATGGGTTTATCACATATTATAAAATAACATCATGTAGATAATTAAAAGCCTTTAATAAATTAATACTTTTTATTAATAAATGAATAAGATTGTTACAAAGTATATGCTTTATCATCAAACATGATTGGCTTGTGTGCATATTACTTTCAAAATAACCATTTTGCCCCTCCCGGGGTTATCTCTGGTTTTCGCACAGTTATAGTAGTCTTTTCTCAGGGTTATCTCTAAGGTTGGCCTGCTATTGACTCTGACTGTCCTCAGGGTTATCTCTGAGGTTGGCTTGACCTCCCGGGGTTATCTCTAGGCTTTGAACTTGATCTCCCGGGGTTATCTCCAGGGTTGGAACTGACTTTCCAGGGATTATCTCTAGGTTTGGAAACTGGATCTCCCGGGGCTATCTCTAGGGTTGAAATTGATGTTGTGATCCTCCAGGGTTATCTCCGGAGTGTGAAAAAGATGCTTTTATCCTTCTGCATAGTTAGTAACAGGGAAATGAAATTTCGAGTGTCTAGACATGTATATATTACCTCTTGAACTGAATTTCTTGCTTCAATTATTCTTCTAGCTTTGGTTAATACTTAATAGCAACAGAGAGCTTAGTGTTTACTTGAGTTGTTTTATTGGAGAATATAAATGGATGAGGAAGAAGGAGAATATTATTCACTGTTTTGGTTTATATAAAAAACCATCCATAGCCTTGCTCAATACTTCCTAGCCTTAGCCATCACGTATAATAGTCTTGCATATTACTTCTAGCCTTGTTGAGCATAATACTAGCTTACTTAATTAATTGAAAGCTTAAGCTCCTTCTTTAAGAACTCATGTTTATTTACTTGGAGGTTACTTCAGCAAAATCCCAACTTGCTTATTTATAAAGCTTAAAATTCCAACAACTCATGTTTATTGTTTCCAATCGTTGGATTACTAAAAAGAAGATTAGTGAATCCGGATATATTGGTTCATATGTTGCTTGCCCTTAGGAAGAGGATGATTGATCTTATAATCATTTGTGTGGAGACACTAAAGCAAGTATATTGTGACAACCCGAGAATTTAGAGAATTTTTAAAATTTTTATTGATTTAAGGTTCAAAATTAGAACCTAGACAGAAAATTAGTGTATGCGTTTGATATTTTTAAGATGAAATTTTGAGGATTTCAAAATTCTGTGAAGGATTTAGGTGAATTATTCAGGATTAAGGGAATACGTGAATATGTTCTGTGTATATATGTACAGTATGTGGTTAAGGGTCAAGGGTTGACCATATAAATTATATCAGTAACAAACCCTAGCTATATATTAAAAACGTCAACGTTCGGTTAGAAAATTCTTACGAATTATAAGAAACCCTAGAAACCGGTTCTGGAAACCCTAATTTTAATTCCGGGAATCCGGTATATGAAACCCTAAATTGGGAACTTAATGGCGTAAGTGTAAATGATTATAAGCTTATTTAGGGTAAAGCTTAAGTAATTAGCAAACCCTAATATAATTACGAAATCTAATTTCTAAATTAGAAAATTAGTTTTCTATTAGAAAACCTAATTCTGGGTTTAAAGCCCTAAATGACCAATTACGACCCTAATTGCTAAATTAGCGATTTTAATTAGGAAATACTAATCATAATTAGCAATATTTAAGTTATGATTAAGAAATTTTAATATAATTAGAAAATTCTAATTATAATTTAGAAATATTAATTTTTATTTTTGTAAACTGAAATTTGGAAATTCTAGAATTTAATTTCTAAAACCTAAGGTTTTCCAAACCCTAAACCCTACAGGGTTCAAACCCTAAACTCTAAGGGTTTGCATCAAATGACAATTATAAAAATAAAATTGAATGGAAATGACTAAAATACCCTTTGTCACATTCTTTAATGGGTGGAGTGCAAATCTTTCCAAAGATAAATGGTTGGTGAACTACCCTAACCCTATCCCTAACCATGTGTCCAAAATCAGCCATCTATTGCAATCAATTACATTGAATCATGCCATTTAAATAGATTAAGAGAGAGAAAAATCTCACTTTATTTTTCATTTTTGTCCAAGCCACTCTCTCTCTATATTTCGGGTTTTTGAGTGAGAGGGGAGTGATAAACAAAGTTAGAATCAGTTCATAGCAACTAAGAACAGATCCTCAAAGATCAGAAATCAGAATCAATGCTCAAAAGGTATATGAACCCTAAATTTTGAAATCTCATGATTTGTTGTTAGATGTTGCAATTGATTGGTTAGATATGTGTAATATGGTGTCTATAAGTGATCTGGGTTGATAGATCATGAATCTATAACACTTAGATGCACGAATCAAGCATTTTAGAAAATCTGGAAAAGAGTTTAAAAAGTGACCTGACAGTCGAATGTCAGGCCCTATAGATCGTTCTGTGTTAATGTTTTGTGGTGTTAGATGTTATATATTTGTTCCTTGTTGTATGGTCTTTAATCTGACTCTTGAATAAAGCTCAGATCACATGTAGATTGCAAGAAATAGTCAGTCAAAGTACGTTGACCATACACGCAAACTGGGTTCTGGGCAGCCCAGAAACCCAGAACCAGTCTGACAAGATATTTATGGTCATTGATCTTGCTTCTGTTACGTGTTTTAGCCGTGTTGTCGTTTGTTTGTTATATCCTGACATTAATACTACATACTGAAGCTTTTAGTTCACTCAAATCCATAACAGAATCGTTTATAATCAAGGTCAAAGTGCGTTGACCGATTCACCTTAAGAAGGTTTCTAGGAAACCCAGAACCTTTAAGAGCCGAGATTTTTAGTATGGTTTGACCAGCCCTAATCTGTTGATTTCTTTGTTGTTATGATGCTCGGTTGCTATAAGATTGTACCCTGACATGTTGTCTACTGTATTGAGCCAATATTTTACCCAAACAAGTTACAGGATCCAAGATATGAGGATCAAAAACTAGTACCCTCGACTGTTCTTCATTTTCTGGAAAACCCAGAAATGAAGAACAATGTTGTCAGAAGGTTTAGAAGCTTAGATCTCTCAAATCTGATATTGTATGACCATGATACTTGATTCAACTTATAATATTACATGAGAACTATAATTATAACACCTTAGTAAATCCAGAAACGACTTATCCAAGAAATTATGAACGGTCAAACAAGGTAGCATGAACTCTGACACGAGTTTTTGGAAATTGGCCAAGAACACCAAGAACACATTCAGCGACGTTTTTTGTCGCCTAATGTCCCTATAGCGACAGTTCTAATTAATTTAATTTTTGATTTTTTTGGAAATTAATTAAAAATAGAGAAAGATAGTTTTTAATTATTAAAAATACAAAATAAATTCCGAAAAATTATTTTAAATGATGAAAAATAGTTTTTAATTATTTTAAGTATATTTCATAAATATTTAATATTTTTGGAATATAAAAGGTGTTTATTTATTTAATTATAATATTAAATAAATTATTTAAAAATAGTTTTAATTCATGAAAAATCATGAAAAATAATATTATGGTATAAGAAAATATTTAAAGATATTTTCAATGACTTTTAATATTTTGTGATAAAATTCATTAATTAATTAATATTAATGATAATTAGTTTATTTAACAAATATATTAAATAAATTATGGAAAAATAGAATTAATGGTTTATAAATCATATAAAAATGATTTAAGCATTAGAAAAATATTTTAAGTTATAAAATATAACTTTTGATATTTTGTCATGAAAATATTAATATTTTAATATTAATAGCAATTATCAGATAATGAATTTAACGGTCTAAAAATCATATAAAGGTGATTTTAAAGTATTAAAAATACTTTGTGATATTATAAATATATTATAATATTATGACATGTATTTCATTAATATTTGAAAATAAATAAATATTAATGATAAAGGAATTATGTGGTATTTAATTCATTTAAATACGTTTTAATGATTGAAAATTCACGATAAATGATAATAATTATGTGAAAATTATTATGAGACTTAGAAAAAATATTTTGACTGATATTAAAATTATCTGAGATAATTGTTAAGTGTTTATGCAAAGTTTAATTGAACTTAGACTCGATAAAAGTCCGACTAGACCGTCAGGACGTTAGAACTTTGTCGAACTCAAGTCAGACTGCAATAGTTTGACTTGATACTGAGTCTTATGTGTGTTATAGACTAATAGGGTCATGTGTTATGTGTTATGTGTTTAGGTTATTCTATGTATATATATGTAATAATATTATATTGTGATGATATTATTCTAATATTGGAGATCTATATTACTAATATTAGGTCTTCGGATAAAGCGATATAAATTGCGTAGCGGTAATCAACGGTTCAGGCAAGTTTGTTTTTACTTGACTCTACTAAGAGTTGTTTTATTCGGATAAGCTTATGGTTAATTATTGCTGGTTGCCATGAATTGTACTCTGTACATATTGCATGTATAAGTCAGGTATGAAAGGCTAATCACCTTCATTACCAGTTGGTTCAGATATATTTGTTCATGTATAATACTTGTTCAGTCAAAAGTTTATTCCAGTTAGTTCACAATTATATTGATGAATTATAGCTAGTTTATTGTTCATACTCTTTCAATCATGATATATCGTTATATTATTGAATTTAAACTTGCTGGGCAATCTTTATGCTCACCCTTACTATATCATGATAAACATTGTAGATTAAGACGAATGCGTCAGACACAAGGAAATGTTAAAGACAGTTCCAGCGTTAGGATATATGTGCAGCTAAATTGTATAAGTGTTTTATTTTAAGGTTATGTGTAAGTAAGTTATGTAATGTGTATTAAGTTAAGGTTACTCGACCTTGGAAAAAAGTGTGTAAGTTTAATGTATAAACAATTTATGTTTATGTCTTTCGCAAATAATAGTAATAGTGATAGAATGATCGAACCAGATCTGAGGTGATTTGGGACCTGGATTCGGGGCCCTCACATATATACGTGCTTATTAGAGAATAAGTTCACTGAACGTGACTCGTTAAGTAATACCTAATAAAGTTTTACTTGCATGTCAATAAGAATTCCTCTAGTGATAGTAGTACAAGTGATCCTTTGACTTGAGATCATCATAGTATCTTGTGTATAATGAGTTATGCTTTGACATGTCCCCTAAGACTCAAAAGGTATATCAAAGGGTATGGTTGGGTATAATAGTTTATACATGGAGATAATGAATTATCAATAAAGAATCTACCGCTTCTAGTAAAAGGAGAGAATGTCCTATTTGATTCGATAAATGACAACTCATGAATCCTTGGCCAATGTAGAATAAAATTAGAAAGGAGTTACTAATTTGCATTATTTAGAGTTGTGCATTTAAGAATCAAAATACATATAATTAAATAAAATAAGACCTGACAGTAATTTCATGTCTTATATTTATTTGGGGCATTGTATGGTAGAAGGATTGAATTGTACAGTAACTATTTAGTCAAATGTTCTTTTATGATTAATGTTAAAATTTATATTATCTAGAAAGTCGTTGATCGCTAAGGGAACTTACCTTTATTGTAGAATAAATGTTATTTATTTAAATGAATTAAATAGTTTAATTTATTTATTTAAATAAGATTAGAATTGTTCTAATTGATGTATTCACAACCGGTTTAATATGGATAACCTAAAGAGTCACACCATAAAAAGGAAAATATTTATTTAAGAAGTAAATGATATAATCGTAATAATAAATTAAGTGTGTTTAATTTAATCTATGGTGATAGAATAGATTAAATTAAATAGTTTAATATTTATTATTTAATATTTTGTAAATATTAAATATAAATTAATAAGAAGAGTCTTATTATTATTATTATTACTAATTAGTTTAATTCCTAAAGTAGTTTGGGAATTAATTAATAAATGTAATCTCATATATTCCTAATTGTATTAGGAGCCTAATTAATTAAAATAAAACACTATTCCTAAATGGTTTAGGAAGGTTGACTACATCTAAAAATAAGAGGAGTCTTATTATGGATTAGGGTTACACACTTAATTCCAAGAGTTGGGAGAGTACGTATAATTCTATATAGATAGAATTTATAATTTTGCTAAACACCCATCTTCTTGAATAACTTTTTTTTCCTTTGTGAATCACGTCTAGAGGCCAAACACTTGGGTGGCTAACGTTGATCAAATGAATGAATCCAACCCAATGAATTCAATGAGAACGTGAAAGGAATTGGAGGTGAACTCGTACCTGAGGATGCCAGTTTCTATAAGGGTATGAGTCTGATCTCCATCTTTTTTCTATTGAATTAATAATTGAGCAAAAAGTATGATCATGGTGATAATTTGTATGAAAATTTTAAATTCCTATTTTATCACGCTTCCGTTACTTTTATGTGATTAGATTGCATGATTGTGCTATATACAAACCTAACAAAGCCTAACTTTGTGCTAATTATCGATTTTGATGATTCCATGAATGTATAATATGCGATTAGATCAATTTTTTGGGCGAATTTTTTTTTTTTTGGTTCTGCTATGCTGCGCGGACGTGCCGCTTCTAGTTCATTATGGAGGGCGACCGCTCCCGTCTCCAGAAAAATGATTCTAGACTTGCAGCGAAGTCGCGCTGCTTCCCAGTTCATTCTGGGCGCGGCCGCGCCACTCTCCATAATCTGAATTTTTTTGTTTCTTCAATTTAAATAAATGGTTTATTTAATTAATAAAAGTTTAAAATAAAAATGTTTATTTAATCTGGAATATAATTTCATATTGATAAAAATTAAAGGAGTTTAATTTTGCTTTGATTTTTTTATTAGAATAAAAGAATTTATTTTGTTTCAAAACTAAATTTTAGTAAACTTTTGCCCATTAAATGATATCAATGCATATATGGAATGGATTTATTATTCATGAGATGAATGTTATTTATTGATGCATATGATGATATGTATGATAATAAATAGGATTGATTATGGACTATTGACCAATGATATTGGATTTTATTTTAGTTGGATGCTTAAATGATTGAGTTTTATTAAATGGGGTCTGCGTACCTCGTCTTCTCTAGTTTTTCTTGAAGTAATTTCGATCTGTCTCCTATGTACTTCCCATTGATTGCTGATCAAGATTTCTATTTAATAGTAAATAAATTATGTAATAGGATTAGTTAGAATTACTTGAAGAATTGGAGATCAATGAGCAATGAGCACTTGAAAACCCGTTTGTAATAGAGCCCATGTTTAAATGTAATAGTTATTTTTAAATTCAATTTTTGCACCCTGGGTTTTGTGACAACCCGAGAATTTATAGGATTTATAAAATCTTAAATGATTAAATAAAGGTTCAATAATATGACCTAGACTAGGAAATAGAATATTGAATAAGAATTCTGTGAATGATTTGTATGTATTTAAATATTATGTGAAGAACTTTTAGGGTTAAGTGTATGAGTGTATATGATTTTGTGTATAGTGATTATGTGTGTACAATATGTGGTTAATGGTTAATTGTTGATCTGATAGTGTATCGTTGACAAAACCCTAATGTTATGATAAGAACATCAATGTTCAGTGAAGAAACCCTAGCGATTGGTTAGAAACCCTAATTCCAGCTTTGAAAACCCTAATTTCATTTTTGGAAACCCTAAACCCTAAATGGAAATTTCAAAACCGTAATTTAAAAACCCTAATGCTAAGTATAAAATCTTAAGGGTTAAAAGTTATGGGATATTTGTGAAAAGAAAAAATTACCCTTCAAATTGTAGGAAAAATGACCAAAATACCATTAGTAGGTGCGAAATGACTAAAATGCCCTTTTACTTAAACTTTAAGTCAAAGATATACCAAATCTTGGCGAGTCACCAAGCCAAGATTTTCACATGTGCTTCAAATCTCTTAAATCAGCCACAAGGTGCCACCTAGCAACACCAAGTTCATTGAATCAAAGATTTAAAACTTCAAAGTTAAGAAAATATCTCACTTTATTTTCTAACCTAGCCAACCCTATCTTTCTCTCTAATTTTCGAAATGTTGAGAGGAAATCAGTGAGAAGTTAAGCCTTATCATCCCATACACTAGCCAAGATCAGAATCCAAGAACAAAAATCAAGATTTGAGCATAAAAGGTATAAACCCTAATCTTTGTAGATCCTTATGATTTCTGTAGATGATGTGTTTTGATGTTTAGATTAGTGTTTTAAGATGTAATTTAGTGATCTATGATGTTACATCATGGATCCATAACATCTAAGTGCATGACAATATGATTTTAGAAACTATCTATGAACCCTAAAGATATGGCCTGACAACCTAATGTCAGAGGCCATAGATCTTAATCTGTTAGATGTTAGGATGGATAAGTGTATCATTCATGTTCTATGCCATGAGGAGAGTAGACTGGAAGTGGAATCAATTCCATACCATGTCTAGATCTCAAGTTATTAATGGTCAAACATGGTTGACCAGTCACAAAATATGGAAATCTGGGCAACCCAGAAACGTAGATTTGTCTGACAGTCAATTTGAAGGCCTTAGATCTTGCAGTTGATAAGGTTTTAGGCCATGAGAATGTATCATTGATATACTCTGACATATAGACTACCAAACCATGACACTAGAACACCTAGATCATGACCAGAATCAAAGATAATCATGGTCAAGTATGGGTTGACCAACTGCCTGATGAAGATTTTTGGAAAACCCAGAATCTTCAAGAACCAGTTTCTGACACTACTTTGACTGGCCTAGATCTTTCAGTTTTGATGTTGTTAAGCTACAAAAGTGTATTACTTTATACCTTGACATACCTACTACATAAGTGTTACACTTTAACACTTAGAGTGAGCCGAGAATTAATCCAAGTTATTAAGATACAAAAGTGACTCCTCACACTGTTCTTATTTTTTGGGTAACCCAGAAAATGAAGAACAACCTCTGACATGATTTTGAAGACTTATAACTTCATGATGTGTTGTAGTTTGGCCGCCCTGTAACTTGTTTATGCTTGTAGTATTATATCAATACTACATCACTAATACACCTACAAGCCCAGAAACATCAAGATCAAAGATCTACAAGTGGTCAAACTAGGCACCCTAGTCACTGACTTTGAATGTTCTTGAGTGCTCAAAAACACTTATAGCGACAGTTTTGTCGTGACAATTTTAATAAAAAAGAATTATTTAATTTAAATAATGAGAATAAAATGGAAAATAATTATGAAAAATTCATAATTAATTTGTAAAAATTATTTTAAGGTATAAAAATTAATTTTTAATAATTTGAGATATATTTCATTAATATTTGAATTTATTTAAATATTAATGATATTTAATTTATTTAATTATTAATGATATTTAATTTATTTAATAATTATATTAAATAAATTACTTAAAATGATTTTAATATCTTAAAAATCATTTGAAAATATATTAAAGTGTTAGAAAATATGTTAAGTTATTTCGAAAGATTTTCTATATTTTGGTATGAATTTCATTAATATTTAATATTAATGATAATAACTTTATTTAATAATTATATTAAATAAATTATGGAAAAATGGTTTTAATGTTTTAAAAATCATTTAAAAATGATTTAAAGGTTTTAAAAATGTTTTAAGTTAAAAAACATAACTTTTAATATTTTATCATGAAATACATTAATATTTTAATATTAATGGCAGTTATTTAAAAATGATTTTAAATATTTTAAAATCATTTAAAAGCGATATTAAGGTATTAAAAATACTTTGAGTTATAATAAATAACTTTTAAAATATTGTGACATGTATTTCATTAATATTTTAAATTAATTAAATATTAATGATAATGAAATTATGTGGTATTTAAATCATATAAAAATGATATTAATGATTGAAAAATCAATATAAATGATAATAATTATTTGAAAATTATTATGAGCTTTTGAAAAATATTTTGACTGATAAATAAAATATTTAAAATAATATTGAATTGTTTAAGTGGAGTCTTATTGATAATAGGCTCGATAATTATCCGATTAGGCAATCGGAATATCGAAATAGTATCGATCTCAACTAAGACTGAAATAGTTTGACTTAATACCGGGTCTTATGTGCTTTATTGATTGTTACGATTATGTGATAATGTGTTTATGTTATTTTATGACTGTAATTAATAGTAGTATTTGTGATGATATTATTCTAATTGGGAGATCGATATTATCAATATTTGGTCTTCAGATGAAGCTAAAATAGATTGCGTAGCAGTAGTCAACGGTATAGGAAAGTTTTCTCGATCTATACTTTTAACTAGTGGTTAATCATTGTTGATTATATCATGCCTATGATTTGTTGATTCGCACGTTGTGTATGTTGTATATGTTCATCAGGTATGAAAGGCTGATCACCTTCATTACCATTTGATTCAGTTATAGTTGTTCATGTTCATTGTTGGCCATTCATTTTTATTGTCTCGGTCGTTCAGTTATGAGAATTGATTCATGTTCTTCTACAATTCTTATATTATTGAAAGATTGTCAGCTTATTATTCATTCTTTTCAATCATGATATATCTTTCTTTGAACTTAAACTTGCTGGGCAAACTTGTTGTTCACCCTTGCTATATCATGATAAACATTGCATATTAGGACGAATACTTCAGATATATGCAAACGCAAATAACATTGTAAGTCCTTTAGGATTTGAATTTATGTGTTAAGTTAAGGTTACCGACCTTGGAAGTTGTGTGTAAAGGTATTTGTATAAATAATTTATGTTTATATCTTTCGTAGTAGTTATAGAAATGACATATCGTAACGTACCAGATCTGAGTTAAAAAGTACCCAGATTTGGGGACGCTACAGTTGATATCAAAGCTGTAGGTTATAAACCTTAGGTAGGGTTATCTTAGGCTAATAACTGCAGGAATAAGAATAAGGACTAACTCAAATAGAGTTAGTGCATCGATAAGATTCAAAGACGAATCTCGGCAAGTCAAAAAGATACGAAGTTACCTAACTTTGATAATAAAGATGAACTGTAATAATGAATAGATAGAGTCTAAAAGACTAAAAGTATAAAGGGGAAAGGAGATCGTAAAACAAAACGATCATAATATAGAAATGAATCGTAATATAATACGATGAGATCACACCGTGATCTGATAAGGTCATAGCAGGGAGGAGGATCAATCAAATGATTAAAAATTTTACAGCAAAATTGATGTGTGTTAGTTGTACTATGAATTGGTACTGTGCCAATTCAGAAAAAAGGGTTGGAGATAATGCAATATGGATTAAAAAAAATTCGTATGGAGTATGTAAGACCCCAACTTATTAATAAATGAAATAATATTTTCTCTATTTATTATTTTGAAATAGAAAGAGTTGATTTGATTAATGTGGTTAGTTATGGGTAAAATGCGCAAATATTTCAAATAAGCAAGTGGTTATAAAATATTCATTTTTGGTCGGTGAATATTCATGTGGTCGTGGAATATTCTTTCTGTCGAGAAATATTCGTACGACGGCGCATCTATTTGTGAGCCCCATATCGGAAAACAATTGGATGAAGATAACGACAAAAAATGAGTTTTTATAAATAACGGCGTAGTTGTTACCGTTAACACTGTTGAAATACCCGATGTAACATTTCATATTTTTTTTAAATGTAACTTATAAATATTTATTGGTTTATATAAATATTTATTGGATATGTTATTGTTGAATAAATAATTGTTCAATTTGAGTGATGTGGTTTATTTAATTATTTGTTGAATAAATAATTAAATATTATATATTAAATATTTATTGGCAATATTAAATATTTATTGAATTATATGGCAATTTGAGTTGATGTGATTTAAATAATTATTTGTTGAGTAAATAATTAAGGAGCTAAATAAATTAATTATTATGAGATTTTATAATAATGGAGTTTAATTTAATAAGCTAGAGAGCTTATAATGATTTTAAATAAATAATAATATTTAAATGAGAAATTGTAGTTTGAAATATTAGTTGATTAAATGAAATTATAATTGTAAAAAGAATTATAATTGTTTATGTGTTAAAGTAATTTAATAGATTAATGTTTAATTGATTTATTAATTTAATAAAGGTGTGACTAATAACCTTGCTATAAAGGAGTTATTAAAATAAATAAAAAAATAGTTTAATTTAGTTTTGTCAAACAAAGTATAAGGATTAATCAATTTGTTTTAATTCAGTTTACCAAACAAGGTGTAAGGATTAATGAGTTATTTTTATTATGCTAGCCAAACAAGCCTTAAGGCTTTTGATTTTTGAAACTTATGTAACTGACATAACTTATGTCAGTACTTATATTATATAATTATTATAATTATATCTTATATGCGTTATAATATTTTACGTAAGATTAGAGGAGAGAGAAAGGAGAGAAAAAGAGAAAAACTCAGAGGAAGAAGAAGAAGAAAAGAAGAAAACTAAGAGAAAAATTGAGAGAATTAAGAGAAATTTTACAGGTTTTGGAGAAAAGATTTGGAGAAAAAGGGATAGTGTCATCATCTTTCATAATCCAAGGTAGGAGCTCTAGCTCTTTCTTTAAAAATTTAGTTTTCTTCTTCCCAAAAAGTCTCTGTGAAAATTTTATAAAAGATAAATTGTTGTTATGTATATGGTTTGACATGATTATTGATTATATGGTTGTTCTATGAACTTATATATGATTATAGAGAAATTAGTTCATGCATATATGTGTTTTGTGGAAGAAAATATATTACAGAGTGTTCATATGACAATATGTATGAATATGGCTATTTTAAAATAGAAATTAAGGTTTTAATTGTTGTTAAATGGATAAATTAATTGTTAGAATTGATAGAGTATGTAAAAACATAATTATGATGCTTTGAAATTTCTGTTTTGGTTGAATAACAAAATCACAGTGTTGATTTTTATGAAAAATATCAAAAATGGAGTTTTTGGATTTTAAAATATGTTATTCTAGTATTTAATTTTCTAAAATTATGGTTTAAGTTGTGTTAATTTAGTATTTGTATGCTCAGTGAGGTTTTATGTGTAATTTGTATTAGTTATTCATGTCAATTAGTGTTGGAATTGAAGTTATAGACAGAAAATTTAATTGTTCGTGGTTGGTTTCTCTGAGTTTCGGCGCCCCAGCGTCAAAATTCACGCCCCAGCGCCAAATTTCGCGCACTGGCGCCAAATCTCGCGCCCCAGCGCCAAAATGGGCCGTAGCTCGCGCCCCAGCTCTGATGCTCGTGCCCCAGCGCCGATGCTCGCGCCCCAGTGCCACTGTTCCGCGCCCCGGCGCTGGAAAAGTGGCCTAGTTGGGCAGTTTTGACCTCCTGTAGTAAAATAGCCATAACTTTTTCATACGAACTCCGATTTAGGTAATTCAAGATGATTTGGAAAGAGGACGAGTAGACCTACAACTTTCATTCTTTAAGTTTTTTAATTTGAGGTCTGTAACAGTAGTCAAAATGGTCATCTTTACGACTATTGTGTATTTGGAGCCAATCGGAGGGCGTCGGGATGCACGAATGCAAGTGCAACCCTTTGGGTATTAGTATAACTTAATGATAACATGTTGGAAATGTATTAGGATGTTGTATTAAGTTGTTAATGTACACGTGGTGCAATGACATGATCATTTAAGTAGTTGTAATAAAGCTAAAAAGTAATGTTCATGAAAGATGTGATGTTGTTTAAACTTAAACTTAGTTAGTAGCTATACTAAGAGTAATAAAGGAATTCATAAAGGTAATGTTAGTGTAACTAATGTGTATTGTCAATGCATATGGTATGTGTAGGACTTGGGGTGAACGTGAATAGTAATTATTTAACCTACACGCGAGGCAAGTTCCCTAACCTTTTCTACTTTATTATTCAGCAAGGTTACTTTTCACTGTTATGTTATACTTATGCAAGTTCTCTAACTCAAAACTTCATTATGCAAGTTTGAATTCGTTAAACACATTATCGCTTTAATTCCATTTCAATTGTACAAATTGCTAACTTTACACTTTCGTAGAGTTAGATTGTTTATTGTTGATTAAGCACGTGTATCTATTGGTTTATGAGGATGCATGTTATGATTATTCCATGATTATGCTATTAAATTATTCCTAAAGCATGATGTTAGTTTATAAATATCAATTCAACTATGATTATTCCATAGTATACAGTTATGTTGTTTGTAATCAACTAACCCTTAGTTGATTACCGTTGAGTTCTAAATTACCCCGTGATGTATCCAAACCAAACTCACTTTGGTACGGACTTGTATTCTAAATACTGAGAAGAACAACTCTTTTATAAGAGGTTACGCTTAGCGTTGAAATGATTGTGCACAATACATTGTACGAAGGATTGATCCCCCTAAGTACGTGAAGTCCTTATAGTCTTATGACTGTTAAAGTTTAAGTTGAAACATTACTTATAACTGTGGACATGATTCGTGGTCACTAGACCCTCAGTAATTGATTAAAGTTTTTAAAAAGTAATAGAATTTATTGTTCAGTTCTATTAAACCTAATGTTGGTACATGATGTAAAGTTAACTGATTTACTTATTGTTATTTCAAGTGGGCCTTGTTTGCTCACTCTTGCCTGTAAAATTTCTTACAGCTAAGGTTGAAACTGGTGATGTACCTAGCACCAGTAAAGGGAAGGGAAAGATGAAACAATGCTGAAGACCTGTAATAGATTGAATAGTTTATTTTCAGACTTGTTTAAAGATTGTAATGAAGTTATTTAATTTTCCGCATTTGAATGATTGTTTGTAAAGGTTAGATAACCTGGGAGATTTTTATTTAAGTTTAATCCTGTATAGGCAGGTTTTATTTATTCAATTTTATCAATTGGGTAGTTAGTAATGAATGTTTTGATTACGTGAACACCAAATCTTGAGGAAATGAAGTCCCAAGATTTGGGGGTGTCACAGGTTGGTATCAGAGCTTTAGGTTATGAACCTTAGGTGGGGGAAAAAGCCTTAGGAAGTAACCTTTGAAAATATAGTGAAGAAAACTCTTATCGAGTTTCAAGGAAGAAGTAATAAAACACTTATGTGCTTATGTGTTTATAACTTATGTGCTCGCGAGTGTTGAGTAGAATGATTAATAACTAAAACTTTAAAATTTTGTTGTCAGGATGACTAATGTCGGAGAATCTAGTCAGACTAGGGAGGAGGAACCTCAAATGCCTATAGAGGAGGAGCCTCGCGACATTCAGATAGTTTGGGAACAACTACTGCCACGGGAGTCAGCCCCGTTGGTCACAGTGGTTGAAGATGAGGATGATGATGTGGAGACGGATGAGGAGGATCCCGTGGAGTTACCACAGGAGGATGAGGATGACGAGGATGAGGAGGAAAGGATTCCGCTCAACTCGATTGCTGGACGTGTATACAATGAGGTGCATGACCGTAACGTGGAACTTCAGGATATAGTTGAGGAGTTACAGGAGGTAGTAGCTGAACAACAGGCTGCAATGGCACAAAAAGACGGCGTGATCCAGGATCGTGAGGAACGACTGACAAACGCCATGGAAAAACTAACACAGACTGAAGGGGAGAAGGAACGGTTGATCGAGATGGTTGCTGAACTGAAGGGCAGGCTGAGAGAAGAAGCGGCTAAGAGGGCGAGAGCTGAGGACGCATACGAGGAAGCCTATCAACAAACTGGAAGAGCAGTAATGGACGCACAAGCAAAGAGGATGAAGATGGAAGAGATGGATAAAGTATTCAATTCCGTGATCAATCGAGCTCAAGATCGGGTCATGGGTTATCCAATTCAGTTCGAGACTCTACCATCATACGTGTTAGATCGCCGAACCATGTTCCGTGTTATGGAAGAAGAGCGTCAAAAGGCGACTGATTATCTTAATAGATCATCGTAGGAAATTTGTCTGTTTTGCAAGTAATAAGTGTTAAATAATGTGCAAGTCCCGAGTGTTAAGTAACCATGGGATATGAGAATGATGATGTTGCCCTGAAACTTTTGTAGTTCAGGAAAGTAATGTAGATAGCAGAGATGCTATTGTGTTATGTTTTCAAAAAGTTATGAATAAATAAAAGTTATTACTTTATTCAAAGTGTTATGTGCTATGTGATTATTTCTTTGTTGAGGCAAATTAATTAGAAATACGTAAAGAAGTTGAGTAATGGTCTAATAGATGTTTTCTTTAACAGAAAATGCCTCCCAGACGTCAACCAACACGACAGAGAACCACCGAAGAAGCTAACGACAATGTTGATGCGAATCCCGTTCAACAACTAGTGGCACTATTGACAGGAGCGTTGCAGAATCAACCTCAAAACCAAGGCACAACGTTTAAGGAGTTTAAGGCGGTCGGACCACCTGAATTTCGTGGGTCAATGAATCCGGTCGAGGCACAAACCTGGATTATGGAAATAGAGAAGGTGTTCGATGTCGCTAGGGTAGGGGATGAGCAGAAGACTGCTTTCGCAACTTTCATGTTGAAAGCAGAAGCTAGTTATTGGTGGCAAGCCAATAAAACTCGGGAAGGGCCAGGAGTGATGACCTGGGATAGGTTCAAGGAACTGTTCTTCGAGACCTATTTCCCGAAAAGTTCAAAGAGTCAGCTGGAAGTACAGTTTCTGGAGCTGAAGCAAGGGATGATGACGGTATCCGAGTATGCCGCAAAATTCAACGAGTTGGCGAGGTTTGCGCCATATCAGGTTAGCACAGACGAACGCAAAGCAAAGAGGTTTGAACAGGGACTGAAGCCCTGGCTGTACAGTAGGGTTTCCCTGTTCCAGTTGAAGACATTTGCAGCAGTAATGGAGAAAGCAATACTCGCTGAAGGTGGAGGAGAGGCAGTGACCAAATTCAACCAGGAACAAAAGAAGAAGAAGAATGAGAATGAAATGAAGAATGGAGGTGGCAGCAGTGGAAATAACAACAACAACAGCAACAACAACAGCTTGGAGAGGAAGTGGAATGGGAACGGGGGAGCTGGAAACCAGCAGGGTAACCAACAAAACAAAAAGTTTGAAGCATGTGCGACATGCGGGAAATTTCACAAGGGTGCGTGCTTGATGGGGAAACGAGTTTGCTACAATTGTGGCCAGGAGGGTCACATCGCCCCAAATTGCACTCAACCAAAGAAGAAGGCGTGCTTCACGTGCGGTTCCAAGGATCATTTTGCTCGTGAATGCCCTAAGAAGAAGGAGGGAGGGACAACCAGAAGCAACGGAGGTAACAATGGAAGTACATGGGCCATTACAGGACCTGCAGCATCAAACAAACCCACAGCCAGAACCTTCAACATGACTGTGCAAGATGCTGTGCAATCAAAAGATGTGGTGTCAGGTATTATCCCAATCAATGATATTAATGCATATGTATTATTTGATTCGGGTGCTACTTGCTCGTTTATATCTGATGAATTTGCCAAGCGGTTAGAATTGCCTAGTGAAGAACTGAATTTTCCTTTGAACATAGAAATTGCGAATAAGGAAGTAATCCCTGCTAGATTCGTATACAAGAACTGTAGGGTGAACATTAAGGAGAATATCTTGTTGGTAGATTTAATTCCGATTAGACTCGGGGAATTTGATGTAATTTTGGGAATGGATTGGTTGTTCAAATACGGAGCGGTAATTGACTGCCAAAAGAAGTGTGTAAACCTTATGACTCCGTCAAAGGTAGTATTTTATGGTAGCAAGTCGCCTAGACAAATGAAATGTCTGACTGCTATGCAGGCCAAGAAATTGTTGAGTCAAGGTTGTGTGGGCTATTTAGCTTACATAGTCGATACTCAGAAGAAGGGGGTAAAACTAGAAGAAATACCGGTAGTGAGAGAATTCGAAGACGTGTTTCCAGAGGATTTGCCAGGACTTCCGCCTGACCAAGAAATTGAGTTCGTAATCGATTTAGTGCCCGGAACAGCACCGATATCGAAGGCCCCGTACAGAATGGCTCCGGTAGAAATGAAGGAACTCATGGTGCAACTGCAAGAACTACTGGACAAGAAGTATATTCAACCAAGCGTGTCACCGTGGGGAGCGCCTGTATTATTTATGAAGAAGAAGGACGGATCAATGCGTCTTTGCATTGATTATAGGGAGTTAAATAAGGTCACTATTAAGAATAGGTATCCGTTACCTAGAATAGATGACTTGTTTGATAAGTTGAAGGGTGCTAAATACTTCTCGAAAATAGATTTGAGAAGTGGGTATCACCAATTGAAGGTAAGAAAGGAGGATATACCTAGAACGGCATTCAGAACTCGGTACGGACATTACGAGTTTCTGGTGATGTCTTTTGGTTTAACAAATGCCCCTGCCGCGTTCATGGATTTGATGAACAGGGTATTTAAACCATTTTTAGACAAGTTCGTAGTGGTGTTTATCGACAACATTCTGGTGTATTCCAAAACTCAAGAAGAACACGTGGAACATTTACGTCTGACGTTGGAGACACTAAGAAAGGAAAAGTTGTACGCGAAGTTCTCTAAGTGTGAATTTTGGCTCGATCGTGTACAATTTTTGGGTCATGTGATTGACAAAGATGGGATTTCAGTAGATCCATCGAAAGTGGAAGCTGTAATCAATTGGGAACAACCAAGAACACCTTCGGAGGTGAGGAGTTTCTTGGGGCTGGCCGGTTATTATAGAAGATTTATACAAGATTTTTCTAAGATAGCCACTCTGTTAACAAATTTGACACGAAAAGCTGTGAAATTCGTGTGGACGGAGAAATGTGAAGAGAGCTTCCAAGATTTGAAGAAGAAGCTAAGTATGGCACCTGTGTTAACCCTGCCAGATAGTACAGGAAATTTTGTGGTGTATAGTGATGCCTCACACAAAGGGTTAGGTTGTGTTCTTATGCAGAACGGCAAAGTTATTGCCTATGCATCAAGACAACTGAAGGATTACGAGAAAGGTTACCCGACTCATGATTTAGAATTGGCTGCAGTGGTATTTGCTCTCAAGATATGGAGACATTATCTGTATGGAGAGAAATGTGAGATCTACACAGACCACAAAAGTCTGAAGTATATTTTCAATCAGAAGGACCTGAACATGCGTCAGAGGAGATGGATGGAATTGATAAAGGATTACGATTGTGAGATCTTTTATCATCCGGGCAAAGCGAATGTGGTTGCAGATGCTTTAAGCAGGAAAGGTCGGGAAAAATTAATGCTGATAACAACTCAGGAGGAGCTCATTTCAGCAATGACAAAGTTAGAACTGGAAATCAAATTTCCACAGGAAACCGACGAACGACTATTTCATCTAGAAGCAGGTCCAACTTTACTGGACAAGGTGAAAAATGCTCAGTTACAAGATGAAGAATGTGGAAAGGTAAAAGAGAATATGGTTGATGGTAACAATACGAAATACAAGGTCGATACCGAAGGATTACTACGGTACGAGGGAAGAATCTAGGTTCCAGCAACACCAGAACTGAAAAACGAAATCCTGACCGAAGCTCATAGCTCAAGATATTCGATTCATCCAGGAAGCACGAAGATGTATCAAGATTTACGCCCACATTTTTGGTGGCCGAATATGAAAAGGGATGTCGCAGAATGCGTGGCTAAATGTTTGACATGTCAAAGAGTAAAAGCCGAACATCAAAGACCAATCAGATTACTTCAACCGTTGGAAATACTGGAATGGAAGTGGCAACATATCACGATGGATTTTGTGGTGGGTCTTCCAACTACTCAGAAAGGATACGATGCAATTTGGGTAATAGTAGACAGACTGACAAAATCTGCACACTTTTTGCCAATAAAGATTAGATTCAATCTTGATCAGCTGGCAAAACTATATATTAAAGAGATCGTTGCAAGACATGGAGTTCCAGTGTCAATTGTGTCAGACAAAGATCCGAGGTTCACATCAAACTTCTGGAAGAGACTACAAGAATGTATGGGAACACAGTTGCGAATGAGTACGGCATATCATCCGCAAACAGATGGCCAAAGCGAACGAACGATCCAGACATTAGAAGATATGTTGAGAGCATGCGTCATGGATTTCAAAGGAAGCTGGGAAGAGCAATTACCGTTGGTGGAATTTGCCTACAATAATAGTTATCACGCAAGCATCGGCATGCCGCCTTACGAAGCGTTATACGGTAGAAAGTGCAGAACTCCACTGTACTGGGATGAAGTTGGTGAACGTCAACTGTTAGGACCAGAATTAGTGCAACAAACCGCTGAAGTTATCAAACTCATCAGGATAAGATTGGTAGCAGCTCAAGACCGACAGAAGAAGTATGCTGACCAACATAGGCAAGATCGTGCATTTGACGTAGGAAGCTATGTATTCCTAAAAGTTTCTCCTTGGAAGGGAAAAATTCGTTTCGGTAAAAAGGGAAAACTAAGCCCGAGGTTTATTGGACCCTTTGAAGTACTGCGAAGAGTGGGAGAAGTGGCTTATGAGGTAGCTCTACCTCCAGAGTTGGAAAACATTCATAATATTTTTCATATTTCGGTGTTACGACCATATAAACCTGATTACAAGCACGTAATCGAGTACGAACCGTTGCAGTTCGAGAAAGATTTGTCTAATGAAGAGGTTCCTATCCAGATAGTCGACAGGAAAGAACAAGTGCTCAGGAATAAAGTGATACCTTCTGTGAAGGTGATTTGGAGGAACCACAACGTTAAAGAAGCAACGTGGGAACTCGAAGAGAAAATGTTGAAAGAATACCCTGAGTTATTTGTTTAATCTGTGTCTGCGATTCTGAGGACAGAATCTTTGTAAGTAGGGAAGAATGTAGCGAATGTGTTGTTTGAGTTGTGATTCTGAGGACAGAATCCTTTTAAGAGGGGAATGATGTAACATTCCATATTTTTTTTAAATGTAACTTATAAATATTTATTGGTTTATATAAATATTTATTGGATATGTTATTGTTGAATAAATAATTGTTCAATTTGAGTGATGTAGTTTATTTAATTATTTGTTGAATAAATAATTAAATATTATATATTAAATATTTATTGGCAATATTAAATATTTATTAAATTATATGGCAATTTGAGTTGATGTGATTTAAATAATTATTTGTTGAGTAAATAATTAAGGAGCTAAATAAATTAATTATTATGAGATTTTATAATAATGGAGTTTAATTTAATAAGCTAGAGAGCTTATAATGATTTTAAATAAATAATAATATTTAAATGAGAAATTGTAGTTTGAAATATTAGTTGATTAAATGAAATTATAATTGTAAAAAGAATTATAATTGTTTATGTGTTAAAGTAATTTAATAGATTAATGTTTAATTGATTTATTAATTTAATAAAGGTGTGACTAATAACCTTGCTATAAAGGAGTTATTAAAATAAATAAAAAAATAGTTTAATTTAGTTTTGTCAAACAAAGTATAAGGATTAATCAATTTGTTTTAATTCAGTTTACCAAACAAGGTGTAAGGATTAATGAGTTATTTTTATTATGCTAGCCAAACAAGCCTTAAGGCTTTTGATTTTTAAAACTTATGTAACTGACATAACTTATGTCAGTACTTATATTATATAATTATTATAATTATATCTTATATGCGTTATAATATTTTACGTAAGATTAGAGGAGAGAGAAAGGAGAGAAAAAGAGAAAAACTCAGAGGAAGAAGAAGAAGAAAAGAAGAAAACTAAGAGAAAAATTGAGAGAATTAAGAGAAATTTTACAGGTTTTGGAGAAAAGATTTGGAGAAAAAGGGATAGTGTCATCATCTTTCATAATCCAAGGTAGGAGCTCTAGCTCTTTCTTTAAAAATTTAGTTTTCTTCTTCCCAAAAAGTCTCTGTGAAAATTTTATAAAAGATAAATTGTTGTTATGTATATGGTTTGGCATGATTATTGATTATATGGTTGTTCTATGAACTTATATATGATTATAGAGAAATTAGTTCATGCATATATGTGTTTTGTGGAAGAAAATATATTACAGAGTGTTCATATGACAATATGTATGAATATGACTATTTTAAAATAGAAATTAAGGTTTTAATTGTTGTTAAATGGATAAATTGATTGTTAGAATTGATAGAGTATGTAAAAACATAATTATGATGCTTTGAAATTTCTGTTTTGGTTGAATAACAAAATCACAGTGTTGATTTTTATGAAAAATATCAAAAATGGAGTTTTTGGGTTTTAAAATATGTTATTCTAGTATTTAATTTTCTAAAATTATGGTTTAAGTTGTGTTAATTTAGTATTTGTATGCTCGGTGAAGTTTTATGTGTAATTTGCATTAGTTATTCATGTCAATTAGTGTTGGAATTGAAGTTATAGACAGAAAATTTAATTGTTCGTGGTTGGTTTCTCTGAGTTTCGGCGCCCCAGCGTCAAAATTCACGCCCCAGCGCCAAATTTCACGCCCTGGCGCCAAATTTCGCGCCCCAGCGCCAAAATGGGCCGTAGCTCGCGCCCCAGCTCTGATGCTCGCGCCCCAGCGCCGATGCTCGCGCCCCAGTGCCACTGTTCCGCGCCCCGGCGCCGGAAAAGTGGCCTAGTTGGGCAGTTTTGACCTCCTGTAGTAAAATAGCCATAACTTTTTCATACGAACTCCGATTTAGGTAATTCAAGATGATTTGGAAAGAGGACGAGTAGACCTACAACTTTCATTCTTTAAGTTTTTTAATTTGAGGTCTGTAACAGTAGTCAAAATGGTCATCTTTACGACTATTGTGTATTTGGAGCCAATCGGAGGGCGTCGGGATGCACGAATGCAAGTGCAACCCTTTGGGTATTAGTATAACTTAATGATAACATGTTGGAAATGTATTAGGATGTTGTATTAAGTTGTTAATGTACACGTGGTGCAATGACATGATCATTTAAGTAGTTGTAATAAAGCTAAAAAGTAATGTTCATGAAAGATGTGATGTTGTTTAAACTTAAACTTAGTTAGTAGCTATACTAAGAGTAATAAAGGAATTCATAAAGGTAATGTTAGTGTAACTAATGTGTATTGTCAATGCATATGGTATGTGTAGGACTTGGGGTGAACGTGAATAGTAATTATTTAACCTACACGCGAGGCAAGTTCCCTAACCTTTTCTACTTTATTATTCAGCAAGGTTACTTTTCACTGTTATGTTATACTTATGCAAGTTCTCTAACTCAAAACTTCATTATGCAAGTTTGAATTCGTTAAACACATTATCGCTTTAATTCCATTTCAATTGTACAAATTGCTAACTTTACACTTTCGTAGAGTTAGATTGTTTATTGTTGATTAAGCACGTGTATCTATTGGTTTATGAGGATGCATGTTATGATTATTCCATGATTATGCTATTAAATTATTCCTAAAGCATGATGTTAGTTTATAAATATCAATTCAACTATGATTATTCCATAGTATACAGTTATGTTGTTTGTAATCAACTAACCCTTAGTTGATTACCGTTGAGTTCTAAATTACCCCGTGATGTATCCAAACCAAACTCACTTTGGTACGGACTTGTATTCTAAATACTGAGAAGAACAACTCTTTTATAAGAGGTTACGCTTAGCGTTGAAATGATTGTGCACAATACATTGTACGAAGGATTGATCCCCCTAAGTACGTGAAGTCCTTATAGTCTTATGACTGTTAAAGTTTAAGTTGAAACATTACTTATAATTGTGGACATGATTCGTGGTCATTAGACCCTCAGTAATTGATTAAAGTTTTTAAAAAGTAATAGAATTTATTGTTCAGTTCTATTAAACCTAATGTTGGTACATGATGTAAAGTTAACTGATTTACTTATTGTTATTTCAAGTGGGCCTTGTTTGCTCACTCTTGCCTGTAAAATTTCTTACAGCTAAGGTTGAAACTGGTGATGTACCTAGCACCAGTAAAGGGAAGGGAAAGATGAAACAATACTGAAGACCTGTAATAGATTGAATAGTTTATTTTCAGACTTGTTTAAAGATTGTAATGAAGTTATTTAATTTTCCGCATTTGAATGATTGTTTGTAAAGGTTAGATAACCTGGGAGATTTTTATTTAAGTTTAATCCTGTATAGGCAGGTTTTATTTATTCAATTTTATCAATTGGGTAGTTAGTAATGAATGTTTTGATTACGTAAACACCAAATCTTGAGGAAATGAAGTCCCAGGATTTGGGGGTGTCACACCCGGTGGTTAAAATACAGTAATACGCGTGGCTGCACAGTAGCACACGGATTGCACAGTATTTTAGAATTATTGATTCTTACGAAGGAAGACACTACTCAATAATTGTTACAGTAGTTACTGTTCAATATTTTATTTTATTGATTCAATAATTACTGCGTTGATATTTTATATTATTGTTGTTTCAATAATTGTTGCTGCACAGTATTTTTCATTATCAAATCAATAATTCATATTATTTAAATAATATTATTAGATAGCATTATTGACAATGTCTAGAAAGTTCTGTCTAAGGAGAGGTTTGGTCATCTAATTACGTGCTAGTAAGGAAAAATCCTTATTAGAAGGGCCCCTCTTTCCTGGGAACGGCCTGGTTGTCATAAATGTGATTCTGTAATATTATTTGTGAATAATTAATTATTGATTCATATGATAAGGAAATATTTATTTTATGTGAATATAATTGAGGGATATATTTTTGTGGTTAAAATGAAGGAGTTAATGTTGAGGTGTTTTATCTGTATTTTTTATCGGAACGGAGGTATTGAAAATCAAATTAAGGTTTTTGAGATATTTTGCGAGGGTTATAATTTTTAATCCGACCGTTAGATCGTGGAAATATTTGGATATGTTATACATATATAAGTTGAGTATATGTCCACAAATTTTGAACCGTTAAAAATGAACGTATGATTTGTTATGAATTTTACGAGATGACTGGTTCAGAAATTGTTGAATTTTCAGAGTTAATCATTTTGGTGGAAAATTCTAGAATTGGTGGGCCCCACTCTTGGTTGGTGAAGAAATGTGCTGAGATTTATATTTAAATATGGTGGGTGGGAATAGTAGCGGGTAAAGCCATCAGGTTGCAGGTTAAGTCTGCTTCGGCGTGCTACCATTTTCTTATAAATAGAGGGCTAAGTTAGAATTGAAAATCACACCAGAATTCATAAGTTTTCTCTCTTTCTCTCTCTAGATTATTGAGTGTATTTTGTGAGTATTTAGATACTTTGAAAGTTGCTATTCAGCACAAGTTTCATTCAGCCTCATATCCGATATTCAGTCAGAAGTACGGTTATTTTGAGGTAAGGGATATTATTTTCTTCTTAAATGATATTATTTTCTTCAATTTCATTATACTAAAATATTGATATGAGTTTTTTTTATCAAATTTGAAACTTTTTGTGTCGGGATTACTATTCACGTATACGGCACTATTCACGTATACGGCACCATTCACCGAAAAATAAAATTTTCTTTTTTGTCCAAGATGTCTATTATGGTTACTATCTTTGATTGTATCCATGTTCTGATCTTTATTTTTGAATTCTGCTTCACAATTGATTATTATGAAGTATTATTGATCTTGGATAAACTGTTATACAAATCCCTACTATTTGTCCTTCTGTCTCACTGGATTCATTTTTTTAAGATATTTTTCATCATCCTCAGTCCTAAATGATGATATTACTGAATATCTTTGGCCTGTAGTGCAAAGATGTATGATTACCTGATGAATATCTTTGGCTTGTAGTGCAAAGATGAACAGGTGTTGAGATGAACATGACTGACTGGTGATACAAATGAATATCTTTGGCCTGTAGTGCAAAGATGAATATTTGGTTAAAGATGATTATTAATTGATGTTACAGGGATAAAATGTTGATGATTGACTTTTAAATCTTAGAATATAGTAGAATTCATTCTCTACTTGACTCTTCTAATGGTTTGCTGTTTCCGCTGCAGTTGTTGATCTAAAACTTGTTGTCGATTATATTCTATCAGATTTTTCCCTATTGAATATTAATGATAATTTGTTTTATATTATCTTAGTTATAATATTCTTTACTGGGCTAGTTGAGCTCACCCTTTTCCTTTTTGTTCCATTTTTCTTCTCAGGAGGTGAGAACATAGCAGGATCTAGTCGGTGTAAGACCCCAACTTATTAATGAATAAAATCAAATTTTCTCTAAATATTATTGTGAATAATAAGGGGTTAATTTGATATAATACTTTGGTTATGGGTGAAATGTGAAAATTTTGCAAAATAAGTAAGTGGTTATAAAATATTCATTTTGTCGGAGAATATTCGTTTGGTCGTGGAATATTCTTGCTGTCGGGGAATATTCGTACGACGGCGCAGCCTTGTGTGGGCCCCATAACGGAAAGCGATTGGATGAAGAAAACGACAAGTATAAGTTATTTATAAATAACGGCGTAGTTGTTACCGTTAATACTGTTGGAATACCCGGTGGTTAAAATACAGTAGCACACGGTATTGCACCAATTATTGATTCTTACGTAAGAAGGCACTACTCAATAATTGTTACAGTAGTTATTGTTCAATATTTTATTTTATTGATTCAATAATTGTCGCGTTGATATTTTATATTATTGTTGTTGCAATAATTGTTGCTGCACAGTATTTTCCATTATCAGATCAATAATTCATATTATTTGAATAATATTATTAGATAATATTATTGGAAATGTTTAGAAAGTTCTGTCTAAGGAGAGGTTTGGTCATCTAATTGCGCGCCAGTAAGGAGAAATCCTTATTGGAAAGCCCCTTCTTTCTTGGGAACGGCCTGGTTGTCATAAATGTGACTCTGTAATATTATTTGTGAATAATTAATTATTGATTCATATGATAAGAAAATATTTATTTTATGTGGATATAAATGAGGGATATATTTTTGTGGTTAAAAATGAAGGAGTTAATGTTGAGGTTTTTATCAGTATTTTTGTCGGAATGGAGGTATTAAAAATCAGGATTTTTGAGATATTTTGCGGGGGTTATAATTTTTAATCCGACCGTTGGATCGTGGTAATTTTTGGATATGTTATACATATATAAGTTGAGTATATGTCCACAAATTTTGAACCTTTAAAAATGAACGCATGATTTATTATGAATTTTACGAGATGACTGGTTCAGAAATTGTTGAATTTTCGGAGTTTATCATTTTGATGGAAAATTCTAGAATTGGTGGGCCCCACTCTTGGTTGGTGAAGAAATGTGCTGAGATTTTTATTCAAATGTGGTGGGTAGGAATAGTAGCAGGTAAAGCCATCAGGTTGCAGGTTAAGTCTGCTTCGGCGTGCTAACATTTTTCTATAAATAGAGGGCTAAGTTATAATTAAAAATCACACCAGAAACAAGTTTTCTCTCTTTCTCTCTCTAGATTATTGAGTGTATTTTGTGAGTATTTAGATACTTTGAGAGTTTCTATTCATCAGAGCAAGTTTCTTTCAGCCTTATACCGGTATTCCGACCAGAAGTACTGATATTTTGAGGTAAGGGATATTATTTTCTTCTTAAATGATATTATTTTCTTCAATATCATTATACTGAAATATTGATATGAGTTTTTTTTATCAAATTTGGAACTTTTTGTGTCAGGGTTACTATTCACGTATACGGCACTATTCACGTATGCGACACTATTCACGAATACGACACTATTCATCGAAAAAGAAAATTTTCTCTTTTTGTCCAAGATGTCTATTATGGTTACTATCTTTGAATGTATCCATGTTATGATCTTTATTTTTGAATTCTGCTTCACAATTGATTATTATGAAGTATTATTGATCTTGGATAAACTGTTATACGAATCCCTAATATTTGTCCTTCTGTCTCACTGGATTCGTTCTCTTTAAGATATTTTTCATCATCCTCAGTCCTAAATGATGATATTACTGAATATCTTTGGCCTGTAGTGCAAAGATGTATGATTATTTGATGAATATCTTTGGCCTATAGTGCAAAGATGAACAGGTGTTGAGATGAACATGACTGACAGGTGATACAAATGAATATCTTTGGCCTGTAGTGCAAAGATGAATATTTGGATAAAGATGATTATTAATTGATGTTACAGGGATAAAATATTGATGATGGACTTTTAAATCTTAGAAGATAGTAGAATTCTTTCTCTACTTGACTCTTCTAATGGTTTGCTGTTTCTGCTGCAGTTGTTGATCTAAAACTTGTTGTCGATTATATTCTACCAGATTTTTCCCTGTTGAAGACTAACGATAATTTGTTGTATATTATCTTCGTCAGAATATTCTTTATTGGGCTAGTTGAGCTCACCCTTTTCCTTTTTGTTCCATTTTTCTTCTCAGGAGGTGAGAACATAGCAGGATCTAGTCGGGGTATGGAGTGATGGTTCTAGAAAGATGTTTTAGCAGTCCTCACTATTTCTGTAAAATAGTGTTTGAATAATTGTAATGAGGATTTATTTGAGTGTGGATATTGTCCAGAAGATAATATTTGTATTTAAACTCACAGTATGTGTTGTCGTATTTTGCACGACAATTGTATTATTGAAGTTGTAGTTTGCTTTCTGTACCATGTATTTGGCGACTCAGAATGGGTGTTGTATACCTATTTTGGGGGCGTCACAGTTGGTATCAGAGCTTAGGGATATGATCCCTGGCTGAGATGTGAGACAAGAACTAGGAGGGGAGAGACGGGGAATTCCTTCGCTAGTATGACCTGACTAAGTTTATTTGGTATTTATTTGGTCGGTCAGAGTATAGGTGTGACGCCCCCAAAATCGGGTATTTATCACCCATCTTGGGTCGGCAGATATATGGTACAAAATACAAATACAAACTTAATTATACAAATGTCGTGTAACATACGACAATACATAAACTGAGAGTTCTAATAGGAATATTGTCATCTAGACAATATCCATACTCAAGGAGTCCTCATTACATTTATTGTCACACTATTTAACAGAATGGTGAGGACTACTAATGCTATCTTCTGGACCATCACTCCTTTTCCTGACTCGTCCCAGCTATATTCTCATTTCCTGAAGAGAACATTGAAAGAAAGGGTGAGCTCAACTAGCCCAGTAAGAAATATTATGACTAAGATAATGAAGAATAAATTATCAATAGTCTTCAACAATGTTAAACTGATAAAATACAATAGACATCAAGTTTAACTGCAGCGGAATAAGCAATCCATTAGAAGAGTCAAGTAGAGAATAAAACCTACTATATTCTATGATTTAAAAATATTTTCATCAACTTTTATCACTGAGACTCAGCTTAATAAATAAACCACATCTTCTAATCATCCTTGTATTACGGGCCAAGGATATTCATTAAATCATCAATGATCATGACTATACCGAAAAATCCCTGGTCATAATCATACCACAAACTGTCTATCAATGCATTACAAGCCACTGAGGACTTTTACCACACCACTTATAACATCACAGTTCATGATTATACCGAATGATCTCTGGTCATAATCATACTAAGTCCATCTATGCACGTAAGCCAAAGATGACTTTTAACATAAAATAAACATGAGGATGATGACAATGTTATAGGAATTCAATTAAACAAGTTCAAGAATTAGTTTATCCAAGAACTAATAATATCCAAATTGTCAACATGATACTTCTTTGTAAAGTAACAGCCAAGAATGCTCAGAAGAATATTTTCATGAAAAGATACTGGATGAAGCGCAAATATCAAGGATATTCCACTAATTTCATGGAGTATAGAAATCAAAACTTTAACCAAATGAGTATAATAAAGAATATATGAAACTGCAAATGGATTTTCACCAGCCATGCGGTAATCCACGTATACAGATCATTTCCACAATTTAATAAGGAATGAATATAAAGGATCATTCACTATGCATGTGGCAATCCACATAGACAGGTTATTCCAACAGAATAATAAAGAATGAAATAACAGAAGGATTCACCATGCATGCGATAGAGACCGCACAGACAGGTTATTCCCAACATAATAATAAATACGGAATAATAAATATGGAACCAGGTCAGGTGAAATTCACACCGACAGGATATTCCGACAGAATAATAAATGCGGAATAATAAATGATGGAACCAGGTCAGGTGAAATTCACACCGACAGGATATTCCGGCAGAATCGTAAAGAACGGAATAATAAAAGAATTTCACCAAGTATGCGGTACTTCGCATAAACAGGTTATTCCAACATAATAATAAAGAATGGAATAACAGAAGAAGATCACCAAGTATTGGGTAAACCGCATATACAGGTCATTCCACCAAGTATAGGGTAAAC
Source organism: Panax notoginseng (assembly GCA_016801055.1). Taxonomy (NCBI): domain Eukaryota; kingdom Viridiplantae; phylum Streptophyta; class Magnoliopsida; order Apiales; family Araliaceae; genus Panax; species Panax notoginseng. The sequence goes on from CM029019.1 coordinate 120,218,067, forward strand.
CACGCATACAGGTTATTCCAACAGAATAATAAAGAATGGAATAACATAAGTTCTCTTCATGAATAAGAAAGAATAACACCCCTTACCATTTTAAAGAAGAACTAAAATAAAGAAGTAGTTAAGTGGCAGAATACTCTTCTTCTTTCTCTCTATAGTTTCTCTCTCTAGAGTTCAGTGAATTCGTAAGAAAATAATGAAGGAATGAGCTTCTATTTATAGGAAAATGGAACGCATAGTAACTAATCCATGAACGGTCCAGATTGATTTACTTTAATATGACGGTCCATATTTAAAGAAAAATCTTTTAAATAAATTATAATATATTCTATTTATAGAATAACTTTAATAAAGTATTCTGTTTTATATAAAAAGATTTTACTATGCAAAATAGAATATAATATATTCTATTTATAGAATAACTTTAATAAAGTATTCTGTTTTATATAAAAAGATGTTTCTGTTTTATTACTTTAATAATACGAATAAAACAAAACTTCATTATCGCTAAATAATTCATATTATTAATTGACAATAATTGAATCAAACTGAGTGACTTCTTACATAAGCATCAATACCGTGTGCTACTATGCAACCACACGTATTACTGTACTTTTACTACCGAGTAGTTCAACAGTATCAACGGTAAAACTTCCGCCGTTATTTTTAATAAAATATTTTTATCGTTTTCTCAATCTGACAATAATTCCGTTGTGGGGTCCACCAATGATTGTACCGTCGTACGAATATTCCCCGTAAATAGTAACTCGTGAATAGTACTTCGACACAAAAAGTGTCCCAAATACTCGAGTGAACAATACTAGAGTGAATAATAATTTGGGTGAATAGTAACCTGTGAATAGTAACTCCTGAATAGTAACTCCGACACAAAAAGTGTCTCAAATACTCGAGTGAATAATACTTGAGTGAATAGTAATTTAGATGAATAGTAACTCGTGAATAGTAACTCTGACACAAAAAGTGTCCTAAATACTCGAGTGAACAATACTAGAGTGAATAGTAATTTGGGTGAATAGTAACCTGTGAATAGTAATTCGTGAATAGTAACTCATGAATAGTACTCCGACACAAAAAGTATCCCAAATACTCGAGTGAACGATAGTAATTTGGATGAATAGTAACCCGTGAATAGTAACTCGTGAATAGTGACCATGTATTTTATGACAACTTACTTTAAAAAAAAATCACATATCACCCTTAACTTTAACCTTTTATCAATTTAACCATTTACCAAAATAGAAAAATTGAATACTTTTATTTCAAAAAATTCGGGGTCTCACAATCTCCCCTCCTTATGGAATTTCGCCCTCGAAATTAACGTACGTACCTGATATTCGAAGAGATGAGAATACCTTACTTTCTTTTCGGATTGTACCTTTCCGGATAATTCCGCTCTATCATGATTTTTCCATTTCTCATCTCCTGTATTTCGAATATCATTCTAGAATATACCTTCAAAACAAAGGTTAATTGACATACCACAATTTATCCACTTATTAAGTAAACAATTTTAGCTTAGGTAAGTCACACCCTAGCGAAGTATATTACTCGTCTTCTAGACTAATATCTCCGTCAGTGACCATATCCCTGTAACATCAATCAACAATTTCTGTCCACAACCATATGAATAACTCATAATCATAATTGTGATTCTGAATTACTTTTCGCACCCAGGAAGAAGAAAATTTACATCACCTATCTTCACCTGAAACATCAAAAATCATGGTTATACCAAATCACAATTCCTGCTCATAATCATACTAATAAATTCATCTTTGCACTACGGCTAAAGATTTACAACTGTATAACCAATAATCAATAGTTAATCTTCGCACTACAGGCCAAGGATATACAACTGTAAAATCAATAATGCTGAGACTCAGCTTAATAGTATCACGACCACGAATTATCCATGCACTACGTGCCAAAGATAATCGTGTTTTCAATTACGGTCATAATTATACCAAACAATCCCTGGTCATAATCATACTAAGTCCATCTATGCACGTAAGCCACAGATGACTTTTACCACATCTATGAATTAATATTTCATTGCTGAGACTCAGCTTAATAATTAATCCACATCATCGAATCATCCCTGCACTACAGGCCAAGGATATTCTTTAGTATCACGACCACGAATTATCCATGCACTACGTGCCAAAGATAATCGTGTTTTCAATTACGGTAATGATTATACCGAATAATCCCTGGTCATAATCATACCAAGTCCATCTATGCACGTAAGCCACAGATGACTTTCAACAAAATATAAACATGAGAATGAGGTATTGACGTATATAGGGTTTCAAATCTCTTAGAAACTTTCGCGTCATTCGCTCCTCATTATCGACCAAATGAGATGCAAACCGGGTTAACTCCGCAAACTTAACATCGTACTGCAATATGGTCATATTATTTTGCTCCAATGCTTATCTCAACATTATTAGATGCTATTTTCAAACACTGCCACAAAACAAGAGTTAATTAACATATCACATATTATCCCTATACTCTGACCGACCAATTAAATACCAAATAAACTTAGGTAGGTCATACTAGCGAAGGAATTCCCCGTCTCTCCCCTCCTAGTTCTTATCTTAAATCTCAGCCAGGGATCATATCCCTAAGCTTTGATACCAACTGTGACGCCCCCAAAATTGGGTATTTATCACCCATCTTGGGTCGTCAGATACATGGTACAAAATACAAATACAAACTTAATTATACAAATGTCGTGTAACATACGACAATACATAAACTGAGAGTTCTAATAGGAATATTGTCATCTAGACAATATCCATACTCAAGGAGTCCTCATTACATTTATTGTCACACTATTTAACAGAATGGTGAGGACTACTAATGCTATCTTCTGGACCATCACTCCTTTTCCTGACTCGTCCCAGCTATATTCTCATTTCCTGAAGAGAACACTGAAAGAAAGGGTGAGCTCAACTAGCCCAGTAAGAAATATTATGACTAAGATAATGAAGAATAAATTATCAATAGTCTTCAACAATGTTAAACTGATAAAATACAATAGACATCAAGTTTAACTGCAGCGGAATAAGCAATCCATTAGAAGAGTCAAGTAGAGAATAAAACCTACTATATTCTATGATTTAAAAATATTTTCATCAACTTTTATCACTGAGACTCAGCTTAATAAATAAACCACATCTTCTAATCATCCTTGTATTACGGGCCAAGGATATTCATTAAATCATCAATGATCATGACTATACCGAAAAATCCCTGGTCATAATCATACCACAAACTGTCTATCAATGCATTACAAGCCACTGAGGACTTTTACCACACCACTTATAACATCACAGTTCATGATTATACCGAATGATCTCTGGTCATAATCATACTAAGTCCATCTATGCACGTAAGCCAAAGATGACTTTTAACATAAAATAAACATGAGGATGATGACAATGTTATAGGAATTCAATTAAACAAGTTCAAGAATTAGTTTATCCAAGAACTAATAATATCCAAATTGTCAACATGATACTTCTTTGTAAAGTAACAGCCAAGAATGCTCAGAAGAATATTTTCATGAAAAGATACTGGATGAAGCGCAAATATCAAGGATATTCCACTAATTTCATGGAGTATAGAAATCAAAACTTTAACCAAATGAGTATAATAAAGAATATATGAAACTGCAAATGGATTTTCACCAGCCATGCGGTAATCCACGTATACAGATCATTTCCACAATTTAATAAGGAATGAATATAAAGGATCATTCACCATGCATGTGGCAATCCACATAGACAGGTTATTCCAACAGAATAATAAAGAATGAAATAACAGAAGGATTCACCATGCATGCGATAGAGACCGCACAGACAGGTTATTCCCAACATAATAATAAATACGGAATAATAAATATGAAACCAGGTCAGGTGAAATTCACACCGACAGGATATTCCGACAGAATAATAAATGCGGAATAATAAATGATGGAACCAGGTCAGGTGAAATTCACACCGACAGGATATTCCGACAGAATCGTAAAGAACGGAATAATAAAAGAATTTCACCAAGTATGCGGTACTTCGCATAAACAGGTTATTCCAACATAATAATAAAGAATGGAATAACAGAAGAAGATCACCAAGTATTGGGTAAACCGCATATACATGTCATTCCACCAAGTATAGGGTAAACCACGCATACATGTTATTCCAACAGAATAATAAAGAATGGAATAACATAAGTTCTCTTCATGAATAAGAAAGAATAACACCCCTTACCATTTTAAAGAAGAACTAAAATAAAGAAGTAGTTAAGTGACAGAATACTCTTCTTCTTTCTCTCTATAGTTTCTCTCTCTAGAGTTCAGTGAATTCGTAAGAAAATAATGAAGGAATGAGCTTCTATTTATAGGAAAATGGAACGCATAGTAACTAATCTATGAACGGTCCAGATTGATTTACTTTAATCTGACGGTCCATATTTAAAGAAAAATCTTTTAAATAAAATATAATATATTCTATTTATAGAATAACTTTAATAAAGTATTCTGTTTTATATAAAAAGATTTTACTATGCAAAATACTATGCACAATAGAATATAATATATTCTATTTATAGAATAACTTTAATAAATTATTCTGTTTTATATAAAAAGATGTTTCTGTTTTATTACGTTAATAATACGAATAAAACAAAACTTCATTATCGCTAAATAATTCATATTATTAATTGACAATAATTGAATCAAACTGAGTGACTTCTTACATAAGCATCAATACCGTGTGCTACTATGCAACCACACGTATTACTGTACTTTTACTACCGAGTAGTTCAACAGTATCAACGGTAAAACTTCTGCCGTTATTTTTAATAAAATATTTTTATCGTTTTCTCAATATGACAATAATTCCGTTGTGGGGTCCACCAATGATTGTACCGTCGTACGAATATTCTCCGTAAATAGTAACTCGTGAATAGTACTTCGACACAAAAAGTGTCCCAAATACTCGAGTGAACAATACTAGAGTAAATAATAATTTGGGTGAATAGTAACCTGTGAATAGTAACTCCTGAATAGTAACTCCGACACAAAAAGTGTCTCAAATACTCGAGTGAATAATACTAGAGTGAATAGTAATTTAGATGAATAGTAACTCGTGAATAGTAACTCGTAAATAGTAACTCCGATACAAAAAGTGTCCTAAATACTCGAGTGAACAATACTAGAGTGAATAGTAATTTGGGTGAATAGTAACCTGTGAATAGTAATTCATGAATAGTAACTCATGAATAGTACTCCGACACAAAAAGTATCCCAAATACTCGAGTGAACGATAGTAATTTGGGTGAATAGTAACCCGTGAATAGTAACTCGTGAATAGTGACCATGTATTTTATGACAACTTACTTTTAAAAAAAAATCACATATCACCCTTAACTTTAACCTTTTATCAATTTAACCATTTACCAAAATAGAAAAATTGAATACTTTTATTTCATAAAATTCGGGGTCTCACAATAGGGATAATATATGACATGACTATTAACCCTTGTTTTATGGCAGTATTTAAGAATGGCAGCTAAGAACGTTAATAATGGAGTAAATCAGACCGTGGAGACACCTTTGATCACCACCCAGGGGAACGTGCAACAGGAAGGCAATATTCCTCCTGTAAACAACGTTACCGAGCAAACGATGAATGATGGAATGTTTAGGAGCTTTTTGCAGTTCATGCAAAATCAGACGAGGGAGACTCGTGTGCAGAATATAGGTGGAAATGATAACAATGCACGGTTTGTCACAGCTAAGCAGTTCAAAGAATTGGGACCACCAGAATTTAAGGGAATGCCGGATCCGATCATGGCAGAAACGTGGGTCAAGCAAATTACTAAGATATTCGATGTCTTAGGATGCACGGAGGAACAGAAGATTCCATTCGCCACCTTTATGTTCCGCTGTGAGGCAGACTACTGGTGGGAGTCTGTGAAGCGTACCCAGCCTGACGCACTCAACATGTCCTGGGAAACTTTTCAGAAACTGTTTAATGACAAGTATTTTCTTGAAAGTATTCGTCATATGAAGGATGTAGAGTTTATTAGACTAGAACAAAACAACATGACGGTGTCCCAGTACGAGGCGAAGTTCGCTGAGTTATCCAGGTTTGTACCTCATTTGGTAGAGAATGAGGAACGAATGACAAGGATGTTTCTGAGAGGTTTAAAACCCGAGATTCGACAATATCTTATCTCTCATAAATTTTTTTTATATTCAGATGTTGTAAATAGGGCTCAATTATTAGAGCGAGATAATGAGTATGTGCAACCGAGGGACCACAACTAGGGTAATACCGGTGGCGGCAGTCATCGAAGCAATAAAAACCAGCAGGGAGGAAAATATTCGGACAAAAGCGGTAATCACTCTGGTGGTAATCGTGGTCGTGATAATAGAAGGAGCGAGTCGGGAGGAGATTTCAAGAAGAGAAGGTACAATAATGATAACGTGAAGACGTCAGCACAAACATCAACTGTTTCTAGGGGAGGAGAACGACCACCGGTCGTATGTTACAAATGTGGGAAAGAGGGACATATCAGCCCAAACTGTCCACAACAATCTAAGGTATGTTATAACTGTGGAAAGGAGGGTCATATAGCTCGAGAGTGTTCTGTAGCAAAACCAAGTTCAGCGGGGATGGTGACACCAAAGGCGGATACAGACAAAATAAAGTCAGCGGTTTCTGGAAGAGCGTTTGTCGTGACTGCCCAAAACGCGAGGAACCCGAACGAAGGTATAACGGGTTAGTTAATTATAAATTCTTGCGAAGTTTATACCTTACTAGATATCGGTTCTACCCATTCTTTTATCTCTCCTGCTTGTGCTCAATGTTTAAACTTGACTCCGGAGAAATTAGACTTTAACTTATCTGTTGAAACTCCGTTGGGTGAAACCTTCGTTACATCTACAGTTTATAAATCTTACATGATCCAAGTTGGCACTATCACATTACCTGTTGATCTTATCTCTTAAAAGATACTTGCTTTTGATGTGATTTTAGGAATTGATTGATTAACTACTCATCATGCCAAAATTGATTGTTTTCGTAAGGTTGTTAGTTTTCATATTCCTAACCAACCTGTTATGCAAATTCAAGCAACTAAACCACTAAAATCAATCGCTGTCATACCAAGCCATAAAGCCATTCGTTTATTGAAAAACGAATGTTAAGCTTTCTTAGCCCATGTCATGGACTTGAACAAAAATATGTCAGATTTGAATGATATTTCTGTTGTTAGTGAATTTCCTGACGTATTTCCTGAAGAATTTCCTTGCCTAACCCAGAGCGTGATATTAAATTTTTGTATTGATCTTCAACCCGATACAAAATCCATTACTAAAATCTCATATTGAATAGCTCCTATTGAAGTTCAGGAGTTAAAAACCCAACTATAGAAGTTGGTACCCGAGCCTCTATCTGGTGACTTCCTTTGTAGAATGCACCAAAGCCAGACTCTCCGTAAGGGACTCTATATTTGTGTGATGGTAAAATAATAGGTGCCATTGTGACGTACTATCCAAGATTGGGATATGAATCACAACTGAGAGCAACAGAAGTCGGTGACCAAAGTACGTAGCTTTCTGGGCTTAGCTGGTTATTATCAGAGATTTGTGGAAGGATTTTCTCGAATCGCTACTCCGTTAACTCAGCTGACTCAGAAAGATATAAAATTCGTATGGAGTGAGGAGTGCGAGAAGAGTTTCCAAGAACTCAAGAGGAGACTCATTTCGGCACCTGTTCTGACAATACCATCTGGTTCGGATGGATTTGTTATCTACAGCGATGCTTCAGGCAAAGGGTTAGGATGTGTTTTCATGCAACATGGGAAAGTCATAGTCTATACCTCACGACAACTCAAAGAATATGAGAGAAATTATCCTACTCATGATTTGGAGTTGGCAGCAGTCGTTTTTACGTTGAAGATCTAGAGACACTACCTGTATGGGGAGAAAGTGGAGATCTATACAGATCATAAAAGCCTCAAATATTTCTTCACCCAAAAGGAACTCAACATGCGGCAGCGACGTTGGCTCGAGCTGTTGAAAGATTACGATCATACCATCCAATATCATCCTGGAAAAGCAAACGTAGTAGCTGACGCATTGAGTAGAAGATCATATGCGGGTACGAGTGCAATGTTGTTAACACAAAGGCCCATTTTGTATGACTTGCAAAGGATAGAGATATAGATGAAGGCTCCAAGTACCCACATGATGATATCAAATATACGAGTAGAACCGACTTTAATCGATAAAGTTAAAGCTGCTCAAGCTACGGACATGGAGCTGATGCGTATGAAGAAGAAGGTACAAGAAGGTACTATTCCAGAAGCAAGAATCGATGAAGAAGGAATACTTCGAGTCAACTCCAGACTTTGTGTACCTAACGATTTTGACTTGAAGCATAGAATAATGATGGAGGCACACAACACACCGTTTGCAATCCATCCTGGGAGTACCAAAATGTATCACGATCTTCGACATACAATTTGGTGGAGCAATATGAAAAGAGAGATCGCAGAGTTTATCTCGAGATGTTTAACTTGTCAACGTGTAAAAGCGGAGCATCAAGTACCAAAGGGTCCATTGCAATCACTTGAGATTCCGAAATGGAAGTGAAAACACATTACTATGGATTTTGTTACGGGTCTTCCCAAGGTTTCTCAAGGCATAGATGCGATTTGGGTTATTGTTGATAGATTAACCAAGTCCGCTCATTTCTTGCCGATACGTGAGACTTATTCCCCTGAACGTCTTGCTAGTATGTACGTGAACGAGATTGTGAGATTGCATGGCATGCCAGTATCCATAGTTTCGGATCATGACCCAAGATTCACTTCACGATTTTGGGTTAGCTTGCAGAAAGCTATGGGCACGGATTTACGATTCAGTTCGGCATACCATCCTCAAACGGACGGACAATCAGAGAGGACTATTCAAACTCTTGAAGATCTATTAAGACTTTGTGTCCTTGATCTCAAAGGGAGTTGGAATAAGTACCTACCATTGGTGGAATTCTCCTACAACAACAGTTATCAGGCGAGCATAGGTGTGGCTCCATTCGAGGCGTTGTATGGAAGAAAATATCGTTCTCCAGTATGCTGGGATGAGGTGGGTGAAGCAACATTGTTAGGACCAGAGTTGGTACGCATTACTACAGAGAAGATCCAAACGATTCGACAACGTATACAAATGGCACGGGATCGACAAAAGAGTTATGCGGATCTTCATCGGAAGGACGTGGAATTTAATATTGGGGATCATGCATTATTACGTGTTGCACCATGGAAGGGAGTTACAAGATTTAGGAAGAGAGGAAAGCTCAATCCAAGATTTGTTGGTCCATTTGAGATTCTTGAGCGAATAGGAAATGTGGCTTATAGACTCGCATTACCTCCAAGCATGTCTCGTGTTCATAATGTTTTTCACATATCTATGCTTCGTAAATATGTTAAAGACCCGAACTATATTATTGAGTTAGAACCAGACGAGATAGCTGAAGATTTAACGTACGAGGAGGTACCTGTTAAGATCTTGGATAGGAGAGAGCATGTCCTACGCACGAAGGTTATACCACAAGTTAAGGTTTTGTGGAGAAACCATGCTATTGAAGAAATGACCTGGGAGTTGGAATCAGAAATGAAAGCGAGGTATCCTCACCTTTTCGAAATATCAGGTACGTACGTCAATTTCGAGGACGAAATTTCATAAGGAGGGGAGGTTGTAAGACCCCAACTTATTAATGAATAAAATTAAATTTTCTCTAAATATTATTGTGAATAATAAGGGGTTAATTTGATATAATACTTTGGTTATGGGTGAAATGTGCAAATTTTGTAAAATAAGCAAGTGGTTATAAAATATTCATTTTGTCGGGCAATATTCGTTTGATCGTGAAATATTCTTACTGTCGGGGAATATTCGTATGACGACGTAGCCTTGTGTGGGCCCCATAACGGAAAGCGATTAGATGAAGAAAACGACAAGTATAAGTTATTTATAAATAACGGCGTAGTTGTTACCGTTAATACTGTTAGAATACCCGGTGGTTAAAATACAGTAGCACACGGTATTGCACCAATTATTGATTCTTACGTAAGAAGGCACTACTTAATAATTTTTACAGTAGTTATTGTTCAATATTTTATTTTATTGATGCAATAATTGTTGCGTTGATATTTTATATTATTGTTGTTTAAATAATTGTTGCTGCACAGTATTTTCCATTATCAGATCAATAATTCATATTGTTTGAATAATATTATTAGATAACATTATTGGCAATGTCTAGAAAGTTTTGTCTAAGGAGAGGTTTGGTCATCTAATTGCGCGTCAGTAAGGAGAAATCCTTATTGGAAAGCCCCCTCTTTCCTGGGAACGGCCTGGTTGTCATAAATGTGATTCTGTAATATTATTTGTGAATAATTAATTATTGATTCATATGATAAGGAAATATTTATTTTATGCGGATATAAATGAGGGATATATTTTTGTGGTTAAAAATGAAGGAGTTAATGTTGAGATTTTTATCAGTATTTTTGTCGGAATGGAGGTATTAAAAATCAGGATTTTTGAGATATTTTGCGGGGGTTATAATTTTTAATCCGACCGTTGGATCGTGGTAATTTTTGGATATGTTATACATATATAAGTTGAGTATATGTTCACAAATTTTGAACCGTTAAAAATGAACGTATGATTTATTATGAATTTTACGAGATGACTGGTTCAGAAATTGTTGAGTTTTTGGAGTTTATCATTTTGATGGAAAATTCTAGAATTGGTGGGCCCCACTCTTGGTTGGTAAAGAAATGTGCTGAGATTTTTATTCAAATGTGGTGGTAGGAATAGTAGCAGGTAAAGCCATTAGGTTGCAGGTTAAGTCTGCTTCGGCGTGCTAACATTTTCCTATAAATAGAGGGCTAAGTTATAATTGAAAATCACACCAGAAACAAATTTTCTCTCTTTCTCTCTCTAGATTATTGAGTGTATTTTGTGAGTATTTAGATACTTTGAGAGTTTCTATTCATCAGAGCAAGTTTCTTTCAGCCTTATACCGGTATTCCGACTAGAAGTACTGATATTTTGAGGAAAGGGATATTATTTTCTTCTTAAATGATATTATTTTCTTCAATATCATTATGCTGAAATATTGATACGAGTTTTTTTATCAAATTTAAAACTTTTTGTGTCGGGATTACTATTCACGTATATGGTACTATTCACGTATGCGGCACTATTCACGAATACGGTACTATTCACCGAAAAAGAAAATTTTCTCTTTTTGTCCAAGATGTCTATTATGGTTACTATCTTTGATTGTATCCATGTTATGATCTTTATTTTTGAATTCTTCTTCACAATTGATTATTATGAAGTATTATTGATCTTGGATAAACTGTTATACGAATCCCTAATATTTGTCCTTCTGTCTCACTGGATTCGTTCTCTTTAAGATATTTTTCATCATCCTCAGTCCTAAATGATGATATTACTGAATATCTTTGGCCTGTAGTGCAAAGATGTATGATTATTTGATGAATATCTTTGGCTTGTAGTGCAAAGATGAACAGGTGTTGAGATGAACATGACTGTCAGGTGATACAAATGAATATCTTTGGCCTGTAGTGCAAAGATGAATATTTAGATAAAGATGATTATTAATTGATGTTACAGGGATAAAATATTGATGATGGACTTTTAAATCTTAGAAGATAGTAGAATTCTTTTTCTACTTGACTCTTCTAATGGTTTGCTGTTTTCGCTGTAGTTGTTGATCTAAAACTTGTTGTCGATTATATTCTATCAGATTTTTCCCTGTTGAAGACTAACGATAATTTGTTGTATATTATCTTAGTCATAATATTCTTTACTGGGCTAGTTGAGCTCACCCTTTTCCTTTTTGTTCCATTTTTCTTCTCAGGAGGTGAGAACATAGCAGGATCTAGTCGGGGTATGGAGTGATGGTTCTTGAAAGATGTTTTAGCAGTCCTCACTATTTCTGTAAAATAGTGTTTGAATAATTGTAATGAGGATTTATTTGAGTGTGGATATTGTCCAGAAGATAATATTTGTATTTAAACTCACAGTATGTATTGTCGTATTTTGCACGATAATTGTATTATTGAAGTTGTAGTTTGCTTTCTGTACCATGTATTTGGCGACTCAGAATGGGTATTGTATACCTATTTTGGGGGCATCACAGTCGGGGTATGGAGTAATGGTTCTAGAAAGATGTTTTAGCAGTCCTCACTATTTCTGTAAAATAGTGTTTGAATAATTTTAATGAGGACTTATTTGAGTGTGGATATTGTCTAGAAGACAATATTTGTATTTAAACTCACAGTATGTGTTGTCGTATTTTGCACGATAATTGTATTATTGAAGTTATAGTTTGCTTTTTGTACCATGTATTTGGCGACTCAGAATGGGTGTTGTATACCTATTTTGGGGGCGTCACAGCTGGTATCAGAGCTTAGGGATATGATCCCTGGCTGAGATGTGAGACAAGAACTAGGAGGGGAGAGACGGGAAATTCCTTCGCTAGTATGACCTGACTAAGTTTATTTGGTGTTTATTTGGTCGGTCAGAGTATAGGGATAATATATGACATGACTATTAACCCTTGTTTTATGGCAGTATTTAAGAATGGTTGCTGAGAACGTTAATAATGGAGTAAATCAGACCGTGGAGACACCTTTAATCACCAACCAGGGGAACGTGCAACAGGAAGGCAATATTCCTCCTGTAAACAACGTTACCGAGCAAACGATGAATGATGGAATGTTTAGGAGCTTTTTACAGTTCATGCAAAATCAGACGAGGGAGACTCATGTGTAGAATACGGGTGGAAATGATAACAACACGCGGTTTGTCACAGCCAAGCAGTTCAAAGAATTGGGACCACCAGAATTTAAGGGAAAGCCGGATTCGATCATGGCGGAAACGTGGGTCAAGCAAATTACCAAGATATTCGATGTCTTGGGATGCACGGAGCAATAGAAAGTTCCATTCGTCACCTTTATGTTCCGCGGTGAGGCAGACTATTGGTGGGAGTCTATGAAGCGTACCCAGCCTGACGAACTCAACGTGTCCTGGGAAACATTTCAGAAACTATTCAATGACAAGTACTTTCATGAAAGTATTCATCATATGAAGGAGGTGGAGTTTATCAGACTAGAACAAAACAACATGACGGTGTCCCAGTACGAGGCGAAGTTTGCAGAGTTATCCAAGTTTGCACCTCATTTGGTCGAGAATGAGGAACGAATGACAAGGATGTTTCTGAGAGGTTTAAAACCCGAGATTCGGCAATATCTTATCTCTCATAAATTTTCTTTATATTTAGATGTTGTAAACAGGGCTCAATTATTAGAGCGAGATAATGAGTATGTTCAACCGATGGACCACAACCAGGGTCATACTGGTGACAGCAGTCATCGGAGCGATGAGAACCAGCGAGGAGGGAAAAATACAGACAAAAGTGGTAACCACTCGGGTGGTCATCGTGGCCATAATAATAGGAGAGGTGAGTGAAGTGGAAATTTCAAGAATAAAAGATTTAACGATGACATGAAGACGTCGACAGCAGCACCAGCACCAGGAACAAATTCTAGGGGAGGAGAACGACCGCCAGTTAGATGTTACAGATGCAGAGAGGAGGGACATATAAGTCCAAACTGCCCACAACAGTTCAAGGTATGTTATAATTATGGAAAGGAAGGACATATCGCTCGAGATTGTACGATAGCGAAACCTAGTCCAGCTGGGACGATGACACCAAAGGCGGATACGGACAAAATAAAGTCGGCGATTTCTGAAAGAGCGTTTGTCGTGACTGCCCAAAACGCGAGGAACCCGAACGATGGTATAACGGATTAGTTAATTAAAAATTCTTGCGAAGTTTATACCTTACTAGATACCGGTTCTACCCATTCTTTTATCTCTCCTGCTTGTGCTCAACGTTTAAACTTGACTCCGGAGAAATTATACTTTGACCTATATGTGGAGACTCCGTTAGGAGAAACTTTCATTACATCTATAGTTTATAAATCTTTCTTAATCCAAGTTGGCACAATCACATTACCTGTTGACCTTATCTCTTTAAAGATACTTGCTTTTGATGTGATTTTAGGAATTGATTGGTTAACTACTCATCATGCCAAAATTGATTATTTTCATAAGGTTGTTAGTTTTCATATTCCTAACCAACATGTTATGCGAATTCAAGCAACCAAACCACTAAAATCAATCACTGTCATACCAAGCCATAAAGCCATTCGTTTATTGAAAAACGAATGTCAAGCTTTCTTAGCCCATGTCATGGACTTGAACAAAAATACGTCAGATTTGAATGATATTTCTATTGTTAGTGAATTTCCTGACGTATTTCCTGAAGAATTTCCTGGCCTAACTCAGAGCGTGATATTGAATTTTTGTATTGATCTTCAACCCGATACAAAACCCATTTCTAAAATCTCATATTGAATAGCTCCTATTGAACTTCAGGAGTTAAAAACCCAACTATAGAAGTTGGTACCCGAGCCTCTATCTGGTGACTTCCTTTGTGGAATGCACCAAAGTTAGACTCTCCGTAAGGGACTCTATATTTGTGTGGTGGTAAAACAATAGGTGTCATTGTGACGTGCTATCCAAAATTGGGATATGAATCACAATTGAGAGCAACCGAAGTCAGTAACCAAAGTACGTAGCTTTCTAGGCTTAGTTGGTTACTATCAGAGATTCGTGGAAGGATTTTCTCGAATCGCTACTCCGTTAACTTAGCTAACTCAGAAAGATACAAAATTCGTATGGAGCGAAGAATGCGATAAGATTTTCTAATAGCCAAGAGGCGACTCATTCGGAACCTGTTCTGACCATACCATCTTGGAAAAGCGAACGTGGTAGTTGACGCGTTGAGTAGAAGATTGTATGCGAGTACGAGTGCGATATTGTTGAACAAAAAGACCTATTTTGTATAATTTATAAATGATAGAGATAGAGTTAATGACTCTAGGGACCCACGTGATGATATACGAGTAAAATCGACTTTAATCGATAACGTTAAAGCCGCTCAAGCTACAGACCTGGAGCTGATGAATATAAAGAAGAAGGTGCAAGAATGTGTTATTCTAGAAGTAAGAGTCGATGAAGAGAAGAAAGCTCAAGCCTTCGATTTATTTGAAATCCTCGATCGAGTAGGAACTGTGGCCTATAGACTCGCCTTAACGCTAAGTATGTCGCGTGTTCATAACGTTTTTCACGTATCGATGTTACGTAAATATGTGGATGACCCGAATCATATTATTGCGTTAGAACCAGACGAGATAGCCGAAGATTTAACGTACGATGAGGTACCTGTTAAGATATTGGATAGGAAAGAACATGTCCTATGCACGAAGGTTATACCACAAGTTAAGGTTTTGTGGAGAAACCATGCTATTGAAGAAATGACTTTGGAGTTGGAATCAGAAATGAAAGCGAGGTATCCTCACCTTTTCGAAACACCAGGTACGTACGTCAATTTCGAGAACGAAATTTCATAAAGAGGGGAGGTTGTAAGACCCCAACTTATTAATAAATGAAATTAAATTTTCTCTATTTATTATTTTGAAATAGAAAGGGTTGATTTGATTAATGTGGTTAGTTATGGGTAAAATGCGTAAATATTTCAAATAAGCAAGTGGTTATAAAATATTCATTTTTGGTCGGTGAATATTCATGTGGTCGTGGAATATTCTTTCTGTCGGGGAATATTCGTACGACGGCGCAGCTATTTATGGGCCCCATAACAGAAAACGATTGGATGAAGATAACGACAAAAATTGAGTTTTTATAAATAACGGCGTAGTTGTTACCGTTAACACTGTTGGAATACTCGGTGGTTAAAATACAGTAATACGCGTGGCTGCACAGTTGCACACGGATTGCACAGTATTTTAGAATTATTGATTCTTACGAAGGAAGACACTACTCAATAATTGTTACAGTAGTTACTGTTCAATATTTTATTTTATTGATTCAATAATTGCTACGTTGATATTTTATATTATTGTTGTTTCAATAATTGTTACTGCACAGTATTTTCCATTATCAGATCAATAATTCATATTATTTAAATAATATTATTAGATAGCATTATTGGCAATGTCTAGAAAGTTCTGTCTAAGGAGAGGTTTGGTCATCTAATTGCGCGCTAGTAAGGAGAAATCCTTATTGAAAAGCCCCCTCTTTCCTGGGAACGGCCTGGTTGTCATAAATGTGATTCTGTAATATTATTTGTGAATAATTAATTATTGATTCATATGATAAGAAAATATTTATTTTATGTGGATATAATTGAGAGATATATTTTTGTGGTTAAAATGAAGGAGTTAATGTTAAGGTGTTTTATCTGTATTTTTTATCGGAACAGAGGTATTGAAAGTCAAATTAGGGTTTTTGAGATATTTTGCGAGGGTTATAATTTTTAATACGACCGTTGGATCGTGGTAATATTTGGATATGTTATACATATATAAGTTGAGTATATATCCACAAATTTTGATCCGTTAAAAATGAACGTATGATCTGTTATGAATTTTACGAGATGACTGGTTCAGAAATTGTTGAATTTTTGGAGTTTATCATTTTGGTGAAAAATTCTAGAATTGATGGGCCCCACTCTTGGTTGGTGAAGAAATATGCTGAGATTTTTATTCAAATGTGGTGGGTGGGAATAGTAGCAGGTAAAACCATCAGGTTGCAGGTTAAGTCTGCTTCGGCGTGCTACCATTTTCCTATAAATAGAGGGCTAAGTTAGAATTGAAAATCACACCAGAATTCATAAGTTTTTTCTCTTTCTCTCTCTAGATTATTGAGTGTATTTTGTGAGTATTTAGATACTTTGAAAGTTGCTATTCAGCACAAGTTTCATTCAGCCTCATATCCGATATTCAGTCAGAAGTACGGTTATTTTGAGGTAAGGGATATTATTTTCTTCTTAAATGATATTATTTTCTTCAATATCATTATACTAAAATATTGATATGAGTTTTTTTTATCAAATTTGGAATTTTTTGTGTCGGGGTTACTATTCACGTATACGACACTATTCACGTATACAGCAGTATTCACGAATACGGCACTATTCACCGAAAATTAAAATTTTCCTTTTTGTCCAAGATGTCTATTATGGTTACTATATTTGATTATATCCATGTTTTGATCTTTATTTTTGAATTCTTCTTCACAATTGATTATTATGATGTATTATTGATCTTGGATAAACTGTTATACGAATCCCTACTATTTGTCCTTTTGTCCCACTGGATTCGTTTTCTTTAAGATATTTTTCATCATCTTCAGTCCTAAATGATGATATTACTGAATATCTTTGGCCTGTAGTGCAAAGATGAACAGGTGTTGAGATGAACAGGTGTTGAGATGATCATGACTGACTGGTGATATAAATGAATATCTTTGGCCTGTAGTGCAAAGATGAATATTTGGTTAAAGATGATTATTAATTGATGTTACAGGGATAAATTGTTGATGATGGACTTTTAAATCTTATAAGATAGTAGAATTCATTCTCTACTTGACTCTTCTAATGGTTTGCTGTTTCCGCTGCAGTTGTTGATCTAAAACTTGTTGTCGATTATATTCTATTAAATTTTTCCCTATTGAATACTAATGATAATTTGTTGTATATTATCTTAGTCATAATATTCTTTACTGGGCTAGTTGAGCTCACCCTTTTCCTTTTTGTTCCATTTTTCTTCTCAGGAGGTGAGAACATAGCAGGATCTAGTCGGGGTATGGAGTGATGGTTCTAGAAAGATGTTTTAGCAGTCCTCACTATTTCTGTAAAATAGTGTTTGAATAATTGTAATGAGGACTTATTTGAGTGTGGATATTGTCTAGAAGACAATATTTGTATTTAAACTCACAGTATGTGTTGTCGTATTTTGCATGACAATTGTATTATTGAAGTTATAGTTTGCTTTTTGTATCATGTATTTGGCGACTCAGAATGGGTGTTGTATACCTATTTTGGGGGCGTCACAGAGTAAGTATGGAGCTAGGATTATATAGAATTTCAGTTGAGGACTTATGTCAGCAACTTAGTTGTATGATTCCTTGTATGGGCGGGGAATTTGTACTTTGTTTTAGAACCACTTAACTTCCTATATCGATATAGTGGTTAAGTTGAACAATTCTTTTTATGGGCAGGAAATTGTCCTTGGTGTAACAACCGCTTAGCTTCCTATATTGATTAGTGGCCGAGTTGACCAATTCTTTGTATGGGCAAGGGATTGTGTTTGGTTTGACAACCACTTAGCTTCTAGTAGTGATAATCATTGAAATGTTTGTGTCGCACTATTTGCTATATATATGTGGAGAAGGTGATTCTTTTCTCATGTGTATAACATATAGGTAGAGAATATAAGATTAGGTGCGAGTTTTTAAAACTCATACTTATGGTAAGTTTGTGACTCATAATCGTATGGTATGTTTCTGAACCCCTAAGCATATAGAAAGTTCCTGATTGGTTCTTAAACTACGTATTACTAGGATAAGTTCTAAAACTCATATTATTGTGAAAAGTTCCTGAACTCATAATGTGTGATAAGTTTGATGAACTGGGGTATAGCTAAGTTGTGAATGAAGAATTGAGGATGATAGGAATAGATAGACCTATTAAGCAATGTATCATTATAGAAAGTGGAGTTGATGGTGGAAGCATAGGTATTCCAAATCTTCTAGCTATGCTAGACTTCAAAATTTTTGACATCAAGCTAAATACGCACTGATGTGCCTTTTTAAAAATAAATTTTTATTATCAACTCCTGGTGATAACTGTGTATGTGTGGACTTCGGGACACTAACACATCGTTACCTGTTGAGGTATGATATTACTAAAATAATTTGCAAAGGATTTTGAACTGTTTAAAGAATAGTCTATGCTAATTTTTTTGGCTACACGAAAATAATTGAAAAATATCAAAATGTATTTTATATCATTAATGCATCATGTAACCTGGTGCAAAGATGATAAAAATTTGATGGAGTTATCAATGCAGAATTACTTAGTGTTGGATGTGATCTAAAGATCGTCAGCCCACTATGAAATGATGTAGTATGACAAAGTCACACAATTACGGAATCATCAAACGTGCTGTAAATACAATACGGTATCATGATGTCATAAAAATATTTTTAGAATTTTAAAGATACATTATTGCCAACGGGGTTTGGCCATACATGTTTCGATTGAAATTGAATTATTGGTATGAGTCTAAGCTATTTGATTCAGCTAGATCAATGTTTATGAAATTCAAAGTGTTCTTTGAAATTTTCCCGAACCGATTGTTTTGGTGCAGAATCCTATGATAAGACTGAGGTGAACTATGAAGATTGGATAAAAAAATTCAATAGCAAGAATATTCGCGAGACATGATTAACGTACGTACTAGCATTGATAGTTTACCTTCTTCGTGATTGTAAACATACTGTTAACCATTGTAAGGGGTAGAGTACCTTTTTCTTAATTGAAATAGGTCGCATGTAGTAATACCTCTAAACCTCAATAGTTCATGGTCTATATGACTCCTCAGCATGATTTGAAAATTTTAACTCTTTGGAGTGATGTTTTGGGTAGTGTATGATGATTGAATAAAGGATATATTAAAAACCTAGTTTTGGTGAATGAATGGTGTAGGGTGTAGTAGGGTGTAATTTCGGGGACGAAATTCTTAGAAGAATGGGTGAATGTGACAACCCGAGAATTTATAAGATTTATAAAATCTTAAATGATTAAATAAAGGTTCAATAATAAGACCTAGACTGGGAAATAGAATATTGAATAAGAATTCTGTGAAGGATTTGTATGGATTTAAAAATTTTGTGAAGAACTTATAGGGTTAAGTGTATGAGTGTATATGATTTTGTGTATAATGATTATGTGTGTATAGTATGTGGTTAAGGGTTAATTGTTGATCAGATAGTGTATCGTTGAAAAAACCCTAATATTATGATAAGAACATCAATGTTCAGTGAAGAAACCCCAACAATTGGTTAGAAACCCTAATTCCAACTTTAGAAACTCTAATTTCATTTCTAGAAACCCTAATCGATAATTTCAAAACCCTAATTTGGGAACCCTAATTCTAAGTATAAAACCTTAGGGGTTAAAAGTTATGGGATATATGTGAAAAGACCAGATTACCCTTCAAATTATAGGGGAAATGACCAAAATACCTTTAGTAGGTGCGAAATGACTAAAATACCCTTTTACTTTAACTTTAAGTCAAAGATATACCAAATCTTGGTGAGTCACCAAGCCAAGATTTTCACATGTGCTTCAAATCTCTTAAATCAGCCACAAGGTGCCACCTAGCAACACCAAGTTCATTGAATCAAAGATTTAAAACTTCAAAGTTAAGAAAATATCTCACTTTATATTCCAACTTAGACAACCCTATCTTTCTCTCTAATTTTTGAAATGTTAAGAGGAAATCAGTGAGAAGTTAAGCCTTATCATCCCATACACTAGCCAAGATCAGAATCCAAGAACAGAAATCAAGATTTGAGCATAAAAGGTAAAAACCCTAATCTTTGTAGATCCTTATGATTTCTGTAGATGATGTGTTTTGATGTTTAGATTAGTGTTTTAAGATGTTAATTAGTGATCTATGATGTTACATCATGGATCCATAACATCTAAGTGCATGAAAATAGGATTTTAGAAACTGTCTATGAACCCTAAAGATATGGCCTGACAACCTAATGTCAGAGGCCATAGATCTTAATCTATTAGATGTTAGGATGGATAAGTGCATCCATGTTATATGCCACGAGGAGAGTAGACTGGAAGTGGAATCAAGTTCATACCATGTCTAGATCTCAAGTTATTAATGGTCAAACATGGTTGACCAGTCACAAAATATGGAAATCTGGGCAACCCAGAAACCTAGATTTGTCTGACAGTCATTTTGAAGGCCTTAGATCTTGCAGTTGATAAGGTTTTAGGCCATGAGAGTGTATCATTGATATACTCTGACATATAGACTACCAAACCATGACACTAGAACACCTAGATCATGACCAGAATCAAAGATAATCATGGTCAAATATGGGTTGACCAACTGCCTAATGAAGATTTCTAGAAAACCCAGAATCTTCAAGAACCAGTTTCTGACACTACTTTGACTGGCCTAGATCTTTCAGTTGTGATGTTGTTAAGCTACAAAAGTGTATTACTTTTGTACATTGACATACCTACTACATAAGTGTTACACTTTAACACTTAGAGTGAGCCCATAATTAATCCAAGTTATTAAGATGCAAAAGTGACTCCTCACACTGTTCTTATTTTCTGGGTTGCCCAAAAAATGAAGAACAACCTCTGACATGATTTTGAAAACTTATAACTTCATGATGTGTTGTAGTTTGGCTATACAACTTGTTTGTGCTTGTAGTATTACATCAATACTACATCACTAATACACCTACAAGCCCAGAAACATCAAGATCAAAGATCTACAAGTGGTCAAACTAAGCACCCCCTAGTCACTGACTTTGAATGTTCTTGAGGGCTCAAGAACACCTATAGCGACAGTTTTGTCACGATAGACCTCTTTAGTGACAGTTTTAATAAAAATGAACTATTTAATTTAAATAATTAGAATATAATGAAAAATTCAAAATTACTTTGTAAAAATTATTTTAAGGTATAAAAATTGATTTTTAATAATTTGAGATATATTTCATTAATATTTGAATTTTATTTAAATATTATTGATATTTAATTTATTTAATAATTATATTAAATAAATTACTTAAAAATGATTTTAATATCTTAAAAATCATTTGAAAATATATTAAAATGTTAGAAAATATTTTAAGTTATTTTGAAAGACTTTTAATATTTTGGTATGAAGTTCATTAATATTTAATATTAATGATAAAACTTTATTTAATAATTATATTAAATAAATTATGCAAAAATAGTTTTAATGTTTTAAAAATCATTTAAAAATGATTTAAAGGTTTTAAAAATGTTTTAAGTTATAAAACATAACTTTTAATATTTTGTCATGAAATATATTAATATTTTAATATTAATGGCAGTTATTTAAAAATGGTTTTAAATGTTTTAAAATCATTTAAAAGCGATATTAAGGTATTAAAAATTCTTTGAGTTATAATAAATTACTTTTAAAATATTGTGACATGTATTTCATTAATATTTGAAATTAATTAAATATTAATGATAATAGAATTATGTTGTATTTAAATCATATAAAAATGATATTAATGATTGAAAAATCAATATAAATGATAATAATTATTATGAGCTTTTGAAAAATATTTTGACTGATAAATAAAACATTTAAAATAATATTGAATTGTTTAAGTAGAGTCTTCTTGATAATAGGCTAGATAATTATCCGATTAGACAATCGGGATGTCGAAATAGTACCGAACTCAACTCAGACTGAAATAGTTTATCTTGATATCGGGTCTTATGTGCTTTATTGATTGTTAGGATTATGTGGTAATGTGTTTATGTTATTTTATGACTGTAATTAACAGTAGTATTTGCGATGATATTATTCTAATTGGGAGATTGATATTATCAATATTATGTCTTCAGATGATATAGCTTCAGCCGGGTTTGATTTGATATACAAGGTTTTATTTGTGGCCTTTTTCATAGGGAACATGTCGTCGGATTTGAGATAGACTTTTCCATGACGGTCGCTCCTCTACTTCTGTAGGTCAAAGGAGATCAAGTGTGACGCCCCCAAAATTAGGTATACATCACCCATCTTGGGTCGTCAGATACATATTACAGAATACAAATACAACTTAATAATACAACTGTCGTGTACAATACGACAAAATATAAACTGTGAGTTTGAATACAAATATTATCTTCTAGAGAGTATTCATACTCAAAAGGAGTCCTCATTACATTTATTTACACACCATTACATAGAATAGTGAGGACTACTAACTAATACTATCATTCGGACCATCACTCCGTTTCCCGACTTGCCCCAGCTACGTTCTCATTTCCTGAAGAGAACAGTGAAAGAAAGGGTGAGCTCAACTAGCCCAGTAAGAAATATTATGACTAAGATAATGCAAAATAAATTATCATTAGCCTTCAACAATGTTAAACTGATAAAATATAATAGACATCAAGTTTAACTGTAGCGGAATAAGCAATCCATTAAAAGAGTCAAGTAGAAAATAAACTCTACTATCTTTTATGATTTAAAAGATTTTCCAACACTTTGATCGCTGAGACTCAGCTTAATAAAATAATCCACATCATCGAATCACCCCTGCACTACGGCCAAGGATATTCGTATATTCATTAATGGTCATGATCATGCCAACAACTGTCCATCAATGCACTACGGGCCAATGAGGACTTTTACCACATCATTTGTAACATTACGGTCATGATTACACCGAATAATCCCTGGTCATAATCATACCAAGTCCATCTATGCACTACAGGCCACAGATGACTTTCAACAGAATATAAACATGAGGATGATGACAATGATATAAGAATTCAATAAAACAAGTTCAAGAATTAATTTATCCAAGAATTAACAACGTCCAAATTGTCAACATGATACTACTTTGTGGAGTAAAATTCAAGAATGATCAGGAGAATATTTTCATGAAAAGATACTGGATGAAACGCAATTATCAAGGATATTTCACAAATTTCATGGAGTATAGAAGTCAAAACTTAACCAACTGAGTACAATAAAGAATGGAATAACAAAAAAAATCACCATGCATGCGATAGACCGCACAAACAGGTTATTCCAACAGAATAATAAATAATGGAACCAGGTCCGGCGTAAACGCACAGACAGGATATTCCGACAGAATAATAAATAATGGAACCAGGTCCGGCGTAAACGCACAGACAGGATATTCCGACAGAATAATAAAGAACAGTATAATAAATAATGGAACCAGGTCCGGTGTAAAACACACAGACAGGATATTCCAACAGAATAATAATAAAGACGGAACCAGGTCCGGTGTAAAACACACAGACAGGATGTTCCAACAGAATAATAATAAAAACGGAACCAGGTCCGGTGTAAAACACACAGACAGGATGTTCCAACAGAATAATAGAAGAATGTCACCAAGTATAGGGTAGACCGCGTATACAGGTTATTCCAACAGAATAATAAGAAATGGAATAACAGTTCTCTTCATGAATAAGAAAGAATAACACCCCTTACCGTTTTAAAGAAGAGCTGAAGTAAGGAAGTAGTTAAGTAGCAGAATACTCTTCTTCTTTCTCTCTATAGTTTCTCTCTATAGTTTCTCTCTCTAGAGTTCAGTGAATTCGTAAGAAATAATGAAGGAATGAGCTGCTATTTATAGAAAAATAGAATGCATAGTAACTAATCCATGAACGGTCCAGATTGATTACTTTAATCTGACGGTCCATATTTAAAGAAAAATCTTTTAAATAAAATAAAATATATTCTATTTATAGAATAACTTTAATAAAGTATTTTGTTTTATATAAAAAGATGTTTCTGTTTTATTACGTTAATAATACGAATAAAACAAAACGTCATTATCGCTAAATAATTCATATTATTAACTGACAATAATTGAATCAAACTGAGTGACTTCTCACATAAGCATTAATAATCAATACCGTGTGCTACTATGCAACCACACGTATTACTGTACTTTTACTACCGAGTAGTTCAACAGTAACAATGGTAAAACTTCCGCCGTTATTTTTAATAAAATATTTTTGTCGTTTTCTCAATCCGACAATAATTCCGTTGTGGGGTCCACCAATGATTGTGTCGTTGTACGAATATTCCCTGTTAAAACGAATATTCCCCGACCAATCGAATATTATATAACAACTTGCGTACTTTGCAAAATTTATAAATATTACCCACAACTATAACATTATATCAAATTAACTCCATAATATTCAAAAATGATATTTATAGAAAATTCATCTTTATTTATAAAAGTTGGGGTCTTACAACCTCCCCTTCTTATGAAATTTCGCCCTCGAAATTAGGGTACGTACCTGGTATGTCGAAGAGGTAAGGATACCTTGATTTCATTTCTGATTCTAACTCCCAAGTCATTTCCTCAACATCGTGGTTTCTCCACAAAACTTTGACTTGAGGTATAACCTTGGAGCGTAGAATATGTTCCTTCTTATCCAAGATTTGAACAGGAACTTCTTCATACGTCAAATCCTCCGCTATTTCGTCCGGTTCTAACTCAATAATGTGGTTCGGGTCTTCCACATATTTGCGTAACATGGATATGTGGAAAACGTTATGAACACGAGACATACTTGGCGGTAAAGCGAGTCTATAAGCCACAGTTCCTACTCGATCGAGGATTAAAAATGGACCGATGAATCGAGGATTTAGCTTTCCTCTCTTTTCAAATCTCGTAACTCCTTTCCATGGAGCAACACGTAAGAACACATGATCTCCTACATCAAATTTCACGTCCTTTCGATGAAGATCAGCATAACTCTTTTGTCGATCTTGTGAGGTTTTTATACGTTGTCGGATCGTTTGAATCTTTTCTGTAGTCATACGTACCAACTCCGGTCCCAACAACGTTGCTTCGCCCACCTCATCCCAGCATACTGGAGAACGACATTTTCTTCCATACAATGCTTCGAATGGAGCCATGCCAATACTTGCTTGATAACTGTTGTTGTAGGAAAACTCCACCAATGGTAAGAACTTGTCCCAACTTCCCTTGAAGTCAAAGACACAGAGTCTTAATAGATCTTCAAGAGTTTGAATAGTCCTCTCTGATTGTCCGTCCGTCTGAGGATGATATGCTGAACTAAATCGTAACTCCGTGCCCATAGCTTTTTGTAAACTAACCCAAAATCGTGAAGTGAATCTTGGGTCTCGATCAGAAACTATGGATACTGGCATACCATGCAGTCTTACAATCTCGTTTATGTACATACGAGCAAGACGTTCAAGTGTATAAGTTTCTCGTATCGGTAAGAAATGAGCAGACTTGGTCAATCTATCAACAATGACCCAAATCGCATCAATACCTTGAGAAACCCTAGGAAGACCGGTAACGAAATCCATGGTAATGTGCTCCCACTTCCATTCTGGAATTTCAAGTGGTTGCAATGGACCTTTTGGTACTTGATGCTCCGCTTTGACTCGTTGACAAGTTAGACACCTTGAGATAAACAACGCTATCTCTCTCTTCATATTGCTCCACCAAAATGTATGACGAAGATCATGATACATTTTGGTACTTCCAGGATGGATTGCAAACGGTGTGTTGTGCGCCTCCATCATGATTTCATACTTTAAATCAGGGTTGTTAGGAACACAAAGTCTGGAGTTGACTCGAAGTATTCCTTCTTCATCGATTCTTGCTTCCGGCATAGCACCTTCTTGCACTTTCTTCTTCATACGCATCAGCTCCAGGTCTGTAGCTTGAGCAGCTTTAACTTTATCGATTAAAGTCGGTTCTACTCGTATATTCGCCATCATCACATGGGTCCCTGGAGTCTTTAACTCTATCTCCATCCTTTGCAAATCACACAAAATGGGCCTTTGTATTGACAATATCGCACTTGTACCCGCATATGATCTTCTACTCAATGCGTCAGCTACCACGTTCGCTTTTCCAGGATGGTATTGAATGGTATGATCATAATCTTTCAACAGTTCAAGCCAACGTCGTTGTCGCATGTTGAGTTCCTTTTGAGTGAAGAAATATTTGAGGCTTTTATGATCCGTAAAGATCTCCACCTTCTCCCCATACAAGTAATGCCTCCAAATTTTAAGTGCAAAGACAACAGCTGCCAACTCTAGATCATGAGTAGGATAATTCCTCTCATATTCCTTGAGTTGTCTTGATGCATAGGCTATGACTTTTCCATGTTGCATGAGAACGCATCCCAACCCTTTGCTCGAAGCATCACTGTAGATGACAAATCCCTCCGAGCCAGATGGTATTGTTAGAACAGGTGCTGAAATGAGTCTCCTCTTGAGTTCTTGAAAACTCTGCTCACATTCTTCGCTCCAACCGAACTTTGTATCTTTTCGAGTCAGCTGAGTTAATGGAGTAGCGATTCGAGAAAATCCTTCCACGAATCTCCGATAATAACCAGCTAAACCAAGAAAGCTACGTACTTCGGTTACTGATTTAGGTTGCTCCCAGCTTTGAATAGCTTCAATCTTTGCCGGGTCAACCGATATTCCACGACTTGATACTACGTGCCCAAGGAATGCTACCTCTTCCAGCCAGAACTCGCATTTCTTCAACTTGGCATAAAGTTTGTATTCACGAAGCTTTTGGAGTACCAGCCTCAAGTGTTGCTCATGATCTTCACGGCTTTTGGAATAAACAAGGATGTCATCGATAAAGACGACCACAAAGTGATCCAAATATTCCTTGAATACCCTGTTCATCATATCCATGAAGGCAGCAGGAGCATTAGTCAATCCAAAAGACATAACTAAGAATTCATAATGCCCATACCGAGTTCTGAAGGCAGTCTTTGGAATATCCTCAGTTCTAACCTTCAGCTGATGATATCCAGAACGAAGATCGATCTTTGAAAAGAATTGTGCTCCTTGCAACTGGTCAAACAGGTCATCAATACGTGGCAATGGGTACCTATTTTTGATGGTGACATGATTCAACTCCCGATAATCAATACAAAGTCGCATACTCCCATCTTTCTTCTTCACGAATAGAACAGGAGCACCCCAAGGAGAAGTACTAGGACGAATAAAACCAATGTCTAACAATTCCTGCAGTTGGGTCTTTAACTCCTGAAGTTCAATAGGAGCCATTCGATATGGGGCTTTGGAAATGGGTTTTGTACCGGGTTCAAGGTCGATACAAAATTCAATTTCACGCTCTGGGGGTAGGCCAGGAAGTTCTTCGGGAAATACGTCAGGAAATTTATTAACAACAGAAATATCATTCAAAGCTGACGTATTTTTGTTTAGATCTGTGACATGAGCTAAGAAAGCTTGACATCCGTTTTTCAATAAACGAATAGCTTTATGGCTTGAGATGACAGCGATTGATTTTAATGGTTTGGTTGCTTGAATTCGCATAATAGGTCGATTAGGAATATGAAAGCTAACAACCTTACGAAAACAATCAATTTTTGCATGATGAGTAGTTAACCAATCAATCCCTAGAATCACGTCAAATGCAAGTATTTTTAATGAAATAAGATCGACAGGTAATGTGTGGGTACCAACTTGAACCAAACAAGACTTATAAACCGTGGATGTAATGAAGGTTTCTCCCAATGGAGTTTCAACTGCTAAGTCAAAGTCTAATTTCTCCGGAATCAAATTTAATCGATGAGCGCAAGTAGGAGAAATAAAAGAATGGGTAGAACCGGTATCAAATAAAGTATAGACTTCGTTAGAGTTTATGATAAGCTTACCCGTGATGACCTCATTCGGGTTCCTTGCTTTTGGGAGGTCACAACAAACGCTCTCCCTTGCACAACCGGTTTTGACTTTTCTGGGACGGCCTTTGGTGCCTCCATCCTAGCTGAATTTGTTTTCGGTAAACGACAAAATCGGGCTAAATGACCTTCTCTTCCACAATTATAACATGCTTTGGACGGCATCGCGCAGTTTGGACTGATGTGCCCCTCCCCTCCGCATTTGAAACATATGATAGGTGGTCGTTCTCCTTCCTTAACGACAGGTGCTGGTGCTGACGTCTTTCCATCATTGTTGAATCTCCTCTTCTTGAAATGTCCATTCTTATTGTTTTGGCCCTGATTACCACCGAAGTGGTTACCATTTCTGGCCTGTTGATTCCCTCCACGCTTGTTGTCACCGCTTCGATGACTGCTCTCACTGGTATTATCATTTTGCCGGCTGCTCTCTTTTGGTTGCGTTGTCTCGTTATCGCGCTCCACCAACTGAGCCCTATTTACAACATCTGAATACAAACACAGTTTATGAGAAACAAGATGTTGACGTATCTCCGGCTTCAAACCTCTTAAAAACATTCGCGTCATTCTTTCTTCATTATCCACCAGGTGGGACGCAAACCGGGATAACTCCGCAAATTTTGCCTCGTACTGCGACACGGTCATATTATTCTGCTCCAATTTGATGAACTCCACCTCCTTCATGTGACGAATACTCTCGGGAAAGTATTTGTCGTTAAACAGATCTTGAAACTTCTCCCAAGACATCTTCAGTGCGGCAGGTTGAGTACGCTTTATCGATTCCCACCAGTAATCTGCCTCTCCTCGCAACATAAAGGCGGCAAAGGGAACCTTTTGCTCCTCGGAGCAACCCAAGACATCAAATATCTTGGTGATCTGCTTTATCCATGTTTCAGCTACAAGTGGTTTGGGTTCTCCCTTAAACTCCGGTGGTCCCAGCTCCTTAAACTGTTTAGCGGTGACCGCCTGAGAGTTTCCAGTATTTCCACCTACGTTGTGGACAGGAGCCGCTTTCACCTGTTGTTGCATGAATTGCATAAAGCCTCTGAACATTTGATCATTCATCATTTGGTCAGTGTTGTTGTTTGCATGAGGATTGACACCTTCCTGATGCACATTATCCTGATTATTGATATGTGGTGAATCAACTGTCGTCTGTGCTCCATTGCTATTCTCAACATTCTCAGATACCATTTTCAGATACTGCCACAAAATAAAAGTTAATTGATATGTCATATATTATCCTTATATTATGACCGACCAATTAAATACCATGCAAATAAACTTAGGTAGGTCATACTAGCGAAGGAATTCCCCGTCTCTCCCCTCCTAGTTCTATTCTCACATCTTAGCCAGGGATCATATCCCTAAGCTCTGATACCAACTGTGACGCCCCCAAAATTAGGTATACATCACCCATCTTGGGTCGTCAGATACATAGTACAGAATACAAATACAACTTAATAATACAACTGTCGTGTACAATACGACAAAACATAAACTGTGAGTTTGAATACAAATATTATCTTCTAGAGAGTATTCATACTCAAAAGGAGTCCTCATTACATTTATTTACACACCATTACATAGAATAGTGAGGACTACTAACTAATACTATCATTCGGACCATCACTCCGTTTCCCGACTTGCCCCAGCTACGTTCTCATTTCCTGAAGAGAACAGTGAAAGAAAGGGTGAGCTCAACTAGCCCAGTAAGAAATATTATGACTAAGATAATGCAGAATAAATTATCATTAGCCTTCAACAATGTTAAACTGATAAAATATAATAGACATCAAGTTTAACTGTAGCGGAACAAGCAATCCATTAAAAGAGTCAAGTAGAAAATAAACTCTACTATCTTTTATGATTTAAAAGATTTTCCAACACTTTGATCGCTGAGACTCAGCTTAATAAAATAATCCACATCATCGAATCACCCCTGCACTACGGCCAAGGATATTCGTATATTCATTAATGGTCATGATCATGCCAACAACTGTCCATCAATGCACTACGGGCCAATGAGGACTTTTACCACATCATTTGTAACATTACGGTCATGATTACACCGAATAATCCCTGGTCATAATCATACCAAGTCCATCTATGCACTACAGGCCACAGATGACTTTCAACAGAATATAAACATGAGGATGATGACAATGATATAAGAATTCAATAAAACAAGTTCAAGAATTAATTTATCCAAGAATTAACAACGTCCAAATTGTCAACATGATACTACTTTGTGGAGTAAAATTCAAGAATGATCAGGAGAATATTTTCATGAATAGATACTGGATGAAACGCAATTATCAAGGATATTTCACAAATTTCATGGAGTATAGAAGTCAAAACTTAACCAACTGAGTACAATAAAGAATGGAATAACAAAAAAAATCACCATGCATGCGATAGACCGCACAAACAGGTTATTCCAACAGAATAATAAATAATGGAACCAGGTCCGGCATAAACGCACAGACAGGATATTCCGACAGAATAATAAATAATGGAACCAGGTCCGGCGTAAACGCACAGACAGGATATTCCGACAGAATAATAAAGAACAGTATAATAAATAATGGAACCAGGTCCGGTGTAAAACACACAGACAGGATATTCCGACAGAATAATAATAAAGACGGAACCAGGTCCGGTGTAAAACACACAGACAGGATGTTCCAACAGAATAATAATAAAAACGGAACCAGGTCCGGTGTAAAACACACAGACAGGATGTTCCAACAGAATAATAGAAGAATGTCACCAAGTATAGGGTAGACCGCATATACAGGTTATTCCAACAGAATAATAAGAAATGGAATAACAGTTCTCTTCATGAATAAGAAAGAATAACACCCCTTACCGTTTTAAAGAAGAGCTGAAGTAAGGAAGTAGTTAAGTAGCAGAATACTCTTCTTCTCTCTCTCTATAGTTTCTCTCTATAGTTTCTCTCTCTAGAGTTCAGTGAATTCGTAAGAAATAATGAAGGAATGAGCTGCTATTTATAGAAAAATAGAATGCATAGTAACTAATCCATGAACGGTCCAGATTGATTACTTTAATCTGACGGTCCATATTTAAAGAAAAATCTTTTAAATAAAATAAAATATATTCTATTTATAGAATAACTTTAATAAAGTATTTTGTTTTATATAAAAAGATGTTTCTGTTTTATTACGTTAATAATACGAATAAAACAAAACGTCATTATCGCTAAATAATTCATATTATTAACTGACAATAATGGAATCAAACTGAGTGACTTCTCACATAAGCATTAATAATCAATACCGTGTGCTACTATGCAACCACACGTATTACTGTACTTTTACTACCGAGTAGTTCAACAGTAACAATGGTAAAACTTTCGCCGTTATTTTTAATAAACTATCTTTGTCGTTTTCTCAATTCGACAATAATTCTGTTGTGGGGTCCACCAATGATTGTGTCGTTGTACGAATATTCCCTGTTAAAACGAATATTCCCCGACCAATCAAATATTATATAACAACTTGCGTACTTTGCAAAATTTATAAATATTACCCACAACTATAACATTATATCAAATTAACTCCATAATATTCAAAAATGATATTTATAGAAAATTCATCTTTATTTATAAAAGTTGGGGTCTTACATCAAGTCTTCTCGTACTTCAGGAGTGATGAGTTACTGAAGGTGTGCATCTTAGGATTAATGTTATTTTATCATTATGACTGGTTGTCTTAATGTATCACTGCCTCTTCCTTTCGAGACTTGCTTCGGATTTGATGGAATGACATTGAGGTGTCATTGTATCTTCTCAACCAGGGTCGTTGATTTTAACGGGTTTTTTGGGTGTAGGCTTTTCAGGTTTAATTTGGTGTCTTGAGACTGGTAATTGTGTTTAGATGTTTCTTTTGAGGATTAGACCGCACCATAGATGACTGCCTACTGAAATTCAGATAAGGCACACTTAGAATGGGGGGGTGGGTTTGAATAAGTGTGGGAACAAACTATGACCAATTTTTAAATTTTAAACCAAACTACCTAATTCAGCCTACTATATTAATGAATGCAGCTTGCTGAATGAATATGGCCTACCGAATTGACTGTTTAATTTTAACAAAATATCTTGCTGAAATTATAACTTAGTGAAATTACTTAATGTTAATGAATTATCTTAAGATAATGCAAATATTCAAATTTTAATTATTAAGATAATTAACTAAGTTTTATGAGTAATTAAAGTAAAGCAAGTAATAAAATCAATACCAAGATATTTTACGTGGTTCAACTATTGCCCTCTATAATAATAGCCTAGTCCACGTCCAATACCAACTAGTATTGGAGACTTACTTTATTTCTTTAAAATAGACTCTTGTTACAAAACAGATTCTATCAAATCTTGAATTACAATAATTCACTTGAGCACTAATACTCCTTGTGCACCAATGCACCCCTTAAGCACCTATGCTTCCTTAAACCTGTTTGTAAACAAACCTTAATCCATCAGGATTAAATTTCTTTAGACAACACTTAGTCTAAAAATTAAGATTACAAATATATAGGTCTAATGATCAAAGCAAATAAGTAATTTAACAATGCAAGGCTCAACTAATGAATGCAATGATCAAAGAGTAAGAGAGATATCACCAATATGAAGCTCACAAAAATTAGCTGAGAAATAATTTGAATATTAATTGCACAATAGTTGAGAATTTGTACCAAGAATAATAGAATAGCTTTTCAAGTATATGAGTGCAAAGATTAATTCAAGTGTTGTATTATAGCACTGATATCTCAGTCGAATTTATAGCCCAATTATTACCGTTGCATATAAAGTTCCGTTGTATAAAATTATTTACGTTGCCAATAGGATAGTGTTGGTCGGAATATCGATCACTAAACACGCGCAAGTATACGCGGTCTAACAAGTAATACAGTGATAAGAAGAGTGTCGTACCCACAAGGAACTATGACTAATATTTACCAAATACCGACTATGTATCGTTAAAGTCTTATTCGAACAGCAGTAAATAGAAGTGCGATTTATCTAATTATACTACTTAACAAAGCAAGTAAATGGATAATGAATGAAAATCTAAGGAATTACAAGCTAAGGTCACAACTTCACCCCCACACAGGCATTCTGTCGAATACCTGGCATGTTATGTTTTATCAAACTAGCTACCCTTTCTCTCTTTGGTCTTAATGGTCACGACAATTTTTCGATCGAGAACGCACAGGTGCCTATGCACCTCTGTCGAGGTATGCACAAACATATCCTCTCTAGATCCACCCTAAAGGGAATAGAATAGAAAAGAATGCCCAAGCTAGATACAATCCTGCATATGTCTATTCGAATCAATCATAACAAGGATTTAAGCATAAGTTCTCTATTAGGACGCACGTGGCGCACAGAGATATGTCTATTCCACGCACAACTTATGCAGTCAAAACCCACAATCACATGCTAATATATTTAGGTGTAAATCTACAATTCTTCTGTCGATATCATGCAGATTACAAAAATCATCACTAATGTCTTAGCGAGAGTCATAAAGCATAAATATATTAGACCAAATCATATGGTGCCAACCAAAGAGATAAAGACAGCCAATTCAAATAACAAAGGGATCCATTATAACCTTAGAGCCAATACTCAGTTCATAATTAATAAATCAAATACAAGTAGTAAATAAGACAACATTTATAGAATACAAAATTAGAGAAAATAAATGGGTAGAAGAAACTTTGTCAAAGCTCCTTCAATCCCCACGCATTCCGTTCAAATCAAGCTTTCCAATCTGTGTCACTCGTTGCTCCTGTGCTCTAAAGAAAGGCCAAACTTCTCCCTATTCTATATCTAATCTATATGTACAAACATTAATTAAGATCTAGAGAGAGCAAATACAAAAGAAAACTAAATTAAGCTAAACTATCCTATTCTAAGTTCTTTGTGTTATATGGTCTCCTATTCCTCTTTTTTCTCTGCTGAGCCTCCCTTTCCTTTTATATCTTTTTCCTTCCTTTTGCTAGGTTAAACAAAGGCCCTGGTTGTCTGGGAACCGGAGGTGGCGTCGCGGCGCGAGCTTAATAAGCTTCAAAGGCGTCGCGACATGAAGGTGATGTCAGCAAGGCCCATGGGGTGGCGCTGTGGCGCGGCCATTAAGCCTGACGTTGGCGCCGCGGTGCGAGTGTGAGAAAAATGCCCGTTTTACCCCTTTAAGCTGGAAAAGCACTGTAAAGCTCTGCAATACATCAGTTAAGCACAATAACACTATATTTGTATAAAACAACATAAAAACTACGAATTCAGGCAATTATTTAAGTCATAAAGTATCCAATTCGCGGGTATAAATCCCACTCATCAAATACCCCCAAACTTAAGTCTTTGCTTGTCCTCGAGCAAACTAACTAACACAACACTAATAATAAATAAAACACACGCGAAAGAAAAATAAAATAGTAAAGTAGTATCATGGCTTCAAAGCTCGATCATAGCCACCCCCAGAGAATAGGGCAAACACAGAAATGAATAAGGGTTCATTCAATGTCAAGCATAAAATTGTATTTGATCCATTCTATGTGTGTGTGTGGAGACCAACCGTTATAACTAATCATAACTCGAATAAGCTCGCACAGCCGATTGCTAAAACCAATGAGAAAACTCCGCAACTTAAACATTCAACAAGCATTAAGAATAAGACGCAAATGCAGGAAAAGATCAAAAAACTCTAGCATGACGACAGTAAAATCTGACTCGGACAGTACTTAATTACCTTAGGCTATTCAGAACTACCCATAAATGAGCTTTTGATCAGTGACTCCCAAGCCAGACGACTTTAGGGTACTAGGTGTAGAACACCCCTATGAATCTAATAACTCGAGTAGTAAAGGCCACATAATCAACATAAGCCAACTGAGACTTCACAATAAAAATGAAGATTATTTAGCGAGTGCATTTTATGCTCCATCTCGATATCGGTCCTGCGTTTATGGGCGAATGCGTTTTACGCTCCATCTCGACCCACCACAAAACTTTTGATATAAACTCTTCTTTTCAATTTTTATTCTGTTTTCACTCATTTTTTTTATGTGTCAACATGCTAGAATCCAAGATCCAAAACTGTATAAACATCTAAGTCTTTTATTACCTTGTAAAAATGAAAGTTTATAAGAGGGAACAAATTTTTAAAGTAATAAACATGCGAACTAAATTCGAAAAATAACTAGTTAAATACAGTTGGTCGGTGCATGCTAAGAAGGACAGATCAATAATCGTCTAAATTTATCAATTGAACAACCCCTAGCTCATACATGCTTGACACGACTCTAAGAGATAGGCATAGATACTAGACGCACGTCATCAGCCACAAAAAAAATTAATGATAACTATAACCCTTGCTAAATAGCAGCTCAAAATAGGGTAAAAAGGCCATTCAAATGGCACAAGCATCTAACCTGTAAAAGCCCCAAAAAGTTGGCTATAAACCACAATCATGCTGATAATAATCAAAGTATTAATAAAATAAAAACCAAAACAATTCATGGTATAAAAAATTAAAGCATAATCCTGATAATCACGCAGTTCATGTAACGCTCCGAAATTCGGTCTATCTTCACACCCGGATTCCGTACGTCACGAGTACATCATTCATCCAACATATATCATTATATATTGAAATATAACAACATACATTCTCAATTCCCAGGTTCTCGAAACCTTATAACCTTTCTCATTATAAATAATGATAATTACATTATTCCTTTCATCTTACAAGAGTGATTTTTATCCGCCACCAAGGATACATACAGTTCATTAAACTAGTCTATAGTTTAATTCATCTTTCTATATTACAAGTCTTCACTTGATCTTTACACACATTCACATACTGAATGGCACTTCGTTGGGATACCGCTTAGCTTGATCTTTACGGGATCCTTAAGTTCTTTCTAACATCGTTCGCTGAAAATAGTTTTCATTTAAAGCAAGTGTGAGCATTCAATTGCCCAGCAAGTCATCACAGTTTGAACAAACAAGTTCAGAATTCAAACATTTCTTTAGAACTTCAATAACCGAACAAAGGTTATGAAGCAGCTTGAATAATAGGAATAATCTCGATTCTTATCATCTTAAAACCATACTCACTTTCACTTTAAAATACTTTCATTCTTCTACCTTTTTCATACACATTCTGTCTGGCTAGAATCATCAGCACAGACTTAACAATAACGGTTCATGAATAAACCGAGCATACTTGTATTGAATAGTTCAATCACAAAATAGTTCATTTCATAGAAACACCGAAGTGCTCATATTGTGGCACAAGGCCTCATTCATTCTACCACCTTGTACAAATATCGCACATAGACAGAACTTTTCAAGTTCAACATCTGAGAAGTTTAAGAAACTAGCATTCATTTAAAATATGAATGAAGTTAGGAAACTTGCCTTACGCACAGCTAGAGCTTACGCTGAACTGCTCATTCCCATTCCTATGTAGCACATAAGAAAATAACACGTACACCAATTAGTCATATACATGACTTACGAATTGGTTTACTTAACTTTACTTCTTAATGTTCACGTTCTTGTAATTTAAGCTTACGCGACTAACTTTTATTACCAGATTACGGCTTTATGACATACTGAGATGTCTTATTCATACATTTATCATTTTTGATGATTTACATTCTTATCTTCTTCTTATAATTCTCCTAGGACTCAGCACACATCGTGTCTTTGCTAGTGGTCCATATGACAACCATCAAAAGTTACGATTGTACCATAACTTAAATTCATCTAACTTATCCGAACTATTAAACTATAATGTTCGTTAAGTCAAATTCATATTCTTTATAGCTTTCTGGCAACTAAATGCCATACCTTAGGATTCATTCTTTATCGTCTAAGTCATACAGTCTTTTGTACACTCAGAACGATCATTCAATGTCAATACTATGAGGTCATAGCGTTACCATTTCATATGAATTTATTCATACCTTAAAACGTCCAGTTCCTTCCACTCGGAACGTTTATCCAAGTTGCACTTATTAACTCGGCTTCTTAACGTTATACGTTATTATCTTCAATTTAGTTTTTTCACCATTCACGGTTAATCAACATTCTTCATTACCTTACGGCTTTCTTGATAACATTCGTATCTTACTTACTACTTTCATCAACGTCTAAGTCATACAACTAGGGTATACTTAGAACGTTCATCAAACGCGGATACGATTTACGAAGATCGTTTACGCATTCAATCACGTTGCTCGTCTCTTAATCTCTCATTCAACCTTTATTCAAGGTTTTTAATCGCTTTTGATCGTTATCCATCCCATGAACCCCATGTTCATTATTCTTTCTTAATGTCGAAGCCATACCGTTCATTGTATGCTAAGACCAAGCATTCATCGCAACAACGTTGCGTTCATAGCGTCTAAACACATTACACTTATCTCCCCTTACCATGACATAATATCGAAATGTTATTCATTACCTTCATCACTCAACGTCTAAGGAGTCACAATCATAGCAATCCCTCACGTTCGTTCATTACGACTACGGTCCCTGAATATCGGTTTCGTAACCCGCATCTACATTCTTTGTCTTTTAATCTCGTTTAATCTTTTTGTTCAACCTTTATTAAAGGTTTAAGACACTTGATTAAGTTTAAGACACTTGATTAAGTGTTACATTACGTGAACTAGATGTTCATACTTCTTTCTTGAACATCCCCCGAGAAATTGAGCAGTTAAAATATCATTTCTGGGTATTGCCCTGCACTAGCGCTGCGGCGCCGTGCCCTTTCTTTCCTCTCGCGCTGCGGCGCGACCTATGTCTCTCTCTTCCCTTGGTCTGGCGCTACGGCGCCGAACTCTTTGTTATCTCTCGCGCTGCGGTGCCACTCTCCAGAAGTTTATGGCTGAGCTCGCGCTGTGGCGGCACCTCTCCAGGCATGACTGGCACTGCGGCGCCAAGTCCTTCTTCCCGAAAATTTTTCTAAGTGTTAACTTCATTTTGAGACGCTTATTTTCCGATCTCATAACTTCTTCGTTATAACTCGAAACGAAGTCGTTCCAAAGCCATTCTCTTCCTTATCTTATGTACTTCGATTAGCCATGGACAGAAATTCATTCTGAATCCGTTAACATGCCATTCAATTGGCTTAATCTTCACTCTTCGTTCATTTTAACGCTTTTAACGTTCTTCGTTCGTTCGTAATTCGGTCATCCGAACTCGGAATTCGTTCGTTCTTGAGTCCACGACTCACATTTTATGCGTTCTCTTATATTCTTATGAAACCCTACACGTTCGGGTTCATTTACTAACTTTCTAATTCTCGTTCGCCTTTTACAAAAATTTCGCCATAACTTCATTATAGCTCCGTTTTAATCCGTTCTTTCATGAACATTTCTACCGTTCCTAACCAAGCAAATAAGCAACTAACTTATACGCGATGGTTTTAAACTTGTCCATCAACAACAATTACACTACGATGGTTTTAAATTTGTCCATCAACAACATTTACACTACGATGGTTTTAAATTTGTCCATCAACAACATTCTTCGTGTTCTTCGCGTTCTTCATTTTTAATCGATATTTTGGATTACGATTTCAATTTTTCTTAGAATTTTATGTT
This sequence comes from Panax notoginseng, assembly GCA_016801055.1. Taxonomy (NCBI): domain Eukaryota; kingdom Viridiplantae; phylum Streptophyta; class Magnoliopsida; order Apiales; family Araliaceae; genus Panax; species Panax notoginseng. The sequence continues at coordinate 120,257,267 of CM029019.1, forward strand.
ATAGAACATCATTCCTTACTAATTTAACCTACTTATTCATAAAATTCATTTGGATCGCTCCAAATCCTTACGAATCTTATACTTCCTTAAGAAATTCATAAAATAAATTTCTAATTCTTATTTCTTCATTTTCTCATGATTTCAACCATATGAAATCATTCTTAACTTCATCTACTTCTTATGTTCATTAAGTTATGCTTTTGAACATAAAAACTTAAAGAAAAATATTAGAAGAACTAGGGTTCGGATTACCATTCTTCTTTAATCTTTTTCCGTTAGACAAAGCCGGCGATTTGCGAGCTTTTCTATTTCACGATCACTTTTGATCCGAGCATTCATGCTCACGCTCTTCCTCTTCCTCTCCCAACCGAGCTCTCTCTCTCTCTCTCAAGTGTAGGATTTTTAAAATCCTAGAAAATGAAAATCTAGCTTTCTATTTATAGAAAACCTAGGCTTAGGGCAATTTAGTCATTTTGCCCCCACCTCCTTACTATTCACACCTCCTCCATCCCTTAGCCACCAAGTTTACTTGGCCATCACCCTTACTTGGTGGCCAAGTGGCCGACCCACATGCCTATGGGTCATCCCATGGGTTGCCCCAATGGTTTTTACCCATCCGTTTACCCATCGGTTCTATCCGCGGTTTCTTTTCTTGGTTTGGGCCTTAACCCTAATTATTATTGGGCTTAACTTGGGCTTGATTTCACAAATCAATGGGCTTGACATAATCTAAGTCCAATTGGATTCTACAAAGTCCATGAACTCAAAGTCCATTAAGACTCATCGTATTCTACGCATTCCATTCTCGTATTCTCGTATTCTCTTCGTATATCACTCGTACGATATTCGTATTATACGTCGTATTAATCTTCGTACTATACTCGTATAATAACTAGTATTATACTCGTATCTCTCACGCATAATAACCCTAGTTATTACACGTACTCATTAAAATTCTCGAAAATTACTTTCCCTAACCCTTAGGTTTTACGTCCGCAGGCGAAAACTTCGTTTTTGCCATAACTGAAGTATTATTGAATATTCCATCACGTCTCAACATTTTACATAATCGTTAACTTCTCGGAATTTCAAAATAAAACTCCGAGCAGAAACTGATGAATAGTGCCTATTTCGTCTTTTTTCTCGAAAAATATTTTGTTCCCGGAATACTTTCATTTTCATCTTGAAAATTCTTACTCGTTCAATCTAGTTCGTAGCCAGAATCCTCCCGACTTATAATCATTCTAGGTTATAGAACGATTAATAAATACATAGCACAGAATAGTATTACTAAAAATTCATTTTATTAATAACTAATTCTTTAAATCTTAATTTCTGGACAATCCGGATTTTCGGGTTGTCACATCCTTCCCCCTTATAAAAATTCTATCCTCAGAATTTCTTCAAACCATACCCATACCCGGGTCATCATATTCACCCCTTCTTCACATAATTTCGTCCTCGAAATTTTAACTTACTCTTCTTCTCAACTTCTCTTCAAAGAAGTTATTATCTTTCAAACATTCCCTACCCTTCATAACTTATCAAGAATCATGAAGTAGAAGGAATAACGAGGAATATAACGATTCCTTTAAAACATTTCATACTTTTGCTGAGGGGTCAAATTGACCATGAACTCTTACTAGGTTAAACAACCTTTCGCCGTAAACCTTTCTTTCCACTGTAAGTTTACAATCACAAAGAAGGTAAACTACCTCTTCCATGTTCTCCTCAGACTAAATCATTAGATTCCGCACCAAACCAATTTGGTTTGGCACACCATTTGTCTTAGCCAAATCAATTAGCTTAGACCATACCAATAAATTGGACATCAACTTGAAACATTCGTCTAGTCAACTCACTTGATATCGACTACTTCTTTAAATTCTTTTCGCAATACATCAAAATGTTTTATGACGTCATGATACCGTACTCTTCACAGTACGTTGAGGACTTCGTCAGTTTATGACTTCGTCATTATACATCTTACCATAGTGGTTTGTTGATCCTAAGATCACATCCCACTAGGTTCACTTGCATTAATAACTCCATCTTTTTACCATCGTTACATCAAATGCACAGATGATATAAAATTCATTTTGATATTTCAAATTAATTTCTGTCTAGCCGAAGCAATTAGCATAGACATACAAAGAATAGCTATTTTAAAATCCATTGGTTCTAAAAATTTGAACCAATTCTTTATTTTTCAAAATGTACATTTCAGCACAATTTGAATAAACTTCGAAATTTAGCATAGCTAGAGGATTTGGAATATCCAATTCTCCATCTCCCTTCATTGTCTTTCTGCGACAATACTTAATCTTCTCTAGCACCTTCAATGCTAAGTCTACTGAAAATACTTACTTTCAGTCTAAACATTCCTATACCATAGTACAGTCCATCAACTTACCACACATTATGAGTTCAGGAACTTTCCACAATAATATGAGTTTAAGAACATCCAGACAGACCTTAGGCGTCCATTCGCTGAAACATTCAAAAACATACCATATTATTATGAGTCACGAACTTACCATAAGTATGAGTTTCAAGAACTCGTACCTAATCTTATCGTTCTCTACCTACCAAGTATATACATGAGAAAAGATTCACCTTCTCGTCATATATATCTTGATAGCACAACCAATTCCAATGATTATTACGGTAATAAACTGAGTAGTTGTTACACCAACTACAAACCTCTGCCCATGTAAAGGTTCATACAACTCAGCCATTACCTGAGTCCTCAATTGAAATCTTACAACTTATAAATTTCTCTTTACTTAATATGAATTTTCTTTAATTCGTATGATATCCTTCTCAACTCAATTTGAGTTATTCTTCCCATACTAATTCGTAGTACCATTCATTCATATCATTAGCTATAAATCATTCATCGTTTAACAGCTCATCTGTTACTACGATTTACTATGATCACGTGGAGATCTTCTTATCCTTCTCTTTACGATTATAGTCTTAGGTACTCATGTGACGCTCCCAAAATAGGTATACATCACCCATTTTAGGTCGTCAAAATACATGGTACAGAAATAACTACAACTTTATTATTACAACATATAAACTGTGAGTATAAATACAGATATTGCCATCTAGACAATATTCACACGCAAATAAATTCTCATCACAATTAATTATACATTATTTTACAAAAATGGTGAGGACTACTAAACAACTCTCTAGAACCATCATTCCACACCCCGACTCGTACTCGCTACATTTTCGCCTCCTGAGAAGAAAAATGGAACAACAAGGAAAAGGGTGAGCTCAACTAGCCCAGTAAAGAATATTATGACTAAGATAATATAGAACAAATTATCGTTAGTCTTCAACAAGGAAAAATCTAATAGAATACAATAGACAACAAGTTTTAAATAAATATTCGCAGCGGAAAATAATAATTCATAGAAGAGTTGCATAGAGAATGAAATCTACTATTATATATGAATTTAAAAGTCCATCATCAATATTTTATCCCTGTAACATCAATCAATATTCATCTTTGCACTACAAGCCAAAGATATTCATCAGTTGGTCATGCTCATCTCAACACCTGTTCATCTTTGCACTACGGGCCAAAGATATTCATCAGAAATCATTCATCTTTGCACTACAGGCCAAAGATATTTAGTTATATCATCACTTAGGACTGAGGATGATGAAAAATATTTTAAAGGAAACGAATCCAGTGAAACAAAATAACAAATATTAAGGATTCGTATTTCGATTTATCCATGTCCAAAAATACCTTATAAATAATCATAGTGAAGTAAAATTCAAGAATGATCAAAACATGGATACAATCAAAACTAGTATCCAGAATAGATATTTTGGACGAAAAGAAGAAAATTTCATTTTTCGGTGAATAGTAACTCGTGAATAGTAACTCGTGAATAGTAAACCCGACATGAAAAGTTTCAAATTTGATAAAAAAATTCCAACTAATATTTGGGCATAATGATATTGAATAAATAATATCATTTTCGAATAAAATAACATCCCTTACCTCGTAAAGACAGTACTTCTAGTTGAAAAATCGGATATAGGCTATGACTTGAACTTGCACCGTATAGCAACACTCAAAGTATTAAAATACTCACAAGAATACGCTCAATATATCGAGAGAGAAAGAGAGAGAAGTTTTCAGTTTCTGGTGTGATTTTTAATTCTAACCTAAGCACCCTATTTATAGGAAAATGCTTAGAACACCAAAGCAAAAAATTTAATATAATAATAATATATTTATACAATTGTCAAGCCCACCTTAGACAACTGATCTCAGCCCATTTATAACACATGTTAGCCCACTTGAATGCAAAAAAAAAACGTTTTCTTCAAAATAATAATTAAAACTTCTAAAAATCAATTATTTCAAAACTCCGGAACTTCAATAATTCACAACAAATAGTCTTTTATCAGAAAATTTGAATCTCGCTCCTTTTTATAGAAAATTCAATTCTCTACAACTTTGCAAAAGAAAATTTTTCCAAATTCCGAACAGAAATTGACCGAAATCCATAAACAGGAGATTTTACAGGCTATAATCAAAATTTCGGTCAATTATTAGGGTCCACCTACACACAAAACATGTGTTAATCATTTAATGCCACAAAATACTCTTCCTCCTCATATACTCATATATCCCACATTCATTGTAAAAATATTACCATTATAATAAAATATTATTTTATCAGAAAAGATAAAATATAAATTTTCAACAATTGTCACATTAAAAATTTTCTCCATCTGTATCCACATAAAATTAATATTTTCCTCATTATATAAATTAATAATTAATTATTCACAAATAATATTACAGAATCACAATAATGACAACCAGGCAGTACCCAGGAAAGTGGGGCCTTTCCAATAAGGATCTCTCCTTACTGCCGCGCAATTAGATGACCAAACCTCTCTTTAGACAGAACTTTCTAGACATTGCCAATAATGTTATCTAATAATATTATTCAGATAATATGAATTATTGCTCCGATAATAGAAAATACTGTGTAGTGACAATTATTAAAATAACAATAATATAAAATATCAACGTAACAATTATTGAATCGATAAAATAAAATACATAACAGTAATTACTGTAACAATTATTGAGTAATGCCTTCTTACGTAAAAATCAATAATTGCTGCAATACCGTGTACTACTGTGCAACAACGCGTATTACTGTATTTTAACCACCGGGTATTCCAACAGTATTAAAAGTAACAACTACGTCGTTATTTATAAACAACTTGTTTTTGTCGTTTTCTTCATCCAATCGCTTTCCGTTATGGGGCCCACACAAGGCTGCGCCGTCGTACGAATATTCCCCGACAACAAGAATATTCCACGACCAAACGAATATTCCCCGACAACAATGAATATTTTATGACCATTTGCTTATTTGAAATATTTGCGCATTTTACCCATAACTAACCACATTAATCAAATCAACCCTTACTATTTCAGAATAATAAATAGAGAAAATTAAATTTCATTTATTAATAATTTGGGGTCTTACAACCTCCCCTCCTTATGAAATTTCGTCCTTGAAATTGACATACGTACCTGGTGTTTCGAAAAGATGAGGATACCTCGCTTTCATTTCCGTTTCCAACTCCCAGGTCATTTCCTCAATAGCATGGTTTCTCCACAAAACTTTAACTTGTGGTATGACTTTCGTGCGTAGGACATGCTCCTTCCTATCCAAGATCTTGACAGGTACCTCTTCGTACGTTAAATCTTCAGCTATCTCGTCCGGTTCTAACTCAATAATGTGGTTTGGGTCTTTCACATATTTACGTAACACAGATATATGAAAAACATTATGAACACGAGACATACTTGGAGGTAACGCGAGTCTATAGGCCACATTTCCTACTCGGTCAAGAATCTGAAATGGACCAATAAATCGTGGATTGAGCTTTCCTCTTTTCCAAATTCTTGTAACTCCTTTCCATGGAGCCACACGCAACAATACATGATCCCCAATGTCAAATTCCACGTCCTTTCGATGAAGATCCGCATAACTCTTTTGTCGATCCTGTGTCGTTTGTATACGTTGTCGAATCGTTTGGATCTCCTCTGTAGTCATTCGTACCAACTCTGGTCCCAACAACGTTCTTCTCCCACCTCATCCCAACATACTGGAGAGCGACACTTTCGTCCATATAATGCTTCAAATGGAGCCAAACCTATACTTGCCTGATAACTGTTATTGTAGGAGAATTCCACCAATGGTAGGTACTTATCCCAACTCCCTTTGAAATCTAGGACACAAAGTCTTAATAGATCTTCAAGAGTTTGAATAGTCCTCTCTGATTGTCCATCCGTTTGAGGATGGTATGCTGAACTAAATCGTAAATCTGTGCCCATAGCTTTTTGCAAGCTAACCCAAAATCTTGAAGTGAATCTTGGGTCACGATCCGAAACTATGGATACTGGCATGCCATGCAGTCTCACAATCTCATCTACGTATATACGAGCAAGACGTTCAAGGGAATAAGTCTCCTATATCGGTAAGAAATGAGCAGACTTGGTTAATCTATCAACAATCACCCAAATAACATTTATGCCTTGAGAAACCGTAGGAAGACCCGTAACGAAATCCATAGTAATGTGTTCCCACTTCCATTTCGAAATCTCAAGTGGTTGCAATGGATCCTTTGGCACTTGATGCTCCGCCTTTACACGTTGACAAGATAAACACATCGATATAAACTTTATAATCTTTCTCTTCATATTGTTCCACCAAAATGTATGTCGAAGATCACGATACATTTTGGTACTTTCAGGATGGATCGTAAATGGTGTATTGTGTGTCTCCATCATAATCTTGTATTTCAAATCAGAGTCGTTAGGAACACAAAGTCTAGAGTGGACTCGAAGTATTCCTTCTTCATCGATTCTCGCTTCCGAAATAGCACCTTCTTGTACTTTTTTCTTCACACGCATCAGCTCTGGGTCGGTGGCTTGAGCAACCTTAACTTTTTCTATTAAAGTTGGCTCTATGCGTATACTTGACATCATCACACTTATTCCTGTATATGATCTTCTACTCAACGCGTCAGCTACCACGTTTGCTTTTCCAGGATGGTATTGAATAGCGTGGTCGTAATCTTTCAACAGCTCGAGCCAACATCGTTGTCGCAAGTTAAGTTCTTTTTGAGTGAAGAAATATTTGAGGCTTTTATGGTCTGAATATATCTCCACTTTCTCCCCATATAGATAGTGTCTCCATATCTTCAACGCAAAAACGACTGCTGCCAACTCTAGATCAAAAACGACTGCTTCCTACTCATGATCTAGAGTTGGCAGCAGTCGTTTTCGCGCTAAATATCTGGAGGCACTATCTATATGGGGAGAAAGTGGAGATTTATTCGGACCATAAAAGCCTCAAATATTTCTTCACTCAAAAAGAACTCAACATGCGGCAACGACGTTGGCTCGAGCTGTTGAAAGATTACGACCACACTATTCAATACCATCCTGGAAAAGCAAACGTGGTAGCTGACGCGTTGAGTAGAAGATCATATGCAGGAACGAGTGCGATGATGTCAAGTATACGCTTAGAACCAACTTTAATCGATAAAGTTAAATTTGCTCAAACCACAGACCCGGAGCTGATGCGTATGAAGAAGAAAGTGCAAGAAGGTGCTATTCCAGAAGCAAGAATCGATGAAGAAGGAATATTTCGAGTCCACTCCAGACTTTGTGTTCCTAACGATTCTGATTTGAAGTACAAGATCATGATGGAAGCACACAATACACCATTTGTAATCCATCCTGGAAGTACCAAAATGTATCGTGATCTTCGACATACATTTTGGTGGAATAATATGAAGAGAGAGATTACAAAGTTTATCTCGAGGTGTTTAACTTGTCAACGTGTAAAGGCGGAACATCAAGTGCCAAAGGGTCCATTGCAACCACTTAAGATTCTGAAATGGAAGCGGGAACACATTACCATGGATTTCGTTACGGGTCTTCCCACGGTTTCTCAAGGCATAAATGGTATTTGGGTTATTATTGATAGATTAACCAAGTCTGCTCATTTCTTACCGATACGGGAGACTTATTCCCTTGAACGTCTTGCTCGTATATACGTAGATGAGATTGTGAGACTGCATGGCATGCCAGTATTAGGATCGTGACCCAAGATTCACTTCAAGATTTTGGGTTAACTTGCAAAAAGCTATGGGCACATATTTACGATTTAGTTCGGCATACCATCCTCAAACGGATGGACAATCAGAGAGGACTATTCAAACTCTTGAAGATCTATTAAGACTTTGTGTCCTAGATTTCAAAGGGAGTTGGGATAAGTACCTACCATTGGTGGAATTTTCCTACAATAACAGTTATCAGGCAAGTATAGGTGTGGCTCCATTTGAAGCATTATATGGACGAAAGTGTCGCTCTCCAGTATGTTGGGATGAGGTGGGAGAAACAACGTTGTTGGGACCAGAGTTGGTACGAATGACTACAGAGAAGATCCAAACGATTCGACAACGTATACAAATGGCACAGGATCGACAAAAGAGTTATGCAGATCTTCATCGAAAGGACGTGAAATTTGACATTGGGGATCAGGTATTGGTGCGTATGGCTCCATGGAAAGGAGTTACAAGATTTGGGAAAAGCGAAAAGCTCAATCCACGATTTATTGGTCCATTTCATATTCTTGACAGAGTAGGAAATGTGGCCTATAGACTCGCGTTATCTCCAAGTATGTCTCGTGTTCATAATGTTTTTCATATATCTGTGTTACGTAAATATGTGAAAGACCCAAACCACATTATTGAGTTAGAACCGGACGAGATAGCTGAAGACTTAACGTACGAAGAGGTACCTGTCAAGATCTTGGATAGGAAGGAACATGTCCTACGCACGAAGGTCATACCACAAGTTAAAGTTTTGTGGAGAAACCATGCTATTGAGGAAATGACCTGGGTGTTGGAAACGGAAATGAAAGCGAGGTATCCTCATCTTTTCGCAACACCAGGTACGTACGTCAATTTCGAGGAAGAAATTTCATAAGGAGGGGAGGTTGTAAGACCCCAAATTATTAATAAATAAAATTTAATTTCTTCTATTTATTATTCTGAAATAGTAAGGGTTGATTTGATTAATGTGGTTAGTTATGGGTAAAATGCGCAAATATTTCAAATAAGCAAGTGGTCATAAAATATTCATTGTTGTCGGGAAATATTCGTTTGGTCGTGGAATATTCTTGTTGTTGGGGAATATTCGTACGACGGCGTAGCCTTGTGTGGGCTCCATAACAGAAAGCGATTGGATGAAGAAAACGACAAAAACAAGTTGTTTATAAATAACGGCGTAGTTGTTACCGTTAATACTGTTGGAATACCCGGTGGTTAAAACACAGTAATACGCGTTGTTGCACACTAGCACACGGTATTGCACAAATTATTGATTTTTACGTAAGAAGGCATTACTCAATAATTGTTACAGTAATTACTGTTATATATTTTATTTTATTGATTCAATAATTGCTGCTTTGATATTTTATATTATTGTTGTTTTAATAATTGTCACTACACAGTATTTTCTATTATCGGAGCAATAATTCATATTATCTGAATAATATTATTAGATAACATTATTGGCAATGTCTAGAAAGTTCTGTCTAAGGAGAGGTTTGGTCATCTAATTGCGCGGCAGTAAGGAGAGATCCTTATTGGAAAGCCCCCACTTTCCTGGGAACAGCCTGGTTGTCAGTATTGTGATTCTGTAATATTATTTATGAATAATTAATTATAGATTTATATGATGAGGAAAATATTGATTTTATGTGGATATAGATGGAGAAAATTTTTAATGTGACAATTGTTGAAAATTTATATTTTATCTTTTCTGATAAAATAATATTTTATTATAATGGTGATATTTTTACAATGAATGTGGGATATATGAGTATATGAGGAGGAAGAGTATTTTGTGGCATTAAATGATTAACACATGTTTGGTGTGTCAGTGGACCCCAATAATTGACCGAAATTTGATTATAGCCTGTAAAATCTTCTATTTATGGATTTCGGTCAATTTCTGTTTGGAATTTAGAAAAACTTTCTTCTGCAAAGTTGTAGAGAATTGAATTTCCTATAAAAACTCGCGAGATTCAAATTTTCTGATAAAAAGGTTATTTGTTATGAATTATTGAAGTTCCAAAGTTCCGAAATAATTAGTTTTTGAAAGTTTTAATTATTCTTATTTACAAAATCGTTTTTTTTGCTTGGTGGGCTGCATTAAACATGTGCAATGAGCTGAAATCAGATTTCAAGAGGTGGGCTTGAAAATTTTGTAAATATAAATATTATTATATTCAATTTTCTGCTTTGGTGTTCTAAGCATTTTCCTATAAATAGGGTGGTTAGGTTAGAATTGAAAATCACACCAGAAACTAAAAACTTTTCTCTCTTTCTCTCTCGATATATTGAGCGTATTCTTATGAGTATTTTAATACTTTGAGTGTTGCTATACGGTGCAAGTTCAAGTCATAGCCTATATCCGGTTTTTCAACTAGAAGTACTGTCTTTACGAGGAAAGGGATAGTAAAGGATTTTAAGAGTTGTTATATTTTTCAGTTCTTACTTCTTCCAACCTTCTAAGAAAAATATATGTTCAATATGGGACTATATTCTGCAAAATCCCAGAAAAGAAATATTTTTGAAACTGATTTGGTATTTTTTATGAAAATGGACTAGTTATGAGTAAATGAATTAAATATGTTATGTGAAGTAAAAAAATTAAAAATATGATTTTATGGCTTGAGAATCCTATATGAGGTATATGCAGATTTTTTATGAGGGTTTTTGGTTATTGGTGATGAAATCTTATGAGTTTGGCATTTTGGGATGATTAAATGCATTATTTAGTAAAGTGTAAATAATTAAAATAAATTGTTTATAAGCTTAAGAAATATTATTATTTCAATATCATTATACCGAAATATTGGTATATATTTTATTGTGGAATTTCTACCTTTTTGTGTCGGGGTTACTATTCATGAGTTACTATTCACGAGTTACTATTTACGAGTTACTACTCATGAGTTACTATTCACGAGTTACTATTCATGGGTACTATTCACGACAAAATTAGTTTCTTTTTCAGACCAAATTATAGTTGATTTATAAATATTACTCTTGAGATTAAAACTATATGTTGGTCATATTATTTTTATTATCATATATAACATTTTTATAACCCTAATGATGATATTTCTCTTTGACTTGAGTGTAAAGATGGGTAGATAATTGGTATAATCATGACTATGAGTTCTCTTTGGCCAGTAGTGCAAAGTTAAATTGTTGAGTGGTATGATCATGACCATTGAATTTATAATTGGATATCTTTAGCTTAAGTGCAATGGTGAAATGATCAACAAGGTTATAATTATTGTTTATATAAATTCTGAAATGATTATATATTCTTTGAGATATTAATATCTTTGGCCTGTAGTGCAAAGATGAATTGTTGAGGAATATCTTTGGCCTGTAGTGGAAAGATGAATTGTAAATGAATATTTTTGGCCTTTAGTGCAAAGATGAATGATTTCTGATGAATATCTTTGGCCCGTAGTACAAAGACGAACATGTGTTGAGATGAACATGACTAACTGATGAATATCTTTGACTTGTAGTGCAAAGATGAATATTGATTGATGTTGCATGGATAAAATATTGATGATGGACTTTTACATTCATAGATAATTGTAGATTTCATTCTCTACGTAAACTCTTCTATGAATTATTATTTTTCGCTGCGAATATTGATTTAAAACTTGTTGTTTATTGTATTCTATTAAATTTTTCCCTGTTGAAGGCTAACGATAATTTGTTCTGTATTATCTTAGTCATAATGTTCTTTACTAGGCTAGTTGAGCTCACCCTTTTTCTTTTTGTTCCATTTTTCTCAGGAGGCGAGAATGTAGCGAGTACTAATCGAGGTATGGAATGATGGTTCTAGAAGTTATTTTAGTAGTCCTCACCATTTCTGTGAAATAATGTATCAATAATTGTAATGAGGACTTATTTGAGTGTGGATATTGTCTAGATGACAATATTTATATTTAAACTCACAGTTCTTATGTTGTAATAGTAAAGATGTAGTTGTTTCTGTACCATGTATTTTGGCGACTCAGAATGGGTGTTGTATACCTATTTTGGGGGCGTCGGTTGTCATGACTTCCCAACAAATGAGGAACCCAAATGAAGTTATCATGGGAGATGAGCAATGGAGAAATCATGATGATCTGAGAGATAGAATCTGAAATGAAAGCAAGGTATTCTTAACTCTTCGAAATACCAGGTACGTAAATTTGGGGGACGAAATTTCATAAGGAGGGGAGATTGTAAGACCCCGAATTTTATGAAATAAAAGTATTCAAATTTTCTTATAATTACAATTCAGTAAATGGTTAAATTGATAAAAAGTTAAAGTTATGGGCGAAATGTGAAAATTTTTCAAAATAAACAAGTGGTTATAAAATAATCATTGTTGTTGGGGAATATTCGTTGGTCGTGGAATATTCTTTCTGTCGGAGAATATTTGTACGACGGCACAACTATTTGTGGGCCCCATAACGGAAAACGGTCGGATGAAGATAACGACAAAAATTGAGTTTTTATAATTAACGGCGTAGTTGTTACCGTTAACACTGTTAGAATACCCGGTAGTTAAAAAACAGTAATACGCGTTATTGCACAGTATTTTTGAAATTATTGATTCTTACGTAAGAAGGCACCACTTAATAATTATCACAGTAATTACTGTTCAATATTTTATTTTATTGATTCAATAATTGCTGCGTTGATATTTTATATTATTGTTGTTTCAATAATTGTTGCTGCATAGTATTTCCCATTATCAGATCAATAATTCATATTATTTGAATAATATTATTAGATAACATTATTGGCAATGTCTAGAAAGTTCTGTCTAAAGAGAGGTTTGGTCATCTAATTGTGCGCCAGTAAGGAGAAATCCTTATTGGAAAGCCCCCTTTTTCCTGGGAACGGTCTGGTTGTCATAAATGTGATTCTGTAATATTAATTGTGAATAATTAATTATTGATTCATATGATAAGGAAATATTTATTTTATGTGAATATAAATGTTGGATATATTTTGTGGTTAAAAATGAAGGAGTTAATGTTGAGGTGTTTTATCAGTATTTTTGTCGGAATGGAGGTATTAAAAATCAATCAGGATTTTTGAGATATATTGCGGAGGTTATAATTTTTAATCCGACCGTTGGATCGTTGTGATTTTTGGATATGTTATACATATATAAGTTGAGTATATGTTCACAAATTTTGAACCGTTAAAAATGAACGTATGATTTGTTATGAATTTTAAGAGATGACTGGTTCAGAAATTATTGAAGTTTCGAAATTTATCATTTTGGTGGAAAATTTTAGAATTGGTGGGCCCCACTCTTGGTTGGTGAAGAAATGTGCTGAGATTTTTATTCAAATGTGGTGGGTGAGAATAGTAGCAGGTAAAGCCATCAGGTTGCAGGTTAAGTCTACTTCGGCGTGCTAACACCCATTCTGAGTCGCCAAAATACATGGTACAGAAACAACTACATCTTTACTATTACAACATAAGAACTGTGAGTTTAAATACAAATATTGTCATCTAGACAATATCCACACTCAAATAAGTCCTCATTACAATTATTGATACATTATTTCACAAAAATGATGAGGACTACTAAAATAACTTCTAGAACCATCATTCCATACCTCGATTAGTACTCGCTACATTCTCGCCTCCTGAGAAAAATGGAACAAAAAGGAAAAGGGTGAGCTCAACTAGCTCAGTAAAGAACATTATGACTAAGATAATACAGAACAAATTATCGTTTGCCTTCAACAGGGAAAAATCTAATAGAATACAATAGACACCAAGTTTTAAATCAATATTCGTAGTAGAAAATAATAATTCATAGAAGAGTTACGTAGAGAATGAAATCTACTATTATCTATGAATTTAAAAGTTCATAATCAATATTTTATCCCTGTAACATCAATCAATATTCATCTTTGCACTACAAGCCAAAGATATTCATCAGTTGGTCATGTTCATCTCAACACCTGTTCATCTTTGCACTACGGGCCAAAGGTATTCATCACAAATCATTCATCTTTGCACTACAGGCCAAAGATATTCAGTTATATCATCATTTAGGACCGAGGATGATGCAAAATATTTTAAAGGAAACGAATCCAGTGAAATAAAATAACAAATATTAAGGATTCGTATTTCGATTTATCCATGTCCAAAAATACCTTACAAATAATCATAGTGAAGTAAAATTCAAGAATGATCAAAACATAGATACAATCAAAGCTAGTATCCAGAATAGATATTTTGGACGAAAAGAAGAAAATTTCATTTTTCGGTGAATAGTAACTCGTGAATAGTTACCCCGACATGAAAAAAATCCAAATTTGATAAAAATTTTCAACCAATATTTCGACATAATTATATTGAAGAAATAATATCATTTTTGAATAAAATAACATCCTTACCTCGTAAAGACAGTACTTTTAGTTGAAACACCGGATATAGGCTATGACTAGAACTTGCACCGTATAGCAATACTCAAAGTATTAAAATACTCACAAGAATACGCTCACTAATATAGAGAGAGAAAGAGAGAGAACATTTCAGTTTCTGGTGTGATTTTCAATTCTAACCTAAGCACCCTATTTATAGAAAAATGCTTAGAACACCAAAGCAGAAAATTGAATATAATAATATTTATATTTACAAAATTGTCAAGCCCACCTCTTGAAATCTGATTTCAGCTCATTGCACATGTTTAATGCAGCCCACCAAGCAAAAAAAACGATTTTGTAAATAAGAATAATTAAAACTTTCAAAAACTAATTATTTCGGAAATTCAGAACTTCAATAATTCAAAATAAATTATTCTTTCATCAGAAAATTCGAATCTCGCATCTTTTTATAGGAAATTCAATTATCTACAACTTTACAGAAGAAAGTTTTTCCAAATTCTAAACAGAAATTGACTGAAATCCATAAACGGATGATTTTTACAGGCTATAATCAAATTTCAGTCAATTACTGGGGTCCACCGACACACAAAATATGTGTAAATCATTTAATGCCACAAAATACTCTTTCTCCTCATATACTCATATATTCCCCATTCATTGTAAAAATATCATCATTATTATATTATTAAAATAATATATTTAAATGAATTATTTTATTAGAAAAAGATAAAATATTAATTTTCAATAATTGTCACATTTAAAAATTTTTCTCCATCTGTATCCACATAAAATTAATATTTTCCTCATCATATAAATCAATAATTAATTATTCATGAATACTATTACAGAATCACAGTACTGGCAACCAGGCCATTCCCAGGAAAGAGGGGGCTTTCCAAAAGAATTTCTCCTTACTGGCGCGCAATTAGGTGACCAAACCTCTCCTTAGACAGAACTTTCTAGACATTGCCAATAATGTTATCTAATAATATTATTCAGATAATATGAATTATTGCTCCGATAATAGAAAAAACTGTGTAGTGACAATTATTGAAACAACAATAATATAAAATATCAACGCAGCAATTATTGAATTAATAAAATAAAAAATTGAACAGTAATTACTGTAACCATTATTGAGTAGTGCCTTCTTACGTAAGAATCAATAATTGGTACAATACAGTGTGCTATTGTGTAACAACGCGTATTACTGTGTTTTAACCATCGGGTATTCCAACAGTATTAACGGTAACAACTACGCCGTTATTTATAAACAACTTATACTTGTTGTTTTTTTCATCCAATCGCTTTCCGTTATGGGGCCCACAAAAGACTGCGCCGTCGTACGAATATTTCCCGACAGGAAGAATATTCCCCGACAATAATGAATATTTTATAACAACCTGCTTATTTGAAATATTTGCGCATTTTACCCATAACTAACCTCATTAATCAATTTAACCCTTACTATTTCAAATAATAAATAGAGGAAATTAAATTTCATTTATTAATAATTTGGGGTCTTACAACCTCCCCTCTTTATGAAATTTCGTCCTCGAAATTGACGTACGTACCTGGTGTTTCGAAAAGATGAGGTTACCTCGCTTTCATTTTCGTTTCCAACTCCCAGGTCATTTCCTCAATAGCATGGTTTCTCCACAAAACTTTAACTTGTGGTATGACCTTCGTGCGTAGGACATGCTCCTTCCTATCCAAGATCTTGACAAGTACCTCTTCGTACGTTAAGTCTTCAGCTATCTCGTCCGGTTCTAACTCAATAATGTGGTTTGGCTCTTTCACATATTTACGTAACACAGATATATGAAAAACAGTATGAACACGAGACATACTTGGAGGTAACGCGAGTCTATAGGCCGCATTTCCTACTCGGTCAAGAATATGAAATGGACCAATAAATCGTGGATTGAACTTTCCTCTTTTCCCAAATCTTGTAACTCCTTTCCATGGAGCCACACACAACAATACATGATCCCCAATGTCAAATTCCATGTCCTTTCGATGAAGATTCGCATAACTCTTTTGTCGATCCTGTGCCGTTTGCATACGTTATCGAATCGTTTGGATCTTCTCTGTAGTCATTCGTACCAACTCTGGTCCCAACAACGTTGCTTCTCCCACCTCATCCCAACATACTGGAGAGTGACACTTTCGTCCATATAATGCTTCAAATGGAGCCACACCTATACTTGCCTGATAACTGTTATTGTAGGAGAATTCCACCAATGGTAGGTACTTATCCCAACTCCCTTTGAAATCTAGGACACAAAGTCTTAATAGATCTTAAAGAGTTTGAATAGTCCTCTCTGATTGTCCGTCCGTTTGAGGATGGTATGCCGAACTAAATCCTAAATCTGTGCCCATAACTTTTTGCAAGCTAACCCAAAATCTTGAAGTGAATCTTGGGTCACGATCCAAAACTATGGATACTGGCATGCCATGCAGTCTCATAATCTTATCTACGTATATACGAACAAGACGTTCAAGGGGATAAGTCTCCCGTATCGGCAAGAAATGAGCAGACTTGGTTAATCTATCAACAATAACCCAAATAGCATTTATGCCTTGAGAAACCGTGGGAAGACCCATAACGAAATCCATGGTAATGTGTTCCCACTTCCATTTTAGAATCTCAAGTGGTTGCAATGGACCCTTTGGCACTTGATGTTCCGCCTTTACACGTTGACAAGTTAAACACCTCGAGATAAACTTTGCAATCTCTCTCTTCATATTGTTCCACCAAAATGTATGTCGAAGATCACGACACATTTTGGTACTTCCAGGATGGATTACAAATGGTGTATTGTGTGCTTCCATCATGATCTTGTACTTCAAATCAGAATCGTTAGGAACACAAAGTCTGGAGTGGACTCGAAGTATTCTCTCTTCATCGATTCTTGATTCTGGAATAGCACCTTCTTCTTCATACGCATCAGCTCCGGGTCTGTGGTTTGAGCAACTTTAACTTTATCGATTAAAGTTGGTTCTAAGCGTATACTTGACATCATCACACTTGTTCCTGCATATGATCTTCTACTCAACGCGTCAGCTACCACGTTTGCTTTTCTAAGATGGTATTGAATAGTGTGGTCGTAACCTTTTAACAGCTCGAGCCAACGTCGTTGCCGCATGTTGAGTTCTTTTTGAGTGAAGAAATATTTGAGGCTTTTATGGTCTGAATAAATCTCCAATTTCTCCCCATATAGATAGTGCCTCCAGATCTTTAGCGCGAAAACGACTGCTGCCAACTCTAGATCATGAGTAGGATGATTTCTCTCATATTCTTTAAGTTGTCGCGAGGCATAGGCTATAACTTTCTCACGTTGCATGAGTACACATCCTAGCCCTTTGCCTGAAGCATCGCTGTAGATAACAAATCCATCCGAACCAGATGGTATGGTCAAAACAGGTGCCGAAATGAGTCTCCTCTTAAGCTCTTGAAAACTCTTCTCGCATTCCTCGCTCCATACGAATTTGATATCTTTCTGAGTCAGCTGAGTTAACGGGGTAGCGATTCGAGAAAATCCTTTCACGAATCTACGATAATAACCAGCTAAGCCCAGAAAGCTACGTACTTCGGTCACCGTCTTCGGTTGCTCCCAACTTTGTATTCCTTCAATCTTCGCCGGGTCCACAGATACTCCATGTTTTGACACCATGTGTCCTAGGAATGCTACTTTCTCAAGCCAGAACTCGCATTTCTTCAACTTAGCATATAGCTTATTTTCACGCAGCCTTTGCAGTACTAGCTTCAAATGGTGCTCATGATCTTCACGGGTTTTAGAATATATGAGGATGTCATCAATAAAGACAACAACGAACTGATCCAAATAATCCTTGAATACTCAGTTCATCATATTCATGAAAGCCGCAGGACCATTAGTCAATCCAAAAGACATGACTAAGAATTTATAATGCCCGTACTGAGTTCTAAAGGCAGTCTTCGGAATATCCTCAGTTTTAACCTTCAGTTGATGATATCCAGAACGAAGATCGATTTTTGAAAAGAATTATGCTCCTTGTAACTGGTCAAACAGGTCATCAATACGAGGTAGCGGATACCTATTCTTGATGGTGACATGGTTTAATTCTCGGTAATCAATACAAAGTCGCATACTCCCGTCTTTCTTCTTTACAAATAAAACAGGAGCACCCCAAGGAGATGTACTAGGATGAATGAAACCGATGTCCAACAACTCTTGTAGTTGGACCTTTAACTCCTGAAGTTCAATAGGAGCCATTCGATATGGGGTTTTAGAAATGGGCTTTGTACCAGGTTCAAGATCAATAAAGAATTCAACTTCACGTTCTAGGGGTAGACCGGGAAGTTCTTCAGAAATACATCAGGAAAGTCAATAACAACAGGAATATTATTCAAATTCGACGTGTCTTTATTCAAATCCATAACATGGGCTAAGAAAGCTTGACATCCGTTTTTTAATAAACGAATGGCTTTATGGCTTGATATAACAGTGATCGATTTTAATGGCTTAGTTGCTTGAATTCGTACAATAGGTTGGTTAGGAATATGAAAACTAACAACCTTACGAAAACAATCAATTTTGGCATGATGAGTAGTTAACCAATCAATCCCTAAAATCACATCAAAAGCAAGTATCTTTAAAGAGATAAGGTCAACAGGTAATGTGATGGTGCCAACTTGGATCAAACAAGATTTGTAAACAGTGGATGTGATGAAAGTTTCTCCTAACGGAGTCTCCACAGATAAATTAAAGTCTAACTTCTCCGGAGTCAAGTTTAAACGTTGAGCACAAGTAGGAGAAATAAATGAATGGGTAGCACCAGTATCTAGCAAGGTATAAACTTCGCATGAATTTATGATTAGTTTACCCGTGATCACCTCGTTTGGGTTCCTCGCATGTTGACCAGTCACGACAAACGCTCTTCTAGGAACCGTTGACTTTGTCTTTTTTGGGACAGCTTTTTGAGTCACCATCCCCGCTGGACTTGGTTTCGCTACAGTGTAATCTCGAGCGATATGTCCTTCCTTTCCACAATTATAACATACCTTAAACTGTTGTGGGCAGTTTGGGTTGATATGTCCTTCTTTTCCGCACTTATAGCATATAACCGGTGGTCGTTCTCCTCCCTTGGAATCAGTTGCTGCTGGTGCTGACGTCTTCGTATTGTCATTGTTGAATCTCCTCTTTTTAAAATTTCCTCCCGACTCGCTTCTTCTATTTTCATAGCCACGATTACCACTAGAGTGGTTGCCGTTCTTGTCTGTATTTTTCTTTTTCTGCTGGTTATCATTGTTCTGATGACTGCTGTCACCGATATGATCCTAGTTGTGGTCCCTCGGTTGACCGTACTCATTATCTCGCTCTAATAATTGAGCCACGTTGACAACATCTGAATAGAGAAAAAATTTATGAGAAATGAGATATTGACGTATGCCGGGTTTCAAACCTCTCAGAAACATCCGCGTCATACGTTCCTCATTCTCCACCAAATGAGGTGCAAATCTGGACAACTCTGCAAACTTCGCCTCGTATTGGGACACCGTCATGTTATTCTGCTCCAGTCTAATAAACTCTACCTCCTTCATATGACGAATACTTTCAGGAAAGTACTTGTCATTGAACAGTTTCTGAAATGTCTCCCAAGACATGCTGAGTGCGAGTGGATGGGTACGCTTCATAGACTCCACCAATAGTCTGCCTCGCCACGGAACATAAAGGTGACGAATGGAACCTTCTGTTCCTCCGTGCATCCCAAAACATCGAATATCTTGGTAATTTGCTTGACCCACGTTTCTGCCATGATCGGATCCGACTTTCCCTTAAATTCTGGTGGTCCCAATTCCTTGAACTGCTTGGCTGTGACAAACTATGAATTGCTATCATTTCCTCCTATATTTTGAACACGAGTCTCCCTCGTCTGGTTTTGTATGAATTGCAAAAAGCTTCTAAACATCCCATCGTTCATCATCTGCTCATTGGTGGTGTTCACAAGAGGAACATTGCCAGCCTGTTGCACACTCTCCTCGTTGGTGAGCACAGGTGTCTCCACGGTCTCATTTACTCCACTGTTAACATTCTCAGTCGACATTCTCAAATACTGTCATAAAATAAGGGTTAATTAAATAAATTAACAAATCACATAATACCCCTATATTATGACCGACCAACAAATAAACTTAGGTAGGACACACTAGCGAAGGATTTACTCGTCTTTCCCCTCCTAGTTCTATTCCCCGATTTTCGCCAGAGATCATATCCCTAAGCTCTGATACCAGCTGTGATGCCCCCAAAATAGGTATACAACACCCATTCTGAGTCGCCAAAATACATGGTACAGAAACAACTACATCTTTACTATTACAACATAAGAACTGTGAGTTTAAATACAAATATTGTCATCTAGACAATATCCACACTCAAATAAGTCCTCATTACAATTATTGATACATTATTTCACAAAAATGGTGAGGACTACTAAAATAACTTCTAGAACCATCATTCTATACCCCGATTAGTACTCGCTACATTCTCGCCTCCTGAGAAAAATGGAACAAAAAGGAAAAGGGTGAGCTCAACTAGCTCAGTAAAGAACATTATGACTAAGATAATATAGAACAAATTATCGTTTGCCTTCAACAGGAAAAAATCTAATAGAATACAATAGACACCAAGTTTTAAATCAATATTCGCAGCGGAAAATAATAATTCATAGAAGAGTTACGTAGAGAATGAAATCTACTATTATCTATGAATTTAAAAGTCCATCATCAATATTTTATCCCTGTAACATCAATCAATATTCATCTTTGCACTACAAGCCAAAGATATTCATCAGTTGGTCATGTTCATCTCAACACCTGTTCATCTTTGCACTACGGGCCAAAGATATTCATCAGAAATCATTCATCTTTGCACTACAGGCCAAAGATATTCAGTTATATCATCATTTAGGACTGAAGATGATGAAAAATATTTTAAAGGATCTAGTGAAACAAAATAACAAATATTAAGGATTCGTATTTCGATTTATCCATGTCTAAAAATACCTTATAAATAATCATAGTGAAGTAAAATTCAAGAATGATTAAAACATGGATACAATCAAAGCTAGTATCCAGAATAGATATTTTGGTCGAAAAGAAAAAAATTTCATTTTTTGGTGAATAGTAACTCGTGAATAGTAACTCATAAATAGTAACTAATGAATAGTAACTCCGACATGAAAAGTTCTAAATTTGATAAAAAATTTCAACTAATATTTTGGCATAATAATATTGAAGAAATAATATCATTTTCGAATAAAATAACATCCCTTACCTCGTAAAGACAGTACTTCTAGTTGAAACACCGGATATAGGCTATGACTAGAACTTGCACCGTATAGCAATACTCAAAGTATTAAAATACTCACAAGAATACGCTCACTAATATAGAGAGAGAAAGAGAGAGAAGATTTCAGTTCCTGGTGTGATTTTTAATTCTAACCTAAGCACCATATTTATAAGAAAATGCTTAGAACACCAAAGCAGAAAATTAAATATAATAATATTTATATTTACAAAATTGTCAAGCCCACCTCTTGAAATCTGATTTCAGCTCATTGCACATGTTTAATGCAGCCCACCAAGCAAAAAAAACGATTTTGTAAATAAGAATAATTAAAACTTTCAAAAACTAATTATTTCGAAACTTCGGAACTTCAATAATTCATAATAAATAGCCCTTTCATCAAAAAATTTGAATCTCGCAACTATTTATAGGAAATTCAATTATCTACAACTTTGTAGAAGAAAGTTTTTCCAAATTCTAAACAGAAATTGACCGAAATCTATAAACGGATGATTTTACAGGCTATAATCAAATTTCAGTCAATTACTGGGTTCCACCGACACACAAAACATGTATTAATCATTTAATGTCACAAAATACTCTTTCTCCTCATATACTCATATATCCCCATTCATTGTAAAAATATCATCATTAATATATTATTAAAATAATATATTTAAATAAATTATTTTATCAGAAAAAGATAAAATATTAATTTTCAACAATTGTCACATTTAAAAATTTTTCTCCATCTATATCCACATAAAATTAATATTTTCCTCATCATATAAATTAATAATTAATTATTCACGAATAATATTACAGAATCACAATATTGGCAACCAGGCCGTTCCCAGGAAAGAGGGGGCTTTTCAATAAGGATTTCTCCTTACTGGCGCATAATTAGGTGACCAAACCTCTCCTTAGACAGAACTTTCTAGACATTGCTAATAATGTTATCTAATAATATTATTCAGATAATATGAATTATTGCCCCGATAATGAAAAATACTGTGTAGTGATAATTATTGAAACAATAGTAATATAAAATATCAACGCAGCAATTATTGAATCAATAAAATAAAATACTGAACAGTAATTACTGTAACCATTATTGAGTAGTGCCTTCTTATGTAAGAATCAATAATTGGTGCAATACAGTGTGCTATTGTGCAACAACGCGTATTACTGTGTTTTAACTATCGGGTATTCTAACAGTATTAACGATAACAACTACGCCGTTATTTATAAATAACTTATACTTGTCGTTTTCTTCATCCAATCGCTTTCCGTTATGGGGCCCACAAAAGACTGCGCCGTCGTACGAATATTCCCCGACAGGAAGAATATTCCACGACCAAACGAATATTCCCCGACAACAATGAATATTTTATAACAACCTGCTTATTGAAAATATTTGCGCATTTTACCCATAACTAACCTCATTAATCAATTTAACCCTTACTATTTCAAATAATAAATAGAAAAAATTAAATTTCATTTATTAATAAGTTGTAAGACCCCAAATTATTAATAAATAAAATTTAATTTTCTCTATTTATTATTCTGAATTAGTAAGGGTTGATTTGATTAATGTGGTTAGTTATGGGTAAAATACGCAAATATTTCAAATAAGCAAGTGGTCATAAAATATTTATTGTTGTCGGGGAATATTCGTTTGGTCGTGGAATATTCTTGTTGTCGGGAAATATTCGTACGACGGCGCAGCCTTGTGTGGGCCCCATAACGGAAACCGATTGGATGAAGAAAACGACAAAAATAATTTGTTTATAAATAACGGCGTAGTTGTTACCGTTAATACTGTTAGAATACCCGGTAGTTAAAACACAGTAATACGCATTGTTGCACAGTAGCACACGGTATTGCACCAATTATGGATTTTTACGTAAAAAGGCATTACTTAATAATTATTACAGTAATTAGTGTTATGTATTTTATTGATTCAATAATTGCTGCGTTGATATTTTATATTACTGTTGTTTTAATAATTGTCACTACACAATATTTTCTATTATCGGAGCAATAATTCATATTATCTGAATAATATTATTAGATAACATTATTGGCAATGTCTAGAAAGTTCTGTCTAAGGAGAGGTTTGGTCATCTAATTGCGCGCCAGTAAGGAGAGATCCTTATTGGAAAGCCCCCTCTTTCTTGGAAACTGCCTGGTTGTCAGTATTGTGATTCTGTAATATAATTTATGAATAATTAATTATTAATTTATATGATGGGAAAATTATTGATTTTATGTGGATATAGATGGAGAAAATTTTTAATGTGACAATTGTTGAAAATTTATATTTTATCTTTTCTGATAAAATAATATTTTATTATAATGGTGATATTTTTACAATGAATGTGGGATATATGAGTATATGAGGAGAAAGAGTATTTTGTGGCATTAAATGGTTAACACATGTTTTGTGTGTCGGTGGACCCCAGTAATTGACTGAAATTTGATTATAGCCTGTAAAATCATCCGTTTATAGATTTCGGTCAATTTATGTTTAGAATTTGGAAAAATTTTCTTCTACAAAGTTGTAGATAATTGAATTTCCTATAAAAGAACGCGAGATTCGAATTTTCTGATGAAAGGGCTATTTATTATGAATTATTGAAGTTTCAAAGTTCCGAAATAATTAGTTTTTGAAAGTTTTAATTATTCTTATTTACAAAATTGTTTTTTTTGCTTGGTGGGCTGCATTAAACATGTGTAATGAGCTAAAATCAAATTTCAAGAGGTGAACTTGACAATTTTGTAAAATTAAAAATATTATTATATTCAATTTTCCGCTTTGGTGCTCTAAGCATTTTCCTATAAATAAGGTGCTTAGGTTAGAATTGAAAATCACACCAAAAACTGAAATCTTCTCTCTCTTTCTCTCTCTATATTAGTGAGCGTATTCTTGTGAGTATTTTAATTTTTTGAGTATTGTTATACGGTACAAGTTCTAGTCATAGCCTATATCCGGTGTTTCAACTAGAAGTACTGTCTTTACGAGGTAAGCGATGTTATTTTATTCGAAAATGATATTATTTCTTCAATATCATTATGCCGAAATATTGGTTGAAATTTTTTATCAAATTTGAAACTTTTCATGTCGGGTTTACTATTCATGAGTTACTATTCACGAGTTACTATTCATGAGTTACTATTTACAGAAAAATAAAATTTTATTCTTTTCGTCCAAAATAACTATTCTGGATACTAGCTTTGATTGTATCCATGTTTTGATCATTCTTAAATTTTACTTCACTATGATTATTTATAAGGTATTTTTGGACATGGATAAATCGAAATACGAATCCCTAATATTTGTTATTTTGTTTCACTGGATTCGTTTCCTTTAAAATATTTTTCATCATCCTCAGTCCTAAATGATGATATAAATGAATATCTTTGGCCTTTAGTGCAAAGATGAATGATTTCTGATGAATATCTTTGGCCCGTAGTGCAAAGATGAGCATGTGTTGAGATGAACATGACCAACTGATGAATATCTTTGGCTTGTAGTGCAGAGATGAATATTGATTGATATTACAGGGATAAAATATTGATGATGGACTTTTAAATTCATAGATAATAGTAGATTTCATTCTCTACGTAACTCTTCTATGAATTATTATTTTCCGCTGCGAATATTGATTTAAAACTTGTTGTTTATTGTATTCTATTAGATTTTTCCTTGTTGAAGACTAACGATAATTTGTTCTATATTATCTTAGTCATAATATTCTTTACTGGACTAGTTGAGCTTATCCTTTTCCTTGTTGTTCTATTTTTCTTCTCAGGATGCGAGAATGTAGCGAGTACGAGTCGGGGTGTGGAATGATGGTTCTAGAGAGTTGTTTAGTAGTCCTCACTATTTTTGTAAAATAGTGTATCAATAATTGTGATAAGGATTTATTTGCGTGTGGATATTGCTTAGTCCTCACTGTTGCATGAACTGCATAAAGTTTCTGAACATTCCATCATTCATCATCTGGTCAGTGTTGTTGTTTGCATGAGGATTGTCACCTTCCTGATGCACATTATCCTGATTATTGATATGTGGTGAATCAACAGTCGTCTGTGCTCCATTGCTATTCTCAACATTCTCAGATGCCATTTTCAGAAACTGCCACAAAATAAAAGTTAATTGATATGTCATATATTATCCTTATATTATGACCGACCAATTAAATACCGTGCAAATAAACTTAGGTAGGCCATACTAGCGAAGGAATTCCCCGTCTCTCCCCTCCTAGTTCTATTCTCACATCTTAGCCAGGGGTCATATCCCTAAGCTCTGATACCAACTGTGACGCCCCCAAAATTTGGTATACATCACCCATCTTGGGTCGCAATTACATGGTACAGAAATCAAATACAACTGTCGTGTACAATACGACAAAACATAAATTGTGAATTTGAATACAAATATTATCTTCTAGAGAGTATTCATACTCAAAAGGAGTCCTCATTACATTTATTAACACACTATTACATAGAATAGTGAGGACTACTAACTAATACTATCATTCGGACCATCACTCCGTTCCCCGACTTGCCCCAGCTACGTTCTCATTTCCTGAAGAGAACAGTGAAAGAAAGGGTGAGCACAACTAGCCCAGTAAGAAATATTATGACTAAGATAATGCAGAATAAATTATCATTAGCCTTCAACAATGTTAAACTGATAAAATATAATAGACATCAAGGTTAACTGCAGCGGAACAAGCAATCCATTAAAAGAGTCAAGTAGAAAATAAACTCTACTATCTTTTATGATTTAAAAAGTTTTTCATCACTTTTATCGCTGAGACTCTGTGACACCCCCAAATTCGGGTACTTCGATTCCATAGGATTTGGTGTTCACTGTACAAATATCATCTATCTATCTACCCAATAAAACAACCATGCAATAGATAGAAAATAAAATCTTCCCTTTAAGGATTACAACATCTGAATAATAATAATACAATCCCAGGTTTAAACTAACCTTAAAACATCTGTGCGGAATTCTAAACAAATTAGTCTTAAACAGCAACATAAGTCTTAAATATAAATACATCATCAATTAAAATAACAAGTCTTCATCACTTGTTAACTTTGCCCTTGCCTTTACTAGTGGAAGGTTCATCACTTCTTTCATTCTTAACTGCAATGTTATTATTAAGCAAGAGTGAGCACAAATGCCCACAAGTATAATAATGGAATAACAGCATAATAACATGCGAATAAATCAAAGACGTCTGAATAAGAGCTCAACTTTTGAATCAAGAATGAATAACAAGAATAAAAAGAATTCTGAGGGTCATAAGACCTTGAACTATGTCCTAGGTTAACAAGGGTTGTACTTGAAACCTTTAACAGTCATAAGACTATGGACCTTCTTCTCGTACTTAGGGGGATTAGCCCTTAGTACCATACTGTGCACAATATCTTAGCGCTAAAGCGTAAATAATCCCCTATACAGGGTTGTTCATCTCAGTTTGACATTCGAGTCCGCACCAAAGGAAGTTTGGTTTGGATAATTTCATCAAGGGTTCTGAAATTTAGAACGCTCATCAACTATGGACTAGTTGAATCAATAAGGTTCACTAGTCTAATAAGGTTCAACAATAACGATATTCAATTTGAATAATAATCTCAAACGTATACAATAGAACAATTATTGTATAACTGAATCATGCTTTGACAATATAAATAATCTGTAATATCATACTTGAACTTGAATAATAGAAATGATAACTTATTCAAGGTAATTAATAATCTTGAAAGATATTAAAAAAATAGGGTTAAGAAACTTGCCTTGCTTGTAGATTACACTTTAACTAACTCGTTCTTTGAATTAAAAATCCTACATACCATTCACATACACAATACCAGTTAATTATACTTAACTAATCATTATAAACTCTTTCTCTTTGACTACTTTAATTATTCGGCTAAACTTAGTCAAATTTTCACTTTGTCACATAATTTATACTTCATGAATTATCAAACTAATTATGTATTTAATAATTCAATTCACATATAATATTTTATTACATGTTAAACAACTATTTTATCATCTCATAATACCCCTAACATGATTACATGTTCATTACATCAATCCACTAACACTTTGTTAGACTTAAACATTTTTTAAAAATACATTTCTAAATTTTCTGGGGAGTGGCGCTGCGGCGCCACTATTGAACTAAGGATTCGCGCTGCGGCGCCGTGGCGCTGTGGCCGGGCCCTTGGCGCTGCGGCGCTGTGGCGCCGTGGCTCGAGTCATGGCGCTACGGTACGGTGGCGCTGCGGCGCGGGAAATAAACTGGTAGCCGGCGCTGCGGCGCGGAATACCAGACACAGAAATGGTTGTACGCGAAAAATCGCAGAACAGGCCAATTTCTCCCAATTTCTTATTTTCTACTCAAAATTAGACATACCCACAAGTTATAGTTCATGTATATTCATAATACAACATCTATAAAGTGATTTTAACCCATTAAAACATATAATCACAGATTTAAATCATGTAAAATTGGATTGTTCTTGATGTTCTTGAAGTTTTGAACAAAACACATAATTTAGCCGTACGGATTCGTTATAACACCGAATCCGTTCGTTTAAGGCTTGATCTCTTCGTATTAATATGCTCAATAATATAAGGGTGTAAAAATTTAGGGATAATATATAATCAATACATCAATTATCATATATATGGCCATATGGCCATATCACGTACTCTGTTTATTTTGAAATAACATATGTACGACATGTTTTCACAATACTGATGTTATGGTTTACAACATATACATAATTAAACACAATTTGATATAACATAACACACATATAAACTTATAATCATATCATATCTCCCAAATACAGAGATTTACAAAAAAATATGAAAGCCATTTTATAAAAACTAAAAGACGTAATTTTGAAATTGGGTTGGAGAGAATTACCCAGAGTTATAAATAATGGAAGAAATGATCAGATGATCCTTTCTCAACAACCTGTTAATCACACAATCAATTTTCTCTCAGACTTCTAAATTTTCTCTCTGTGCTTTATCAGACTTAGGAAAAAATGAAGAAGGAGAAGACGTCGACTAGTTAATAAACTGAGCGTCGAGAGGTCAGTTGGCCCAATCATGGGCAACTGCTAGTAACCACTACTAAGGCCATGTTTGGCTAGCAATTAAGTTCAAAGCTCATTATTTTAATAAAACCTTTTATCATATAGTTTAATTCATGTCACACCTAATTCAAATATCTTATTTAATTTAATAAAAATAAAATATGATAATTCCTCATAAATTCACATAGTCACATAATTAAATATCTCATTAATAAATAATATCAATTTATTAAATCTTTAATTAATAATTAAATTAATTAAAGTAACATCATGTTTAATTAAATATTTCATTTAATTCAATAAGCTCACATAATCACATACTTTGAATATTAAAAATTCTCTACATTAATTTAATAAATGTAACACAAATAATTAAATTAATCTACCACAATTGCATCGATTAATTATTTAATCCAATAATTAAATCATCGAAAATATTTATTTAACTCAATAAATATTAAAATTAATTTACAAAATTCTCGTTCGTCACATCTTTCTCCCCTTAAAAGGATTCTGTCCCCAGAATCATGACTCAATAAATTCGACCCGTTACATTCTCCACCCCTTACAAAGATTCTGTCCCCAGAATCGCTTACAAATAATTAAGTAAATAAATGAGGGTAATTCTTCATCATATTCTCTTCGAGTTCCCACGTAGCTTCTTCAGCGTTGTGGTTCCTCCAAATTACCTTAACAGAAGGTATTACTTTATTTCTCAGAATTTATCCTTTTCGGTCGACAATTTGGACAGAAATTTTTCATAAGATAAGTCTTTCTCAAAATGCAGGGGTTCGTATTCAATTACATGCTTGTAATCAGGTTTGTAAGGTCGTAACACAGAAATATGGAAGACGTTGTGGATATTCTCGAGTGCTGGAGGTAAGGCTATCTCGTACGCAACTTCTCCAATTTTTCGCAGTACCTCAAAGGGTCCAATAAATCTTGGGCTCAATTTTCCTTTCTTTCCAAACCTGATCTTTCCCTTCCAGGGAGAGACCTTCAAGAAAACATAACTACCTGGTTCAAACTCGATATTTTTACGATGTGGATCATCGTATTTCTTCTGTCGATCTTGAGCTGCTACCAGTCGTGCTCGGATCACTTTGACTATTTCTGTCGTCTGCTGTACCAATTCTGGCCCTAGCAATTGTCTTTCACCAACTTCATCCCAATAAAGCGGAGTTCTGCACTTTCTGTCGTATAATGCTTCGTAAGGCGGCATACCAATACTAGCGTGGTAACTGTTGTTGTAGTCGATGTGACAACCCCAAAATAGGTCCATTCCATCCAACCCATTCTGAGTCGTCAAATACATGGTACAGAAAACAACTACAACTTTATTACAACAATTGTCGTGCAAAATACAACAACACATATGCTGTGAGTTTGGATACAAATATATACCAAATGTGACTCATGTTCCAACCGTGGACATCACCTCACAATAACACCTTACATAAAGGTATAGTCAAAAACTGTTTTAGAAATTAGAATCTTTGGGAAGTGCTCAAGGAAACCTTCGTACATGGGAGGCCACGCGTCTAGGTTATGATAGATATCATATGGCCACAGAATTATCCTTGGTTGACCCAATAGACCCCAAAGAAAAACGAGAAGATTACTATCATATTCTTCCCAATGGTGAGTCTTCTCTTGACTTATCATTATCTCCACTGTATCTAACTGAGAATTATACTTTAAACAAACACCAAGATTATATAGGTAGTGCTCGTATATATACTCAGCAAGTGGATGAGCACATCCCTGTCTTATGATGACACGAGGTTGTATGTCGTTAGACATCTTGTATGATAGTGGCAAACCACCCTTCCAACGTTGGGTACACCTTACCCTATTGGATTCACCAAATATAACTACTAAATGAACTTTTCTATACTGCTTCGGGAGAACATCCACAGCTAGAGACCACCGTTCTATTTCCCCTTTACCCTCGCTCGACCCAGCTACACTCTTATTACCTGAAAGGAATTGTGAAGCAAAAGGGTGAGCACAACTAGCTCAGTAAAGAATATCATGACTAAAGATAATTAAATTATCAGTAGCCTTCATCAATAATAAATCAGAGATTTAGAACATATGGTAAATGATAAAAATTTCAACCATAGTTGCAGCGGAACGAGCAATCCATTAGAAGAGTCAAATAGACTATAAAGTCTATTATCTTCTCCATGTTAAAAATTCACCAATAATGTTTTATCCCTGTAACATCAATCAACAATTCTGGTCCACAATCATTTGAATAACTCATAATCATAACTGTAGTTCTAAATTCTTCTTCTCATCTAGGACGATGATAATTTTCATCACCTATCTTTACCTGAAACATCAAAGATCATGGTTACACCAAATCACATTTCCTGTTCATAATCATACTAATAACTTCATCTTTGCACTACGTCCAAAGATATTCATTTGTATCACCAGTTGGTCATGTTTATCTCAACATCTGTTCATCTTTGCACTACTGGCCAAAGATATTCAACAACATGTCATCTTTGCACTACGGGCCAAAGATATTCATCAACAATTTATCTTTGCACTACATGCCAAAGATATTCATCAATATTTCATCTTTGCACTACAGGCCAAAGATATTAATATCTCAAAGAAATATATAATCATTTCAGAATTTATATAAACAATAATTATAACCATGTTGATCAATTCACCTTTGCACTTAAGCTAAAGATATTCACTTATAAATTCAATGGTCATGATCATACCAGTCACAATTCAACTTTGCACTACAGGCCAAAGAGAACCCTAGTCATGATCATACCAATAATCTACCCATCTTTACACTCCAGTGAAAGAGAATTTCAACATCAGAGTTATAAAAATGTTATATATGATGATAAAAATAATATGATCAACATATAGTTTTAATCTAAAGAGTAATATTCGTAACTCATGAATAGTAAATCGTGAATAGTAACTCATGAATAGTAACCCCGACACAAAAGATAGAAATTCCACAATAAAATCCATACCAATATTTCGGTATAATGATATTGAAAGAATAACATTACTTAAATTTATAAACAATTTATTTTAATTGTTTACACTTTACTAATTAATGCATTTAATCATCATAAAATGCCAACTCTTACAATTTCATCATCAATAATCAAAACCCTCATCAAAAATCTGCATATACCTCATATAGGATTCTCAAGCCATAAAATCCTATTTTCCAATTTTCTTTCTTCACAAAACATATTTAATTCATTTACTCATAACTAGACCATTTTCATGAAAAATACCAAATCAGTTCCAAAAATATTTCTTTTCTGGGATTTAGCATAATATAGTCCCATAGTGAACATATATTTTTCTCAGAATTTTTAAAAGTCATTTACTATTTTTCATATGGCCAAAATAGCCGAATATTTAGACATTTATCAAAAATTGTACTTTTATCTAAAAATTCTGAAATTTACAGAGTATACTTCTATCATATACATGTACTCCCAATAAAAATTTCATCAATTTTGGAGTTAACCACAAGGAATTATAAGCGGTTACTTTTAAAATAGTCTTTTCCCGTAAAATTCATAACTCTTAATCTATACATCCAAAAATCACCATTTTTGGACACAATCAATAAAACTCATCAAAATATCATTTCAAATTTTTCCAGAATTTTTTTGAAGTTCAGAAAAATTACGAAACTGAAAATCATAACAACCCTTAAAATCCCTTACTATCCCTTACCTCAAAAGAGCAGTACTTCTGACTGGATATCGGATATGATGCTGAAGGAAACTTGCACTGATGAATAGCAACTCACCAAGTATCTAAAAACTCACAAAATATGCTTCATAATATAGAGAGAGAAAGAGAGAAAGCTTATGTTTCTGGTGTGATTTTCAATTCTAACTTAACCCTCTATTTATAGGAAAATTTTGGTAGGTTTGACCTGCAACCTGATGGCTTTACCTGCTACTATTCCCACCTACCACATTTGAAATATAATTCAGCACATTTCTTCACCAACCACAAGTGGGGCCCACCAATTCTAGAATTTTCCACCAAAATAATAAACTCCGAAAATTCAACAATTTCTGAACCAGTCATCTCGTAAAATTCATAATAAATCATACGTTCATTTTTAACGGTTCAAAATTTGTGGACATATACTCAACTTATATATGTATAACATATCCAAATATTACCACGATCCAACGGTCGGATTAAAAATTATAACCCCCGGAAAATATTTAAAAAACCCTGATTTTTAATACCTCTATTCCGACAAAAATACTGATAAAAACCTCAACATTAACTCCTTCATTTTTAACCACAAAAATATATCCCTCATTTATATCCACATAATATAAATATTTCCTTATCATATGAATCAATAATTAATTATTCACAAATAATATTACAGAATCACATTTATGACAACCAGGCCGTTCCCAGGAAAGAGGGGGCTTTCCAATAAGGATTTTTCCTTACTGACGCGCAATTAGATGACCAAACCTCTCCTTAGACAGAACTTTCTAGACATTGCCAATAATGTTATCTAATAATATTATTCAAATAATATGAATTATTGATCTGATAATGGGAAATACTGTGCAGTGACAATTATTGAACAACAATAATACAAAATTTCAACGTAGCAATTATTGAATCAATAAAATAAAATATTGAACAGTAATTACTGTAACAATTATTGAGTAGTGCCTTCTTACGTAAGAATCAATAATTTCAAAAATACTATGCAATACCGTGTGCTACTGTGCAATAACGCGTATTACTGTATTTTAACCACCGGGTATTCCAACAGTGTTAACGGTAACAACTACGCCGTTATTTGTAAAAACTTAAATTTTTGTCGTTATCGTCATCCGACAGTTATTCGTTATGGGGCCCACAAATAGCTACGCCGTCATACGAATATTCCCCGACAGAAAGAATATTCTACGACCAAACGAATATTCCCCGACAACAATGATTATTTTATAACCACTTGCTTATTTTGAAAAAAATATTCACATTTCACCCATAACTTTAAACTTTTATCAATTTAACCATTTACTGAATAGTAATTATAAGAAAAATTGAATACTTTTATTTCATAAAATTCGGGGTCTTACAGTCGAACTCTACCAACGGTAGGTGATCATCCCAATTTCCTTTGAAGTCCATTGCACAAGCTCGTAACATATCTTCCAGTGTTTGAATCGTTCGTTTGCTCTGTCCGTCTGTTTGAGGGTGGTAAGCTGTACTCATTCGCAGTTGTGTATCCATGCATTCCTGAAGACGTTTCCAAAAATTTGATGTGAAGCGCGGATCCCTATCGAAAACAATATACACCGGCACTCCGTGCCTCAAAACAATCTCTTTCACATATAATCTTGCCAACTGATCTAAGTTAAATCTGATTTTGATAGGAAGGAAGTGCACGAATTTCGTCAGTCGGTCAACAATAACCCATACTGCGTCGTAGCCTTTCTGAGTCGTCGGAAGGCCAACCACGAAGTCCATCGTAATATGTTCCCATTTCCATTCTGGGATCTCCAACGGTTGTAGCAATCCACTTGGTCTCTGATGTTCTGCTTTAACTTTCTAACATGTCAGGCATTTGGCAACACATTCTGCAACATCACGTTTCAAATTCGGCCACCAGAAATGTTGTCGAAGATTTTGGTACATTTTTGTACTACCAGGGTGAATCAAATATCTTGAACTATGAGCCTCACTCAAAATTTCTTCCTTAATTTCTTGTACTGGCGGAACCCAAATTCTGCTTTCAAATCTCAATATTCCTTCCTTATCCATCTTAAATCTTGGTTCGGTTCCTTCAGATATCTTCGATGTTACCTTTTTGCATTCATCATCCTGAAGCTGAGCCTCCTTCACTCTATCTAGTAGAGTTGTACCAGATTGCATCTGAAATAGCTTCTCATCAATCTCCATATGATACTTCACTTCTAACTCTAATTTCTCCATATCTGCAATTAGCTCCTGCTGAGCAGTCAACATCATCACCTTCTCACGACCCTTTCTACTTAAGGCGTCGGCAACCACATTAGCCTTACCCAGATGGTATAAAATCTCACAGTCATAATCCTTGATTAATTCCAACCATCTTCTTTGACGCATATTCAAATCTTTCTGTGTAAAAATATATTTCAGACTCTTGTGGTCCGTATATATTTCACACTTCTCCCCGTATAGATAGTGCCTCCAAATTTTTAAAGTAAAAACAACTGCAGCTAACTCCAAATCATGGGTTGGGTAACCCTTCTCGTAATCCTTCAACTGTCGTGATGCATACGCAATGACTTTGTCGTTTTGCATCAGCACACAGCCAAGTCCTTTATGCGACGCATCGCTAAAAATAACAAAATTTCCTGTATCATCCGGTAGAGATAACACAGGCGCTGTACTCAACCTCTTCTTTAATTCTTGAAAACTCTCCTCACACTTCTCCGTCCAAGCAAATTTCACAGCTTTTTGAGTTAAATTCGTTAACGGAGTTGCGATCTTAGAAAAATCTTGTATGAATCTTCTATAATATCCTGCTAATCCAAGAAAACTTCTTACTTCTGACGGCGTTTTCGGCTGATCCCAGTTAAACACAGCTTCTACTTTGGATGGATCTACTGAAATTCCATCTTTATCGATTACGTGACCAAGAAATTGTACTCTCTCGATCCAGAATTCGCATTTCAAAAATTTAGCATACAACTTCTCCCTTCTCAATACTTCCAACGTTAACCTCAAGTGTTCTTCATGTTCCTCTTTGGTTTTGGAATATACCAAAATGTCGTCTATAAATACCACCACGAATTTGTCCAAAAACGGCTTGAATACACCATTCATTAGTCCCATAAATGCTGCAGGAGCATTCGTAAGACCAAACGACATTACTAAAAACTCATAATGACCATATCGCGTTCAGAACGCTGTCTTCGGTACATCCTCTGCCCTCACCTTCAGTTGGTGATAACCACTCCTCAAGTCAATCTTGGAAAAGTATTTTGCTCCCTTCAATTGATCAAACAGATCATCGATCCTCGGTAATGGATACATGTTCTTAATCGTGACCTTATTTAATTCTCTGTAGTCAATGCAGAGCCTCATCGATCCGTCCTTCTTTTTCACGAACAACACCGGCGCTCCCCACGACGATACGCTCGGTTGAATGTACTTTTTGTCCAAAAATTCTTGTAGTTGTACCATTAATTCCTTCATCTCTACTGGCGCCATTCGGTATGGTGCCTTCGATTTTGGAGCAGTTTCGGGCGCCAAATCAATCACAAAGTCTACTTCTCTATCTGGTGGAAGTCCTGGCAAATCGTCTGGAAATACATCGACGAAGTCCCTCACAATCGGTATCTCCTCTACCTTCGGGTTCTCTTTTCGACTGTCGACTATGTAAGCTAAATATCCTACACAGCCTTTTCTTAATAACTTCCTGGCCTGCAACATCGTCAGACAACTCGCTTGTCTAGGCGACTTGCTACCATAAAACACAACCTTTGACGGAGTCATAAGGTTAATACGCTTCTTTTGGCAGTCAATTATAGCCCCATAATTGGATAGCCAATCCATACCCAATATAACGTCGAATTCCCCCAATCGAATAGGGATAAGATCGACATTCATGATATTACCCTTAATATCCACCCTACAGTTCTTAAACACGTACTTAACAGGGATTATTTCTCTATTCGCAATTTTTATGTTCATGGGGTAATCCAATTCATCCATAAGCAAATCTAAACTATTAGCAAAGTCTTCGGATATAAAGGAACAAGTAGCACCCGAATCAAACAAAACATAAGTATTAATTTCATTGATCGGAATGATACCTGACACCACTTCACGAGACTGGATCGCATCCTGCACCGTCATATTGAAAGTTCTGGCGGTTGGTCGGTTTGTTGCAGGTGGTCCGGTGATGGTTAAGGTATTTCCACTACTATTTCCCCAGTTTCCTCCTTGTCCCGATCCTCCCGATCCCTTCTTGGGACAGTCTCTTGCTAAATGATCTTTCGAACCACAGTTGAAACAAGCACCCTTCTTTGGGTTTGGACAATTTGGTGCTATGTGGCCTTCCTGACCACAATTGTAGCACACTCTCTTTCCCTTCAAACAAACTCCTAGATGTGCCTTGCCGCAAGTCAGACATGCTTCTATCTTCTTTTTCTGCCCTCCGTGTTGACTTCCAGCTGCCGAGTTATCCGTCCACTTCCTCTTCTGATTATTATTATTCCCAGTATTACTTCCACCAGTCTTGTTATTACTTTCATTCTCACTCTTTTTCTTTTTTTGTTCTTGGTTGTACTTAGTCACTGCATTACTTCCTCCTTCCGCGAGAATGGCCTTTTCCAAAACTCCCGCAAACGTGTTAAGTTGAAACATTGATACCTTGCTGTATACCCAAGGTTTCAGTCCTTGTTCAAATCGTCTGGCTTTCCTCTCGTCAGTGTGTACTTGATACGGGGCAAATCTTTCCAACTAATCAAATTTAGCCGCGTATTCAGGCACGCTCATGTTTCCCTGTTTCAGTTCCAAAAATTATAACTCCATTTGATTCTGCGAACTAGTTGGGAAGTACATTTCGAAAAACATCTCTTTGAATCTCTCCCACGTAATTACACCTTCACCTTCTCGCATCTTGTTTGCCTGCCACCAGTAGCTAGCCTCAGACTTCAGCATAAATGTCACAAAAATGGTCTTCTGATCTTCTCGAACCCTAGCAACGTCGAAAACCTTCTCCATTTCCATTACCCACGTTTGAGCCTCGATCGGGTTTCTGGAACCTTTGAACTCTGGCGGTCCCACCGCCTTAAAATCTTTAAACGTTGTGCTAGGTGGAGCTTGCGGTTGGTTATTCATGACTCCAGTTAGTAAATTAACTAGCTGTTGAATTGAATTAACGTTGGCATTATTGTTATTATTGGTTGACCCTTCCTGAGTCGGTTGACGTTGTTGTCTTCTCCTTGGCGGTATTTTTCTGTTAAATAAACATTTATTAGAACTTTATTTATTTCTCTACATAGTTAAGACATTACTCAACAATTTCACATATCACTTAACACATCATCTCAAATAACTTGATATCTTTTCATTCAAATAAAAAGTTTTAACATTAAACTATAACATACTGCTATTTACATCATCTATCCTGGAATAAAGAATCCACAAGATTTAAAACATTCAAATATTAACATATTCCTTAGTTCATAAACACATCGGAATTTACATAAAACTATATAAGTCTTTCACATAAATAAACAGATTCTATTCCTGTCTTCCAAGGTGCTCAATAGCCTTGCCACGCTCCTCATTCA
The DNA here is from genome assembly GCA_016801055.1 of Panax notoginseng. NCBI lineage: Eukaryota > Viridiplantae > Streptophyta > Magnoliopsida > Apiales > Araliaceae > Panax > Panax notoginseng. The sequence goes on from CM029019.1 coordinate 120,295,640, forward strand.
TGATACGAGACATCGTCCTGCGATCCAACATATACGATGGAAGTCCTTCAAACTGGATGGGGTACCTTAACACTCGCTCTTGAACCTCATCCATCGCATGATTAAGTGTGGCGTACGTGTCTTCAAGCTTTGCCTTCTTTGCACGACTATCATTTTCTGCACGATCAGCTCGATGTGATTCTCTTACCCATCCTTCCTCTGCTATTTTCAGTCTTCCGGAGGTTTCCTTCAGTTCCTTCTTCAGCTTCTCTATCTCCTCGGTCTTATCTTCGGTTTGACCCTTCTCATGAACCAGATCCCATTCTATATTTCCTAGTCGTGAGTGAAGAGTCGAAATCTCCCTCTCCTTCTCCTCCAGAGTAGACTGCTGAACAGTCGCTCGCTCGGTCAATTCCTGAACCTCATCTTGTAACTCAACATTACGGTCATATAGTGCATCATACATCTCAGCATCAACCGTGTACCGTGGTAACTCCTCTTCTTCCTCTTCCTCATCAAACTCCTCCTCAGGATCAGTCTCGGGCTCATGCTCCTGACCAACAACAGTGATCAATGGAGATGACCCCCTCTGAACTAACTGTTCCCTAACAACATGTATGTCTCGGGTCTCCTCCTCCGTAAGTACTCGAGGTTCCTCCTCTCCAGCTCGACTAGCTCCTCCAATATCCGACATCCTGACAACCAAAATTTTAAGTTTTAGTTACTAATCCGTGCTAGCGAACACATACATTAACACATAGACACATAATGTATTTTATTATCTTCAATGAATTACCAAAAATTCATTTCTTAAAACTCGATAAGAGTTTTTCCTTTACTATCTTCTTTCTATAAGGTTACTACCTAAGGTTGTTTCCCCCACCTAAGGTTCATAACCTACCGCTCTGATACCAACCTGTGACACCCCCAAATCCGGGTACTTCGATTCCACGGGATTTGGTGTTCACTGTACAAATATCATCTATCTATCTACCTAATAAAACAACCATGCAATAGATAGAAAATAAAATCTTCCCTTTAAGGGTTACAACATCTGAATAATAATAATACAATCCCAGGTTTAAACTAACCTTAAAACATCTGTGTGGAATTCTAAACAAATAAGTCTTAAACAACAACATAAGTCTTAAATATAAATACATCATCAATTAAAATAACAAGTCTTCATCACTTGCTAACTTTTCCCTTGCCTTTACTAGTGGAAGGTTCATCACTTCTTTCATTCTTAACTGCAATGTTATTATTAAGCAAGAGTGAGCACAATTGCCCACAAGTATAATAATGGAATAACAGTATAATAACATGCGAATAAATCAAAGACGTCAGAATAAGAGCTCAACTTTTGAATCAAGAATGAATAACAAGAATCAAAAGAATTCTGAGGGTCATAAGACCTTGAACTATGTCCTAGGTTAACAAGGGTTGTACTTGAAACCTTTAACAGTCATAAGACTATGGACCTTCTTCTCGTACTTAGGGGGATCAGCCCTTAGTACCATACTGTGCACAATATCTTAGCGCTAAAGCGTAAATAATCCCCTATACAGGGTTGTTCATCTCAGTTTGACATTCGAGTCCGCACCAAAGGAAGTTTGGTTTGGATAATTTCATCAAGGGTTCTGAAATTTAGAACGCTCATCAACTATGGACTAGTTGAATCAATAAGGTTCACTAGTCTAATAAGGTTCAACAATAACGATATTCAATTTGAATAATAATCACAAGCGTATACAATAGAACAATTATTGTATAACTGAATCATGCTTTGACAATATAAATAATCTGTAATATCATACTTGAACTTGAATAATAGAAATGATAACTTATTCAAGGTAATTAATAATCTTGAAAGATATTAAAAAAATAGGGTTAAGAAACTTGCCTTGCTTGTAGATTACACTTTAACTAACTCGTTCTTTGAATTAAAAATCCTACATACCATTCACATACACAATACCAGTTAATTATACTTATCTAATCATTATAAACTCTTTCTCTTTGACTACTTTAATTATTCGGCTAAACTTAGTCAAATTTTCACTTTGTCACATAATTTATACTTCATGAATTATCAAACTAATTATGTATTTAATAATTCAATTCATATATAATATTTTATTACATGTTAAACAACTATTTTATCATCTCATAATACCCCTAACATGATTACATATTCATTACATCAATCCACTAACACTTTGTTAGACTTAAACATTTTTTAAAAATACATTTCTAAATTTTCTGGGGAGTGGCGCTGCGGCGCCACTATTGAACTAAGGATTCGCGCTGCGGCGCCGTGGCGCTGTGGCCGGGCCCTTGGCGCTGCGGCGCTGTGGCTCCGTGGCTCGAGTCATGGCGCTACGGCACGGTGCCGCTGCGGCGCGGGAAATGAACTGGTAGCCGGCGCTGCGGCGCGGAACACCAGACATAGAAATGGCTGTTCGCGAAAAATCGCAGAACATGCCAATTTCTCCCAATTTCTTATTTTCTACTCAAAATTAGACATACCCACAAGTTATAGTTCATGTATATTCATAATACAACATCTATAAAGTGATTTTAACCCATTAAAACATATAATCACAGATTTAAATCATGTAAAATTGGACTGTTCTTGATGTTCTTGAAGTTTTTGAACAAAACACATAATTTAGCCGTACGGATTCGTTATAACACCGAATCCATTCGTTTAAGGCTTGATCTCTTCGTATTAACATGCTCAATAATATAAGGGTGTAAAAATTTAGGGATAATATATAATCAATACATCAATTATCACATATATGGCCATATGGCCATATCACGTACTCTGTTTATTTTGAAATAACATATGTACGACATGTTTTCACAATACTGATGTTATGGTTTACAACATATACATAATTAAACACAATTTGATATAACATAACACACATATAAACTTATAATCATATCATATCTCCCAAATACAGAGATTTACAGAAAAATGTGAAAGCCATTTTATGAAAACTAAAAGACGTAATTTTGAAATTGGGTTGGAGAGAATTACCCAGAGTTATAAATAATGGAAGAAATGATCAGATGATCCTTTCTCAACAACCTGTTAATCACACACTCAATTTTCTCTCAGACTTCTAAATTTTCTCTCTGTGCTTTATCAGACTTAGGAAAAAATGAAGAAGGAGAAGACGTCGACTAGTTAATAAACTGAGCGTCGAGAGGTCAGTTGGCCCAATCATGGGCAACTGCTAGTAACCACTACTAAGGCCATGTTTGGCTAGCAATTAAGTTCAAAGCTCATTATTTTAATAAAACCTTTTATCATATAGTTTAATTCATGTCACACCCAATTCAAATATCTTATTTAATTTAATATAAATAAAATATGATAATTCCTCATAAATTCACATAGTCACATAATTAAATATCTCATTAATAAATAATATCAATTTATTAAATCTTTAATTAATAATTAAATTAATTAAAGTAACATCATGCTTAATTAAATAATTTATTTAATTCAATAAGCTCACATAATCACATACTTTGAATATTAAAAATTTTCTACATTAATTTAATAAATGTAACACAAATAATTAAATTAATCTACCACAATTGCATCGATTAATTATTTAATCCAATAATTAAATCATCGAAAATATTTATTTAACTCAATAAATATTAAAATTAATTTACAAAATTCTCGTTCGTCACATCTTTCCCCCCTTAAAAGGATTCTGTCCCCAGAATCACGACTCAATAAATTCGACCCGTTACAGACTCAGCTTAATAAATAATTCACATCATCCCTGCACTACGTCCAAGGATATTCGTTAGGGTCACGACCACAAATTCCATGCACTACGGGCCAAGGATATTTGTGTATTCATCAATGGTCATGATCATGCCAACAACTGTCCATCAATGCACTATGGGCCAATGAGGACTTTTACAACATCATTTATAACATTACGGTCATGATTATACCGAATAATCCCTGGTCATAATCATACCAAGTCCATCTATGCACTACAGGCCACAGATGCCTTTCAACATTTTATAAACATGAGGATGATGACAATGATATAAGAATTCAATAAAACAAGTTCAAGAATTAATTTATCTAAGAATTAACAACGTCCCAATTGTCAACATGATACTGCATTGTGGAGTAAAATTCAAGAATACTTAGAAGAATATTTTCATGAAAAGATACTGGATGAACCGCAATTATCCAGGATATTCCACTAATTTCATGGAGTATAGAAGCCAAAACTTAATCAACTGAGTATAATAAAGAATGGAATAACAAAAGAAATCACCCGGCATGCGATAGACCGCACAGACAGGTTATTCCAATAGAATAATAAATAATGGAACCAGGTCCGGCGTAAACGCACAGACAGGATATTCTGACAGAATAATAAATAATGGAACCAGGTCCGGTGTAAAACACACAGACAGGATATTTCGACAGAATAATAAAGAACAGTATAATAAATAATGGAACCAGGTCTGGTGTAAAACACACAGACAGGATATTCCGACAGAATAATAATAAAGACGGAACCAGGTCCGGTGTAAAACACACAGACAAGATATTCCAACAGAATAATAGAAGAATATCACCAAGTATAGGGTAGACCGCGTATACTGGTTATTCCAACAGAATAATAAAAATGGAATAACAGAAGTTCTCTTCATGAATATAAAAGAAATAATATTCCCTACCTTAAAAGAACTGGATATTAGAAAAGTGAAGTAGCAGAATACTTTTATTCTCTCTCTCTTATTCTCTCTATACTTTCTTTCTCTATAGCTTGAATGAATTCGTGAAAAATAATGAAGCCCTAGGCCTCTATTTATAGAAAAACTGTGGGTGACTCTTGGTCTTAACGAATGGTCAAATGACTCTTGGTCTTAACGAAGGGTCAAATGACTCTTGGTAATATTGAAGGGACAACTACTATTGACGAAAGTAATTACTATTGACCAAGGTAAATACTATTGACCAAGGTAATTACTATTGACCAAGGTAAATACTATTGACCAAGGTAAATACTATTGACGAAGGTAATTACTATTGACCAAGGTAAATACTATTGACCAAGATAAATACTATTGACGACGGTAATTACTATTGACGACGGTAATTACTATTGACGAACAGACTCTTAGATGATGACATATGGCCCCCCATAAAAATAACCAAACTTACCACAACGTCTCAATTATTGATTTAATAATATAACATATTATACAGATGATACTATGACAATAATTTAAGAGATATGGTGCAGCAATTATTGTAGCTATAATTGAGTATAGCTGAGTGACTTCTCACGTAAGCATCAATAATCAATACCATGTGCTACTATGCAACCACGCGTATTACTGTACTTTTACTACCGGGTAGTTCAACAGTTTTAACGGTTTTAACGGTAACACCTCAGCCGTTATTTTTATAGAAAGATAATTTTGTCGTTTTCTAACTACGACTATACTTCTGTTGTGGGGTCCACCAATGATTGTGCCGTCGTACGAATATTCCCCGACAAAAAGAATATTCCCCGACTAAACGAATATAATATGACAACTTGCATACTTTGCAAAATTTATAAATACTACCCATAACTATTATATCAAATCCACACCATAATTATTTCGAGACAATTAAATATTTATTCATAAAATCTGGGGTCTCACAATACTAATTCATAGAAGAGTTACGTAGAGAATGAAATCTACTATTATCTATGAATTTAAAAGTTCATCATCAATATTTTATCCCTGTAACATCAATCAATATTTATCTTTGCACTACAAGCCAAAGATATTCATCAGTTGGTCATGCTCATCTCAACACCTATTCATCTTTGCACTACGGGCCAAAGATATTCATCAGAAATCATTCATCTTTGCACTACATGCCAAAGATATTCAGTTATATCATCACTTAGGACTGAGGATGATGAAAAATATTTTAAAGGAAACAAATCCAGTGAAACAAAATAACAAATATTAAGGATTCGTATTTCAATTTATCCATGTCCAAAAATACCTTATAAATAATCATAGTGAAGTAAAATTCAAGAATGATCAAAACATGGATACAATCAAAGCTAGTATTCAGAATAGATATTTTGGACAAAAAGAAGAAAATTTCATTTTTCGGTGAATAGTAACTCGTGAATAATAACTCGTTAATAGTAACTCATGAATAGTAATCCCGACATGAAAAGTTCTAAATTTGATAAAAAATTTCTAACCAATATTTCGGCATAATGATATTGAAGAAATAATATCATTTTCGAATAAAATAACATCCCTTACCTCGTAAAGACAGTACTTCTAGTTGAAAAATCGGATATAGGCTATGACTTGAACTTGCACCGTATAGCAACACTCAAAGTATTAAAATACTCATAAGAATACGCTCAACATATCGAGAGAGAAAGAGAGAGAAGTTTTCAGTTTCTGGTGTGATTTTCAATTCTAACCTAAGCACTCTATTTATAGGAAAATGCTTAGAACACCAAAGTAAAAAATTTAATATAATAATAATATATTTATACAATTGTCAAGCCCACCTTAGACAACTGATCTCAGCCCATTTATAACACATGTTAGCCCACTTGAATGCAAAAAAAATGTTTTTCTTCAAAATAATAATTAAAACTTTCAAAAATCAATTATTTTGGAACTCCAAAACTTCAATAATTCACAACAAATAGCCTTTTTATCAGAAAATTCGAATCTCGCGATTTTCTATAGTAAATTCAATTCTCTACAACTTTGCAGAAGAAAGTTTTTCCAAATTCCAAACAGAAATTGACCGAATTCTATAAACAGACGATTTTACATGCTATAATCAAATTTCGGTCAATTATTGGGGTCCACCGACACACCAAACATGTGTTAATCATTTAATACCACAAAATACTCTTCCTCCTCATATACTCATATATCCCACATTCATTGTAAAAATATCACCATTATAATAAAATATTATTTTATTAGAAAAGATAAAATATAAATTTTCAACAATTGTCACATTAAAAATTTTCTCTATCTATATCCACATAAAATCAATATTTTCCTCATCATATAAATCAATAATTAATTATTCATAAATAATATTACAGAATCACAATACTGACAACCAGGCAGTTCCCAGGAAAGAGGGGGCTTTCCAATAAGGATCTCTCCTTACTGGCGCGTAATTAGATGACCAAACCTCTCCTTAGACAGAACTTTCTAGACATTGCCAATAATGTTATCTAATAATATTATTCAGATAATATAAATTTTTGCTCCGATAATAGAAAATACTGTGTAGTGACAATAATTAAAACAACAGTAATATAAAATATCAACGCAGCAATTATTGAATCAATAAAATAAAATACATAACAGTAATTACTGTAACAATTATTGAGTAATGCCTTCTTACGTAAAAATTAATAATTGGTGCAATACCGTGTGCTACTGTGCAACAATGCGTATTACTGTGTTTTAACCACCAGGTATTCCAACAGTATTAACGGTAACAACTACGCCGTTATTTATAAACAACTTGTTTTTATCGTTTTCTTCATCCAATCGCTTTCCGTTATGGGGCCCACACAAGGCTGCGCCGTCGTACGAATATTCCCCGACAACAAGAATATTCCACGACCAAACGAATATTCCCTGACAACAATGAATATTTTATGACCACTTGCTTATTTGAAATATTTGCGCATTTTATCCATAACTAACCACATTAATCAAATCAACCCTTACTATTTCAGAATAGTAAATAGAGGAAATTAAATTTTATTTATTAATAATTTGGAGTCTTACAACTCATACCTAAGGTTTATAACCTATCAGCTCTGATACCAACCTGTAATGCCCCGAAATCCGGTATATCTTCACACCCGGATTCCATACGTCACGAGTACATCATTCATCCAACATACATCATTATATATTGAAATATAACAACATACATTCTCAATTCCCAGGTTCTCGAAACCTTAAAACCTTTCTCATTACAAATAATGATAATTACATTATTCCTTTCATCTTACAAGAGTGACTTTTATCCGTCACCAAGGATACATACAGTTCATTAAACTAGTCTATAGTTTAATTCATCTTTCTACATTACAAGTCTTCACTTGATCTTCACACACATTCACATACTGAATGACACTTCGTCGGGATACCGCTTAGCTTGATCTTTACGGGATCCTTAAGTTCTTTCTAACATCGTTCGCTGAAAATATTTTTCATTCAATTGCCCAACAAGTCATCACAGTTTGAACAAACAAGTTTAGAATTCAAACATTTCTTTAGAACTTCAATAACCGAACAAAGGTTATGAAGCAGCTTGAATAATAGGAATAATCTCGATTCCTATCATCTTAAAACCATACTCACTTTCACTTTGAAATACTTTCATTCTTCTATCTTTTCCATACACATTCTGTCTGGCTAGAATCATCAGCACAGACTTAACAATAACGGTTCATGAATAAATCGAGCATACTTGTATTGAACAGTTCGATCACAAAATAGTTCATTTCATAGAAACACCAAAGTGCTCACATTGTGGCACAAGGCCTCATACATTCTACCACCTTGTACAAATATCGCACATTCACACATAGACATAACTTTTCAAGTTCAACATCTGAGAAGTTTAAGAAACTAGCATTTATTTAAAATATGAATGAAGTTAGGAAACTTGCCTTACGCACAGCTACAGCTTACGCTGAACTGCTCATTCCCATTCCTATGTAGCACATAAGAAAATAACACGTACACCAATTAGTCATATACTTGACTTACGAATTGGTTTACTTAACTTTACTTCTTAAGGTTCGCGTTCTTGTAATTTAAGCTTACGCGACTAACTTTTATTACCAGATTACGGCTTTATGACATACTGAGATGTCGTATTTATACATTTATCATTTTTGATGATTTACATTCTTATCTTCTTCTTATAATTCTCCTAGGACTCATCACACATCGTGTCTTTGCTAGTGGTCCATATGACAACAATCAAAGGTTACGATTGTACCACAACTTAAATTCATCTAACTTATCCGAACTATTAAACTATAATGTTCGTTAACTCAAATTCATATTCCTTACATCTTTCTGGCAACCAAATGCCATACCTCAGGATTCATTCTTTATCGTCTAAGTCATACAGTCTTTTGTACACTCGGAATGATCATTCAATGTCAATACTATGAGGTCATAGCGTTAACCATTTCATATGAATTTATTCATACCTTAAAACGTCCAGTTCCTTCCACTCGGAACGTTTATCCAAGTTATACTTATTAACTCAGCTTCTTAACGTTATACGTTATTATCTTCAATTTAGTTTCTTCACCGTTCACGGTTAATCAACATTCTTCATTACCTTACGGCTTTCTTGATAACATTCGTATCTTACTTACTACTTTCATCAACGTCTAAGTCATACAACTAGGGTATACTTAGAACGTTCATCAAACGCACATACGATTTACGAAGATCGTTTACGCATTCAATCACGTTGCTCGTCTCTTAATCTCTCATTCAACCTTTATTCAAGGTTTTTAATCGATTTTGATCGTTATCCATCCCATGAACTCCATGTTCATTATTCTTTCTTAATGTCGAAGCCATACCGTTCATTGTATGCTAAGACCAAGCGTTCATCGCAACAACGTTGCGTTCATAGTATCTAAACACTTTACACTTATCTCCCCTTACCATGACATAACATCGAAATGTTATTCACTACCTTCATCACTCAACGTCTAAGGAGTCGCAATCATAGAAATCTTACGTTCGTTCATTACGACTACGGTCCCTGGATATCAGTTCCGTAACCGCATCTACATTCTTTGTCTTTTAATCTCGTTTATTCTTTTCGTTCAACCTTTATTAAAGGTTTAAGACATTTGATTAAGTTTAAGACACTTGATTAAGTGTTACATTACGTGAACTATATGTTCATACTTCTTTCTTGCACATCCCCCAAGAAATTGAGCAGTTAAAATTGCATTTCTGGGTATTGCTCTACACTGGCGCTGCGGCACCGTGCCCTTTCTTTCCTCTCGCACTGCGGCGCGACCTATGTCTCTCTCTTCCCTTGGTCTGGCACTGCGGCACCGAACCCTTTGTTATTTCTCGTGCTGTGGCGCCACTCTCTAGAAGTTTATGGCCGAGCTCGCACTGCGGTGCCACCTCTCCAGGCATGACTGGCGCTGCGGCGCCAAGTCCTTCTTCCCGAAAATTTTTCGAAGTGTTAACTTCATTTTTAGACGCTTATTTTCTGATCTTATAACTTCTTCGTTATAACTCGGAACGAAGTCGTTCCAAAGCCATTCTCTTCCTTATCTTATGTACTTCGATTAGCCATGGACATAAATTCATTCTGAATCTATTAACATGCCATTCAATTGGCTTAATCTTCACTCTTCGTTCATTTTAACGCTTTTAACGTTCGTTCGTTCGTCCGTAATTCGGTCATCCGAACTCGGAATTCGTTCGTTCTTGAGTCCACGACTCGCATTTTATACGTTCTCTTACATTCTTATGAAACCATACACGTTCGGGTTTATTTACTAACTTTCTAATTCTCGTTCGTCTTTTACGAAAATTTCTCCATAACTTCGTTATAGCTCCGTTTTAATCCGTTCTTTCATGAACATTTCTACCGTTCCTAACCAAGCAAATAAGCAACTAACTTATACGCGATGGTTTTAAACTTATCCATCAACAATAATTACACTACGATGGTTTTAAATTTGTCCATCAGCAACATTTACACTACGATGGTTTTAAATTTGTCCATCAACAACATTCTTCGTGTTCTTCGCGTTCTTCATTTTTAATCGATATTTTGGATTACGATTTCACTTTTTCTTGGAATTTGATGTTATAAAACATCATTCCTTACTAATTTAACCTACTTATTCATAAAATTCATTCGAATCGCTCCAAATTCTTACGAATCTTATACTTCCTTAAGAAATTCATAAAATAAATTTCGAATTCTTATTTCTTCATTTTCTCATGATTTCAACCATATGAAATCATTCTTAACTTCATCTACTTCTTATGTTCATTAAGTTATGTTTTTGAACATAAAAACTTAAAGAAATATGTTAGAAGAACTAGGGTTCGGATTACCGTTCTTCTTTAATCTTCTTTCGTTAGACAAAGCCGGCGATTTGTGAGCTTTTCTATTTCACGATCACTTTTGATCTGAGCATTCATGCCCATGCTCTTCCTCTTCCTCTCCCAACTGAGCTCTCTCTCTCTCTCTCTCAAGTGTAGGATTTTTAAAATCCTAGAAAATGAAAATCTAGCTTTCTATTTATAGAACACCAAGGCTTAGGGCAATTTAGTCATTTCGCCCCCACCTCCTTACAATTCACACCTCCTCCATCCCTTAGCCACCAAGTTTACTTGGCCACCACCCTTACTTGGTGGCCAAGTGGCCGGCCCACATGCCCATGGGTCATCCCATGGGTTGCCCCAATGGGTTTTACCCATCCGTTTACCCATCAGTTCTATCCGCAATTTCTTTTCTTGGTTTGCGCCTTAACCCTAATTCTTATTGGGCTTAACTTGGGCTTGATTTCACAAATCATTGGGCTTGACATAATCCAAGTCTAATTGGATTCTACAAAGTCCATGAACTCAAAGTCCATTAAGACTCATCGTATTCTACGCATTCCATTCTCGTATTCTCGTATTCTCTTCGTATATCACTCGTACGATATTCGTATTATACGTCATATTAATTTTCGTACTATACTCGTATAATAACTAGTATTATACTTGTATCTCTCACGTATAATAACCCTAGTTATTACACGTACTCATTAAAATTCTCGGAAATTACTTTTCCTAACCCTTAGGTTTTACGTCCGCAGGCGAAAACTTCGTTTTTGCCATAACTGAAATATTATTGAATATTCCATCACGTCTCAACATTTTACGTAATCGTTAACTTCTCGGAATTTCAAAATAAAACTCTGAGCAGAAATTGATGAATAGTGCCTATTTCGTCTTTTTCTCTGAAAAATATTTTGTTCCCGGAAAACTTTCATTTTCGTCTTGAAAATTCTTACTCATTCAATCTAGCTCGTAGCCAGAATCCTCCCGACTTATAATCATTCTAGGTTATAGAACGATTAATAAATACATAGCACATAATAGTATTACTAAAAATTCATTTTATTAATAACTAATTTTTTAAATCTTAATTTCTGGACAATCCGGATTTTCGGGTTGTCACAGTTCAAAACAACTGCACCACAATACTGAAAATAAAACATAATAAAGTCTAAAGTATGCAATCCTAACATGGCAGTAGAGAAATAACAGATATAACCAAAACACCCCCAAACTTGAGGTGAGCAATGCCCTCATTGCTAAACATAAAGCAATGGTATACAAGAGGGCTTCCCTGAAGTTCGCTACTCAGCAGCAGTCTCGTCCTCGTCAGCCTCGGTGGGTGGTGATGGGGGAGGGTAGGGTGGGAAAACAGGCAGCTCTGGAAACTGGTATGGCGTGAACTCAGCATTTTCACCACAATAATCGGAGTAGATGCTCTGCATGGTGTTCACCAGCTCAGCCTGGTACTGCATTGCTATCTCTTGCCTCTAAGCCACTGTAGCTATATGCCACCACTACCTCTGTGCTTCAGTATCCTATTTCTGGTACAGCAGGGTGAGGGATGCCATGATGTCAGTAAGTAGCCCCTGTGCAGCTGGGCCGGCGTCTGAGGTCTGTGCCTGCTCTGGCTCTGTAGTAGGAGGCGGTGCTGTAGGAGGTTCATAGCCTTCGCTTCTGATATGCGACTCTTCCCTGTCCCACACAATGAAGCGTGAGATCGTCTGGTGATCGATGATTGCCATGGGAGGCAAGGCTATCTCCTCTGGGCCCCACTGAATTCCTGCCTGCTTGCACAACCAGGTGATCAAGGAAGGATGTGGAAGTCCCGAAGCCACTGTGCTCTTGATTGCCTTAATGATTGACTCGTGTATAAGGACCCCGACGTCCACGTTCAAGCCCTTGACAATAGCAAATAGGAGGATCGCCCTATCTTTGGTCACATCGCTCAGGTGCCGGGTAGGAATCATATTAGCAAAGATGAAGCTAAACCACGCCTTCCCATAGCGACTGAGCGCTGAAGACGGGAAACTGGCCTTTTCACCCGTGTAGTCGTTCTTTTCCATGAAGTCCCGGGCCTGCAAAGCCTCTTGATAATATCCTCTACGTCATAACTGCGGAGCCCCGACTCCATATAGTCCTTTCCCACATAGTTGGGCGTGGCAAATAGTACATTAATCGCGTCACTTCCAAACGCCACTAACTTCCCCCTAACTTGGACGACTGCATCACCTTCAGCACTGGCGTTGGCATAAAATTCTCGAACCATAGAAACGATGGCTGACCCGGGTGGCTTCGTGAAATGGGTACATTGGCGCCCCGAAATCATGGCCAACAATTCGCCGTCATTTTTATTCGGCCTCATACACCGCTCAGGAATTAGATTTCGTGCGCCAAATGAACTTTTGTACCTTTTCCAGGCCTCTTCATTGATAAATTTGGTTCTATCCCAACCCGTTGTTGGAGCCACGGATGAAGATCCTCCCATACTTAGGCGTTGACTCTTTTGTGCCATTTCAAAAATCGCAGCAATTTGTATGATCACAAACAGAAAACTGAAGCACACACTCCCTTAAAACTTAATGCAGATAATCCTCAATGAAAGCCTAGTGAATCCAATGCCAAATAACCCAAAACAGTCAAACTTTTCTCTTAGGCCAACTGTCGAACACCTTGTGTGCGCTTGGAAGACTAACTTTTGACAGCTTTTGTTTGTAAATGCTCAATCCAGATTTTTGACAGTGGAAATCACCCAAATCATATACAAAGACAACACCAAGGGAGAGAACCAACCCAACAATTCAAGCAAAATATCTTCGTGAATGACTCAAATCCAAATAAAATAACTTGATGGGGAAAAGAAACCAGATGCTGCTGAATTCACGCCTGACTTCAAGTTGCGTGGGTTCGCTTCAGTGAATGAATTTGTGAGTGGATTGAGTTTTGTAGATGGTGGGGAGGTTTTTTTTTTTTTATGAGAAGAGGGACGGTTGGTTGGGGCGCCTGCTGCCGAATCGTGCCAAGAAAAAGGAAAAGAAGTGACACAACTGCTGGCCTTCAGTGCATTTTAAAAACTGAATCTCACTTTCGGCGCCGCGGCACGAGTTGTCCTTTGTTACTCGGCGCTGCGGCGCGAGTTAATAGGAGGTGAGACTGACTTTGGCGCCGCGACGCGAGTGAGGCTTTGTTATTCGACGCTGCGGCACGGATGAGAGAGGTTGGGCAATAAAGACATGGCGCTGGGGCGCGAAGACGGCGCCGCGGTGCGAAACCCAGTGTCTGTAGTGGCGCCGCGGCACGAGATGCCAATTTTTGAAAAAAAAATGTCACCTGTTATTTGCACATGCCAAGACATGAGTAAAAACTTCACAACTAAAGTAAACAGACACAAAATAAACTAGACATAAGTAAAGAAAACAGATAAAATTTATACCGAGATGGGGGTGCCTCCCCACCAAGCGCTTGTTTTAAAGTCGTCGGCTTGACTATAACGACACCACTCAATCCGGCTCATAAGCGAAGATGACCTTTTCATGCCGACTATTCGTCAATTCTTTTGGATTCTTGGCAGACATGGATGATTGGTCATCCTCGTTCTCCTCATCCATCCAGTCATCCATCGACACAAAGAAGCTTTCGCCATTACAATTATCGACTAATTCGCCTATTTCATTAAGTTGAAAACATTCTTTGTGCGCTATTGGGGCCTCTCGGATTTCCACAATCGGGAGCGTGGTTTCTGATTGCAGATCAATATTGACGATACAACCACTGCTGATCCTTTTTTCACCAACTTCAGACTCCACCGGTTGGCTAGTTTGCACTATCACGTCTTCCTCAACAACTATACGAGACTCAATGCATTTTCCTTGCGTATCCACCACGCAATGCTCTACTACTTCATCGTCGAGATAAAATTACGACCGGGAGATTGCCTTGTGGTGGATTTGTGATGGCATTGATGAGTTGCCCCAATTGATTCTCAAGGTTGTGCAATGCGACTTCTTGGCTTGCCATCCGAACCTCATTTCTTTCAATAAAGTTGGTGATAAGCTCTTCAAGCCGGTCCTCTTCTTCTTGTGTTGAGGTCTCATAAAAACTCTCATTGGGTGGAGACGTCAACTCATAATGCGGCGGAGACTGATAGTCAAACTGAAAGGCATGATTGGGATCATAATATTGCTCTTGACTGTAGTCCCATGAGTTTGGATAACCCTGGCAGTTTGGATGGTAGGGAATCGGTTCAAAGTCAGCTTGATCCTGACAGTAGGCACTTTGAGTGGACTGACACTCAAGATTGTCAGAAAATCTCAAGGTATTAGTAATTTGAAGTTGTAGTTTCTCGAGTCCTTCTTCCGAGCTTGGTTGCGTCGTTCCCTCATAAGGCCATTGATAACATTGATCGTCCATCGTCTGTAAACTCCAAAACAAAAAGAAAGGAAGATCAAACAAATAAAAGAAATAAATATATACAAGTTCAAAGTAAGACTAAATTGGTTTAAATAAATATTGGACAATATTAGAATAATAATTCCCCGGTAGCGGTGCTAAAAACTTGTTGGTCGGAATACCGATCACTAAACACGCACAAGTATACGCGGTCTAACAAGTAATACAGTGATAAGAAGAGTGTCGTACCCACGAGGAACTATGACTAATATTTACCAAATACCGACTATGTATCGCTAAAGTCTTATTCGAACAGCAGTAAATAGAAGTGCAATTTATCTAATTATACTACTTAACAAACCAAGTAAATGGATAACGAATGAAAATCTAAGGAATTACAAGCTAAGGTCATAACTTCACCCCCACACAGGCATTCTGTCGAACACCTGGCGTGTTATGTTTCATCAAACTAGCTACCCTTTCTTTCTTTGTTCTTAATGGTCACGACAATTTGTCGACCGAGAACGCACAGGTGCCTATGCACCTCTGTCGAGGTATGCACAAACATATCCTCTCTAGATCCACCCTAAAGGGAATAGAACAGAAAAGAACGCGCAAGCTTGATAAAATCCTGTATATGTCTATGCGAATCAATCATAACAAGGATTTAAGCATAAGTTCTCTATCAGGTCGCACGTGGCGCACATATATATATCTATTCCACGCACAACTTATGCAGTCGAAACCCACAATCATATGTTAATATATTTAGGTGTAAATTTACAATTCTTCTGTCGATATTATGCAGATTACCAAAATCATCACTAATGCCTTAGCGAGAATTATAAAGCACAAATATATTAGACCAAATCATATGGTGCCAACCAAAGAGATAAAGACAACCAATTTAAATAACAAAGGGATCCATTATAACCTTAGAGCCAATACTCAGTTCATAATTAATAAACCAAATACAAGTAACAAATAAGACAACATTTATAGAATACAAAATTAGAGGAATAAATGGATAGAAGAAACTCACGAATTTCGCTCAAATCAAGCTTTCCAATCCGCGTCGTTCGTTGCTCCTGTGCTCCAAAGAAAGGCCAAACTTCTCCCTATTCTATATCTAATCTATATGTACAAACATCAATTAAGATCTAGAGAGAGCAAATACAAAAGAAAACTAAATTAAGCTAAACTATCCTATTCTAAGTTCTCTGTGTTATATGGTCTCCTATTCCTCTTTTTTCTCTGTTGAGCCTCCATTTCCTTTTATATCTTTTTTCTTCCTTTTACTAGGTCAAACAAAGGCCCTGGTTATCTGGGAACCGGAGGTGGCGCCGCGGCGCGGGCCACCAAGCTTTAGATGACGCTGCGACACCACATAAAAATCAGGGACACGGAGCTCGCATTGCAGCGCGAGCTTAATAAGCTTCAAAGGCGCCGCGGCATGAAGGTGATGTCAACAATGCCCATGGGGTGGCACTGCGGCGCGACCATTAAGCCTGGCGTTGGCGCCGCGGCGCGAATGTGAAGAAAATGCCCGTTTTTCCCCTTTAAGCTGGAAAAGCACTGTAAAGCTCTGCAATACATCAGTTAAGCACAATAACACTATATTTATATAAAACAACATAAAAACTACGAATTCAGGCAATTATTTAAGTCATAAAGTATCCGATTCGCGGGTATAAATCCCACTCATCAGATAGTCCAATAAATCTTCTGTTTTAAACAAATACAAATTCTCTTTGGACTATTTCAAAGATAATCTATAAAAGCTATTTTATGTATATCTCAAGCAATATTATCTTCTTTGACTTCTTCAATTGTAACGACCGAGAAAATCGGATTAATTGTAAAATAATTGTATTTGAGTAAATAATAAATAAAATTATAATATATATTATTACATTGAGTAAGCAAGATGGAGGTTTTTCTATAACCTAAAAGTATCGTAAAATCGTAGTATTCTGGCTATGTGGTAGAATTAAGGTGTTTGAATTTTCAAGACGAAAATAAAAGCTTTATGAGAAATTTTTTAAAAAATACTATTCATCAATTTTTGCTCGGGTATTATTTTTGAACTTCGAAGAAATACGTAATGATAGGATAATAAGGAAGGATGGATTATGTAATAATAATTCAGTTACGACAAATGCAATTTTTCGCCTGCGTACTAAGTTTGAAAACGTTAAGGAAAGTAAAGATTGAATGAATAATGATTGTATAATAAGAAAGTATTATACGAGGCAAGAAATACAAGTATGATACGAAGTATTGTACAAGTATATGTGAAAGATAGTATGCCGTATATGATAAATGATTATACGAACTAGTATACGTAAAGAATATGAGGATTATACGTTAAACACTTTAATCCTATTGCAATGGACTTGTAGGATTTGTGTAGAAATTGTGCAAGCCTAATTGGTAATATGTTAACGCCCAAAGATAGGAATTGCAAGCCCAACATTAGACCCAAAGTAGTTAAACTTAAGTCCGAACTAAGAACTGGACCCATGGATCGAACCGATGGGTCACCGGGTTAGAAAACCCCATGGGGCAACCCATGTGGGTCCCATGAGTGAGTCATGGCTTGCCACTTGGTGAGCAAGCAAAGGATAAGATGTGTGGATAGCAAGAAAGGAATAGTAAGGAGGTTGAAGTAAGGAGGTGGAAGTAAGGAGGTGGGATGACATCTTTACCATTTTACCCTCACCTTGTAAATCCTATAAATAGGAGAGGTTGTTGGTTATTTGTGCCTTGTTAATTTACACCAACATATTAGAGCAAATATTGAGAGAAAAATTGAGAAGAGTTAGACTTTCATAATTCAAGAAGAAGAAGAAAGGAAAGCTTAATCATTAAAGGTAATAAACCTTTAACCATTAATATTCATTCATTTGTAACTATGATAGAGAAGTGATTATTGGTGGAACATGTATCATAAGGAGAAACAAGGATGGCTATTAGAGGACTTAAACCTTAATAAGCCGTGTTATAAGTGAATCATAAGCATAGAAGTTATGAACTAATGAAGAACATGGAAGAATTGTAATTTTGTTGTTGATGGACAAATTGAAAACCATCGTGTATAATATTAGATGAAATATGTTTGGTTAGGATGTTAGAATGATGGAATGAATCCATTTTGAACGGTGTAAAAATCTCAAGTAACGAAGTTATGGTGAAATTTACGAGATTAGATGATAATCGTCGAAATCGTGAAAATTCTCGGAATGAAAGTTAAAAGTCACCGTTTAACTCGGAAACATTGGTTTTTGATGGAGAATAGTCTAAATTTGTATTTTAGAGTTGCAGACTCAAAAATGGTCAAATTCCGATTTAGAATGAAGAAATGAGCTTTAAACATTCACGAACACTCAATAAAGAACTTAATCGGTGAATTCCAAGTTAACGGATTAAAAAATGTAAGATTTTCTAATGAAATCGTAGTACACGTGATATGTGAGCTAACGGCTTTTGAACGAGCCAATTCCGACTTGGAATGAATAAGTTATGAGCCCGAAAAATTTACAGAAGAAGAGAACTGTGAAATTTATCTGAGGCTCAGGGCCGACACTGCAGCGTGGCCCAAAGAGGTAAAGCCGGCGCTGCAACGCCAGACCTAACCCTCAACCACTGTGAAGTGGCACCGCAGTGCGGCACATAGCAGTGCCGAAACCGGGCATCACATACTGGGAACTCACACCGCAACGCGAACCTTATAAGGAAAACTGGCCCCGCAGCGCCAGCACTAAGAAAGAAACAGTAAGAAATGAAAAATGTAGGCAAAAAGGTGGAAGTTGAGTACCGATAATTTATAACTTTAATTAACTTAAAGTAAACTCATTGAAGATGATTATAACCTTAAGAATTATATCTAAAGGTTGACGAAGATTACTTGAATGTAAATATAAAATAATACGATAAACCGTGACAGATATTAACCAATCTAAGGAATAATTAGATTGAGAAGAAGGGTAAGATAAATTAGTGACCATACATGATTGTTTATTACCTAATGTGGCATGTTATGTGATCATGCATTGTAGAATAATTAAAGACTCAAAGGAAAAGTATATTAGCTGTAGAAGACGCTGAAGGCAAGTATTCTAACCCTTGTCTAAGTTCTTCTGGACAAGCTTTGTAATTCATGTACCTTACACATGAATTGATGTATAATGAAGTCGAAGCCAATTCCTTTGGCTAGGCTTAATGTGTTTTGTGGATTTATTTATAATCTATCAAGATATTGTAAATGTTTCTATCTTTTGCCAAACTGTTTTGGTATTGATTTCAAAGAAAGACTGAGTATGAATAAACAAATGTTTTGTCGTCAAACGACAGGCATGTGAGGTTGCCAAAACTTAAACGTACATACGTTTAAAGAAGTAGTGTTGTACAACATAGAGTGCTATAGGCTGATCACCTAGATGTGCTCGTAAGATATATCGGACTTACGGACTTGGTGTCGGGTTGTCCTTTTCAAAGAAAGAATGAAATGCTCAAGGTCTTGAACCAAAATTTATGTTTAACTTATGATGTTCATTGTTAAACGTTTTAAAGAAAAGAGAAGTGCTATTTTGATTTATCTATAGTACTTCATAACTATTGATTCAGTTATAGAAGATATATGATTCATATCATTCAAACCTATTGCTTAATTGAAATTGTCATACTTGTTGAGCTAGTTATGCTCACTCTTGCTTGAACCATATGAAAGCAGCTAAAACCGAATAAACTGAAGGACCAGTAAAGATAGAGGGAAGGCTAAGGCAAATCAATAAGTTGCCTTTGTAATAGTATAGTATGAATGTTGTAATTATTTGATATTATGACAAATAACCTATGTAATGGTTATAAAGAACCTGGGAATGGTAATATTATTTTGGAATATATAGAAGACATATTCACTCTTTTGAAGTATTTCAATTGAATGTATATGTGAACTGTAGCACCGTGTAGCACCATATGTCAGGTTGGAAGATACCCGAATTTGGGGGCATCACATTAATACTAAGTCTCCTATATCAATCAAGTCTGTTAAGTCTGCCGCCACTTATCACAACACTTTTTCAATATATAAAACAATACCGAAGCAAAAGCAAAGGAAAATTAATATAGCTTTTGAGATAAACTAAGAGATGTTAGTTCCGTAAATAACTCAAACCAAATTTCCAGGATAATCATGATTTTAAGTTCCAAGATATTTGCGCCTATTTGACTTCTAATCATGATCCACTAAATCATGACTCTACCGCCATATATATCAAACTTCCTTTTCAACATAATAGATATGTCAATTCCGTAATACATGGAAAAGGTTAATAAAAAAAATTATGATAGCTATTTTCAAGGATTAGCATGCATGGCAATAACTACTAACCACTTAAAAATATGGTCAATAAAATTAGTTAGCAATTTATTATAAGAACTCTAAGCATGCACAAAAATACTAATCACTTTTAATGCACAAATAAAATGTCCTAGAGCCTTGTATTGAAAAATTAAATATTTGCAATGACCTTACATAATTTTCTTAGGACACAAATCTTCAAACTCTTTTCTCAATGATCCTTTTATCAACTACTTGAAATTTCACAGCAACTAATTTAGTACAAAATATTAAGTCATCATCAAAACAATAAGGTTAGAATATTAACAAGTCAACATTCTTCCTCTTTTTGATGATGACAATATAAAAAATTGTAACTCCCCCTAAATTCATGCATATTCAAAATTTCAGGATAGAATAAAAAAAAAGCCAATAATCAAAACTGATTATCATCATGTCTTTTGTTTAGGCATTATTCATCCTGCAAAACTGTTAGCTTCAACAAATACTAGATAAATAAAAACTTCTTCAATCAGCAACAAAAAATCAAATTATCTAATACTGGTGCCAACTAATCGTTCAAAAAAAAGAACCCATTCAAAAACAAGCTAGAAACAAAAACTTAATAAGTACAGGTGCTAACCAATCATTTTTTAAACAAAACCATATTTTAAATAAATAAAATATCAATAGAAAATCCTTCCAAGCAACAACAACCAATAGCAACATCCTTCCCCTAGTCTCCCCTTTTGTCATCAGGCAAAAAGGTCTTCAATCAATATCGTCAACATGCACCACGTTTAGAGGACGAGTAGTAAAGTAAGGACGATGTAGAAGACGATGTAGTTTTTCTTCCAAAGAAAACTCATGAGTAAAATGAGGAGGACGAGGAATAAAAGTCGTATTTGGTAGAGGAAGGTCTAAAAAATCTCCAACATACTCGGCCATCCAATTGCATCAAGCCCATTCAGGGATTGGAGAGTACATTCTAGCAAAATGCAGCTCCCGACCAACATCATTCATACGTACAGCCATAAAACCAGCAAATTCCCCAATTTGATAACTAACAAACTTAAGTTCTTGACTCAATTGATAAGAATTTCTGTTAATCTTCCTTTGAAGGGCATCAACCATTGCCACTGTTTGTAACTCAAAACCAGCTTGTAGATCGATAAACTCATCTTCTATTTGGGAAAAGCATTGTTTTAAATCATTAGCCCGAATGGGCAATTTTCCTTTTTCCAAAACCAAAAGCCTTTGTTTAACATCAATAATATCATTACGCATGGACTCTTGGTTCGTAAGAAGAGTCAATAAATTGACCACTTCAGGAGATGAGACTGAGGAATTGGGAAGCTTGGATAAAATAGGACTATCAGATGGCAAAACAGAACTTGGTGGAATAGGAGAAGGATCAGGAACAATCTGGACAAATAAACCATTAACAAACGATATATGAGACTGTTTTAGATTTGCAGAATTAATGAACTCATTATGTGAAACCATAATTTCATCATCAAGAACATTTTTGTAAGAAATAACCCATAAGGAAGACATTTTTTAACCTGCCGAATGCAACTGAGCATATGTGATAACATCATGAGAGAATAATTAAAAGAGACACATTTTAAAATCATAGCAACAACAACAAGATCTTGATACGCAAAATCTGCTCCACCACTAACTCGTGGAAACTGTGACGACCCGAGAATTTAGAAAATTTATTAAAATCTTAAATGATTGATTTAAGGTCACATAATAGGCCTAGACAGAAAATAAGTGTATGCGTTTGATATTTTCAGGAAGGAATTTTGAGAATTCAAAATTTCTTTTGGTAAATTATTCAGGATTATAGTATTATATGTACAAAAGGGGTTAAGGGTCAATGGATGACCAGATAAATTACATCTGTGTCAAACCCTAATCGTATATATTAAGAACGTCCACGTTCAGTTATAAAATTATTACGATTTATAAGAAACCCTAGAAATCGGTTATGGAAACCCTAATTTCAGTTCCGGGAATCTAAAACCCTAATTTGGTATTTGAAAACCCTAATTCGAGAAATTATCGGATAAGTATAATGCTTAAGTGCTATTAATTATAATAATAATTAGGGTAAAGCCTGATTAATTAGCAAACCCTAATTTTAGAATTTTTGAACCCTAATTGTTCTGTCATGAACCCTAATGTACAGTTATGGAATTAATTGCTAAATTAGCAATATTAATTAGGAAATATTAATCCTAATCAGTTAAAGTCATAATGTGATTAAGGAATTATAATATAATTAGGAATCCCTAATTATAATTTTAAAATCAAGATTTTTTTTTTAAAATCTAATTAGAAAATCTTAGAATTTTAATCGCAAAATCGTTAGGGTTAAATCCTAAAATGCTAAACCCTAAACCCTAAGGGTTATGGCCAATATCTAAAATGCCCTTCATGATAGAAATGAGAAGTCTAAAATGCCCTTGTGCATTATTAAAGGAAGAATTAAATTATTGGTGTAGAAATTACTAAAATACCCTTTTGTCCCATTTAGTGTATTATTATGAATTATTGCCACCAATTATTCCACACAAGCCAGCCATCTAGAAGTTACATATGTTACTATAGCATTACCAGCCCTTGAATCACTTAATTCCAACTTTGGATCAATTATTTTCAAGATTAAAAGAGAGAGAAAGGCTACTTTAATTCTCCTTTTCACCAAGCCATCCTCTCTCTAGAAATCCAAAAATTTGGAGTGAGAGAGAGAGATAAGATGAACTATGATCAAGAATCAGCAAGCCAAGATCAACAACAAAGGATCAAAATCAAAAATCAAAGCAAAAAGGTATTAAAAATCCTAAATTTTGAAATCCTTTGATTCTATGTTAATTGTTGGAATTGATTGTTTAAAGTTGTGTAATAGGGAGTCTATTAATGTTTTAAGTTGTTAAATTCAGGACCCATAACATCAAAGTGCTCAAAATTAAAGTTTTTCAACATTTGGAAAACTTGAAAAATCTCGTCTGACAGCAAATGTCAGACCCCATAGATCCGTGTGTGTTAAGTGTTTTTGATGTTTAAAGCTTGTAACATGTAGCCTGTTATGTGTTATTTAAGATACAAAAAGAATCAAAGCCAAATCAATTGTAGATCAAACGTTACAAGCAGTCAAACATGGTTGACCAAAACTGCCAAATCGCGAACCCAGAAATTCAAGAACAGATTGTCCGTGTCCAACTTTAACCGGACAGATCTTGTTCATGCTATGATGTTTTAGTGTTATGAAGCTTTGAAGTTGTAGTCCTACATGTTTTCTACATAATTCAATTGATAGATCACATAAACATTACACGATCATCAAGTTATAGAGGTCCAAAGTAGGCATCTCGAACTGTTCTTCGTGAAGAACAGCTCTGACAGCTACTTTGATGGCCAATATCTCCCAGATCTGATGTTTTGTAGCCATGATGTTTGTTGGATCTTGTAGTCTGTTATTTCCTCCACAAGATCTGACCAAGAACATTGCCAGAAACCTAAAGAGAAAAAAGTTATTCATGGTCAAAGTAGCTACCAGCGTCTGTCAGAAATTGCTTGGCTTGAAGCTCAAGAACACCTATAGCGACAGTTTCGTCGCTATAGGGCCCCTTTAGCGACGCTTATTTTCGAAAAATGCAGAAAATAATTAAATAAATAGAAAAAAATAATTTTTAATTATTAAAAATACATATTAAATTCTGAAAAATTATTTTAAATTCTGAAAAATAGTTTTTAACTATTTTGAGTATATTTCAAAAATATTTAATATTTTTGGAATATAAACGTTATTTATTTATTTAATTATAATATTAAATAAATTATTTAAAAATAGTTTTAATTCATGAAAAATCATGAAAAATTATATTATGATATTAGGAAATATTTGAAGTTATTTTTGATAACTTTTAATACTTTGTGATGAAATTCATTAATTAATCAATATTAATGATAATTAGTTTATTTAGTAAATATATTAAATAAATTATGAAAAAATAGAATTAATGCTTTAAAAATCATATAAAAATGATGTAAGTGTTAGAAAAATATTTTAAGTTATAAAATATAACTTTTGATATTTTGGCATGAAAATATTAATATTTTATTATTAATATCAGTTATTGGATAATAAATTTAAGTGTTTAAAAATTATATAAATATGATTTTAAGTTATTAAAAATACTTTGTGATATTATAATTATATTATAATATTATGTTATAATTTTCATTAATATTTAGCAATAAATAAATATTAGTGATAAAGGAATTATATGGTATTTAATTCATTAAATACAATATTAATGATCGAAAAATTTAGATAAATGATATTAATTATCTGAAAATTATTTCGAGCTTATGAAAATTATTTAGACTGATAATATGATTGTTTAAGATAATTGTTAAGTGTCAGACAGAGTTTAATTGAGCTTAGACTCGATAATTGTCTGACTAGACCGTCGGGATGATAGAATTTTGTCGATTTCAAGTCAGACCGAAATAATTTGACCTGATGCTAAGTTTTATGTGTTGTATAGACTGACAGTGTTATGTGTTATGTGTTTAGGTTATTCTATAACAACATTATACTGTGATGATATTATTCTAATATTGGAGATCTATATTATTAATATTAGGTCCCAGACGAAGCTTATTATATTGCGTTACAGTAATCAACGGATCAGGCAAGTTTTCAAGTTTCTTTTTACTTAAACTCTTCTAAGAGTAGTTTCAGTCAGATATGCTTATGAATTGTACTCTGTACATATTGCATGTATTCATCAGGTATGAAAGGCTGATGACCTTCATTACCATTTAGTTCAGACATAATTATTCCTGTTCAATACTTGTTCAGTCAAAGTGTTGTTCATGCTAATTCACAAATACATTGTGAAGGATAGCCGGCTTATTATTCAGACTCTTTCAATCATGATATATCTTTACATTGTTTTAAAACTTGCTGGGCAACCTTCATGCTCACCCTTGCTATATCATGATAAAATATTGCAGATAAGGTGAATACGGCCAGATACAGGAAAAGGATAATGCCTAGTTCAGCTTGGGATAGAATGTGCAGCTAGAGTGTAATGGTATAGTTTGTAATAGTATAATTTATGATTTGTGTATTAGTTAATGTTACTCGATTTTGGGGAATAGTGTGTAAAGTTTAATGTATAAACAATTTATGTTTATATATTCCGCAACAGTTGTAGAATGATTGTACCAGATTCGCGACGATCCAGGACCAGGATTTGGGGCTGTCACAGAAACAGATTGTAGCGTATCAACTTATGCAAAACACATGCAGTTGGACACACATCAACAGTCTTTGGGGTAAACAGAGTAGACAAAGAAGAATCATTCATAACAGTACGAAGTTTCTCAAGGGGAGGAAAAGGAATATTAACAGCACCCTTTAAAGTAAAAGGACAAGGACCAGAAGATGGAATACCAAAAATACTTTCGAAATCAACAATTGTGAAAAATAAAGATTTTCCCTTCACTAAAGATGTGTAACAATCCCCATTACGTTCCAGATTTATGTAAAATTGTTGTACCAACCGAGGATACGCTTTAGTTAGGGGAAAAAGCATAGCAGACATACCACAAGAAGTGAAAAGATTTTCTAAAGAGGTATTTTTGAAAAAGAATAAATCCATGATTTTTTCGTAGACAAATTGATTTGTAGCAATTGAAGTTTTGAAGCGGGCTTCAAAACTCTGACCTCTAAAGAAATTATCTGGTAGATCAGAAGAAGAGAAAGGATTTACCAGAGTCGATGAAGATTCAGGTTGAGAGGAGGGAAGTTCGGCACCTAGAGATGGTTGTGGCTTCTCTTTTTGACTAGATGTTGAAAACTTCAGGAATGAAAAACTTGAATCAAACCCATCAGACAGAGTAGCATCGTCGGACGAGATATGCACGGATGCCTGACGATTCTGTAAGACCCCGAATTTTATGAAATAAAAATATTCAATTTTTCTTATAATTACGATTCAGTAAATGGTTAAATTGATAAAAAGTTAAAGTTAAATGTGATATATGAATTTCTTTTCAAAATACGCAAGTGGTTATAAAATAATCATTGTTGTCGGGGAATATTCGTTTGGTCGTGGAATATTCTTTCTGTCGGGGAATATTCGTACGACGGTGCAGCTATTTGTGGGCCCCATAACGAATAACTGTCGGGTGAGGAAAACGACAAATTTGAATTTTTACAAATAACGGCGTAGTTGTTACCGTTAACACTGTTGGAATACCCGGTGGTTAAAATACAGTAATACGCGTTATTGCACAGTAGCACACGGTATTGCATAGTATTTTTGAAATTATTGATTCTTACGTAAGAAGGCACTACTCAATAATTGTTACAGTAATTACTGTTCAATATTTTATTTTATTGATTCAATAATTGCTACGTTGAAATTTTGTATTCTTGTTGTTCAATAATTATTGCTGCACAGTATTTCCCATTATCAGATCAATAATTCATATTATTTGAATAATATTATTAGATAATATTATTGGCAATGTCTAAAAAGTTCTGTCTAAGGAGAGGTTTGGTCATCTAATTGCGCGCCAGTAAGGAGAAATCCTTATTGGAAAGCCCCCTCTTTCCTGGAAACGGCCTGGTTGTCATAAATGTGATTCTGTAATATTATTTGTGAATAATTAATTATTGATTCATATGATAAGGAAATATTTATTTTATGTGGATATAAATGAGGGATATATTTTTGTGGTTAAAAAAGAAGGAGTTAATGTTGAGGTATTTTATCTATATTTTTGTCGGAACGGAGGTATTGAAAATCAAATTAGGGTTTTTGAGATATTTTGCGGGCGTTATAATTTTTAATCTGACCGTTGGATCGTTGTAATTTTTGGATATGTTATACATATATAAGTTGAGTATATGTTCACAAATTTTGAACCGTTAAAAATGAACGTATAATTTATTATGAATTTTACAAGATGACTGGTTCAGAAATTGTTGAATTTTCGGAGTTTATCATTTTGATAGAAAATTCTAGAATTGGTGGGCCCCACTTGTGGTTGGTGAAGAAATGTGCTGAATTATATTTCAAATGTGGTGTGTGGGAATAGTAACAGGTAAAGCCATCAGGTTGCAGGTCAAACCTACCAAAATTTTCCTATAAATAGAGGGCTAAGTTAGAATTGAAAATCACACCAGAAACATAAGCTTTCTCTCTTTCTCTCTCTATATTATGAAGCATATTTTGTGAGTTTTTAGATACTTTGAGAGTTGATATTCAGTGCAAGGTTCCTTCGGCTTTACATTCCGGTCAGAAGTACTGCTGTTTTGAGGTAAGGGATAGTAAGGGATAGTACGGAATTTTAAGGGTTGTTATGTTTTTCAGTTTCGTAATTTTTCTGACCTTCAAAAATTCTGAAAAAATTTGAAATGATATTTTGATGAGTTTTATTGATTGTGTCCAAAAATGGTGATTTTTGGATGTATAGATTGAGAGTTATGAATTTTATGAGAAAAGACTATTTTAAAAGTAACCGCTTATAATTCCTTGTGGTTAACTCAAAAATTGATGAAATTTTTATTGGGAGTACATGTATATGATAGAAGTATACTCTGTGAATTTCAGAATTTTTAGATAAAAGTATAATTTTTGATAATTGTTTAAATATTCGGCTGTTTTGGCCATATGAAAAATAGTAAATGACTTTTAAAAATTCTGAGAAAAATATATGTTCACTATGGGACTATATTATGCTAAATTCCAGAAAAGAAATATTTTTGGAACTGATTTGGTATTTTTTATGAAAATGGTCTAGTTATGATTAAATGAATTAAATATGTTATGTGAAGTAAGAAAATTGAAAAATAGGATTTTATGACTTGAGAATCCTATATGAGGTATATGCAGATTTTTGATGAGGGTTTTGATTATTGGTGATAAAATCTTATGAGTTTCGTATTTTAGAATGATTAAATGCATTATTTAGTAAAGTGTAAACAATTTAAATAAATTGTTTATAAGCTTAAGAAATATTATTCTTTCAATATCATTATACCGAAATACTGGTATGGATTTTATTGTGGAATTTCTACCTTTTTGTGTCGGGTTTACTATTTATGAGTTACTATTCACGATAAAAATTGGTTTCTTTTTCTAACCAAATTATAGTTGATTTACGAATATTACTCTTGAGATTAAAACTAGATGTTGATCATATTATTTTTATTATTATATATAATATTTTTATAACCCTAATGATGATATTTCTCTTTGACTTGAGTGTAAAGATGGGTAGATTTTTGGTATGATCATGACTATGGGTTATCTTTGGCCAGTAGTGCAAAGTTGAATCGTTGATTGGTATGATCATGACCGTTGAATTTATAAGTGAATATCTTTAGCTTAAGTGCAAAGGTGAATTGATCAACATTGTTATAATTATTGTTTATATAAATTCTGAAATGATTATATATTTCTTTGAGATATTAATATCTTTGGCCTGTAGTGCAAAGATGAAATATTGATGAATATCTTTGGCCTGTAGTGCAAAGATGAATTGTTGATGAATATCTTTGGCCCGTAGTGTAAAGATGACATGTTGTTGAATATCTTTAGCCAGTAGTGCAAAGATGAACAGATGTTGAGATAAACATGACCAACTGGTGATACAAATGAATATCTTTGGCCGTAGTGCAAAGATGAAGTTATTAGTATGATTATGAACAGGAAATGTGATTTGGTGTAACCATGATCTTTGATGTTTCAGGTAAAGATAGGAGATGAAAATTGTAAGACCCCAACTTATTAATGAATAAAATCAAATTTTCTCTAAATATTATTGTGAATAATAAGGGGTTAATTTGATATAATACTTTGGTTATGGGTGAAATGTTCAAATTTTGCAAAATAAGCAAGTGGTTATAAAATATTTATTTTTGGTCGGTGAATATTCGGTTGGTCGTGGAATATTCTTGCTGTCGGGGAATATTCGTACGACGACGCAGCCTTGTGTGGGCCCCATAACGGAAAGCGATTGGATGAAGAAAACGACAAGTATAAGTTGTTTATAAATAACGGCGTAGTTGTTACCTTTAATACTGCTGGAATACCCGGTGGTTAAAATACAGTAGCACACGGTATTGCACCAATTATTGATTCTTACGTAAGAAGGCACTACTCAATAATTATTACAGTAGTTATTATTCAATATTTTATTTATTCAATAATTGCTGCGTTGATATTTTATATTATTGTTGTTTCAATAATTGTTGCTGCACAGTATTTTCATTTATCAGATCAATAATTCATATTATTTGAATAATATTATTAGATAACATTATTGGCAATGTCTAGAAAGTTCTGTCTAAGGAGAGGTTTGGTCATCTAATTGCGCGCCAGTAAGGAGAAATCCTTATTGGAAAGCCCCCTCTTTCCTGGGAACGGCCTGGTTGTCATAAATGTGATTCTGTAATATTATTTGTGAATAATTAATTATTGATTCATATGATAAGGAAATATTTATTTTATGTGGATATAAATGAGGGATATATTTTTGTGGTTAAAAATGAAGGAGTTAATGTTGAGGTTTTTGTCAGTATTTTTGTCGGAATGGAGGTATTAAAAATCAGGGTTTTTGAGATAGTTTGCGGGGGTTATAATTTTTAATCCGACCGTTGGATCGTGGTAATTTTTGGATATGTTATACATATATAAGTTGAGTATATGTCCACAAATTTTGAACCGTTAAAAATGAACGTATGATTTATTATGAATTTTACAAGATGACTGGTTCAGAAATTGTTGAATTTTCGGAGTTTATCATTTTGATGGAAAATTCTAGAATTGGTGGGCCCCACTTGTGGTTGGTGAAGAAATGTGCTGAATTATATTTCAAATGTGGTGGGTGGGAATAGTAGCAGGTAAAGCCATCAGGTTGCAGGTCAAACCTACTAAAATTTTCCTATAAATAGAGGGCTAAGTTAGAATTGAAAATCACACCAGAAACAAGTTTTCTCTCTTTCTCTCTCTAGATTATTGAGTGTATTTTGTGAGTATTTAGATACTTTGAGAGTTTCTATTCATCAGAGCAAGTTTCTTTCAGCCTTATACCGGTATTCCGACCAGAAGTACTGATATTTTGAGGTAAGGGATATTATTTTCTTCTTAATGATATTATTTTCTTCAATATCATTATGCTGAAATATTGATATGAGTTTTTATCAAATTTGGAACTTTTTGTGTCGGGGGTTACTATTCACGTATACGACACTATTCACCGAAAAATAAAATTTTCTCTTTTTGTCCAAGATGTCTATTATGGTTACTATCTTTGATTGTATCCATGTTTTGATCTTTATTTTTGAATTCTGCTTCACAATTGATTACTATGAAGTATTATTGATCTTGGATAAACTGTTATACGAATCCCTACTATTTGTCCTTCTGTCTCATTGGATTCGTCCTCTTTAAGATATTTTTCATCATCCTCAGTCCTAAATGATGATATTACTGAATATCTTTGGCCTGTAGTGCAAAGATGTATAATTACTTGATGAATATCTTTGGCCTGTAGTGCAAAGATGAACAGGTGTTGAGATGAACATGACCGACTGATGATACAAATGAATATCTTTGGCCTGTAGTGCAAAGATGAATATTTGGTTAAAGATGATTATTAATTGATGTTACAGGGATAAAATATTGATGATGGACTTTTAAATCTTAGAAGATAGTAGAATTCTTTCTCTACTTGACTCTTCTAATGGTTTGCTGTTTCCGCTGCAGTTGTTGATCTAAAACTTGTTGTCGATTATATTTTATCAGATTTTTCCCTGTTGAAGACTAACGATAATTTGTTGTATATTATCTTAGTCATAATATTCTTTACTGGGCTAGTTGAGCTCACCCTTTTCCTTTTTGTTCCATTTTTCTTCTCAGGAGGTGAGAACATAGCAGGATCTAGTCGGGGTATGGAGTGATGGTTCTAGAAAGATGTATTAGCAGTCCTCACTATTTCTGTAAAATAGTGTTTGAATAATTGTAATGAGGATTTATTTGAGTGTGGATATTGTCTAGAAGACAATATTTGTATTTAAACTCACAGTATGTGTTGTCGTATTTTGCACGACAATTGTATTATTGAAGTTGTAGTTTGCTTTCTGTACCATGTATTTGGCGACTCAGAATGGGTGTTGTATACCTATTCTGGGGGCGTCACAGTTGGTATCAGAGCTTAGGGATATGATCCCTGGCTGAGATGTGAGACAAGAACTAGGAGGGGAGAGACGGGGAATTCCTTCGCTAGTATGACCTGACTAAGTTTATTTGGTGTTTATTTGGTCGGTCAGAGTATAGGGATAATATATGACATGACTATTAACCCTTGTTTTATGGCAGTATTTAAGAATGGCAGCTGAGAACGTTAATAATGGAGTAAATCAGACCGTGGAGACACCTTTGATCACTACCCAGGGGAACGTGCAACAGGAAGGCAATATTCCTCCTGTAAACAACGTTACCGAGCAAACGATGAATGATGGAATGTTTAGGAGCTTTTTGCAGTTCATGCAAAATCAGACGAGGGAGACTCGTGTGCAGAATACGGGTGGAAATGATAACAACGCGCGGTTTGTCACAGCTAAGCAGTTCAAAGAATTGGGACCACCAGAATTTAAGGGAAAGCCGGATCCGATCATGGCGGAAACGTGGGTCAAGCAAATTACCAAGATATTTGATGTCTTGGGATGCACGGAGGAACAGAAGGTTCCATTCGCCACATTTATGTTCCGCGGTGAGGCAGACTACTGGTGGGAGTCTGTGAAGCGTACCCAGCCTGACGCACTCAACATGTCCTGGGAAACATTTCAAAAACTGTTCAATGACAAGTACTTTCCTGAAAGTATTCGTCATATGAAGGAGGTTGAGTTTATTAGACTGGAACAAAACAACATGACGGTGTCCCAGTACGAGGCGAAGTTTGCAGAGTTATCCAGGTTTGCACCTCATTTGGTCGAAAATGAGGAACGAATGACAAGGATGTTTCTGAGAGGTCTAAAACCCGAGATTCGACAATATCTTATCTCTCATAAATTTTCTTTATATTCAGATGTTGTAAACAGGGCTCAATTATTAGAGCGAGATAATGAGTATGTGCAACCGAGGGACCACAACCAGGGTCATACCGGTGGCGGCAGTCATCGAAGCAATGAAAACCAGCAGGGAGGAAAACATTCGGACAAAAGCGGTAACCACTCTGGTGGTAATCGTGGTCGTGATAATAGAAGGAGCGAGTCGGGAGGAGATTTCAAGAAGAGAAGGTACAACAATGATAACGTGAAGACGTCAGCACAAACATCAACTGTTTCTAGGGGAGGAGAACGACCACCGGTCGTATGTTACAAATGTGGGAAAGAGGGACATATCAGCCCAAACTGCCCACAACAATCCAAGGTATGTTATAACTGTGGAAAGGAAGGTCATATAGCTCGAGAGTGTTCTGTAGCAAAACCAAGTTCAGCGGGGATGGTGACTCCAAAAGTTATCCCGGATAAGTCGAAATCAGCGGTTCCTGGAAGGGCGTTTGTCGTTACTGGCCAAAACGCGAGAAACCCGAACGAGGTGATCACGGGTAAGCTAATCTTGAATTCTTGCGAAGTTTATACTTTACTAGATACCGGTTCTACCCATTCTTTTATCTCTCCTGCTTGTGCTCAACGTTTAAACTTGACTCCGGAGAAATTGGACTTTAACTTATCTGTTGAAACTCCGTTGGGTGAAACCTTCGTTACATCTACAGTTTATAAATCTTGCATGATCCAAGTTGGCACTATCACATTACCTGTTGATCTTATCTCTTTAAAGATACTTGCTTTTGATGTGATTTTAGGAATTGATTGGTTAACCACTCATCATGCTAAAATTGATTGTTTTCGTAAGGTTGTTAGTTTTCATATTCCTAACCAACCTGTCATACGAATTCAAACTACTAAACCACTAAAATCAGTCACTGTCATATCAAGCCACAAAGCTATTCGTTTATTGAAAAACGGATGTCAAGCTTTCTTAGCCCATGTTATGGATTTGAACAAAGACAAGTCAGATTTGAATAATATTTCTATTGTTAGAGAATTTTCCGATGTATTTCCTGAAGAACTTCCCGGTCTACCCCCGGAACGAGAAATTGAATTCTTTATTGACCTTGAACCCGGTACAAAGCCCATTTCTAAAACCCCATATCGAATGGCTCCTATTGAACTTCAGGAGTTAAAAGTCCAACTACAGGAGTTGTTGGACATCGGTTTTATTCGTCCTAGTACGTCTCCTTGGGGTGCTCCTGTTTTATTCGTAAAGAAGAAAGACGGGAGTATGCGACTTTGTATTGACTATCGAGAATTGAACCATGTCACCATCAAGAATAGGTATCCGCTACCTCGCATTGATGACCTGTTTGACCAGTTGCAAGGAGCACAATTCTTTTCAAAGATCGATCTTCGTTCTGGATATCATCAGCTGAAGATTAAAACTGAGGATATTCCAAAGACTGCCTTCAGAACTCGGTACGGGCATTATGAATTCTTAGTAATGTCTTTTGGATTGACTAATGCTCCTGCTGCCTTCATGGATATGATGAACCGTGTATTCAAAGAATATTTGGATCAGTTCGTTGTTGTCTTTATTGATGACATCCTCATCTATTCCAAAAGCCGTGAAGATCATGAGCGCCATTTGAAGCTGGTACTGCAAAGGCTTCGTGAAAACAAGCTATATGCCAAACTGAAGAAATGCGAGTTCTGGCTTGAGGAAGTAGCATTCCTTGGGCACGTGGTGTCAAAACATGGAGTATCTGTCGACCCGGCGAAGATTGAAGCCATACAAAGTTGGGAGCAACCGAAGTCGGTAACCGAAGTACGTAGCTTTCTGGGCTTAGCTGGTTATTATCGGAGATTTGTGGAAGGATTTTCTCGAATCGCTACTCCGTTAACTCAGCTGACTCGGAAAGATACAAAATTCGTATGGAGTGAGGAATGCGAGAAGAGTTTCCAAGAACTCAAGAGGAGACTCATTTCGGCACCTGTTTTGACAATACCATCTGGTTCGGATGGATTTGTTATCTACAGCGATGCTTCAGGCAAA
The DNA here is from genome assembly GCA_016801055.1 of Panax notoginseng. Lineage (NCBI taxonomy): Eukaryota > Viridiplantae > Streptophyta > Magnoliopsida > Apiales > Araliaceae > Panax > Panax notoginseng. Next base: position 120,330,674 of record CM029019.1, read on the forward strand.
GGGTTAGGATGTGTTCTCATGCAACATGGGAAAGTCATAGCCTATGCCTCACGACAACTCAAAGAATATGAGAGGAATTATCCTACTCATGATTTGGAGTTGGCAGCAGTCGTTTTTGCGTTGAAGATCTGGAGACACTACCTGTATGGGGAGAAAGTGGAGATCTATACAGATCATAAAAGCCTCAAATATTTCTTCACCCAAAAGGAACTCAACATGCGGCAACGACGTTGGCTTGAGCTGTTGAAAGATTACGATCATACCATCCAATACCATCCTGGAAAAGCAAACGTAGTAGCTGACGCATTGAGTAGAAGATCATATGCGGGTACGAGTGCAATGTTTTTAACACAAAGGCCCATTTTGTATGACTTGCAAAGGATGGAGATAGAGATGAAGGCTCCAAGTACCCACATGATGATATCAAATATACGAGTAGAACCGACTTTAATCGATAAAGTTAAAGCTGCTCAAGCTACGGATATAGAGCTGATGCGTATGAAGAAGAAAGTGCAAGAAGGTGCTATTCCAGAAGCAAGAATCGATGAAGAAGGAATACTTCGAGTCAACTCCAGACTTTGTGTTCCTAACGATTTTGACTTGAAGCATAGAATAATGATGGAGGCACACAACACACCGTTTGCAATCCATCCTGGGAGTACCAAAATGTATCACGATCTTCGACATACATTTTGGTGGAGCAATATGAAAAGAGAGATCGCGGAGTTTATCTCGAGATGTTTAACTTGTCAACGTGTAAAAGCGGAGCATCAAGTACCAAAGGGTCCATTGCAACCACTTGAGATTCCGAAATGGAAGTGGGAACACATTACTATGGATTTTGTTACAGGTCTTCCCAAGGTTTCTCAAGGCATAGATGCGATTTGGGTTATTGTTGATAGATTAACCAAGTCCGCTCATTTCTTGCCGATACGTGAGACTTATTCCCTTGAACGTCTTGCTAGTATGTACGTGAACGAGATTGTGAGATTGCATGGCATGCCAGTATCCATAGTTTCGGATCGTGACCCAAGATTCACTTCACGATTTTGGGTTAGCTTGCAGAAAGCTATGGGCACGGATTTACGATTCAGTTCAGCATACCATCCTCAAACGGACGGACAATCAGAGAGGACTATTCAAACTCTTGAAGATCTATTAAGACTTTGTGTCTTAGATCTCAAAGGGAGTTGGGATAAGTACCTACCATTGGTGGAATTCTCCTACAACAACAGTTATCAGGCGAGCATAGGTATGGCTCCATTTGAGGCGTTGTATGGAAGAAAATGTCGTTCTCCAGTATGCTGGGACGAGGTGGGTGAAGCAACATTGTTGGGACCAGAATTGGTACGCATTACTACAGAGAAGATCCAAACGATTCGACAACGTATACAAACGGCACAGGATCGACAAAAGAGTTATGCGGATCTTCATCGGAAGGACGTGGAATTTAATATTGGGGATCATGTATTGTTACGTGTTGCACCATGGAAGGGAGTTACAAGATTTGGGAAGAGAGGAAAGCTCAATCCAAGATTTGTTGGTCCATTTGAGATTCTTGAGCGAATAGGAAATGTGGCATATAGACTCGCATTACCTCCAAGCATGTCTCGTGTTCATAATGTTTTTCACATATCTATGCTTCGTAAATATGTTAAAGACCCGAACCACATTATTGAGTTAGAACCAGACGAGATAGCTGAAGATTTAACGTACGAGGAGGTACCTGTTAAGATCTTGGATAGGAAAGAGCATGTCCTACGCACGAAGGTTATACCACAAGTTAAGGTTTTGTGGAGAAACCATGCTATTGAAGAAATGACCTGGGAGTTGGAATCAGAAATGAAAGCGAGGTATCCTCACCTTTTTGAAACATCAGGTACGTACGTCAATTTCGAGGACGAAATTTCATAAGGAGGGGAGGTTGTAAGACCCCAACTTATTAATGAATAAAATCAAATTTTCTCTAAATATTATTGTGAATAATAAGGGGTTAATTTGATATAATACTTTGGTTATGGGTGAAATGTGCAAATTTTGCAAAATAAGCAAGTGGTTATAAAATATTTATTTTTGGTCGGTGAATATTCGGTTGGTCGTGGAATATTCTTGCTGTCGGGGAATATTCGTACGACGACGCAGCCTTGTGTGGGCCCCATAACGGAAAGCGATTGGATGAAGAAAACGACAAGTATAAGTTGTTTATAAATAACGGCGTAGTTGTTACCGTTAATACTGCTGGAATACCCGGTGGTTAAAATACAGTAGCACACGGTATTGCACCAATTATTGATTCTTACGTAAGAAGGCACTACTCAATAATTGTTACAGTAGTTATTATTCAATATTTTATTTATTCAATAATTGCTGCGTTGATATTTTATATTATTGTTGTTTCAATAATTGTTGCTGCACAGTATTTTCATTTATCAGATCAATAATTCATATTATTTGAATAATATTATTAGATAACATTATTGGCAATGTCTAGAAAGTTCTGTCTAAGGAGAGGTTTGGTCATCTAATTGCGCGCCAGTAAGGAGAAATCCTTATTGGAAAGCCCCCTCTTTCCTGGGAACGGCCTGGTTGTCATAAATGTGATTCTGTAATATTATTTGTGAATAATTAATTATTGATTCATATGATAAGGAAATATTTATTTTATGTGGATATAAATGAGGGATATATTTTTGTGGTTAAAAATGAAGGAGTTAATGTTGAGGTTTTTGTCAGTATTTTTGTCGGAATGGAGGTATTAAAAATCAGGTTTTTGAGAATATTGCGGGGGTTATAATTTTTAATCCGACCGTTGGATCGTGGTAATTTTTGGATATGTTATACATATATAAGTTGAGTATATGTCCACAAATTTTGAACCGTTAAAAATGAACGTATGATTTATTATGAATTTTACAAGATGACTGGTTCAGAAATTGTTGAATTTTCGGAGTTTATCATTTTGATGGAAAATTCTAGAATTGGTGGGCCCCACTTGTGGTTGGTGAAGAAATGTGCTGAATTATATTTCAAATGTGGTGGGTGGGAATAGTAGCAGGTAAAGCCATCAGGTTGCAGGTCAAACCTACCAAAATTTTCCTATAAATAGAGGGCTAAGTTAGAATTGAAAATCACACCAGAAACAAGTTTTCTCTCTTTCTCTCTCTAGATTATTGAGTGTATTTTGTGAGTATTTAGATACTTTGAGAGTTTCTATTCATCAGAGCAAGTTTCTTTCAGCCTTATACCGGTATTCCGACCAGAAGTACTGATATTTTGAGGTAAGGGATATTATTTTCTTCTTAATGATATTATTTTCTTCAATATCATTATGCTGAAATATTGATATGAGTTTTTATCAAATTTGGAACTTTTTGTGTCGGGGGTTACTATTCACGTATACGGCACTATTCACGTATACGGCACTATTCACGAATACGGCACTATTCACCGAAAAATAAAATTTTCCCTTTTTGTCCAAGATGTCTATTATGGTTACTATCTTTGATTGTATCCATGTTTTGATCTTTATTTTTGAATTCTGCTTCACAATTGATTATTATGAAGTATTATTGATCTTGGATAAACTGTTATACGAATCCCTACTATTTGTCCTTCTGTCTCATTGGATTCGTTCTCTTTAAGATATTTTTCATCATCCTCAGTCCTAAATGATGATATTACTGAATATCTTTGGCCTGTAGTGCAAAGATGTATAATTACTTGATGAATATCTTTGGCCTGTAGTGCAAAGATGAACAGGTGTTGAGATGAACATGACCGACTGATGATACAAATGAATATCTTTGGCCTGTAGTGCAAAGATGAATATTTGGTTAAAGATGATTATTAATTGATGTTACAGGGATAAAATATTGATGATGGACTTTTAAATCTTAGAAGATAGTAGAATTCTTTCTCTACTTGACTCTTCTAATGGTTTGCTGTTTCCGCTGCAGTTGTTGATCTAAAACTTGTTGTCGATTATATTTTATCAGATTTTTCCCTGTTGAAGACTAACGATAATTTGTTGTATATTATCTTAGTCATAATATTCTTTACTGGGCTAGTTGAGCTCACCCTTTTCCTTTTTGTTCCATTTTTCTTCTCAGGAGGTGAGAACATAGCAGGATCTCGTCGGGGTATGGAGTGATGGGTCTAGAAAGATGTATTAGCAGTCCTCACTATTTCTGTAAAATAGTATTTGAATAATTGTAATGAGGATTTATTTGAGTGTGGATATTGTCTAGAAGACAATATTTGTATTTAAACTCACAGTATGTGTTGTCGTATTTTGCACGACAATTGTATTATTGAAGTTGTAGTTTGCTTTCTGTACCATGTATTTGGCGACTCAGAATGGGTGTTGTATACCTATTCTGGGGGCGTCACAAAAATTATCTTCGTCCTGGATGAGAAGAGGAATTTAGAACTACAATTATGATTATGAATTATTCATATGATTGTGGACCAGAATTGTTGATTGATGTTACAGGGATAAAACATTGTTGATGGATTTTTAACATGGAGAAGATAATAGACTTTATAGTCTATTTGACTCTTCTAATGGATTGCTCGTTCCGCTGCAACTATGGTTGAAATTTTTATTATTTACCATATGTTCTAAATATCTGATTTATTATTGATGAATGCTATTGATAATTTAATTATCTTTAGTCATGATATTCTTTACTGAGCTAGTTGTGCTCACCCTTTTGCTTCACAATTCCTTTCTGGTAATAAGAGTGTAGCTGGGTCGAGCGAGGGTAACGGGGAAATAGAACGGTGGTCTCTAGCTGTGGATGTTCTCCCGAAGCAGTATAGAAAAGTTTATTTAGTAGTTTTATTTGGTGAATCCAATAGGGTAAGGTGTACCCAACGTTGGAAGGGTGGTTTGCCACTATCATACAAGATGTCTAACGACATACAACCTCGTGTCATCATAAGACAGGGATGTGCTCATCCACTTGCTGAGTATATATACGAGCACTACCTATATAATCTTGGTGTTTGTTTGAAGTATAATTCTCAATTAGAGACAGTAGAGATAATGATATGTCAAGAGAAGACTCACCATTGGGAAGAATATGATAGTAATCTTCTCGTTTTTCTTTGGGGTCTATTGGGTCAACCAAGAATAATTCTGTGGACATATGGTATCTATCATAACCTAGACGCATGACCTCCCATGTACGAAGGTTTCCTTGAGCACTTCCCAAAGATTCTAATTTCTAAAACAATTTTTGACTGTACCTTTATTCAGGTACCTTTGTGAGGTGCTGATACATGATGGTGTCCAATGTCACATTTGGTATATATTTGTATCCAAACTCACAGCATATGTGTTGTTGTATTTTGCACGACAATTGTTGTAATAAAGTTGTTGTTGTTTTCTGTACCACGTATTTGACGACTCAGAATGGGTTGGATGGAATGGACCTATTTTGGGGTTGTCACAGGTGGTATCAGAGCTTAGGGATATGGTCTCTGGCGGAGATCGGGGAATATAACTAGGAGGGGAGAGATGAGTAAATCCTTCGCTAGTGTGTCCTACCTAAGCTTATTTGTTGGTCAATCATAATATCGGGATATTATGTGATATGTTAATTTGTTAAATTAACCCTTGTTTTGAAGCTGTATTCTAGAATGATATTTGAAATACAGGAGATGAGCAATGGAGAAATTATGATGACAGGAAAGATGGAGTCTGAAATGAAAGGAAGGTATTCTCAACTCTTTGAAATACCAGGTACGTAAATTTCGAGGACGAAATTTCATAAGGAGGGGAGATTGTAAGACCGCGAATTTTATGAAATAAAAATATTCAATTTTTCTTATAATTATGATTCAGTAAATGGTTAAATTGATAAAAAGTTAAAGTTAAATGTGATATATGAATTTCTTTTCAAAATACGCAAGTGGTTATAAAATAATCATTGTTGTCGGGGAATATTCGTTTGGTCGTGGAATATTCTTTCTGTCGGGGAATATTCGTACGACGGCGCAGCTATTTGTGGGCCCCATAACGAATAACTGTCGGGTGAAGAAAACGACAAATTTGAGTTTTTACAAATAACGACGTAGTTGTTACCATTAACACTGTTGGAATACCCGGTGGTTAAAATACAGTAATACGCGTTATTACACAGTAGCACACGGTATTGCATAGTATTTTTAAAATTATTGATTCTTACGTAAGAAGGCACTACTCAATAATTGTTACAGTAATTACTATTCAATATTTTATTTTATTGATTTAATAATTGCTACGTTGAAATTTTGTATTATTGTTGTTCAATAATTATTGCTGCACAGTATTTCCCATTATCAGATCAATAATTCATATTATTTGAATAATATTATTAGATAACATTATTGGCAATGTCTAGAAAGTTCTGCCTAAGGAGAGGTTTGGTCATCTAATTACGCGCCAGTAAGGAGAAATCCTTATTGGAAAGCCCCCTCTTTCCTGGAAACGGCCTGGTTGTCATAAATGTGATTCTGTAATATTATTTGTGAATAATTAATTATTGATTCATATGATAAGGAAATATTTATTTTATGTGGATATAAATGAGGGATATATTTTTGTGGTTAAAAAAGAAGGAGTTAATGTTGAGGTATTTTATCTATATTTTTGTCGGAACGGAGGTATTGAAAATTAAATTAGGGTTTTTGAGATATTTTGCGGGCGTTATAATTTTTAATCCGACCGTTGGATCGTGGTAATTTTTGGATATGTTATACATATATAAGTTGAGTATATGTTCACAAATTTTGAACCGTTAAAAATGAACGTATAATTTATTATGAATTTTACAAGATGACTGGTTCAGAAATTGTTGAATTTTCGGAGTTTATCATTTTGATGGAAAATTCTAGAATTGGTGGGCCCCACTTGTGGTTGGTGAAGAAATGTGCTGAATTATATTTTAAATGTGGTGGGTGAGAATAGTAGCCGGTAAAGCCATCAGGTTGCAGGTCAAACCTACCAAAATTTTTCTATAAATAGAGGGCTAAGTTAGAATTGAAAATTACACCAGAAACATAAGCTTTCTCTCTTTCTCTCTCTATATTATGAAGCATATTTTGTGAGTTTTTAGATACTTTGAGAGTTGATATTCAGTGCAAGGTTCCTTCGGCTTTACATTCTGGTCAGAAGTACTGCTGTTTTGAGGTAAGGGATAGTAAGGGATAGTAAGAAATTTTAAGGGTTGTTATGTTTTTCAGTTTCGTAATTTTTCTGACCTTCAAAAATTCTGGAAAAATTTGAAATGATATTTTGATGAGTTTTATTGATTGTGTCCAAAAATGGTGATTTTTGGATGTATAGATTGAGAGTTATGAATTTTATGAGAAAAGACTATTTTAAAAGTAACCGCTTATAATTCCTTGTGGTTAACTCGAAAATTGATGAAATTTTTATTGGGAGTACATGTATATGATAGAAGTATACTCTGTGAATTTCAGAATTTTTAGATAAAAGTACAATTTTTGATAAATATTTAAATATTCGGCTGTTTTGGCCATATGAAAAATAGTAAATGACTTTTAAAAATTCTGAGAAAAATATATGTTCACTATGGGACTATATTATGCTAAATTCCAGAAAAGAAATATTTTTGGAACTGATTTGGTATTTTTCATGAAAATGGTCTAGTTATGATTAAATGAATTAAATATGTTATGTGAAGTAAGAAAATTGAAAAATAGGATTTTATGACTTGAGAATCCTATATGAGGTATATGCACATTTTTGATGAGGGTTTTGATTATTGGTGATAAAATCTTATGAGTTTGGTATTTTAGAATGATTAAATGCATTATTTAGTAAAGTGTAAACAATTTAAATAAATTGTTTATAAGCTTAAGAAATATTATTCTTTCAATATCATTATACCGAAATACTGGTATGGATTTTATTGTGGAATTTCTACCTTTTTGTGTCTGGTTTACTATTTATGAGTTACTATTCACGATAAAAATTGGTTTCTTTTTCTAACCAAATTATAGTTGATTTACGAATATTACTCTTGAGATTAAAACCAGATGTTGATCATATTATTTTTATTATTATATATAACATTTTTATAACTCTAATGATGATATTTCTCTTTGACTTGAGTGTAAAGATGGGTAGATTTTTGGTATGATCATGACTATGGATTATCTTTGGCCAGTAGTGCAAAGTTGAATCGTTGGTTGGTATGATCATGACCATTGAATTTATAAGTGAATATCTTTAGCTTAAGTGCAAAGGTGAATTGATCAACATGGTTATAATTATCGTTTATATAAATTCTGAAATGATTATATATTTCTTTGAGATATTAATATCTTTGGCATGTAGTGCAAAGATGAAATATTGATAAATATCTTTGGCCTGTAGTGCAAAGACGAAATATTGATGAATATCTTTGGCCTGTAGTGCAAAGATGAATTGTTGATGAATATCTTTGGCCCGTAGTGCAAAGATGAAATGTTGTTGAATATCTTTGGCCAGTAGTGCAAAGATGAACAGATGTTGAGATAAACATGACCAACTGGTGATACAAATGAATATCTTTGGCCGTAGTGCAAAGATGAAGTTATTAGTATGATTATGAACAGGAAATGTGATTTGGTGTAACCATGATCTTCGATGTTTCAGGTAAAGATAGGTGATGAAAATTATCTTCGTCCTGGATGAGAAGAGGAATTTAGAACTACAATTATGATTATGAGTTATTCATATGATTGTGGACCAGAATTGTTGATTGATGTTACAGGGATAAAATATTGTTGATGGATTTTTAACATGGAGAAGATAATAGACTTTATAGTCTATTTGACTCTTCTAATGGATTGCTCGTTCGGCTGCAACTATGGTTGAAATTTTTATTATTTACCATATGTTCTAAATCTCTAATTTATTATTGATGAATGCTATTGATAATTTAATTATCTTTAGTCATGATATTCTTTACTGAGCTAGTTGTGCTCACCCTTTTGCTTCACAATTCCTTTCAGGTAATAAGAGTGTAGCTGGGTCGAGCGAGGGTAACGGGGAAATAGAACGGTGGTCTCTAGCTGTGGATGTTCTCCCGAAGCAGTATAGAAAAGTTCATTTAGTAGTTTTATTTGGTGAATCCAATAGGGTAAGGTGTACCCAACGTTGGAAGGGTGGTTTGCCACTATCATACAAGATGTCTAACGACATAAAACCTCGTGTCATCATAAGACAGGGATGTGCTCATCCACTTGCTGAGTATATATACGAGCACTACCTATATAATCTTGGTGTTTGTTTGAAGTATAATTCTCAATTAGAGACAGTAGAGCTAATGATATGTCAAGAGAAGACTCACCATTGGGAAGAATATGATAGTAATCTTCTCGTTTTTCTTTGGGGTCTATTGGGTCAACCAAGAATAATTCTGTGGCCATATGATATCTATCATAACCTAGACGCATGGCCTCCCATGTACGAAGGTTTCCTTGAGCACTTCCCAAAGATTCTAATTTCTAAAACAGTTTTTGACTGTACCTTTATGTAAGGTACCTTTGTGAGGTGCTGATACATGATGGTGTCCAATGTCACATTTGGTATATATTTGTATCCAAACTCACAGCATATGTGTTGTTGTATTTTGCACGACAATTGTTGTAATAAAATTGTAGTTATTTTCTGTACCATGTATTTGACGACTCAGAATGGGTTGGATGGAATGGACCTATTTTGGGGTTGTCACAATTCTGTCGTTTAGACTTCTTCGACGATCTCATAGTGTAAGGGGATCGAGAATGTTTGCCTTCTTTAATGGTGATACCAGATGATCTCTTGTTGGCTCGGATTTTCATTTTTATAGAAACTAGAGAGCGCAAGAACAATAAGAAGAGAAAAAGTTTCTGAGTTTTGTTCAATAAAGTATGAGTATATGTTTTAATAGAGCAGAGATAGGAAATTGAAAAGACTTCTCAGGCAGATGGACACTCTTCAGCGCTTATCTTTTCAATTTTCAAATATCATGATTATATCTATCGTGAATTGTGCCACAAAAATAGATACGTCTCCTAGAGTAAATAGCCGTCGGTTATCATCAGATACATGAATAGATAAAGTATATCAATCATATGTATTCAAATTAATAACATGCAGATATACTGTAGATTCAAAAAAAAATTATTCATGAAATATTTTAGTACGTAAGCATTATTTATGTCATGCACATTCCAAGTTCTCTCCTTATCATACAAAGCCTTTCTTCACTTAAGGGTTTGGTAAAAATATCAGCCAATTATTTTTCTGTTGGAATAAAAATTAATTTAATTAAACCTTTTGAAACATTATCCCTTAAGAAGCGATGTCTAACCTCTATATGCTTTGTTTGTGAATGCAAAACAGGATTTTTTGATATGTCAATAGTGCTAGAATTATCACAATAAATAGGCACATTATCACATAAAATATTAAAGTCACATAGAGTTTGTTTCAACCATAATATTTGAGATCAGCAACTCCCTGCAGCTAGATATTCCCTCAGTGGTTGATAAAGCAACTGAAGTTTGGTTTTTGCTATGCCACGTCACAAGAGTGTGACCTAAAAATGTGCAAGCACCACTTGTACTTTTTTTTTATCAATTTGACATCCTTCATAGTCAGCATCTGAGTAGCCCATTAGTTCAAAATGATTGTAAATTGGATAAAATAATCCCAAATTGAAAGTACCACTTAAATACTTAAAAATCCTTTTAACAGCTTGTAAGTGCGATTCCTTAGGTTTTGCTTGAAAACGTGCACATAGACATACATTGTATATTATATCTGGTCTAGATGCAGTTAAATATAATAGATATCCAATTATACCTTGATATTTAGTTACCTCCACATCTATACCTTTTTCATCAGAAGTAAGCTTTATTGAAGTTGTAAGACCCCAACTTTTATGAATAAAGATTTAATTTTCTTTAAATATTATTTTGAATATTAAGATGTGGATTTGATATAATGTTATAGTTATGGGTAATATTTACAAATTTTACAAAGTAAGCAAGTTGTTATAAAATATTCGTTTGGTCGGGGAATATTCGTTTTATCAGGAAATATTCGTACGACGACACAATTATTGGTGGGCCCCACAACGAAATTATTGTCAGAGTTAGAAAACGACATAAATAACTTTTTATTAAAATAATGACAAAAGTTTTACCGTTAACTGTTGAAATACCCGGTGGTAAAAGTACAGTAATACGCGTGATTGCATAGTAGCACACGATATTGTACATTATTTTTGATTATTGATGTTTACGTGAGAAGCCACTCAGTTTTATTCAATTATTGCTACAGTAATTGTTGCATAGTATCTCACGTTATTGATTCAATTATTATCATAATATTTTATATTATTAAATCAATAATTGAGACGACAAAGGTATTCATATTACTATTTATATTATTGATGATGTCTAAAAAGTTCTGTCGATGAAAGGGGTTTGGTCACCTAATTGCGCGCCAATAAGGAGAAATCCTTATCGAAAAGCCCCTTCTTTCCTAGAAATGATCTGATTGTTAATATTGTGAGTTATAATATTAATGATGAATGTTATTAAAAATGTATTTTGAGAAGTCAAGTGAATTGAGATAAATAGAAGGGTATTTTATGAAGTATTTGTTGTAACTTTGGCTTATTATATGGACCCTCGCTTAACCATTTTTCAAAATTTTCGATAGAAAGTTATCTCAATTTTGTATATATATATATATATATATATATATATATATATATATATATATATATATATATATATATATTATAAGTTTTATTTTTTTTATGTAAAATAGAATATATTATATTTTAGTGTTTGCATAGTACTGCATAGTATTGCATAGTGCAGCATAATAGAAATTAAAATTTTCAAAGTTTCAGTCGAATTTTTCGCCCGTGAACTTCTACTATGCAGTCCGTGATTTTTTCTTTACTGTGCTTCCAAATAGTATCCTATCATTCTCCTATAAATAGGATGCTCGGTTTAGAAATGAAAATCACACCAGAATTAGAGAATTCTTCTTCTATAATATCGAGCGTATTTCTTTAGAGTTTAAGGAAGTTTTGAGTGTATAAAATAATATAAGTTTTCTTCAAGAATATCTCTGCTATACCAATCGGAATACTCTTCTTTAATTTTTAAGGTAAGGGGTATTATTTATTTCATATTCGCTTACGATATTATTTTTCGTATTCGTAAGGAATATTATTTTCGTTCAATATTCGTAAGGAATATTATTTTTGTTCAATATTCGTAAGGAATATTATATTCGTTCAATATTCGTAAGGAATATTATTTTCGTTCAACAGTTATTAGGGATATTATTTTTGTTCAATATTCGTAAGAAATAATATTTTTTTCATACTCTATAGTATATAAGTAATATTATTTCGTTTCATATTCCTAATTCTATACTCATTTTGTTAAGTATTGCTTCTATACTCCTTGAAATTAGTAGAGTATCCTTGAAATTTGCGCTTCATTTAGTATCGGTTCACAAGGATATTTTTTTGAACATTCTTGTTAAATTGTAAGCTTTTCATGCCGGAGTACTATTCATAGGTACTATCCATACGTACGACACTATTCATACGTACGATACTATTTATACGTACGCCACTATTTATGAAGTACTATTCATGGAGTACTATTCATGGAATACTATTCACTCGGGTACTAGTCATGTAACACCCCAGTCCTACATCGAAAGATAGAGGAAAAATTTGTCTGCATATAAGGAAATAAGTTACTACCAATAGTACCTTCAAGTCATGACCTTTTGGGAGCCTGTGGTGGGCTAAGATGACCCAAGAAGATACTAGGGTCCTTTACACTAATATGCAACATTTAAAAAGTAATTACAAAAATAAAACATACACAACATAATTACAAAAATAAAACATAATCAATATAACGCGCCTAAAATCACGTGTCATTATCCAAGTCAGTTACCCAATTTCATATTTTAAATTAACCGTCCCTAAAATCATGCAACTTTGAAATCGAAACAACAGATCAACGACGGAGAAGACAAAAATACGAAGCCGAAGCCTCCTGTCGTGACTAAACTCGTAATCGGAGAAGACAAAGCCGGTTGTCGCGACGCATCTCTAAGATCGAAAATAGCATACAAAATCAACAACGCCTTTAAGATCAGTAACCAAATATTGCAGTGATTGTTGAATACAAGATCAACATCAACTTCGATTAAAAAATACTGAGGTATGATAGTTTAAAATTTATAATCATATAGTTACCTATTGTTACTACGAATTACTATATTGGTTACCTTTCTTAAGTTTTTTGCACTTAAAATGGTCACACGGTAAAAATAATGAATGTTTTGATTGCAATATGAATGTTTTAATTGCAAATTGCATGTAAAAATGCAATTGGTTACTGCTTAACATTACATTAGTTACTGTCTAACTATGTTTATTTCACTGTTTAATGCTGGATTGGTTAATACATACTGGTACTAACTAATGTTGCATTGGTTGCTGACTAATAATGATTTGGTTACTGTATCCATTACATTGGTTACGGACTAATAATGAATCGGCTACTGTGTACCATTGCATTGGTTACTTACTAATAATGACTTTGTTACTGTGTAACATTATAATGGTTTCTGATGAAGACTTGGTTACTGACTAATGCTGAATTGGTTACTGCTTAACATTACATTGGTTACTGTCTGACTATGTCTATGTTACTGTTTAATGATAGATTGGTTAATGCATAATGGTACTAACTAATGTTACATTGGTTGCTGACTAATAATGATTTGGTTACTGTGTACCATTACATTGGTTACTGACTAATAATGAATCGGCTACTGTGTACCATTGCATTGGTTACTTACTAATAATGACTTTGTTACTGTGTAACATTATAATGGTTTCTGATGAAGACTTGGTTACTAACTAATGCTGAATTGGTTACTGCTTAACATTACATTGGTTACTGTCTGACTATGTCTATGTTACTGTTTAATGATGGATTGGTTAATGCATAATGGTACTAACTAAGGTTGCATTGGTTGCTGACTAATAATGATTTGGTTACTGTGTACCATTACATTGGTTATTGACTAATAATGAAATGGCTACTGTGTACCATTGCATTGGTTACTGACTAATAATGACTTTGTTACTGTGTAACATTGTAATGGTTACTAATGAAGACTTGGTTATTGACTAATGCTGACTTAATTACTGCTTAACATTATATTGGTTACCGTCTGACTATGTATATGTTACTGACTAATAATGATTTTGTTACTGTGTACCATTGCATTGGTTACTGACTAATAATTACTTTGTTACTGTGTAACATTATAATGATTACTGATGAATACTTGGTTAATGACTAATTTTAACTTGGTTACTGTTTAACATTATATTGGTTACCGGCTAACATTGATTTTGTTACTTACCATTACTTATTTTGTTGACAGACAATGGAGATGATTCCAGTTGTACTTTATTTCAACGGCACATGGGCTAATAGTAACCAATACACCAAATTTGAAGTTACTTGCATATTAGTTCCATCAACTATTTCGTTCAAAGAAATGCTAACCAAAATATGCAGTGCATTACAGCTAGACACAAACGCAACAACATTGTCAATAAAATTTCAGATTAGAAGCGACAATCCACCGATCAGTATATCAGACGAAGCAACCTTACAATTCTTTCTGGAAATGAGTAGAAAATCAGATGAACAAGGTAAATTCCCACTGATTGTGGATATTGAACAAAGAATGGGACGCACAACGATCTTGCATAACTTGACAAATGTAGAAGAATTTACAATTTACGATGTAATGCCAATTAGATGAACACAAGGGAATTCAACACTAGTTCCACTAGCAAGCCAATCATGCCAATTTGGAACGCAATATGTTGATCAGCTTGCAATGGAAATTATTGAACAACAACTAGACAGACAACATGACAAATCATACGCAAAAGAACAATATGATGATGTAATATCGGATCCGAATGAACGTGAAGTAAAATTACATCAAACCTACACAGACAAAAAAATCCTCTCACAAGTTATGATGCTACATTCAATCAGAAAAAATAGACAACACAAAGTCCAACGAACAAGTTATAGAGACTTTGTGCTAGTGTGTGTATGCGATGAAAATTGCAAATGGAAGATGAGAGCATCAAGTTTCAGAAAAACCAGTATGTTCAAGGTGAGAGAATTCAATGATATCCACACTTTTTTGGTCAATGTATTGTTGGGAGACCACAGACAGGCAAATAGTGAGTTGGTCAATGAATGCATAATGCAAAAAATAACAAATTTGAAGAAAATATACACACCAACCGATATTGTTAAAGACATGATGTCAGAATATAATGTGTCTATCTCTTACCAAAAAGCATGGAGATCGAAGGAGAAAGCATTGGAAAAGGTGAGAGGAAATCCACACGACTACTCACTCATCCCATCATGGTTACACATGCTGAAGAAAACAAATCCAGGTAACACTTTAAAAACATTTATTGGTTTTACAGCATTAGACAGTAACCAATATGATGTTCCACAGTAACCAATATATCATTACACGGTAGAATATTACCAATGTAAATTGTTTACTGATTAATATTGTATTGGTTACCTTCATGCAACATGCTGGTTACTGAATAATGCATTGATTACCAAACATGTGGTTACCAAGCATTATTCATTAATATTATTCAGTAACCAAAATAGCATTAGTCAGTAACCAAATAAGCATTATACAGTAAACAATAAACTATTACACAGTAACCAATACACCTTTAGACATTATGCATGTTTAGTTATTAAATCTTTAGACCATTTGTATGCGGTTATTATACATGTTTGGTTACCTTAATACGCATGTTTATTTACTAAATGTAATATACAAGTTGTAAGCAATTAACCTCATGAACGGTTACCGATTACTAGTGATTTGGATGCAATATACTACTTTTAATTCTAATGATAGTGCTGATGTTTTATATCAGGTTCCGTCACAGCCCTTGAGTTGGAAACAAATGGTCTTTTCAAGTATCTATTCTTTGCCATTGGAGCATCCATTCAAGCATGACACCATTGTTTTTCAATCATTGTAATCGATGGCACATTCATACAATCAACTTACGGGGGGACATTACTGATAGCAAGCACACAAGATGCAAACCGAAACATTATTCCTATTGCTTTTTCAGTTGTTGACAGCGAAAATGAATTGTCTTGGAAATGGTTTTTTGAAAATTTGAGAATTGCTTGTGGAGTTAGGGAAGGTCAATGTATTGTTTCAGACAGGCATGAAGCCATTATACAAGGACTAAATTGTGTGTTTTCGGATATCATGCATGGTTTCTGCACATATCATATACTGAAAAATATAAAAAACAGATTCAAAAAGAAAGGAGAAGAAGTTAAACAGGCTTACAACGGGGTTTGTAGAGCTTACACTGTTGAACAATTCAACAAACACATGGTTGAACTTGATCGCATTGATCCTCGAATAAGGACATATCTTGAGGAAGAGGTCAAGTTGGATAGGTGCACCAGGCTCCATGGGACTGTAAGCAGGTACTCAACAATGACTTCAAACACCGCTGAATCTATTAACAATGCAATCAAGTTTATCAGGGATCTTCCAGTTGAGACAATGATTGAATGCCTACGTTGTCTGGTTCAAAGATGGTATTTCACAAACAAACAAGCAGCCATATCAACATTCACAACACTTTCCACAACAGCTGAGAGAAAGTTACAATCTAATATCTTTAAATCGAAGATACTTAAGGTAATTAATACTCGATTTAAATTATTGCATCCTAATTTGCATTTGCAATCTACTGACTATTAATAACTTGGTCACTTACTAATGCAAACTTAGTTACTGTGCAACATTATATTGGTTACTGATTATTGCTGAATTGGTTACTGTATAACATTATATTAGTTACTTAATAATGGTTAGTTACTGTGCAACATTATATTGGTTACTGTTATGAATTGGTTAATGTGTATCATTACTACTATGCATTTGCATTCTACTGACAATTATTTTATAATGGTAACCATCATCATATAATGGGTGTTGGCTTTTACTGATTTGGTTACTGTGTAACAGTATACTGACTAACAGTATACTGACTAACAGTAACTTGGTTACTGGATAAAATTATAATCTTCATTGGTTACATACTAATGCTAACTTACTTAATGTGCAACATTATATTGGTTATTGACTACTACTGAATTGCTTACTGTGTAATTATATACTGGTTACTATATAATGCATATTTGGTTACTGTGTAACATTATATTGGTTACTGATCAATACTGACTTAGTTACTATATAACATTATAATGTTAATGAGATTTATAATTGTTTCTTTTATATTGGTGGTTACTTATTGACTAATATTGTGTACTAGTTAATTGGTTACTATATATTTGGGATGCAACTCTTGATCATATAATGGTTACTTACAATTGCTTTCTTGGTTACTGTGTAACCATATAATGGTCACTGGCTATTGCTGAGTTGGTTACAATGTAACATTATACTGACTATAGTAACTTGGTTACTGGATAAAATTATAATCTTTATTGCATGATATTACTGACTAATACTGACTTGTTACATACTATTGCTGACTTAACTAATGTGCAACATTATATTGGTTACTGACTACTACTTAATTGCTTACTGTGAAATTATATAATGGTTACTGTATAATGCTTATTTGGTTACTGTGTAACATTATACTGGTTACTAATCAATACTGACTTAGTTACTATGTAACATTATAATGTTACTGATATTTATAATTATTTCTTTTATATTGTTGGTTACTTGTTGACTAACATTGTGTACTAGTTAATTGGTTACTACATATTTGGCATGCAACTGTTAAACTGATTGTATACATTGGATTTTTTAGGTTGAGACATCAAACTTAGTGATTTTCACTGTTTACGATGTCTCTAAACAGTATATTGTGGACATCGAACAAAAGACATGCACATGCCGTAAATTTCAGTACCATGAGATGCCTTGCCCGCACGCTGCTGCTGTTATGAGTAAGAGAAATTTGAGCTGTTATGATTTTTGCTCAAGAAATTACACTAAAGCAACTTTGGTCGAGACATATTCAGCTTCCATCATGCCATTAAATGACAAAGAAAACTGGGATGTATCAGAAGAAGTAAAAAACATATGTATAAAACCACCCAACACAAGAAGACCAGCAGGAAGACCAAAAAAAGGGAGGTACAAACACGGATCTGAAATCAAAATTCAAAACAAATGCAGCAGGTGCCAAGAAAAAGGACACAACAGGAAAACATGCAGTAATCCCCCGGTTTTAAGACCACTAAAAAGGGTCTGATATAGTGCAGTTAAATTAAGAGTGTAAATACATGAATGTATTATTGTTTAATTTGAGTAACCATTAAACGATTGGTTTGTAAAATTTTTGATTGTGTATAGTAAACAAAATTGTTATTCATTTATATATTGATTTCTGATTTCAATGAAACATTAACAATAACAGTAATCAAATAAATACATAACAGTAACCATAACAGTATTTAATGGTAACCACATAATTACATAACAGTAACCATAACAGTTACCACCTAATAACATAAAAGTAACCATACCAGTTTTTAACCAAATAATTACATAATAGTAACCATAAAAATGTTTAATGTTACCCACATAATTACATAACGGTAACCATCACAGTAACCACCTAATTTAATAATAGTAACAATGCCATTTTATAATGGTAACCACAACATAAACAACATGTATATACAACAACATATAATTAAAACGGTATTGAAGTTTTTGAAACCCATGTATACTCACACATGTACACTTAACATATGAAATATGTCCTGATACAATATTGTAACTATCTGGTTACTATCACATCATTATCTGGTTACCTATTTTTACATGATTGGTTACCAACTGTATATTACAAAATTATAATTGGTTACCATTTTATACATGACAGTAACCATAACAGTAACCATACCAGTTTTTAATGTAAACCAAATAATTATATAACAATAACCATAACAATGTTTAATGGTACCCAAATAATTACATAATAGTAACCATCACAATAACCACCTAACTTCATAACAGTAACCATACCAGTTTATAATGGTAACCACAACATAAACAACCTGTATATCCAGCAACCTGTAATTAAAAGGGTATTGAAGTTTATGAAACCATGTATACATTACACATGTACACTTAACATATGATATATGTCCTGATACAATCTTGTAACTCTCTGGTTACTATCAAATCATTATCTGGTTACCCCTTTATACATGATTGGTTACCAACTGTATATTTCAAAAAAATTCAACAAACACAACTGAAAAAGATACAAAATACCAACCAACAAACAATATTTCTTTCATTAATGCTAATATTGTCAAATATGTAATCCCATCTACATAAGATCCAATGAACATCAAAAAATCATAAACCATACACAAATGTTGTGTATAATACCAAAACTTAAATAAAATACACAACAAAATTAATAAAGATAAAACAACAAAATCCGAACTAATCAAAATCTGGAACAAATCTTCCTGGAAATTCTCTATCAGTATCATAGCCCTCCAACTTCTTGTTCTTTGCATGCATATATAGGTTTGTGCACAACTTTTTTCGATACTGCGCAATAGGAAAAGGAATAGGAATCTGATCAAACTTCTGATGAATGACATGCTCAGCAAAACAAATTGTGAACATCCCACAATCACTGTAACAACAAACAACATATAACAAAAATCAAAAATAAAATCAACCTATATGTAATAATTAAAACAATGTACACAATTTAACCCTTACCCTTCTACTTGTTCAGGAACCGTCTTAGAAAATTCCAACTCAATTATATCGTCTTCGTCCTTGTTGCGATACGGGTCACTGCTGAAGTCAATGTCAGACCTATCCTTCCAAAAACCAGACTTGCGCAATAGTATGGGAAGAACGAAGACATCAGATATTTTTGTTTGCATAAATTTCCTTTTTGGTTGTAGAGAAATGTAAACAGTTAGACACCTACGATGCACATCAAAAGTCAACAACAACCAATGGTCCGGTGATGACATATGAATTGGGAACAACACGTAATCAACGTTCCTCCATGGTGTGTTGACATCCATAAACATCCCATGTATGCATTCAGCAACATCACCCTCCCCAGACAGAAAAATTTTATCACAATATTTTTTGTATACTCCTCGAAAAGAGCGGTGATCTTGCTGTGAAACCAACAATCCGTGGTCGTTACCCTTATACGAACACTTTCAGAATGTCTTGCCAGTTTACGGAAATAATACAACGCAACATTGATGTGCTGAGCCAAAAACAAAATTAATATGATATTAACAGTTGTTGGAAAATGCAAGTATGTGATGAATGTAACTAAATAATGTAAACATAACTACAAAAACATAATTTTTAAAAAAATACTCACATCGTCGTCTAACCACTGCCCAGGCGTCTTTAATTTATAGAACCACATCTTCGATGATATTGCAATGGATCCAAATACAAAAGAAGGCATGATAATATCGTTCTTTCAAGGAAATTTGTCCGTCCTTCAATATAATAACATAATATTAGTATACACACTAACATTAAGAATTACCGTATTAATATACACACTACTACAAATCAAACTTCCACATTCTATAATTAACATACTAATCAACCAACTTAATTTTAAACAGTACACTGCTAACCAACAAATGTTAAAATCATAACCATAATCAAATAGTAACTAACACTTCCTCCATCCCATAATAACTGTCGCTTTAGCTTGATGCACATGGATTAAGAAAGTCATTTAGTGCTATCATTTATTAATTAAAATTGGTGTGAAATTTCATCACTACCCCTTTATGGGAAGTTAAAAACTATTAATACAAGGAAAAAATTTCTTGGGACAATGAGAGAAGGTAGAGGTGATATAGGAAAGTAAATAATTATTTCTCCTAGAAAGTTGTAAACGACAAATAAATTGGGAAAAAAATTTCCTTCTAAAACGACAGTTATTATGGGATGGAGGTAGTACATAACTAATATGTAACCAAAACATAAACTAATATTAACCAGAATATAAAGTAATAGTAACCATAACATTTGTTTAATAGTAACCACACCATTTATTTATAATTAACATTTATTTTATATTTAATATTATGCAGTAACCAAAACAACATTAGTCAGTAACCAATTAAGCATTATACAGTAACCAATGTAATGTTACACAGTAACCAATACAACATTCGACAGTAACCAATACATCAATAGACAGTAACCAAAAATACATCATACCAAAATCAGTAAACTAATCAATAACTTAATTTTAAACATTAATCTGGTAACCAAACCATAATCACATAGTAACCGAAATATAACTACTAGGTAACCAAAACATAATCTAATAGTAACCAGAATATAAAATAATAGTAACCATAACATTTATTTAATATTAACCATATGTTACTACAATAATACAAACTTATTTGTTTCATAAAAAACTATAACATTGTTAACAACAAAAAACAAACCTTTTTCTGTTGTTTATTCCAATTTTGAACCATTCTTCAAACAATGCCTCTTCAAATTTTGACGGCATCTCCATGCATGATTTGGGGAATGCACTTAAACGTGCAGGTGTTTGACTAGCAGCACCCACTACAGTAGATGATGAACTAGCCGATCCGAACGCTGCTGTATATGGAGAATGTAAAAAGGCACTCTTTGCAGGTTCACGTACAGGTCTACCACCGACTTTGTGGACACTCTTCTCCAACTCATCACACTTAGCTCTGTCCTGTGTGGTGAGAACCATAAAATCAAGAGCATACCTGCTTGCTGCCTCACCTTTCTTCATCTTTTTCATTTAACATAAAAAGGTAATATATACGATTAGTAACCTGAATAACATAAACTAGTAACCAACTGACTGTACAACAACCAACAAACTAAAATGAACATGTTATATTAGTAAACTGAATAACATAAACTAGTAACCAAATCATAACTTAATAGTAACCAAATCATAATATAATGGTAACCAAAGCACAATATCATAGTTACCAATTCAATATATAATGGTAACCAAAACATAAATAACATTTAAATAAATGATGGCACATAATTATAACACTAACCTTATCAGCATCATACACAACAATTTCTTTCCCAGTACATTGGCTTAATATGTCAAAAGACGACATGTCATTATTATTGTCAATCTGCGCAAAATAAAGAACCATTTAATAATTAAAACAAAAGACATATATCACATAACAAAACAAACAAATATGTCTAACCTTGACATCTTCATCATCATCATTATTTTTTTTCATCGGGTTCTTCAACCATAACAACACGTTCAACTTCATTAGCAATCTCAATTACATTCACATCATTATTCTCCACGAATATTGACACATCATCACCAAATTCATGACCCAATTCAATTTTATTCCCACCCTTCTTCTCAACTTCATCCAACGCATCATCACCATCATTATTCTTATTCACTTTTGAACCATAATCAACATCCTCATCAACATGGACCTCCTCCACCATGACATCAGCATCCTCATCAGCAGCGTCATCAGCAGCATCATCAGCAGCTTCACCACCTTCACCACATTCATCGCCTTCATCGCCTTCATCACCTTCATCGTCGTCATCATCATCACCAGCATTGTCAGAATTGTCATCATCAGAATCACCATCAAGCTTTTTGTCCCCCACGTCTTTGATAGCACGTAGCTCATCTCTAATAATGAACCTAAGGTCCCTGCATAACTGGACATGTAGAAGCTGTATTTCATCTTTAATATCAGTTCGCAACTTTCCAAATTCTTTCTTCAATTCAGAAACTTCTTTCTTCAATTCAGACACTTTCTTCTCCAACGGCTTAGACCGTACATCAATTGCCTCTTTCACAACAGATATATCAACACCAATGTTGTCAGCCTTCACTTTTTTGTCTACTTTCTTGTCACCATCCTTCCCATTAAAAAAGTGAAAACTGCCCAAATCAAGCCGATCCTTCTCCTCGGCCGTGGGAATCAAACTGTTTATCCTCAACTGAAAAATAATAAGTATACTTTAGTATATCATCTAACAAACAATGTACAATTAAATTGAAATAAATAGTAAATAAAGAATCATAAAACATAATCAGTAACCAAATACATATATACAGGTAACCTAATGTATAATAAGTAGTAACCAACTAAATGTATAAATGTAATCAAATGTGTATATTCGGGTAACCAACAACAATGTTATTAGTAACCTGAATGTAATCTAATCAGTAACCGTATTTGAATATTCTATTAACCAAAAACATTGTTATTATTAACATGCATATAAAATAATCAGTAACCAAACGTGTATATAAAGGTAACTAACTACTTTGTTTATAGTAAACTTCACATAATATTTTTATTTATCAAGTATATAACTAAAATTAAAACAACATACCTGTCCAGAACAAAAAACAAATTCATTCAACTTGTCGTTTGAAAGCGGCTTCATTAACTCCTTCCATCTGAATAAACGGACATCCGACGGATGCTCGTCATTGCATATACCACGATTTTTGAATGTCGGAATAATTTCAAACATAAAAACCTGGAATACATACGGAAGCCCGTTCAACTTGTACAATTTGGTGTAATGATCCATATAAAAATTGTATGTTGAAACACCATTCTTTCCTTTCATATAACGCCCCTTCAAAGCATTAGACAAAGAGTACTTTGTCATCTCAAAAGTAACTTTCCCCCAAGAAAAACTACTAACATCGCCATAACACAAAAAATTAACCATTGCCCCATCAACATAATTTTCAAAAAATGTGCACATAATGAAATTAAAGACCAAAAATATCATAGACATCTTAATAGCCTCGTCATCATCATCAAAACTGCCTTCCTATATATCCTACCTATACTACGTGTCACAGCTTCGTCACCAAAAAACTTAGAAATAAGCATATTCTCCATACCTTTATATGGAGTTATATCATCCTCGCCCTTCCATCTCAACCCAGATATCATACAAAACTCAGGCAAAACCGAACCTGACCCTTTTCTCTCCGAACAAAAACCACATTTCACCATCATCCCTCTGGTGAACCTCCCTCACAAGAGCGTGGTGAATAATCTGGGAATACATTTGGTGCTCACCAAACTCAAGAAAATTCCCAAAACATGTTGCCTTAAATTTATCAAGCTGACTCTTATTCAATTTATTTGCAATGATACTGGGGACTTCCATGTCGCACCAATATATCACTTTTTCGGTGAATTTTCTGTTACATTCCTCGTAATAAAGATCCCATAACTGCAAGTAAACAAAATCTGAATTACAAAGTTAACCAACCAATCATATGATAGTAACCAAAGCAACATAGACAAGTAACCAATATATAAACAAAAAATTATTAATCAGTAACCAATCCAGCATTAGACAGTAACCAGGACAACATTACACAATATAATAGTTAGACAACAACAAATAAATCATTAGACAGTAACCAAGACAGTAAGCAAGACAGCATTATACAGTAAACAACATGTTGCAATAACATAACCAATGTAAATTGGTTACTTATTAATGTTGTCTTAATTACCTTCATGCAACATGCTGGTTACTGTCTAATACATTGGTTACTAACAATGTGCTTACTAATCATTACTCAGAAATATTATGCAGTAACCAAAACAGCATTAGTCAGTAACCCATTCAGCATTATACAGTAACTAATATAATGTTGCACAGTTACCAATACAGCTTTAGACAATATATTGGTTAGACAGTAACCAAGACATCAGAAGACAGTAACCAAGTCATCATAAGACAGTAACCAAGACATCATTAGACAGTAACCAAGACACACATAAGACAGTAACCAAGAAATCATTAGACAGTAACCAAGACATCAAAAGACAGTAACCAATACATCATAAAACAGTAACCAAGACATCATTAGACAGTAATCAAGACACTCATAAGACAGTAACCAATACATCATTATACAGTAACCAAGACATCATTAGATAGTAACCAAGACACTCATAAGACAGTAGCCAATACATCTTAAGACATTAACCAAGTCAATTTTGGTTACCTTCATGCGGCATGGTGGTTATTGTCTAATGCATTGGTTAACAATCATGTGGTTACCAAGCATTAATTGTTAATATTATGCAGTAACCAATTAAGCATTATACAGTAAACAATAACAACATTTAAATTAACACACCTTTAAAATTCGTTGAGTTGGAATTATCTTCTGGATAAGAACTTGAGCTTCATTCTTAACAGCGACATCAAAATCAGAATCTAATTGCATTTTGGAATGTTTGATATCACTATGTATCACCAAACTACTTTCATTCTTACTCGATTTATTACCTACATCCTTCCCCTTTCCCTTTCCCTTGCTCTGCACAACAAACTTCTTCAAGTTCTTAACAGAATCACCCTCCACGATCCTTTTCCTCTTTCCATCCTTCTTCCTTGTATCAACCATTCTATACAAAACATAAAAATAACACAAACCAACACAATGAATACTCCATTATGTTAGTAAACTACTTTAAGATATAATACATTAAACTATTAAGAAAATACTCACTTGAAGCAATAATAAACACCAGAGTCGATCAATGGAGAAGAATAACGAGTAACAACGACAATGAACCAAACGAGTAACAACGACAACGACAATGAACCAGACGAGTAACGAGTAACAACTACAATGACGAACAACTCAACGAGTATGCCGAACAACTAAACAAATATGATATAGATAAAGAACGCACGAACAAAAATGAAGAACAATCACCGGAAACAAGGACCCTTACGTTTAGTCGCGACAGAGGAGATAAACAAGGGTTTCAGCATGCAAAAGGAGTTTGGTAACTGTAGAGTCCCATACAAATGATAGGCGGTTATCACGCGATTAAAAAAAACAACTTTTTGCTATGTCAGCCATTAATATTTATCCCTTAAATTAAGGACTCCTAAATATATTAGTATTGTAAATATATATGATGAAATGTTATATTTTTGTAATTATTTTATTAGTCTATGATTTTTGTAATTACTTTCATAAATGTACTATAATATGTAATTGTTCCAAGATACTATTGGGCTAGTAGTTTGAGGCCTTATTTTGATGGATTTGATTTGATTCAGACTTGAGATTTGACCCGAGATTTGTTCCAGACTCGGGATTTGACCAGGGTTGTTACATATGGTATCAGAGCCGACTCTCGAAATTTCGGGTCGGGTCATCCGATTGGGTTGTCGGAGGTGGGGACACGAAGGCTGGTGGTATTATCTCACAATAGAGAGATGAAGGTCCAGAGGTGGGGACACGAAGCCAGTCGGTATTATCCCACAATGGCTAGAGAGGCAAAGATCTTTGGGCCGTGTGTGTGATCGGTTCTAACGGGGACGTCAGAAATTTAAAGTGGGGGAGTTTGTAACACCCCAATCCTACATCGAAAGATAGAGGAAAAATTTGTCTGCATATAAGGAAATACGTTACTACCAATAGTACCTTCAAGTCATGACCTTTTGGGAGCCTGTGGTGGGCTAAGATAACCCAAGAAGATACTATTGGGCTAGTAGTTTGAGGCCTTATTTTGATGGATTTGATTCGATTCGGACTTGGAATTTGACCCGAGATTTGTTCCAGACTCGGGATTTGACCCGGGTTGTTACAAGTCACCCAGGGTACTATTCATGGCAAATAAATTGATTTCTTTTCTGTCTAAATTATTTTTGATACATGAATATTACTCTTAGATTTTACTCCACAAAGCAGTTATCATGTTGATAATTTGGACATTTTTTTAAACTCTGGATAAATTTAAAGTCTTTAATATTTATCCTTGATTTCGTTTGATTGGTGCTTATATCATGTCATCTTCCTCATGCTTATATTATGATAAAAGTTATCTTTGGCCCGTAATTCATAGATGGACTGTTGATTGGTATGATTATGACTATGTATCGGCATAATCATGCCCTGTAATATTACAAATGATGTTGTAAAAGTCTTCATTGGCCCGTAGTGCATTGATGGAAAGTTGTTGGCATGATCATGACCATTAGTGATAATAACGAATATCCTTGGCCCGTAGTGCATGGATGATTCGTAGATGTGATAATAATGAATATCCTTGGCCCGTAGTGCATGGATAATTCTGTGATGTGGATTATTTATTGAGCTGAGTCTCAGTGATAAAATTGATGATAAACTTTTAAATCATAGAAGTTAGTAGATATCCTGCTCTACTTGACTCTTCTAATGGATTATTTGTTCCATTACAGTTAAACTTGTTGTCTATTATATTCTATCAGTTTAATACTGTCGAAGGCTAACGATAATTTATTCTGCATTATCTTAGTTATAATATTCTTTATTGGGCCAGTTGAGCTCACCCTTTGCTTTCATTGTTCTCTTCAGAAAATGAGAATATAGCTGGGACTAGTCAGGGAATGGAGTGATGGTCCAGATGGTTGCTATAGTAGTCCTCACTATTCTATCAAATAGTGTGATAATAATTGTAATGAGGACTTCATTTGAGTTTGGGTATTGTCTATGAGACAATATTCATGTTAAAACTCTCAGCTTATGTTATTCGACAGTTGTATAATTATGTTTGTATTTGTATTCTGTACCATGTATTTGGCGACTCAGAATGGGTGATGTATACCTATTTTGTGGACGTCACCGAAGTGGTCATTAGAGTAGCATTTGAATTGGATCCCTCAAACCCAAACCTTTTAAGTAGCTCTTTTGTATATTTGGTTTGATGGATATAGATACCTTCCTTTGTTTGCTTGATTTGAAGTCCCAAAAAGTAGTTAAGTTCTCCTATTAAACTCATATCGAACTCCTTATGTGTACACTTAGAAAATCACTCACAAAGAAAATCATTAGTAAGCACCAAAAATTATATCATCTACATATATTTGTACAATAATAATATCTTTATTTTCATGTCTAATAAATAATGTAGAATCAATTTTTCCTCTAATTAAACCTTTTAAAAGTAAATACTTACTCAACCTCTCGTACCAAGCCCTTGGAGCTTGCTTTAGTCCATAGAGAGCTTTCTTTAACTTATAGACATGGTTTGGATACCTCTCATGTTCAAATCCAGGAGGCTATTTTACATATACCTCTTCATTGATGTATTCGTTGAGGAAGGCGCTTTTCACATTCATTTGATAAAGCTTAAATTTCTTGTAACAAGAAAATACTAACAAGATTCGGATAGACTCTAGCCTTGCAACTGGGGCGTAAGTTTCTTCGTAGTCGATCCCTTCTTGTTGATTATATCCTTGAGCTACTAGCCTTGCTTTGTTACGAGTGATTGTGCCATGCTCATCAAGCTTATTCTTGAATACCCACTTTGTTCCAATGATAGAAACATATTTAGGAAGGGGCATAAGTTCCCAGACTTGGCATCGTTCAAACAGTTGAAGTTCTTCTTGCATTGCCATTAACCAACTTTCATCTAAAATAGCTTCCTTAGCATTCTTTGGCTCAACTTGTGATAGGAATGCAGAGAATGCTCATTGATTTTGCAATCCTCTCCTTGTAGTGATTCCTTTGTTTATATCTCCAATGATGTTTTCCGATGGATGATTCTTGAGATATCTTGCAGTCTTTGGCATTTGGACATCATGTATTACTTATTCTTGTTGGGGGAAATCTTCTTCAAGCTCTTGTGTTGCTCCTTGTTCCACCCCTTACTAGTTTTCCAATTCAGCTTGCTGAATTCGTTCATTCGACTAGCTGAATAGACTCTTTCGATTTGCTGGAATCACTGAAATCTTCAAATTTCCTACATCCTTATCTCTTTATTTTGGGAAATCATTGTGAGTTTCATTAAATGTAATATGAACAGATTCTTCAACACATAGCTTATTAATATTAAATACACGATATGCTTTACTATTTTGTGAATAACCAATGAAAATTCCTTCATAAGATTTAAGATCAAATTTTCCCAAGTTATCACTAGTATTTAGAATAAAATATTTAGATCCAAAAACTTTAAAATAACTTATATTAGGAATCTTGTCATTTAAAAGTTCATAGGGTGTTTTCAAAATAATTGGACGAATAAGCACTCTATTTAAAACATAACAACAGGTGTTTACAGCTTCGGCCCAAAACTTTTTAGGAAGTTTACTTTCTTGTAACAAAGTTCTAGCAGTTTCTTGTAATGTTCTATTCTTTCTTTCCATTACTCCATTTTGTTAAGGGTTTCTTGGGGCTGAAAATTCATGACTAATTCCTTTGTGATCACAAAATATTATAAAGTCTTTTTGAAATTCAGTACCATGATCACTTCTTATCTTAACAAGTTTGAGACTATATTTTGTTTCCAAATTTCTCATCAATTTCTCAAATTCTTTAAATGCTTCATCTTTAGTTCTTAAAAATAATACCCATGTATATCTAGAGAAATCATCTACTATTACAAATGCATAAAACTTACCATTTATACTAGCATGTCTTTCTGGTCCAAATAGATCAAGATGAAGTAGTTGTAAAGGAGAAGAAGTTGATACCATGTTATTTGCCGTAAATGATGTTCTTACTTGTTTCCCGAGTTGACAAGGAACACATATTCCCTTCTTTTCATACTTTATTTTTGGTAATCCTTTGACGAGATTCTTTGAGGAAAATTTCTTGATGAAATCTATGTGAACATGTCCCATCCTCTTATACCATAAATTAGCCTCATCTTGCACAGATGCAAGACATAGTTCTTCATCCTGTTGGTCAAAATCAATAGTGTATATATTTCCTTCCCTTAGTGCAACTAGAGTAGTATTGTTAGTACCATGAGAAATAGTGCATTTTTCTTTTTCAAAACTAACTTGATGACCATTATCCATTAATTGACTAACACTTATAAGATTAAATTCAGGTTCACTAACAAGATGTACATTATCAATATTGACCTTACCATTTCCTATTTTACCTTTTCCGATTATTTTGCAAGTTCTATTATCTCCAAATGTAATTGTACCATTTTTCTTCTTGATTTTTAGCTCTACGAACTTTGATTTGTCACCAGTCATATGACGAGAGCATCCACTATCAAGAATCCATTTTTGAGATGGAACCCTTACCTTGAGACATACCTGTCAAGAAAAGGTAATTAATCCTTTTGGTGCTGTGACGCCCCCAAATCTGCGTATCTTACAACCCGACAGATGGTGCTAAATGGTGCTACAGTTCACACATTCATTCAATTGAAATACCTCAAAAGAGTGAAAATGTCTTATATATATTCCAAAATAATATTACCATTCCCAAGTTCTTTATAACCAATACATGAGTACTTGTTATAATATTAAATAATTATAACATCTGTACTATTCTATTACAAAGGCAACCTATTAGTTTGCCTTGGCCTTCCCTTTATCTTTTCTGGAACCTTCAGTCTGTTCGGTCTTAGCTACATTCATATGGTTCAAGCAAGAGTGAGCATAACTAGCTCAGCAAGTATGACAATTTCGTTTAAACAAGAGACTTGAATCATATAAATCGTATATTTTCAATAACTGAATCAATAGTTATGAAGTACTATTAAAAATTTAAAATAGCACTTCTCTTTTCTTTAAAATGTTTCACAATGAACAACATTCATTAAACATCAACATTGGTCCAAGACCTTGAGCATTTCATTCTTTCTTTGAAAAGGACAACCCGGCACCAAGTCCGTAAGTCTGACATATCTTACGAGATAGTCTAGGTGATCAGCCTATAGTACTCTATGTTGTACAATACTACTTTCTTTAAACGTATGCACGCTTAAGGTTTGGCAACCTCACGTGCCTGTCGTTTGACGACAAAACATTTATTTATCATACTCAGTCTTTCTTTGAAATCAATACCAAAACAGTTTGGCAAAAGATAACAACCTTTGACAATAGTTTGATAGATTTATAAGAAAATCCACAAAACACATTAGTTTAGCCAAAGGAATTGGCTTCGACTTCATTATACATTAAGTCATGTGTAAAATACATGAATTACAACACTTGTCCAAAGGAATACATACAATACTTGCCTTTAGCGTCTTCTACAGTAATTATACTTTCCCTTTGAATCTTTAAGGTTTATACAATACATGATCACATAACATACCACATTAGGTCATACACAATCATGTAAGGTCACTAATATATCTTACCCTTATTCTCAATCTAATCATGCCTTAGATTGTTTAACATTCGTTACGATTTATTGTTTTACATTGTTCTTATGTTTACGTAATCATTCGTCAACCTTTAGTCATCATTCTTAAGGTTTTTAAGCATCCTTTATTGATGTTACTTCAAGTCAATTAGGTATATAATTCATTACTAATTAACTTCTTCCTTCTATATGCACTTAAACATTCTTCTCTGCTCCTTCTCTAATGCTGGCGCTGTGGCGCCAACTTCCTTCACACAGCTCGCGCTGCGGCACGAGTTTACAATACCTTTACCCGGACTTGGCATTGAGACGCGAGTCCCTTCACTAACTGCCATGCTGCGGCGCCACTCTGCAGTGGGTGATGGTCAAGCCTGGCACTGTGGCACCAAGGACAATGCTTTGGACGACGCTGCGGTGCCGGCCCTGAGCCTCAGAAAAATTTGACAGTTACTTTTCTTATGTGAATTTCTCGGGCTCATAACTTAATCGTTATAAGTCCGAATTGGCTCGTTCAAAAGTTGTTAACTCACAAATCACATACACAATGATTTCATTAGCAAATATTTCATTTTTGAATCTTTTAACTCGAAATTCACCGATTAGCTCATTATTACGAAAACGTCAAACGTTTGTGAGCATTCAAAGCTCGTTTCTTCATTCTAAGTCGGAATTTGGTCATTCTTGAGTCCACAACTCTAGAATGCAAATTGAGACTAATCTCAATCGAAAACCAACGTTTCTGAGTCAAATGCTAACTTTTGACTTTCATTTAGAGAATTTAACGATTTCGACGATTATCGTCTAATCTCGTAAATTTGCCATCATTACTTCGTTACTTGAGATTTTTACCTTGCTCAAAATGAATTCATTCCATCACTTTAACATCCTAACCAAACATATTTCAACAAATCTTATACATGACAAGTTCTTTCATGTTCTTTATTAGTTCATTACTTAAATAAGTATGAATTACTTGAACATGACTTATTAAGGTTTTAGTCCATTGAATAGCCATCTTATCCCTTCTTATCATACATGCTCCACAAATCCACACTTCTCTATAAAACTAATCATGTTTGATGATAAAGCATGTACTTTGTAACAATCTTATTCATTTAATAATAAAAAGTATTAATTTATTAAAGGCTTTTAATTATCTACATGATGCTGCTTTATAATATGTGATAAACCCATATTTTTAAACAATACTTTTAGAATAATGATGATGATCATTCTAATGAGATCTAAATTCTTAGAAAGCTTAAAACTAAAATAGTTCCCAATCGTTGGATTACTAAATTGGGGATTAGTGAATCCGGATATATTAGTACATACGTTGCTTGCTTATTAAATGAGGATGATTGATCTCATGATCATTTGTGTGGAGACACTAAAACAAGTATGTAGGTGCTTATTAGAGAATAAGTTCACTGAACGTGACTCGCTAAGGAATACCTAATGGAGTTTTACTTGTTTGTCAATAGGAATTCCTGTAGTGATAGTAGTACAAGTGATCCTTAGACTTGAGATCATCATAGTATCTTGTGTATGATGAGTTATACTTTGACTTATTCCTTAAGACCCTTAGGGTATATCAAAGGGTATATTTGGGTATAATAAGTTGTACATGGAGATAATGTATGATCAATAAAGAATCTACCGCTTCTAGTAAAAGAAGAGAAATGTCCTATGTGATTCGATAAATGACAACCCAGTAGTCCTTGGCCAAGGCAGAATGAAATTAGAAAGGAGTTTCTAATTTGCATTATATGGTGTTGTTCATTTAAGAGTCGAAATACATATAATTAAATAAAATAAGACTTGACAGTAATTCCATGTCTTATATTTAATTGAGACATTGTATGGTGGAAGGATTTAATTGTACGGTAACTATTTACTCAAATGTTCTTTTATGATTAATGTTGAAATCTATATTATCTGGAAAGTCGTTGATCGCTAGGAAGACTTATCCCTATTGTAGAATAACAATTATTTATTTAAATAAATTAATATTTTAATTTATTTATTTAAATAAGATTAAAATTATTCTAATTGATTTATTCACAACCGATTTAATATGGAGAACCTAAAGAGTCACACCATAAAAGGAAGAATAATTATTTAAGAAGTTAATGGCATAATCGTAATAATAAATTATTTATATTTAATTTAATCTATGGTGATGGAATAAATTAAATAGCTTAATATTTATTATTTAATATTTTAGAAATATTAAATATAAATTAATAAGAGGAGTCTTATTATTATTATTACTATTAATATTATTTAATTCCTTAAGGAGTTTGAGAATTAATTAATAAAAGTACTCTCATATATCCTAAAAAGATTAGGAGACTAATTAATTAAAAGAGTTTGATTAATTATTCCTAATAAGATTAGGAGCCTAATTAATTAAAGGAGTTTAATTAATTAAAATAAAATCTAATTCCTTAATTGTTAAGGAGAGTTGCCTACATCTATAAATAAGAGGAGTCTTATTATAGGTGAGGGTGGTTGACACTTTCACAACACACGTGAATATGCAATTCCAATAATTAGGAGAGTACACCCTTTCTATGAGAGATAGAAAAACTAAGGTTTTGCCAAATATCAATCTTTTTGAATATTTCTTCTTCCTTGGTGGATCATCTCTAGAGGCCAAACACTTGGGTGGCTAACGTTGATCAAAGGAAGGAACCAAACCCGGTGGATTCAAGGTGAACGCAAAAATGATTTGGATGTGAACTTGTACCTGAGGAAGCTCGAATCTTCAAGGGTATGATTCTTGTTCTTTATCTTTTCGTTTAATTAATAATTGTGCATAAAGGATGATCCGGGTATATGGTTTGTAAAATTTTAAAACTCTATTTTATCACGTTTCTGGTTATTTTGTGCAATTTGATTGCGTTCATGAATATTACAAACCTAACACTTATCCCTTCTTATCATACATGCTCCACAAATCCACACTTCTCTATCAAACTACTATTGAAGATATGGAAGATTAATGGTCTAGGATTCTTACCCTTGAAGTTCAACCTGGATCTTCTTCTTGAATTATGAAAGCTCTAGCTTTTTCTCACTTTTCTCTCTCAAATGTATAAGCTTAAGTTGTAACGCCCCGAAATTCGGTCTATCTTCACACCCGGATTCCGTACGTCATGAGTACATCATTCATCCAATATACATCATTATATACTGAAATATAACAACATACACTCTCAAATCCTAGGTTCTGGAAACCTTATAACCTCTTTCATTACAAATAATAATAAATACAATATTCATTTCATCTTACAAGAGTGACTTTTATCCGCCGCCAAGGATACATAATAGTTCATTAACTAGTTTATAGTTTAGTTTTCATCTTTCTATATTACAAGTCTTCACTTGATCTTCTTGCTCATTCACATTCTGAATGGCACTTCATCTAGATACCATCAGCTTGATCTTTACGGGATCCTTAAGTTCTTCTAACCTTGTTTGCTAAAAATGTTTTTCATTTAAAGCAAGAGTGAGCATTCAATTGCCCAGCAAGTCATAACAGTTGAACAAACAACTTTAGAATTTAAACCCTTCTTTAGAACTTCTATAACTGAACAAAGGTTATGAAGCAGCTTGAATAATAGGAATAGTCTCGATTCCTATCATTTTAAAACATCAGTCACTTTTACTTTGAAATACTTTCATTCCTTTACATTTTTCATGCACATCCTGTCTGGCTAGAATCATTAGCACAGACTTAATAATAACGGTTCATGTATAAACAGAATATATTTGTATTAAACAGCTCAATCACAGAACAATTTATATCATAGAAACACCGAAGTGTTCAAATTGTGGCTTAAGGCCTCATACGTTCTACCACCTTATACAAATATCGCACATTCGCACATAGACAGAACTTCTCAAGTTCAACATCTGAGAAGTTTAAGAAACTAGCATTCATTTAGGATATGAATGAAGTTAGGAAACTTGCCTTATGCCCAGCTACAGCTTACGCTGAACTGCTCAATCCAATTCCTATATAACACATAAGGAGAAAACATAAACACCAATTAGTTATATATTAAACTTACGCATTGGTTTACTTAACTTTACTTCTTAGGGTTTGCGTTCTTTGCAATATAAGTTTACGCGACTAGCAGTTTATAGGTTAATGACATATGGAGATGTCTTACTCATACGTTCATCATCTTTAATGATTTATATTCTTATCGGACTCACATTCGGCTTTCATTAATCTTATTACCGTTCATTACGGCTTTCTTGATAATTCATATCTTATTTAATACTTTCATTATTCATTACATGAACCCCATGTTCATTACTCGTTCTTAGTGTCGAAGCCATACCGATCATTGTATGCTAAGACTGATCGTCCATCGCAACAACATTGCATTCACAACGTCTATACGCTTCACACTTATATCTCATTATCACGACCTAACATCAAAATGTTATTCATTACCCTCGTCACTCAACGTCTAAGGAATCACAATCATAGCAATTCCTCACGTTCGTTCATCTCGACCACGGTACCCGAATATTGGTTACGTAACCCGCATTTATATCCTTCGTCTTTTAAGTACGTTAAATCTTTCCGTTCAATCTTTACTAGAGGTTTAATTCACTTGATTAAGTGTTACATTAGTTGAATATTATTTTCTTTATCTTCCCTTACGTTCTCCCAAGAGTTGAGCAATTAAAAGCTCTTCTCTAGCTTTTCCTTCACACTGGCGCTGCGACGCCACTCTCTCCTTTAACTCTCGCGCCGCGGCGCAAGTTAACATTACCTGGCACTCCGGTTTGGCGCTGCAGTGCCACATTACAAGGCATGGTTGGCGCTGCGGCGCCAAGCCCTAATTCTTGAAATTTTTTCTTAGTGTAAAATCCACTTTGAGACATTTACTTCCTGATCTCATAACTTCTTCGTTATAACTCGGAACGAGGTCGTTCCAAAGCCATTCTCTTCCTTATCTTACGTACTTCAATACCCCTCAGATAAAAATTCATTCTGAATCCGTTAATGTGCCATTCAATTGGCTTGATCTTCACCCTTCGTTTATTTTTACGCTTTTAACGCTCTTCGTTTGCTCGTCCGTAATTCGGTCATCTGAACTCGGAACTCGTTCGATCTTGAGTCGACAACTCACCTTTTCTATGTTCTCTTACTTTCTTAAAAAACCCTACATGTTCGGGTTCATTTACTAACTTTCTAATTCTCGTTCGTCTTGTACGAAAATTTCGTCATAACTTCATTATAGCTACATTTTAATCCGTTCTTCATGAACGTTTCTACCGTTCCTAACCAAGTAATAACCATCTAACTTATACGCGATAGTTTTAAACTTGTCCGTCAACAACAATTAAACTACGATGGTTTTAAATTTGTCCATCAACAACGTTCTTCGTGTTTTTCGTTCGTTCTTCATTTTAATCAATATTTTGGATTACGGTTTCACTTTTTATTGGAATTTGATGTTATAGAACACCATTCCTTACTTATTTCACCTACTCATTCATAATATTCATTCGGATCGCTCAAAATCCTCACGAATCTTATACTTCCTTAAGAAATTTACAAACTAAACTTCTAATTCTAATTTCTTTATTTTCTCATGATTTCAACCATATGAAATCATTCTTATCATCGATTACTTATTATTCTCATTAAGTTATGTTTTTGAACATAGAACTTAAAGAAAACTAACCTAGGAATTAGGTTTTAATACCTTTTCTCTTTATTTCTCTTCCGCTATACAAAGCCGGCGATTTTCAAGCTTTTCTATTTCACGATCACTTTTGATCCGAGCATTCATGCTCAATCTCTTCCTTCTTCTTCTTCTCCAAGATCTCAAGCTCTCTCTCTAAGGTGTAGGATTTTCAAAATCCAAAAATAATGAAATGAGCTTACTATTTATAGATTTTCAAAGCTAGGGGTATTTTAGTCATTTTACCCCCCATAACCTCCTTACTATTCATGGCTTAAGCCCTAAGTTACATTAACTTAGCCACCAAGTACTTTACTTGGCCACCACTTTGGGTCAATCATGGGTTTCCCCATGGTTCTTACCCATCCGTTTACCCATCAGTTTGATCCACGGTTTCTTTTCTTGGTTTGGGCCTTAACCCTAATTCTTTTTGGGCCTAGCTTGGGCTTGATTTCACAAATCATTGGGCTTGACATAATCCAAGTCCAATTGGATCTTACAAAGTCCATGTACTCAAAGTCCATTAAGACTCATCGTATTCTACGCTTTACATTCCCGTATTCTCGTAATCTCTTCGTATATCGTTCGTACGATATTCGTATTATACGTCGTACTAATCTTCGTACTATACTCGTATAATAAGTAGTATTATACTCGTATTTCTCACGCATAATAACCCTATTTATTATACGAAATCATTTCGCGGAACTCACTTTTCCTAACCCTTAGGTTTTTTACGTCCGCAGGCGAAAACTTCGTTTTTGCCATAACTGAAATATTATTGAATATTCCATCACGTCTAAACATTTTATGTAATCAATAACTTCTCTGAATTTCAAAATTAATCTCCGAGCAGAAATTGATGAATAGTGCCTATTTCGTCTTTTTCCCCGAAAAATATTTTGTTCCCGGAAAAATCTTATTTTCGTCTTGAAAATTCCTATTCGTTCAATCTAGCTCGTAGCCAGAATCCTCCCGACTTATAATCAGCCTAGGTTATAGAACGATTAATAAACACATATCACATAATAGTATTAATAAAAATTTATTTTATTAATAACTAATTCTTTAAACTTAAATTTTGGACAACCCGAATTTCCGGGTCGTCACATTCTTCCCTCCTTATAAAAATTCCGTCATCAGAATTTCTTAAAACCACACCCTTACCCGGGTCATCACATTCACCCCTTCTTCAAAGAATTTCGTCCTCGAAATTTTAGCTTACCCTTCTTCTCGACTTACCTTCAACAGAGTTCTTATCTTTCCATCATTCCTAACCCTCATAACTTATCAAGAATCATGAAGTAGAAGGAATAACGAGGAATATAAAATTTCCTTTAAAACGTTTCATACTTTTGCTGAGGGGTCAAATCGACCATGAACTCTTACTAGATTAAACAACATTTCGCCGTAACCTTTCTTCCACGGTCAGTTTACAATCACAAAGAAAGTAAACTACCTCTTCCATGTTCTCCTCAGACTTGATCATTAGATTCCACACCAAATTAATTTGTCTTGGCACAAGTTCTCAAAGAAAGCTCGATGACAGACCATTTGTCTAGCCAAATTAAGTAGCTTAGACCATACCAATAAATTGCATATCAACGTGAAACATTCGTCTAGTCAACTCAATTGACATCGACTACTTCTTTAAATTCTTTTCGCAATACATCAAAATGTTTTATGACGTCATGATACCGTACTTTTTACAGTACGTTGAGGACTTCGTCAGTTTGTGACTTCGTCATTATACATCATACCATAGTGGGTTGTTGATCCTAAGATCACATCCAACACCAGGTTCAATTACATTAATAACTCCATCCTTTTACCATCCTTGCACCAAATGCACGGATGATATAAAATTTATTTTGATATTTTAAATCAATTTCTGTCTAGCCGAAGCAATTAGTATAGACATACCAAGAATAGCTCTTTCAAAATTTGTTGGTTCCAAAAGTTGAACCAATCCTTTCCTTTTCAAAATGTACATATCAGTACGAGTTTAATAAACTTCGAAATCTAGCATAGCTAGATGACTTGGAATATCATATTCTCCATCTTCCTTCATTGTCTTACTACGACAATACTTAATCTTCTCTATCACTTTCATTGCTAAGTCTACTGAAAATACTTACTTTCAGCCTAAACATTCCTATATCTTAATACAGTCCATCAACTTACCACACATTATGAGTTCAGGAACTTTCCACAATAATATGAGTTTAAGAACATCAAGATAGACCATAGGCGTCCATTCGCTGAGACGTTCGAAAACATACCATATAATTATGAGTCACGAACTTACCATAAGTATGAGTTTCAGGAACTCGCACCTACCTTATGGTTCTCTACCTATCAAGTATATACATGAGAAAAGATTCACCTTCTCATCATATACATCTTGATAGTGCGACATACTATTCTAATGATTATCACAACCAGAAGCTGTGACAACCCGAGAATTTAGGAAATTATTTAAATCTTAAATGATGGATTAAAGAGTGAATAATAAACCTACACAGAAAATAAGTGAATGGATTTGAGATTTCTGGGAAGGAATTTAGTGAATTTAAAAATTTTTGTGGTGAATTATTCAGGATTAAGTGTATATGTTCTATGAATATGAATATTATGTGATGGTTTATATTTGTTTATTATATAAACAAATAAAAGAAACTAGTGTGATCCTAATTATATATTAGGAATGAAGAATTGAATAACTTAAGGGCTATGGGATGAGAGAATTATGGTATATAAAATATATACAAATTCTAAGGGATTTATTTTATACATCTCAATTAATTAATTTTATAACCTATTTATAGCAAGTCTAATTGGGTTAAGAAATTTAGTGTATGTAAGCAAGGATTTAAATTATAAATGTGTACATGAAAACCCTAATTAAATAATTAGGGAATGGTAATATTAAGAGTGTTGGAATATGTTATTTGTAATGGCCCAAAGATTTTAAATTTGTAAGCCCAAAACATTAAAAGAATAGTAGAATTAATTATTTAAAGTCCAAAACAAATAGACTAGAAATCCTAATTAAATATATAAGGTTATGTAAATTAAATATATTGGACTATGATATTTTATACATGACCCAAAACAATTATTAGAGAGCCCAAACAAGTAAAGGATTGGCCCAACATTTAGCCCAAGGGGTGAAAAAATAAGCACATGTTATTTTCATAGATTTGCTAAGATATTTGGAGAGATTTGTAAGATTTTGTAGAGGTAGGAGAGAGAAAGAGAAAAAATATTGGATATATTTAGTAGAGATATGGAAAGATATGAAAGAGATATGAAAGGAATTTTGGGAGAGATTTTATATATGCATACATATGTTATATATATATATATATGTGCATTTCTCCTACTATAAATATCCCTCATCTATTTTGCAAATAAATTTTTTCATCTCATTCTAAATAGATAAGGAAAGAAAAATAAAATAATAGAGAGAAAATCCATGGGGGGGGGGGGGCTGCCGTGGGGCTTAGAGAGAAGTAGAAGAGTAGCTTTGGTTCATGACTTAGAGCTCCACCTAGCAAGAACAATAAGAAGAAGAAAAACCCAAAAGGAAAAATGTATAAACCCTAAACAATTAGTTTATATATTTTTATTTTAATGATTTGGATGAAATAAAGAACTTATGTTTTGAACTTTAAAACTCTTGATCTACATGTTTTAGAGGGTGTTATGTGTAGATCTAACTATTTTAGGTGTTAAAAGTTTGATCCAAAGAAAGAAAGTAAAACAGTTTTTATAAAGCTTAGAAAAGCTAGTGACTGCTGTCCCTAAACAGAAAATTTGGGGTTAGCTAAAGTACTCTAAAAATTATGGGCTTTTGGTATGTTATAGTACACTCAATAAGCTTTCCATAGACTCTGGAACAGACTAAATCCGACATCGGAGGAGAGAGTTATGACATTTCAAAGTAGTAGTGTCAAAACTGTCCAACAAGTGCGGTGCAGTCCACTTGAGCAGAATTTCTGGGCTGATATGTTCAGAATCTGGAAACATATCAGTAGGGAAGAATTGTAGTCCCGGAAGTTAGCTTCGCTTGGGCTCAAGAATCGCCTAAAAATGTTTTAAAACGAAAAAGTTATGACTGTTTTAGCGAAAGAGGGTAAATCTGGGAAAAAGATAAAAATTGTTGCAAGTGGACATTTTTGGGGCCTGTTTTAGGCTGCCTAAGAGGTCCGAAATTACTGGGTGATATTTTCTAAAAATACTTTGGTATGTCATGTATAACATATCCAAAAATTAGATTAATCGTAGTTACGAGTAATTCGTGAGAAAATCGCAAAGTGGCTGCCTCAAGATGCGCAACAGGCAGAGCAGCAGCATCGCGTGTCGAGCGCCGCGCGCGCATGGGCTGAGCTGTGCTGACTGCTGCTTGACGTCCGTTTCGCGCACTGTTTTTATGAGCTTCCATGATCCATTTTCGCGGTGTGAAATTTTTTTAAAATACTATGCCATGAGGTCTATAATATGCCCAAAATTTCACTCTTATATGATCCACGATTTGAGAATTAAAAATCTGTAAATGAGCATGTCAGAACTAAAATTTGAGCGAACGCCGAGCGTCGGCGCGTCGAGCGATTTTGACGTTCGACGTTCCGAATCACGTTTCGGCGAAAAAATAAGTCATAATGAATATAATAAAGTCCTACGAGGCGAGATTTGACTATAAGTAATATTTTATGACGAGAAACTTTCTTTCGGGTATAAATAAAGTAATAAAAATATGTAATAAATATAAGTTACATATTTAAGTGAAATAAAATCTATAGTTGCTTATGAAATTATTTTATGGTGTTAGAAAATATTTTAAGTTATTTTTAAATAACTTTTGATATTTTGTGATGAATTTCATTAATTAATTAATATTAATGGTAATTAGTTTATGCAATTAATACATTAAATAAATTATGGAAAAATAGAATTAATGTTTTTAAAATCATATAAAAATGATTTAAGTGTTATAAAAATATTTGAAGTTATAAAATATAACTTTTGATATTTTGTCATGAAAATATTAATATTTTAATATTAATAATAATTATCGAATAAAGAATTTAACTGTTTATAGATCATATAAATATGATTTTTAAGGTATTAAAAATACTATGAGATATTATAAATATATTATAATATTTTGGCATGTATTTTATTAATATTTAATAATAAATAAATATTAATGATATTAGAATATTGTGGTATTTAAATTAGATAAATACGATATTAATGATTGGAAAATCATTTTAAATGGTAATAATTACTTGAAAATTATTATGAGCTTATGAAAATTATTTTGACTAATATTAAAATTATCTGCGATAATTGATTAAGTGTTTAGGCAGAGTTTAATTGAACTTAGACCGTCGGGATGTCAGATTTGTGTCGGGTTCAACACAGACTGCAATAGTTTGACTTGATACCGAGTCTTATGTGTGTTGTAGACTGATAGGGTTATGTGTTATGTGTTATGTGTTTATGTTATTCTATGTATATCTATATATATAATAGTATTATACTGTGATGATATTATTCTAACTTAGAAATACATATTATTAATAATAGGTTTTCAGATAAGCTTATTAAATTGCATAGCGGTAATCAACGGTTCAGGCAAGTTTTACTTAACTCTACTAGGAGTTGTTTCATTCGAATATGCTTATGGTTAATCATTGTTGATTGCCATGTAGAATTGTACTCTGTACATATTGCATGTATAAGTCAGGTATGAAAGGCTGATCACCTTCATTACCATGCGGTTCAGATATATTTGTTTATTTTCAATACTTGTTCAGTCAAAAGTTTGTTCCTGCTAGTTCACAATTATATTGTTGAATTATAGCCAGCTTATTATTCAGACTCTTTCAATCATGA
Source organism: Panax notoginseng (assembly GCA_016801055.1). Classification (NCBI taxonomy): domain Eukaryota; kingdom Viridiplantae; phylum Streptophyta; class Magnoliopsida; order Apiales; family Araliaceae; genus Panax; species Panax notoginseng. The sequence goes on from CM029019.1 coordinate 120,373,641, forward strand.
TATATTGTTAAACTATTGAACTTAAACTTGTTGGGCAATCTTATGCTCACCCTTGCTATATCATGATAAAATATTGCAGATTAAGACGAATACGTCGGATACAAGGAAAGGTCAAAGACAGTTCCAGCTTTAGTATATGTGTGCAGCTAAATTTGTATAAGTATTGTATATTAATATTATTGTAAGTTAAATAAGTTATGAATTGTGTATTAAGTTAAGGTTACTCGACCTTAGAGAATAGTGTGTAAAGTTTATTGTATAAACAATTTATGTTTTATATCTTCCGTAAATAGTAATAGTGTTAGAATGATTGAACCGGATCCGCGGTGATTCGAGACCCAGATTTGGGGCTCTCACAAAAGCTAAGTGATTGTAGAACAAAATACAATTCCCTGCCCATACAAAAATTTGGTCAACTAAGCTACTGACCGATATAGGAAGCTAAGCGGTTGTTACACCAAGGACAATTCTCTGCCCATACAAAAAATTGTTCAACTTAACAACTATATCGAATAAGAAGCTAAGTGGTTCTAAAACCACGTACAATTTCCCCGCCCATACAAGGAATCATACAACTCAGCTACGGATATGAGTCCTCAATTAAAATTTTACAACTTCTAAATCTCTCTTTACCTAATATGAATTTTCTTTAATTCGTATAATATCCTTCATAACTCAATTTAAGTTCTTCTTCCCGTACTACTTCATAGTACCCTTCATTCATAGCATTAGGTATAAATCATTCATTGTTTAACAGCTTATCTGTTACTACGATTCACTATGATCACGTGGTGATCTTCTTATCGTTCTGTCTACGATTACAGTCTTAGGTACTCCTACCTAAGGTTTATAACCTATCAGCTCTGATACCAACTTGTAACGGCCCGAAATCCGGTCTATCTTCACACCCGAATTTCGTACGTCACGAGTATATCATTCATCCAACATACATCATTATATACTGAAATATAACAACATACATTCTCAAAACCCAGGTTCTGGAAACCTTATAACCTCTTTCATTACAAATAATAACAAATACATTATTCATTTCATCTTACAAGAGTGAGTTTTATCCGCCACCAAGGATACATAATAGTTCATTAACTAGTCTATAGTTCACTTTTCATCTTTCTATATTACAAGTCTTCACTTGATCTTCTTGCTCATTCACATTCTGAATGGCACTTCATTTGGATACCGTCAGCTTGATCTTTACGGGATCCTTAAGTTCTTCTAACCTTGTTCACTAAAAATGTTTTTCATTTAAAGCAAGAGTGAGCATTCAATTGCACAGCAAGTCATAGCAGTTGAACAAACAACTTCAAAATTTAAACCCTTCTTTAGAACTTCTATAACTGAACAAAGGTTATGAAGCAGCTTGAATAATAGGAATAGTTTCGATTCCTATTATTTTAAAACATCAGTCACTTTTACTTTGAAATACCTTCATTCCTCTACCTTTTTCATACACATCCTGTCTGGCTAGAATCATTAACACAGAATTAACAATAACGGTTCATGTATAAACAGAACATACTTGTATTGAACAGTTCAATCATAGAACAGTTCATATCATAGAAACACCGAAGTGTTTAAATTATGGCTCAAGGCCTCATACGTTCTACCACCTTATACAAATATCGCACATTCGCACATAGACAGAACTTCTCAAGTTCAACATCTGAAAAGTTTAAGAAACTAGCATTCATTTAGAATATGAATGAAGTTAAGAAACTTGCCTTACGCCCAGCTACAGCTTACACTGAACTGCTCAATCCAATTCCTATATAACACATAAGGAGAAAACATAAACACCAATTAGTTATATACTGAACTTACGCATTGGTTTACTTAACTTTACTTCTTAGGGTTTGTGTTCTTTGCAGTATAAGTTTACGTGACTAACTTCCTTTACCAGTTTACAACTTAATGACATACGGAGATGTCTTACTCATACGTTCATCATCTTTGATGATTTATATTCTTATTTGACTCACATTCGGCTTTCATAAATCTTATTACCGTTTATTACAACTTTCTTGATAATTCATATCTTATTTAATACTTTCATTATTCATTACATGAACCCCATGTTCATTACTCGTTCTTAGTGTCGAAGCCATACCGATCATTGTATGCTAAGCATGATCGTCCATCGCAACAACATTACATTCACAGCGTCTATACGCTTCACACTTATATCTTATTATCATGACCTAACATCAAAATGTTATTCATTACCGTCGTCACTCAATGTCTAAGGAATCACAATCATAGCAATGCTTCACGTTCGTTCATCGCGACCACGGTTCCCGGATATTGGTTACGTAACCCGCGTTTATATCCTTCGTCTTTTAAGTACGTTGAATCTTTCCGTTCAATCTTTACTACAGGTTTAATTCACTTGATTAAGTGTTACATTAGTTGAATATTATGTTCTTTATCTTCCCTTACGTTCCCCCATGAGTTGAGCAATTAAAAGCTTTTCTCTAGCTTTTCCTTCACACTGGCGTTGCGGCGCCACTCTCTCCTTTAACTCTCGCGCCGCGGCGCGAGTTAATAGTACTTGGCACTCCGGTCTGGCACTGTAGTGCCACATTACAAGGCATGATTGGCACCGCAATGCCAAGCCCTAATTCTTGAAATTTTTTCTAAGTGTTAAATCCACTTTGAAACGTTTACTTCCCGATCTCATAACTTCTTCGTTATAACTCGGAACGAGGTCGTTCCAAAGCCATTCTCTTCCTTATCTTACTTACTTCAATACCCCTTGGATAAAACTTCATTCTGATTCCGTTAACATCCCATTCAATTGGCTTGATCTTCACCCTTCGTTTATTTTTACACTTTTAACGCTCTTCGTTTGCTCATCCGTAATTCGGTCATCCGAACTTGGAACTCGTTCGATCTTGAGTCTACGACTCATGTTTCCTATGTTCTCTTACTTCCTTATGAAACCCTACACGTTCGGGTTCATTTACTAACTTTCTAATTCTCCTTCGTCTTTTACGAAAATTTCGCCATAACTTCGTTATAGTTACGTTTTAATCCATTCTTCATGAATGTTTCTACCGTTCCTAACCAAGTAATAATCATCTAACTTATACACGATGGTTTTAAACTTGTCCATCGACAACAATTAAACTACGATGGTTTTAAATTTATCCATCAACAACGTTCTTCGTGTTCTTTGTTCGTTCTTCATTTTAATCAATATTTTGGATTATAATTTCACTTTTTATTGGAATTTGATGTTATAGAACACCATTCCTTACTTATTTCACCTACTCATTCATAATATTCATTCGGATTGCTCAAAATCCTCACGAATCTTATACTTCCTTAAGAAATTTACAAACTAAACTTCTAATTCTCATTTCTTTATTTTCTCATGATTTCAACCATACGAAATCATTCTTATCATCGATTACTTATTATTCTCAATAAGTTATGTTTTTGAACATAGAACTTAAAGAAACTAACCTAGGAATTAGGTTTTAATACCTTTTCTCTTTATTTCTCTTCCACTATACAAAGCCGGCAATTTGCAAGCTTTTCTATTTCACGATCACTTTTGATCCGAGCATTCATGCTCAATCTCTTCCTTCTTCTTCTCCTCCAAGCTCTCAAGCTCTCTCTCTAAGGTGTAGGATTTTTAAAATCCAAAAATAATGAAATGAGCTTACTATTTATAGATTTTCAAAGCTAGGGATATTTTAGTCATTTCGCCCCCCTTAACCTCCTTACTATTCATGGCTTAAGCCCTAAGTTAACTTGGCCACCACATTAACTTAGCCACCAAGTACTTTACTTGGCCACCACTTTGGGTCAATCATGGGTTGCCCCATGGTTCTTACCCATCCGTTTACCCATCAGTTCGATCCGCGGTTTCTTTTCTTGGTTTGGGCCTTAACCCTAATTCTTTTTGGGCCTAGCTTGGGCTTGATTTCACAAAACATTGGGCTTGACATAATCCAAGTCCAATTGGATCTTACAAAGTCCATGCACTCAAAGTCCATTAAGACTCATCGTATTCTACGCTTTACATTCTCGTATTCTCGTAATCTCTTCGTATATCATTCGTACGATATTCGTATTATACGTCGTACTAATCTTCGTACTATACTCGTATAATAACTAGTATTATACTCGTATTTCTCACGCATAATAACCCTATTTATTATACGAAATCATTTCGCGGAACTCACTTTTCCTAACCCTTAGGTTTTTTAAGTTCACAGGCGAAAACTTCGTTTTTGCCATAACTGAAATATGTTTGAATATTCCATCACATCTAAACATTTTACGTAATCAATAACTTCTCAGAATTTCAAAATTAATCTCTGAGCAGAAATGGATGAATAGTGCCTATTTCGTCTTTTTCCCCGAAAAATATTTTGTTCCCGGGAAAATCTTATTTTTGTCTTGAAAATTCCTATTCGTTCAATCTAGCTCGTAGACAGAATCCTCCTGACTTATAATCATCCTAGGTTATAAAACGATTAATAAACACATCACATAATAGTATTAATAAAAATTCATTTTATTAATAACTAATTCTTTAAACTTAAATTTTGGACAACCCGAATTTCCGGGTCGTCACATAAGTTGTTGGTGAAATTGAACAAAGCAAAAAGGAAAATCCAAAGCTTCTATTTATAGTATTTCCTAGGTGCGAGTATAATAATCATTTAGGCCATCCACCTCCTTAATCACCGCCTTACTATTCATATCTTGGTCATCACACAACTTATCCTTTGCTTGCTCTCCACCCTTGGTAAACTATGACTCACCTATGGGGCCCACATGGGTTGCCCCATGGGTTTTCTTACCCGTTGACCCCTCGGTTCGATCCACAAATGTGATAACCCGGAATTTCGAATAATCCAAATTTTTTGAATAAATTTTATTTTATTTTATTTTGATATTGACTATTAATACTGTGATGTGTATCTATGATACGAGTCTTGAGAAGTGGTCAATTTGTGTATTGACTGAGAAATTAAGAGTAGAGTTGTGCTTAACAGATTTAGAAACCCTAATCCTAGCTAGTTACGGATATGGATTCGATAAAAAATATAATTAAAATAATTATATTGATGAGTACGTGTTTGTACTGTTTAGAATTATTGATCAATGATTGATCGGGTAGGGCACAATATTAGTAAACCATAATAAGGGATTAGAAAACCTAATCTCAAGATTAGAAACCCTAACACATAGTTAAGAACCCTAATCGAAAGCCGAAAAACCCTAAATTTTAAATTCGAGAATCCTAAACCCTAATTAGGAAACCCTAATCCTAATTAGCAAGACTAATGTGATTAGTAACCTTTAATATAATTAGGAAACCCTAACTATACTTTAGAAATATTAATTTCTATTTAAAACCCTAATTATATTTTAGAAATCTTAATTTTCTATTTTAAAACCTTAATTTAGAAAATCCTAGAAGCTAAGGTTGTAAAACCTAAGGGTTTGTACAATGTCTAGAATACCATTAAAATTTTATAATCAATGACCAAAATGCCCTTTTTGAATTTTTATTAGGTAACTTGCAAATCTTGCTATAAGTGAGAGTTGGTGATCAACTATTGTTGGCATTGTGACTCAAATCTCAGCCATATCTGATCCAACTTGCCACCTAGCCATTTATAGATACATTGTATCATATTATATAGATTAAAGAGAGAGAAAGTTCATGTATTTGCTCATTTTGCACCCAAGCCCTCAACAACTCTCTCTCTCTCCCAAACCTCTGAAATTCTAAAGTAAATCAGTCACTAAGTAACCTCCTAGAACACCTAGATCAGATTTGGAGAGCTAAGATCAAAGATTGGACAAGAGAGGTATAAACCCTAACTCACCATTTGATCTTGTATGCTAAGAAAATATTTATGTTTATGTATTTAGATTCATGCTAGAGGATGTTATATGATGATCTATGATGATACATCATGGATCTATAGCATCAAAAGGCTTTAAAATAGAGTTTTTGAAAAACTGTTCTTAAACCCTAAAGTCGTCTGACAAGCTAATGTCATTGGCCGTAGATCTCTGCATGTTTTTGATTTTTGTTGTTTTAAAGTTGTAATCTGTAGCTTGTCATGCTGTCTTTGATCTAGAAGTGGAATCACAACCATTACATGTCTATATCGTAAGTTATTAACGGTCAAAACCCGTTGACCGAGATTGACCGGGTGATTTCTGGGTAACCCAGAAATCCTAAACCAACATCTGACAAGTTTTTGTTAGCCCTAGATGTAAGACCCCAGCTTTTATAAATAAAGATGAATTTTCTATAAATATCATTTTTGAATAATATGGAGTTAATTTGATATCATGTTATAGTTATGGGTAATATTTATAAATTTCGCAAAGTACGCAAGTTGTTATATAATATTCAATTGGTCCGGGAATATTCGTTTTAACAGGGAATATTCGTACAACGGCACAATCATTGGAGGACCCCACAATGAAATTATTGTCGGATTGAGAAAACGACAAAAATATTTTATTAAAAATAACGGCGAAAGTTTTACCATTGATACTGTTGAACTACTCGGTAGTAAAAGTACAGTAATACGTGTGGTTGCATAGTAGCACACGGTATTGATTATTAATGCTTATGTGAGAAGTCACTCAGTTTGATTCAATTATTGTCAGTTAATAATATGAATTATTTAGCGATAATGAAGTTTTGTTTTATTCGTATTATTAACGTAATAAAACAGAAACATCTCTTTATATAAAATAGAATACTTTATTAAAGTTATTCTATAAATGGAATATATTATATTTTATTTAAAAGATTTTTCTTTAAATATGGACCGTCAGATTAAAGTAATCAATCTGGACCGTTCATGGATTAGTTACTATGCATTCTATTTTTCTATAAATAGTAGCTCATTCCTTCATTATTTCTTACGAATTCACTGAACTCTAGAGAGAGAAACTATAGAGAGAGCTGATAGGTTATTTCTTACGAATTCACTTACGAATTCATTATTTCTTACGAATTCACTGAACTCATTCCTTCATTATTTCAGTTCTTCTTTAAACGGTAAGGGGTGTTATTCTTTCATATTCATGAAGAGAACTTTTGTTATTCCATTTCTTATTATTCTGTTGGAGTAACCTGTATACGCGGTCTACTCTATACTTGGTGACATTCTTCTATTATTCTGTTGGAACATCATGTCTGTGTATTTTACACCGGACCTGGTTCCGTTTTTTATTATTATTCTGTTGGAACATCCTGTCTGTGTGTTTTACACCGGACCTGGTTCCATTATTTATTATTCTGTCAGAATATCCTGTCTGTGCGTTTACGCAGAACCTGGTTCCATTATTTATTATTTTGTCGGAATATCCTGTCTGTGCGTTTACGCCGGACCTGGTTCCATTATTTGTTATTCTGTTAAAATAACCTGTCTGTGTGGTTTATCGCATACCGGGTGATTTCTTTTGTTATTCCATTCTTTATTATACTCAGTTGGTTAAATTTTAACTTCTATACTCCATGAAATTAGTGGAATATCCTTGATAATTGCGTTTCATCCAGTATCTTTTCATGAAAATATTATTCTAAGCATTCTTGAATTTTACTCCACAAAGTAGTATCATGTTGACAATTTGGACGTTGTTAATTCTTGGATAATTTAATTCTTGAACTTGTTTTATTGAATTCTTATATCATTGTCATCATCCTCATGTTTATAAAATGTTGAAAGTCATATGTGGCCTGTAGTGCATAGATGGACTTGGTATGATTATGACCAGGGATCATTCGGTATAATCATGACCGTAATATTACAAATGATGTGGTAAAAGTCCTCATTGGCCCGTAGTGCATTGATGGACAGTTGTTGGCATGATCACGACCATTAATGAATACACAAATATTCTTGGCCCATAGTGCATGGATAATTGTGGTCGTGATACTAAAGAATATCCTTGGCCGTAGTGCAGGGGTGATTCGATGATGTGGATTATTTTGTTAAGCTGAGTCCCAGCGATAACAGTGTTGAAAAACCTTTTAAATCATAGAAGATAGTAGATTTTATTCTCTACTTGACTCCTTTAATGGATTGCTTATTCCGTTGCAGTTAAACTTGATGTTCGTTATATTTTATCAGTTTAACACTGTTGAAGGCTAATGATAATTTATTCTGCATTATCTTAGTCATAATATTTCTTACTGGGCTAGTTGAGCTCACCCTTTCTTTCACTGTTCTCTTCAGGAAATGAGAATATATATGGGACGAGTCGGGGAACGGAGTGATGGACCAGATGATAGTATTAATAGTCCTCACTATTCTGTTAAATAGTGTGACAATAATTGTAATCAGGACTCCTTTTGAGTTTGTATAGTCTCTAGTAGACAATAATTGTATTCAAACTCATAATTATGTTTTATCGTATTGTACACGATAGTTGTATTAGTAAGTTATATTTTTATTCTGTACCATGTATCTGACGACCCAAGATGGGTGATGTATACCTAATTTTGGGGGCGTCACAGTTGGTATCAGAGCTTAGGGATATGATCCCTGGCTAAGATGTGAGAATAGAACTAGAAGGGGAGAGACGTGAAATTCCTTCGCTAGTATGACCTATCTAAGTTTATTTGCATGGTATTTAATTGGTCGGTCAGAATATAAGGATAATATATGACATATCAATTAACTTTTTTTTTTGTGGCAGTATCTGAAAATGGCATCCAAGAATGTTGAGAATAGCAATGGAGCACAGGCGATTGTTGATTCAGCACATATCAATAATTGGGATAATGTGCATCAGGAAGGGGACAATCCTCATGCAAACAACAATACTGACCAAATGATGAATGATGAAATGTTTAGAAGCTTTATGCAGTTCATGCAACAGCAGGCGAGAGCGGCTCCTGTTCAAAATGTAGGTGGAAACACTGAAAACTCTCGGACGGACACCGCTAAACAGTTCAAGGAGCTGGGACCACCAGAGTTTAAGGGAGAGCCAAAACCACTTATAGCGGAAACATGGATAAAGCAGATCACCAAGATATTTGATGTCTTGGGATGCTCTGAGGAGCAAAAGGTTCCCTTTGCCGCCTTTATGTTGCGAGGAGAGGCAGATTACTGGTGGGAATCGATTAAGCGCACTCAACCTGCCGCACTGAAGATGTCTTGGGAGAAGTTCCAAGAGTTGTTCAATGACAAATACTTTCCCGAAAGTGTTCGTCACATGAAGGAGGTGGAGTTCATCAAATTAGAGTAGAATAATATGTCCGTGTCGCAGTATGAGGCTAAATTTGCTGAGTTGTCCCGTTTTGCGTCCCACTTGGTGGATAATGAAGAGCGAATGACGCGAATGTTTTTGCGAAGTTTAAAACCTGAGATATGTCAACATCTTATTTCTCATAAACTGTGTTTGTATACAGATGTTGTGAATAGGGCTCAGTTAGTGGAGCGCGATAATGAGTCAACGCAACCAAAAGAGAGCAGTCGGCAAAATGATAATACCAGTGAGAGCAGTCATCGAAGCGGTGACAACAAGCGTGGAGGGAATCAACAGGCCAGAAATGGTAACCACTTCGGTGGTAATCAGGGCCAAAATAGTAAGAATGGTCATTTCAAGAAGAGGAGATTCAACAATGATGGAAAGACGTCATCACCAGCATCCATTGTTAAGGAAGGAGAACAACCACCTATCATATGTTTCAAATGCGAAGGGGAGGGGCACATCAGTCCAAACTGCACGATGTCGTCTAAAGCATGTTATAATTATGGAAGAGAATGTCATTTAGCTCGATTTTGTCGTTTACCAAAAATAAGTTCAGCCAGGATGGAGACACCAAAGGCCGTCCCAGAAAAGTCAAAACCGGTAGTGCAAGGGAGAGCGTTTGTTGTGACCTCCCAGAAAGTAAGGAACTCGAATGAGGTTATCACGGGTAAGCTTACCATAAACTCTAACGAAGTCTATACTTTATTTGATACCGGTTCTACCCATTCTTTTATTTCTCCTACTTGCGCTGATCGATTAAATCTGACTCCAGAAAAATTAGACTTTGACTTATCTGTTGAAACTCCATTTGGAAAAACCTTCATTACATCCACGGTTTATAAGTCTTGTTTGGTTCAAGTTGGTACCCACACATTACCTGTCAATCTTATTTCATTAAAAATACTTGCATTTGACGTGATTCTAAAGATTGATTGGTTAACTACTCATCATGCAAAAATTGATTGTTTTCATAAGGTTGTTAGCTTTCATATTCCTAATCGACCTATTATGCGAATTCAAGCAACCAAACCATTAAAATCAATCGCTGTCATCTCAAGCCATAAAGCTATTCCTTTATTGAAAAATGGATCTCAAGCTTTCTTAGCTCATGTCACGGATCTAAACAAAAATACGTCAGTTTTGAATGATATTTCTATTGTTAATAAATTCCCTGACGTATTCCCTGAAGAACTTCCTGGCCTACCCCCAGAGCATGAAATTGAATTTTGTATCGACCTTGAACCCGGTAAAAAACCCATTTCCAAAGCCCCATGTCGAATGGCTCCTATTGAACTTCAGGAGTTAAAGATCCAACTGCAGGAATTATTAGACATTGGCTTTATTCGTCCTAGTACTTCTCCATGGGGTGCTCCTGTTCTATTCGTGAAGAAGACAGATGGAAGTATGCGACTTTGTATTGATTATCGGGAGTTGAATCATGTCACCATCAAAAATTGGTACCCATTGCCACGTATTGATGACCTATTTGACCAGTTGCAAGGAGCACAATTATTTTCAAAGATCGATCTTCGTTCTGGATATCATCAGCTGAAGGTTAGAACTGAGGATATTCCAAAGACGGCTTTCAGAACTCGGTACGGGCATTATGAATTCCTAGTCATGTCCTTTGGATTGATTAATGCTCCTGCTGCCTTCATGGATATGATGAACCGGGTATTCAAGAAATATTTGGATCACTTTGTGGTCGTCTTTATTGATGACATCCTTATTTATTCCAAAAGCCATGAAGATCATGAGCAACACTTGAGGTTGGTACTCCAAAAGCTTCATGAATACAAGCTTTATGCCAAGTTGAAGAAATACGAGTTCTGGCTGGAGGAGGTAGCATTCCTTGGGCACATAGTATCAAGTCGTGGAATATATGTTGACCCGACAAAGATTGAAGCTATTCAAAGCTGGGAGCAACCTAAATCAGTAACTGAAGTACGTAGCTTTCTCGGTTTAGCTGGTTATTATAGGAGATTCGTGGAAGGATTTTCTCGAATTTCTACTCCACTAACTCAGCTAACTCGAAAAGATACAAAGTTTGGTTGGAGCGAAGAATGTGAGAAGAATTTTCAAGAACTCAAGAGGAAACTCATTTCAGCACCTGTTCTAGCCATACCATCTGGCTCGGAGGGATTTGTCATCTACAGTGATGCTTCGAGCAAAGGGTTGGGATGCGTTCTAACGGAACATGAAAAAGTCATAGCCTATGCATCAAGACAACTCAATAAATATGAGAGGAATTATCCTACTCATGATCTAGAGTTGGCAGCTGTTGTCTTTGGACTTAAAATTTAGAGGCATTACTTGTCTGGGGAGAAGGTGGAGATCTTTACGGATCATAAAAGCCTCAAATATTTCTTCACTCAAAAGGAACTCAACATGCGACAACGACGTTGGCTTGAACTGTTGAAAGATTATGATCATACCATTCAATACCATCGTAGAAAACCGAACGTGGTAGCTGACGCATTGAGTAGAAGATCATATGCAAGTACGAGTGCGATATTGTCAACACAAAGGCCCATTTTGTGCGACTTGTAAAGGATGGAGATAAAGTTAAATACTCCAGGGACCCATGTGATGATGGCGAATATACGAGTGGAACCGACTTTAATCGATAAAGTTAAAGCTGCTCAAGCTATAGACTTGGAGCTGATGCGTATGAGGAAGAAAGTGCAAGAAGGTGCTATGCCGGAAGAAAGAATCGATGAAGAAGGAATACTTCGAGTCAACTCCAGACTGTGTTCCTAACGACCCTGATTTAAAGTATGAAATCATGATGGAGGCGCACAACACACCGTTTGCAATCCATCCTGGAAGTACCAAAATGTATCATGATCTTCGTCATACATTTTGGTGGAGCAATATGAAGTGAGAGATAGCGCTGTTTATCTCAAGGTGTCTAACTTGTCAACGAGTCAAGGCGGAGCATTAAGTACTAAAAGGTCCATTGCAACCACTTGAAATTCCAGAATGGAAGTGGGAGCACATTACCATGGATTTCGTTACCGGTCTTCCTAAGGTTTCTCAAGGTATTGATGCGATTTGGGTCATTGTTGCTAGATTGACCAAGTCTGCTCATTTTTTTTACCGATACGAGAAACTTATACACTTGAACGTCTTGCTCGTATGTACATAAACGAGATTGTAAGACTGCATGGTATGCCAGTATCCATAGTTTCTGATCGAGACCCAAGATTCACTTCACGATTTTGGGTTAGTTTACAAAAAGCTATGTGCACGGATTTACGATTTAGTTCGGCATATCATCCTCAGACTGACGGACAATCAGAGAGGACTATTCAAACTCTAGAAGATTTATTAAGACTCTGTGTCCTTGACTTCAACGGAAGTTGGGACAAGTTCTTACCATTGGTGGAGTTTTCCTACAATAACAGTTATCAAGAAAGTATTGGCATGGCTCCATTCGAAGCATTGTATGGAAGAAAATGTCGTTCTCTAGTATGCTGGGATGAGGTGGGTGAAGCAACGTTGTTGGGGCCGGAGTTGGTACGATTGACTACAGAAAAGATTCAAGCGATCCGACAACGTATAAAAACCTCACAAGATCGACAAAAGAGTTATGCTGATCTTCATGGAAAGGACGTGGAATTTGATATAGGAGATCATGTGTTCTTACGTGTTGCTCCACGGAAAGGAGTTACGAGATTTGGAAAGAGAGGAAAGCTCAATCCTCGATTCATTGGTCCATTTTTAATCCTCGATCGAGTAGGAACTGTGGCTTATAGACTCGCTTTACCGCCAAGTATGTCTCGTGTTCATAACGTTTTTCACATATCCATGTTACGTAAATATGTGGAAGACCCGAACCACATTATTGAGTTAGAACCAGACGAAATAGCGGAGGATTTGACGTATAAAGAAGTTCCTGTTCAAATCTTGGATAAGAAGGAACATATTCTACGCTCCAAGGTTATACCTTAAGTCAAAATTTTATGGAGAAATCACGATGTTGAGGAAATGACTTGGGAGTTAGAATCTGAAATGAAGTTAAGGTATCCTTACCTCTTCGACATAACGGCGGAAGTTTTACCATTGATACTGTTGAACTACTCGGTAGTAAAAGTATAGTAATACGTGTGGTTGCATAGTAGCACACTGTATTGATTATTAATGCTTATGTGACAAGTCACTCAGTTTGATTTAATTATTGTCAGTTAATAATATGAATTATTTAGCGATAATAGAATTTTGTTTTATTCGTATTATTAACGTAATAAAACAGAAACATCTTTTTATATAAAACAGAATACTTTATTAAAGTTATTCTATAAATAGAATATATTATATTTTATTTAAAAGATTTTTTTTAAATATGGACCGTCAGATTAAAGTAATCAATCTGGACCGTTCATGGATTAGTTACTATACATTCTATTTTTCTATAAATAGAAGCTCATTCCTTCATTATTTCTTACGAATTCACTGAACTCTAGAGAGAGAAACTATAGAGAGAGAGAAGAAAAATATTTTGCTACTTAACTACTTCCTTATTTTAGTTCTTCTTTAAAACAGTAAGGGGTGTTATTCTTTCTTATTCATGAAGAGAACTTGTGTTATTCTATTTCTTATTATTCTGTTGGAGTAACCTGTATACGCAGTCTACCCTATACTTGGTGACATTCTTCTATTATTCTGTTGGAACATCCTGTCTGTGTGTTTTACACCGGACCTGGTTCCGTTTTTTATTATTATTCTGTTGGAACATCCTGTCTGTGTGTTTTACACCGGACCTGGTTCCGTCTTGTTATTATTCTGTTGGAACATCCTGTCTGTGTGTTTTACACCGGACCTGGTTCCATTATTTATTATTCTGTCGGAATATCCTCTCTGTGCGTTTACGCCGGACCTGGTTCCATTATTTATTATTCTGTTAGAATAACCTGTCTGTGCGGTTTATCGCATGCCGGGTGATATCTTTTGTTATTCCATTCTTTATTATACTCAGTTAGTTAAGTTTTAACTTCTATACTCCATGAAATTAGTGAAATATCCTTGATAATTGCGTTTCATCCAGTATCTTTTCATGAAAATATTATTCTAAGCATTATTGAATTTTACTCCACAAAGTAGTATCATGTTGACAAATTGGACGTTGTTAATTCTTGGATAAATTAATTCTTGAACTTGTTTTATTGAATTCTTATATCATTGTCATCATCCTCATGTTTATAAAATGTTGAAAGTTATCTGTGGCCTGTAGTGCATAGATGGACTTGGTATGATTATGACCAGTGATCATTCGGTATAATCATGACCGTTATACTGGAATATCCGTGATTTTGTAGTTGTGTAAAACTCTAAAATATATTGATGTGCGGTCATGTCCTCATGTTACCAAAGTGAATATATGTTTAGCTGCTGCTTTTGTTATTCTGTCTATTTATTTAGTTTAATTCTGATAAGAGGTTGTATAGATTCAATTATGGATCTCGATGTAGTACAAAATGATGTTTATTGTACGCTTACTGGTTCAAATTATATCATTGAATATGTTACTTCTTTGGAGACGTTCTCTGATAAATAAGAGTTTCATGTATTCAAATACAATGAAGGTGCTATTATTTGTTTTTAACATTTATGCATTTGGCACAAGTTATATTACTAGGAATCAATCATTGCATGACTACTAGATATTGCTATATAGATATATTTGTTTAAAATATTCTTTTTACGCTGAAAGTTCTATGTGATTTTAGAGCTTCTCAACAGTGGTCAATGCAAGCACACATTAACTGCATGATGGCATAACATACTCAAAATCATATGAAAAGCACTGATGATTTCATTATTAACACATTGTTCGACATCAACAGAAGACTTGGTAGTAACAAAAGGAATTGTACACATTCCATATCTAGAACTCTAGTTACCATATGTACATGCATTGAGGAGCACAGCAAAGCATGTTTCTGTTTTTATAGCTAGTTGTGACTCATAGTTTGAGAGATTGCCTGATCTAGATACTTCAAAGTTTTCTGATAATTCAGGAATCCCATGAACCAAAAATCAAAGTTATCCCTTGTAACTATCTCTAACCAGAAATCAAAGTTATTCCTTGTAACTATCTCTATGTACTTTAGCAATAATTTTTTTATATATGTGCTCTCGTTGGCTCTCTTTATTTTTCCTATTGGTTTTGAGACCTGCATAAAGTAAATAATCTTATTAAGATAATATTCAAGATACCAAGTAATAATTTACGAAAAGGGACAGTAACAAATGTAACTGACCTTATAATGTATTCTAATGATCTCCCCTATTGGAGAAATGATTTCATTGTCCTCTCACTGCCAAAGGCAACCTTTTCTGTGGAGATAAAGAGTAGGCCTGTAATAGGGCCAACTATTGTTGATAAATAACATTGGGAAGTTTTGGATCAGGGAGACAAATGCACATGTGCTCGTATATAGACAAAGTGTTTATAAGAAAGGATGAAGTAAAAATAAGAAAGAGGAGCTTAGGTATTAAAACTACCAGAAGATATAATAGTTTGTCGTTATGGTTGCTATAGTGTCAGAAAAGTTAAATAGCATTGTACTTTCACTAATGTCTAAGTTAACATTTTACTAGTTTGGGAAACACATTATAATAGTTTGGGAAACAATTATAAAATCCTACTTCTGTAAGAAGTGGACAAATATTATGTTGACTTAGGAACCTTACTGGTGGAGGATATTTTAAAATAAAGTTTAGACCATTTTACATTGAACTTCGTCTCAAGTCATTAACTTAAACTTTGGATGGAGGGGTAGACACGTGAACTAGAGCACATATAGATAAAAAGCTCTTAAAAAGAGAAAGATCAGCCTTTAGGTATTAGAACTACTAGCAAATTTGGCAAAATTAAATATCTTGACTGCATAGGAGGAGCATTTTCCAAGTAAAAGCATTCTATAGACTCTAGTCTTCACCTCTATATTTCTTTACACCAATTCCTAATAATCAATCACCAATTGCTATGTTGTGTCATTTTAAAATAGGCAAGCATATAAATTGAATTGGTGGGTCTAAGCTTTTATTTGGATGAATCATCTAAATGTTTCAACAATATTAAGTTCAAAGTTCAAATCATCAAACATGGTAAAATGTGATTCTTTAGAGTTCACACATCAAGTTCAAAGTTTGACTCAACTAAAGCTCACTGTAAAGAAACCCAAGACACAAATTGGATATTAAAAAAGAAAATGCCAGTGTTCATGCCAATTCAAATTCTAAACAAGTTTTGCACCAAAATTCCAATTCCATAGCATGAAATGAGAATCCAAACACAATGTGAGATTGTGTTTCAAGTTGAAATTTTAAACATTTTAACAGATTACTAATTAACCCAAATCCCTTTTACTTTCAGAATATCTAAGAAAGAACATACAAGATATGCCACCATTTTCAACAGTAACTAGCAACAATTCCTAAATTCATTAGCAAATGAAACCAAACAATAAAAAAGTTGCAAGCTTTATAATTAACTTATAAGAAACCCAAATAAAAAATCTAAATTATTGGCAAAATTTGCAACAGGGAAAAAAAACTTATCAGTGTTAAGTAAAAGGTTGACCTTTGCAATTCTGAAGATTGAGAGAGCACAAGTGGGGTTCTGCTTGAGCAGAGAGCTTCTTCCTCTCAGTACTCTGTAAGCGAAGCCATCTTTTACACACTAATCCTCCTTATCCTTTTTGCTCTCCAATTTCCCTAGTACAGCTCGAAGCGTCGTCTCTTAAGGTTCCATTTATGGAAGCCCTAGAAGTAGTCATTGGGGTGTGGGTTATTCGTAAACGACCGTTGACCTCACCCGCCATGGGAGAGGAGAAGATAACTCCGTTTAACTCTCGATTTTCGACGGCGATTAGGAGGATGAGGAGAAAAGTAGGAGATTTTGGAGGAGAAGCCATTTTTAGAGAGAGAATTGCTTTCTCGTTTGGAAGAAAGAAGCCTTGATTTGGTTTGGGAGAAGAGAACGAACGCGTGTGTTTTTTTAAACAAAACGACACAATTTTGCATACTGTGTACAAAACAAAATATACACTGCTGTGTATACCCATTTTCCACTATATATATATATGTATGTATTATATTTTAATAAACTTTTGGCCATAAAATTTATAAACGAAATTAGTAAATCAATTAATGTTATGTATATTAATTTGAATTAATTAATTTTGCTGATATAGTTATTAAAGTTTTTAATTATAAATTTAATAGTATTATGTTATAAATGATTGGATTGTAATAAAATCTTATTAAATTATTTAGATTAAACGAAGAGAGTCTAAACGAGTCAAATTTGGAGTATACATTTTTGGTATTACATTGCTTAATTCATGTACGAATTTCGTACTCTTCAGCGAGACTCTTTTATTTTTAATTTGTTCGTTTCGTTATTCGTTCAAAATTTAGTATTGCTTCTCATAATTATTCCTTGTCAATTATTGTGATAGTTTTGAGTTGGCGTTGTATTAGAACTCATGTCTGTAATGTTTAGACTGGTGTATCATGTCTAAGTTTTATTTTGATAGTTATAGTGATGTACATGTTGGTATATATTTCGAAGACATTGTGTTTTTGATTCGGTTCGATTTAACATGTATATATTTGAACCCTTTGTGTTAATATTATGTCGCATGTGTTATGCCATGATATTTTTGTTAGAAAACCGTAGGGTATAGGCATGTCCTTTTGGCACCGAGACATGACACCTTCCGTGGCGGTGTGATCAGTCCACGAGTCACCGTTTTGTGCTCCGATGGGAGTTAGCCATTTAGTGTTTTGTTGTGGGAGGCGTATGGGTCGACCCTAGTTTTTTGTTCTGTTCTGCGGAGTGGTGATGTTTGTGCCAAACACGCCTTCTGATTTTGCACACATCTGGATTGCGCAGTCCGATGTATGTTATGCCTTTGTGGCATTATTTAATTTGCCTGTGTGACATTATTTGACTTGCATATGTGGCAAGTTATATTTCTATTTTGTTTTGAGCTCGGTATGAAATAACCCCAGCCATCTGGTTCAGCCTATTATTTTGTTATATTAGTTTTGTTCGTTACAGTTCAGTTCATTAAATTGAGTTAGTTATCTCAGCTCTTTAGTTTGTACTCTATATTCGTACTGGGCATTTGACTCATGCTGTGTTTTTCTTCCGATAAGTAATCAGGGGGGATCAAGGGCAAGTGTGATGAGAGTTCCCTTCTATCCAATGGTTTATATATATTTTGTTGGGCTATGATACTTTGATTTATTTAGATTTGTAATAGTTATTTCAGATTGTGGTTTGAGTCAGTGTGGCATTTATTATGGACATTTAATCAGTATGAGATTATTCTTTTGTGGTTTAGAAACTTGTTATATATTCAGCTGTTTAGTTGTGTTTTGTGTAACCTCTATTTCTATTTTGGGAAGGGGGTGTTACAGAGTTGGTATCAGAGCTTAGGTTCTTTCTTGTAGAAAACCTATTTAGGTTTGACCTGTGAGTTGTGGGTAGACTTCTAGGTTAGATTTCTGTTCCGTTTAATTTTCTATTAAACTATTATATCAACTATATTCGAATTTGTTTCTAATTCGTTTGTTATCTATTCGTTGACTTGTTTCTTAGATGGCTCGTAGATCTGCTAGAGTTGTGGGGAGGCGAGGTAACAATAGGGGAAGAGATTAGGGTCAGCCCAATGAGCAACCTAATGATCAGATAAATGCTCAATTGGCTACCTTGGTAAATCAAGCGATAAATCAGGCTTTACCTCAGTTGGTGGCACAGGTTGTACAGGCAATGCAATAGCCGCCACCAGACATTCTTGAGCAAGAGAATCTAAAAAATAATGGTCAGCGTGCAAATATTGAGGAAGGGAATGCGGATGGTCATGATCAGCAGGGGGTTGTGATGTATGTATGGTTTGAGAGGTTCCAGAAGTAGAAGCCACAGTCATTCAGTTCAGCTCCGACTCCAATTGATGAAGAGAATTGGATTGCCCACCTAGAGAAGATTTTTGATGTGTTGGGGTGCTCAGATAATCAGAGAGTGTTACTTGATGCTTACAAGCTGGAAGGGGATGCGCAGAGCTGGTGGAAGGCGACGAAAGTAACAAAAGGTGAAAACTATGTTGAGACACTTAATTAGGCAGAGTTTTATGAGGTCTTTTATCAGCAGTACTTTCCAGCTGCAGATAAAGAGGCCTATGCTAGAGACTATCTGTCCATTTGATTGAAAGATGATGAGTCCATCATGAATTTCATGACGAGGTTCACTAGGCTGGCAGGATTTACGGGAAGCTCAGCAGGGACCGTAGCAGAACATGCAGAGAAATTTAAGTGGCGGATTCATTATAGGTATCGCCAACATCTTATTAACAAGTTTGCATACATGTTAGCAGTGGCTAATGCAGCCGAGAATATTGAAATGGAGCGACAAGATTTTTGGTCTTCTAAACCGGAAGGAAGTCGAAAGAGGGACATAGATGACCAATAGGGTTAAACTTCAGTTCAGGATGGGAAAAGTCAGGGTGGTCAGTGGAATAGGAACCGTGATGGCCAGCAGGGGCAATAGCGTTGATAGAATCAGAACAGGGGTTATCAGCAGATGCCTCAGCAAGGGAAAAATTGTCAGCTTCAGCTACCTTGGCATGGTCAGAATCGTCAGTAGTGGCAGAATCGTCAACAGGGGCAAAATCAGGGTCGTTATCCGGGATCAGGTGGTGGGGGTAAACCAAATCTCATTCTGATAGCTCCTTGTGCTACTTGTGGGACTAATCATCCGGGAGGCAGTGCCACAGACTCACCGGTGCATACTTCTTGTGTGGACAGATGGGTCATATGGCTAGAGATTGTACCAGGCCATGTGGAAATGGTGGAGGTGGTGATAATGGTGGTAATGGAGGTCAGCGTCAGGGTGGTCGAGTGTTTGCCTTGACGTATAACCAGGCGGCAGGTGCACCAGGTACTATTTCTGGCACTCTTTTAGTTGGCAATCGTGAGGCGTCTATTTTGTTTTATATGGGTTCTACTCATTTTGTTGTTACTCAGTCTTTTGTTCGGTACCTGGGTGTGTCATCTCAGTTATTAGATTCTGTTATGTCTATTACTACCCCGATGGGGACTTCTGTTGTTATTTCTGATTTGTATCGAGGGTGTACGATCAGTTTTGGGGATAAGGTTCGTAGGGCTAATCTTCTTCCGATGAGTATGCACGATTTCGATGTAATTCTTGGGATGGTCTGGTTGGATAAGCACTGGGCCACTATCGATTGTCAGGCGAAGAAGGTTATATTTGGAGATGTGAAGTCTCCAGAGTTCGTGTTTCAGGGCTCACAACCCAATAGAGTAGTGAAGTTAATTTCAGCTTTGAAGGCTGAAAAGTTGGTGGCAAAGGGTTGTGAGGGGTATTTGGCGTTTGTGTAGGATACCTTTAAGGGTGAGTCTCGTATTGATGATTTTCTTATTATTCGTGATTTTCCCGATGTGTTTCCTGAGGAGTTGTCAGGGTTGCCACCACAGCGAAAAGTAGAGTTTGTTATTGAGCTTGTTCCTAGTGTGGAGCCTATCTCTAAGGCGCCGTATAGAATGACACCGTTGGAGTTACAGGAGTTGAAGGAGCAGTTACAGGAACTGTTAGATCGTGGTGTGATTCGGTCGAGTGTTTCGCCGTGGGGTGCTCCGGTCTTGTTTGTGAAGAAGAAAGATGGGTAAATGAGGTTATGCATAGACTATAGGGAGTTGAACAAGATTACCATCATGAATCGGTATCCATTGCCAAGGATTGATGACTTGTTTGACCAACTTCAGGGGGCAAAGTATTTTTTGACAATAGACTTGAGGTCGAGTTATCATCAGTTGAGGGTGAGGGATGAGAATATCCCTGAGACGACTTTTCATACTCGCTATGGGCATTACGAGTTTCTGGTAATGCCATTCGAGTTAACTAATGCTCCGGCGGTGTTTATGGATTTGATGAATCGGGTGTTCAGGGAGTACTTGGACCAATTTGTTATTGTCTTTATTGATGACATTTTGGTTTACATAAAGTCTAAGGAAGAGCATGAGAAGCATCTTCGGACAGTGTTGGGGATTTTACAGAAAGAGAAGCTGTATGCTAAATTATCTAAATACGAGTTTTGGTTGGAGCATATTGCATATTTGGGCCACGTTATTTCTGTTGAAGGCATTAAGGTGGATTCTGCGAAGATTGAGGCTATTACTAAATGGCCGAGAGCTACTATAGTGTCAGAGATTAGGAGTTTCTTGGGTTTGGCATGGTACTATAGGAGATTTGTGGAGGGATTTTCTTTGCTTGCCTTACCATTGACCTAGTTGATGAGAAAGGGCACGAAGTTTATGTGGAACGAGGAGCGTGAGAAAAGTTTCGAGGAGTTGAAGAAACGACTTGTGACAGCTCCCATACTTGCATTGCCGTCGAGGACAGGTGGTTACCAGATTTATAGTGATGCTTCTAAGAAGGGCTTGGGGTGTGTTTTGATGCAATACGGTAAGGTGATTGCTTATGCTTCTAGGCAGCTTAAACCTTACGAGGTGAATTACCCCACACATGATTTGGTGTTGGCAGCGGTGATCTTTGCCTTCAAGATTTGGAGGCATTATTTGTATGGAGAGAGTTATGATATCTTCACCGATCACAAAAGTCTTAAATACATTTTCACTTAGAAGGAGCTCAATATGAGGCAGAGGCATTGGTTGGAGCTTCTAAAAGATTATGATGCTAGAATTCAGTATCACCCGGGAAAGGAAAATGTGGTTGCAGATGCTCTTAGCCGAAAGAGTTCAGGGAGTGTAACAGCCCTTATTACAAAACCTCAGCTTATTTTGGATATGGAGCGACTAGGGTTAGAGTTCTATGTACGAGGTTCAGATAGGCATTTAGCAGGTATGAGAGTGGAGCCCTCTCTTATCTCGCGGGTCAAAGAAGCTAAAAAAGAAGATGGGGAGTTGTGGAGTATGACGCAGAATCTAGAGGAGGGCAAGCAGCCCGAGCTTCGTATTGATGACCATGGTGTGATTTGGTTGGGTGAACAGTTGTGTGTACCGTCGGATCCAATCATTCGGGAGACTGTGTTGGCTGAGGCTCATAGTTCGCCATTTTTTATTCATCTAGGTTCTACGAAGATGTATAGGGATTTAAAGAAGAATTTTTGGTGGAATGGGATGAAACGAGACGTGGCTGAATATATTGGGAAGTGCCTCACTTATCAACAAGTGAAGATAGAACATCAACGAGCTAGTAGGTTGCTGCAACAGTTAGACATTCTAGTTTGGAAGTGGGAGGATATCACAATATATTTTGTGACTGGTTTGCCGAAGACTTTCAAGAAGAATGATGCCATTTGGGTAGTGGTGGACCGACTAAATAAATCGACACACTTTTTAGCTATCCATGAGGGTTACTCAGTGGATAGATTGACACATATCTTTCAGTAGGAGATTGTTAGACTTCATGGTACTCCTATGTCTATTATTTCAGATCGGGATCCAAGGTTCACTTCATAGTTTTGGAAAGGGTTTCAACGAGCTTGGGGCACTCGGCTCAACTTTAGTACTTCTTTCCATCTGCAAACTGATGCACAATCCGAAAGGACTATTCAGACGTTGGAGGACATGTTGAGGTCTTGTGCACTTGAATGATCAGGTAATTGGGATGATTACTTAAGTCTAGTTGAGTTTGCTTATAACAACAGCTGACATGCAAGTATTGGAATGGCTCCGTTTGAGGCATTGTATGGTAGAAAGTGTCGGGCACCGACTTGTTGGGATGAGGTTGGCGAAAGGGCTATAGAAGGGCCTGAGTTAGTTCAAATCACTACGGAGAAGGTAGCGGTGACTAAGGAGAAATTTAAGTCACCTCGATCACGGCAGAAGTGTTATGCTGATATGCATAGGAGGACTTTAGAATTTGAACCTGGTGAGCATGTTTTTCTAAAAGTTTCTCCTTGGAAGGGCATTCGACGATTTGGGTTGAATGGGAAACTTAGTCCGCGTTATATTGGCCCATTTGAGATTCTAGAGAGGGTTGGTGAGGTTGCATATCGGTTAGCTTTGCCTCCACAGCTAGCTCGTGTGCACAATGTGTTCTATGTGTCGGTATTAAGGAGTTATCATTATCATCCATTGCACGTGGTGCAATATCCATTCGATAAGATTTGGGAGGATCTTACTTGCGAGGAGCAAGCTGAAGCAATTTTAGATCGTCAAGAAAGGATTAAGAGGAGGAAGACTATTCCGTTTGTTAAGGTTTTGTTGAAGAATCATTCGGAGCGAGAAGCTACATAGGAGATGGAGGAGTCTATTCAAGCGGAGTATCCGCATCTTTTTGATAATTAGGTACGTTCTATTATTTTGATTCCGGGGACGAAATCCTTTTTAAAGGGTAGGTGATGTAATACCCGAAAAAAATATATTAAATAATAAAAATTACTTTGTTTTAAAACATGTTAATTGGACTTTGTCATTTATTTTGGGTCAAAATTGTAAGACCCCAACTTTTATAAATAAAGATGAATTTTCTATAAATATCATTTTTGAATATTATGGAGTTAATTTGATATAATGTTATAGTTGTGGGTAATATTTATAAATTTTGCAAAGTACGCAAGTTGTTATATAATATTCGATTGGTCGGGAAATATTCGTTTTAACAGGGAATATTCGTACAACGGCACAATCATTGGTGGACCCCACAATGGAATTATTGTCGGATTGAGAAAACGACAAAAATATTTTATTAAAAATAACAGCGGAAGTTTTACCATTGATATTGTTGAACTACTCGGTAGTAAAAGTACAGTAATACATGTGGTTGCATAGTAGTACACGATATTGATTATTAATGCTTATGTGAGAAGTCACTCAGTTTGATTCAATAATTGTCAGTTAATAATATGAATTATTTAGCGATAATGACGTTTTGTTTTATTCGTATTATTAACGTAATAAAACAGAAATATCTTTTTATATAAAACAAAATACTTTATTAAAGTTATTTTATAAATAGAATATATTTTATTTTATTTAAAAGATTTTTTCTTTAAATATGGACCGTCAGATTAAAGTAATCAATCTGGACCGTTCATGGATTAGTTACTATGCATTCTATTTTTCTATAAATAGCAGCTCATTCCTTCATTATTTCTTACGAATTCACTGAACTCTAGAGAGAGAAACTATAAAGAGAGAGAAGAAGAGTATTCTGCTACTTAACTACTTCCTTATTTCAGCTCTTCTTTAAAACGGTAAGGGGTGTTACTCTTTCTTTTTCATGAAGAGAACTGTTGTTATTCCATTTCTTATTATTCTGTTGGAATAACCTGTGACAACCCCAAAATAGGTCCATTCCACCCAACCCATTCTGAGTCGTCAAATACATGGTACAGAAAACAACTACAACTTTATTACAACAATTGTCGTGCAAAATACAACAACACATATGCTGTGAGTTTGGATACAAATATATACCAAATGTGACTCATGTTCTAACCGTGAACATCACCTCACAATAACACCTTACATAAAGGTATAGTCAAAAACTGTTTTAGAAATTAAAATCTTTGGGAAGTGCTCAAGGAAACCTTCGTACATGGGAGGCCACGCGTCTAGGTTATGATAAATATCATATGGCCACAGAATTATCCTTGGTTGACCCAATAGACCCCAAAGAAAAACGAGAAGATTACCATCATATTCTTCCCAATGGTGAGTCTTCTCTTGACTTATCATTATCTCCACTGTCTCTAATTGAGAATTATACTTCAAACAAACACCAAGATTATATAGGTAGTGCCCATAGATATATTCAGCAAGTGGATGAGCACAACCCTGTCCTATGATGACACGAGGTTGTATGTCATTAGACATCTTGTATGATAGTGACAAAACACCCTTCCAACGTTGGGTTCGCCTCACCCTATTTTCTTCACCAAATATAACTACTAAATGATGACCACCGTTCTATTCCCTTGTTACCCTCGCTCGACCCAGCTACACTCTTATTACCTGAAAGGAATTGTGAAGCAAAAGGGTGAGTACAACTAGCTCAGTAAAGAATATCATGACTAAAGATAATTAAATTATCAATAGCCTTCATCAATAATAAATCAGAGATTTAGAACATATGGTAAATGATAAAAATTTCAACCATAGTTGTAGCGGAACGAGCAATCCATTAGAATAGTCAAATAGACTATAAAGTCTATTATCTTTTTCATGTTAAAAATCCACCAACAATGTTTTATCCCTGTAATATCAATCAACAGTTCCTTTCCACAATTATATGAATAACTCATAATCATAATTGTAATTCTAAATTCCTCTTCGCATCCAGGACGAAGATAATTTTTATCACATGTCTTTACCTGAAACATCAAAGATCATGGTTATACCAAATCACAGTTCCTGTTCATAATCATACTAATAAATCCATCTTTGCACTACGACCAAAGATATTCAACAACAGTTCATCTTTGCACTACAGGCCAAAGATATTCATCAACAGACCATCTTTGCACTACATGCCAAAGATATTCAACAATAGTTCATCTTTGCACTACAGGCCAAAGATATTCATCAATAATTCATCTTTGCACTACGACCAAAGATATTCATCAACAATTCATCTTTACACTACAAGCCAAAGATATTCCTTAACAGTTCATATTTGCAGTACAGGTCAAATATATTCATCATCAGTTCATATTTGCACTACAGGCCAAATATATTAATATCTCAAAAAAATATATAATCATTTCAGAATTTATATAAACAATAATTATAACCATGTTGATCAATTCACCTTTGCACTTAAGCTAAAGATATTCACTTATAAATTCAATGGTCATGATCATACCAGTCAACAATTTATCTTTGCACTACAGGCCAAAGATATTTCTCAGTCACGATCATACCAATAATTTACCCATCTTTACACTCAAGTGAAAGAGAAATTCAACATCAGGGTTATAAAAATGTTATATATGATAATAAAAACAATATGATCAACAACTGTATTTATTTTCAAGAGCAACAATCATAAATCAACGATAATTTGGTCAGAAAAAGAAACCAATTTTGTCGTGAATAGTAACTCGTGAATAGCAACTCATGAATAGTAACTCGTGAATAGTAACTCATGAATAGTAACTCATGAATAGTAAACTCGACACAAAAAGGTAGAAATTCCACAATAAAATACATACCAATATTTCGGTATAATAATATTGAAAGAATAATATTTCTTAAGCTTATAAACAATTTATTTTAATTGTTTATACTTTACTAAATAATGCATTTAATCATCCTAAAATGCCAAACTCATAAGATTTCATCACCAATAACCAAAAACCCTCATCACAAATCTGCATTTACCTCATATAGGATTCTCAAGCCATAAAATCCTATTTTCCAATTTTCTTTCTTCACAAAACATATTTAATTCATTTACTCATAACTAGATCATTTTTATAAAAAATACCAAATCAGTTCTAAAAATATTTCTTTTCTGGAATTTAGCATAATATAGTCTCATAGTGAACATATATTTTTCTCAGAATTTTTAAAAGTCATTTACTATTTTTCATATGGCCAAAATAGCTGAATATTTAGACATTTATCAAAAATTGTACTTTTGTCTAAAAATTCTGAAATTTACAGAGTATACTTCTATCATATACATGTACTCCCAATAAAAATTTCATCAATTTTGGAGTTAACCACAAGGAATTATAAGCTGTTACTTTTAAAATAGTCTTTTCTCATAAAATTCATAACTCTCAATCTATACATCCAAAAATCACTATTTTTGGACACAATCAAGAAAACTCATCAAAATATCATTTCAAATTTTTCCAGAATTTTTGAAGAGTAGAAAAATTACGAAACTGAAAATCATAACAACCCTTAAAATCCCTTAATATCCCTTACCTCAAAAGTGCAGTACTTCTGATCGGTATGCAAAGCCGAAGGAAACTTGCACTGAATAGCAACTCTCAAAGTATCTAAATACTCACAAAATATGCTTCATAATATAGAGAGAGAAAGAGAGAAAACTTATGTTTCTGGTGTGATTTTAAATTCTAACTTAGCCCTCTATTTATAGGAAAATTTTGGTAGGTTTGACCTGCAACCTGATTGCTTTACCTGTTACTATTTCCACCCACCACATTTGAAATATAATTCAGCACATTTCTTCACCAACCACAAGTGGGGCCCACCAATTCTAGAATTTTCCATCAAAATGATAAACTCCGAAAATTTAACAATTTCTGAACCAGTCATCTTGTAAAATTCGTAATAAATCATACGTTCATTTTTAACGGTTCAAAATTTGTGGGCATATACTCAGCTTATATATGTATAACATATCCAAAAATTACCACGATCCAACGGTCGGATTAAAAATTATAACACCCGTAATATTTCTCAAAAACCCTGATTTGATTTTTAATACCTCCATTCCGATAAAAATACTGATAAAACACCTCAACATTAACTCCTTCATTTTTAACCACAAAAATATATCCCTCATTTATATCCACATAAAATAAATATTTCCTTATCATATGAATCAATAATTAATTATTCAGAAATAATATTACAGAATCACATTTATGACAACCAAGGCCGTTCCCAGGAAAGAGGGGGCTTTCCAATAAGGATTTCTCCTTACTGGCGCGCAATTAGATGACCAAACCTCTCTTTAGATAGAACTTTCTAGACATTGTCAATAATGTTATCTAATAATATTATTCAAATAATATGAATTATTGATCTGATAATAGAAAATACTGTGCAGCAACAATTATTGAAACAATAATAATATAAAATATCAACGCAGCAATTATTGAATCAATAAAATAAAACATTGAACAGTAATTACTGTAACAATTATTGAGTAGTGCCTTCTTACGTAAGAATCAATAATTTCAAAAATACTATGCAATACCGTGTGCTACTGTGCAATAACGCGTATTACTGTATTTTAACCACCGGGTATTCCAACAGTGTTAACGGTAACAACTACGCTGTTATTTGTAAAAACTCAAATTTGTCGTTCTCTTCACCCGACAGTTATTCGTTATGGGGCCCACAAATAGCTGCGCCGTCGTACGAATATTCCCCGACAGAAAGAATATTCCACGACCAAACGAATATTCCCCGACAACAATGATTATTTTATAACCACTTGCTTATTTTAAAAAAAAATTCATATTTCACCCATAACTTTAAACTTTTATCAATTTAACCATTTACTGAATTGTAATTATAAGAAAAATTGAATACTTTTATTTCATAAAATTCGGGGTCTTACATAACCTGTATACGCGGTTTACCCTATACTTGGTGACATTCTTCTATTATTCTGTTGGAACATCCTGTCTGTGTGTTTTACACCGGACCTGGTTCCGTCTTTGTTATTATTCTGTTGGAACATCCTGTCTGTGTATTTTACACCGGACCTGGTTCTGTTTTTATTATTATTATGTTGGAACATCCTGTCTGTGTGTTTTACACCGGACCTGGTTCCGTCTTGTTATTATTCTGTTGGAACATCCTGTCTGTGTGTTTTACACCAGACTTGGTTTCATTATTTATTATTCTATTGGAATATCCTGTCTGTGCGTTTACGCCGGACCTGGTTCCATTATTTATTATTCTGTCGGAATATCCTGTCTGTGCGTTTACGCCGGACCTGGTTCCATTATTTATTATTCTGTTGTAATAACCTGTCTGTGCGGTCTATCGCATGCATGGTGATTTCTTTTGTTATTCCATTCTTTATTATACTCAGTTGGTTAAGTTTTGACTTCTATACTCCATGAAATTTGTTGAATATCCTTGATAATTGCGTTTCATCCAATATCTTTTCATGAAAATATTCTTCTAATCATTCTTGAATTTTACTCCACAAAGCAGTATCATGTTGACAATTTGGACGTTGTTAATTCTTGGATAAATTAATTCTTGAACTTGTTTTATTGAATTCTTATATCATTGTCATCATCCTCACGTTTATAAAATGTTAAAAGTCATCTGTGGCCTGTAGTGCATAGATGGACTTGGTATGATTATGACCAGGGATTATTCGGTATAATTATGACCGTAATGTTACAAATGATGTGGTAAAAGTCCTCATTGGCCCGTAGTGCGTTGATGGACAGTTGTTGGCATGATCATGACCATTAATGAATACACGAATATCCTTGGCCGTAGTGCAGGGGTGATTCGATGATGTGGATTATTTTATTATGCTGAGTCCCTGCGATCACAGTGTTGAAAACCTTTTAAATCATAAAAGATAGTAGAGTTTATTTTCTACTTGACTCTTTTAATAGATTTCTTGTTCCGCTGCAGTTAAACTTGATGTCTATTATATTTTATCAGTTTAACATTGTTGAAGGCTAATGATAATTTATTCTACATTATCTTAGTCATAATATTTCTTACTGGGCTAGTTGAGCTCACCCTTTCTTTCACTGTTCTCTTCAGGAAATGAGAACGTAGCTGGGGTAAGTCGGGGAACGGAGTGATGGTCCGAATGATAGTATTAGTTAATAGTCCTCACTATTCTATGTAATGGTGTATTAATAAATGTAATGAGGAGTCCTTTTGAGTATGAATACTCTCTAGAAGATAATATTTGTATTCAAACTCATAGTTTATGTTTTGTCGTATTGTACATGACAGTTGTATTAGCAGGTTGTATTTGTATTCTGTACTGTGTATCTGACGACCCAAGATGGGTGATGTATACCTAATTTTGGGGGCGTCACAGTTGGTATCAGAGCTTAGGGATATGATCCCTGGCTAAGATGTGAGAATAGAACTAGGAGGGGAGAGACGGGGAATTCCTTCGCTAGTATGACCTACCTAAGTTTATTTGCATGGTATTTAATTGGTCGGTCATAATATAAGGATAATATATGACATATCAATTAACTTTTATTTTGTGGCAGTATCTGAAAATGGCATCTGAGAATGTTGAGAATAGCAATGGAGCACATGCGACTGTTGATTCACCACATATCAATAATCAGGATAATGTGCATCAGGAACGCGACAATCCTCATGCAAACAACAACACTGACCAGATGATGAATGATGGAATATTCAGAAACTTTATGCAGTTCATGCAACAGCAGGCGAGAGCGGCTCATGTCCAAAATATAGGTGGAAACACTGAAAACTCTCGGACGGTCACCGCTAAACAGTTCAAGGAGCTGGGACCACCAGAGTTTAAGGGAGAACCAAAATCACTTATAGCGGAAACATGGATAAAGCAGATTACCAAGATATTTGATGTCTTGGGATGCTCCGAGGAGCAAAAAGTTCCCTTTGTCGCCTTTATGTTGCGAGGAGAGGCAGATTATTGGTGGGAATCAATTAAGCGTACTCAACCTGCCGCATTGAAGATGTCTTGGGAGAAGTTCCAAGAGCTGTTCAATGACAAATACTTTCCCGAAAGTGTTCGTCACATGAAGGAGGTGGAGTTCATCAAATTGGAGCAGAATAATATGACCGTGTCGCAGTATGAGGCTAAATTTGCTGAGTTGTCCCGGTTTGCGTCCCACTTGGTGGATAATGAAGAGAGAATGACGCGAATGTTTTTCTGAGGTTTGAAACCTGAGATACGTCAACATCTTATCTCTCATAAACTGTGTTTGTATTCAGATATTGTGAATAGGGCTCAGTTAGTGGAGCGCGATAACGAGTCAACGCAACCAAAAGAGAGCAGTCGACAAAATGATAATACCAGTGAGAGCAGTCATCGAAGCGGTGACAACAAGCGTGGAGGAAATCAACAGGCCAGAAATGGTAACCACTTCGGTGGTAATCAAGGCCAAAATAATAAGAATGGTCATTTCAAGAAGAGGAGATTCAACAATGATGGAAAGACGTCAGCACCAGCACCCGTTGTTAAGGAAGGAGAACGACCACCTATCATATGTTTCAAATGCGGAGGGGAGGGGCACATCAGTCCAAACTGCGCGATGCCGTCTAAAGTATGTTATAATTGTGGAAGAGAAGGTCATTTAGCTCGATTTTATCGTTTACCAAAAACAAGTTCAGCCAAGATGGAGACACCAAAGGCCGTCCCAGAAAAGTCAAAACCGGTAGTGCAAGGGAGAGCGTTTGTTGTGACATCCCAGAAAGCAAGGAACCCGAATGAGGTCATCACGAGTAAGCTTATCATAAACTCTAACGAAGTTTATACTTTAGTTGATATCGGTTCTATCCATTTTTTTATTTCTCCTACTTGCGCTCATCGATTAAATTTGATTCCGGAGAAACTAGACTTTGACTTATCTGTTGAAACTCCATTGGGAGAAACCTTCATTACATCCACGGTTTATAAGTCTTGTTTGGTTCAAGTTGGTACCCACACATTACCTGTCGATCTTATTTCATTAAAAATACTTGCATTTGACGTGATTCTAGGGATTGATTGGTTAACTACTCATCTTGCAAAAATTGATTATTTTCGTAAGGTTGTTAGCTTTCATATTCCTAATCGACCTATTATGCGAATTCAAGCAACCAAACCATTAAAATCAATCGCTGTCATCTCAAGCCATAAAGCTATTCGTTTATTGAAAAACGGATGTCAAGCTTTCTTAGCTCATGTCACGGATCTAAACAAAAATACGTAAGTTTTGAATGATATTTCTATTGTTAATAAATTCCTTGACGTATTCCCTGAAGAACTTCCTGGCCTACCCCCAGAGCGTGAAATTGAATTTTGTATCGACCTTGAACCCGGTACAAAACCCATTTCCAAAGCCCCATATCGAATGGCTCCTATTGAACTTCAGGAGTTAAAGATCCAACTAAAAGAATTGTTAGACATTGGTTTTATTCGTCCTAATACTTCTCCTTGGGGTGCTCCTGTGCTATTCGTGAAGAAGAAAGATGGAAGTATGCGACTTTGTATTTATTATCGGGAGTTGAATCATGTCACCATCAAAAACAGGTACCCATTGCCACGTATTGATGACCTGTTTGACTAGTTGCAAGGAGCACAATTCTTTTCAAAGATCGATCTTCGTTCTGGATATCATCAGCTGAAGGTTAGAACTGAGGATATTCCAAAGATGGCTTTCAGAACTCGATACGGGCATTATGAATTCCTAGTCATGTCCTTTGGATTGACTAATGCTCCTGCTGCCTTCATGGATATGATGAACCGGGTATTCAAGGAATATTTGGATCACTTTGTGGTCGTCTTTATTGATGACATCCTTATTTATTCCAAAAGCCGTGAAGATCATGAACAACACTTGAGGCTGGTACTCCAAAAGCTTCGTGAATACAAGCTTTGTGCCAAGTTAAAGAAATGCGAGTTCTGGTTGGAGGAGGTAGCATTTCTTGGGCACATAGTATCAAGTCGTGGAATATCGGTTGACCCGGCAAAGATTGAAGCTATTCAAAGCTGGGAGCAACCTAAATCAGTGACCGAAGTACGTAGCTTTCTTGGTTTAGCTGGTTATTATCGGAGATTCGTGGAAGGATTTTCTCGAATCGCTACTCCATTAACTCAGCTGACTCGGAAAGATACAAAGTTCAGTTGGAGCAAAGAATGTGAGAAGAGTTTTCAAGAACTCAAGAGGAGACTCATTTCAGCACCTGTTCTAACAATACCATCTGGCTCGGAGGGATTTGTCATCTACAGTGATGCTTCGAGCAAAGGGTTGGGATGCGTTCTCATGCAACATGGAAAAGTCATAGCCTATGCATCAAGACAACTCAAGGAATATGAGAGGAATTATCCTACTCATAATCTAGAGTTGGCAGCTGTTGTCTTTGCACTTAAAATTTGGAGGCATTACTTGTATGGGGAGAAGGTGGAGATCTTTACGGATCATAAAAGCCTCAAATATTTCTTCACTCAAAAGGAACTCAACATGCGACAACGACGTTGGCTTGAACTGTTGAAAGATTATGATCATACCATTCAATACCATCCTGGAAAAGCGAATGTGGTAGCTGACGCATTGAGTAGAAGATCATATGCAATTATGAGTGCAATATTGTCAACACAAAGGTCCATTTTGTGTGACTTGCAAAGGATGGATATAGAGTTAAAGACTCCAGGGACCCATGTGATGATGGCGAATATACGAGTAGAACCAACTTTAATCGATAATGTTAAAGCTGCTCAAGCTACAGACCTGGAGCTGATGCGTATGAGGAAGAAAGTGCAAGAAGGTTCTATGCCGGAAGCAAGAATCGATGAAGAAGGAATACTTCGAGTCAACTCCAGACTTTGTGTTCCTAACAACCCTGATTTAAAGTATGAAATCATGATGGAGGCGCACAACACACCGTTTACAATCCATCCTGGAAGTACCAAAATGTATCATAATCTTCGTCATACATTTTGGTGGAGCAATATGAAGAGAGAGATAGCGTTGTTTATCTCAAGGTGTCTAACTTGTCAACAAGTCAAAGCGGAGCATCAAGTACCAAAAGGTCCATTGCAACCACTTGAAATTCCAGAATGGAAGTGGGAGCACATTACCATGGATTTCGTTACCGGTCTTTCTAGGGTTTCTCAAGGTATTGATGCGATTTGGGTCATTGTTGATAGATTGACCAAGTCTGCTCATTTCTTACCGATACGAGAAACTTATACACTTGAATGTCTTGCTCGTATGTACATAAACAAGATTGTAAGACTGCACGGTATGCCAGTATCCACAATTTCTGATCGAGACCCAAGATTCACTTCACGATTTTGGGTTAGTTTACAAAAAGCTATGGGCACAGATTTATGATTTAGTTCGGCATATCATCCTCAAACAGACGGACAATCAGAGAGGACTATTCAAACTCTAGAAGATTTATTAAGACTCTGTGTCTTTGACTTCAAGGGAAGTTGGGACAAGTTCTTACCATTGGTGGAGTTTTCCTACAACAACAGTTATCAAGCAAGTATTGGCATGGCTCCCTTCGAAGCATTGTATGGAAGAAAATGTCGTTCTCCAGTATGCTGGGATGACGTGGGTGAAGCAACGTTGTTGGGACCGGAGTTGGTACGTATGACTACAGAAAAGATTCAAACGATCCGACAACGTATAAAAACCTCACAAGATCGACAAAAGAGTTATGCTGATCTTCATCGAAAGGACGTGGAATTTGATGTAGGAGATCATGTGTTCTTACGTGTTGCTCCATGGAAAGGAGTTACAAGATTTAGAAAGAGAGGAAAGCTCAATCCTCGATTCATCGGTCCATTTTTAATCCTCGATCGAGTAGGAACTGTGGCTTATAGACTCACTTTATCGCCAAGTATGTCTCGTGTTCATAACGTTTTTCACATATCCATGTTACGCAAATATGTGGAAGACCCAAACCACATTATTGAGTTAGAACCGGACGAAATAGCGGAGGATTTGACGTATGAAGAAGTTCATATTTAAATCTTGGATAAGAAGTAACATATTCTACGCTCCAAGGTTATACCTCAAGTCAAAGTTTTGTGGAGAAACCACGATGTTGAAGAAATGACTTGGGAGTTAGAATCTGAAATGAAATCAAGGTATCCTTACCTCTTCGACATACCAGGTACGTACCCTAATTTTGAGGGTGAAATTTCATAAGAAGGGGAGGTTGTAAGACCCCAACTTTTATAAATAAAGACGAATTTTCTATAAATATCATTTTTGAATATTATGGAGTTAATTTGATATAATGTTATACTTGTGGGTAATATTTATAAATTTTACAAAGTACGCAAGTTGTTATATAATATTCGATTGGTCGGGGAATATTCGTTTTAACAGGGAATATTCGTACAACGGCACAATCATTGGTGGACCCCACAACAGAATTATTATCGAATTGAGAAAACGACAAAAATATTTTATTAAAAATAACGGCGGAAGTTTTACCATTGATACTGTTGAACTACTCGGTAGTAAAAGTACAATAATACGTGTAGTTGCATAGTAGCACACGGTATTGATTATTAATGCTTATGTGAGAAGTCACTCTGTTTGATTCAATAATTGTCAGTTAATAATATGAATTATTTAGCGATAATGACGTTTTGTTTTATTCGTATTATTAACGTAATAAAACTGAAACATCTTTTTATATAAAACAAAATACTTTATTGAAGTTATTCTATAAATAGAATATATTATATTTTATTTAAAAGATTTTTTCTTTAAATATGGACCGTCAGATTAAAATAATCAATCTGGACCGTTCATGGATTAGTTACTATGCATTCTATTTTTCTATAAAAAGCAGCTCATTCCTTCATTATTTCTTACAAATTCACTGAACTCTAGAGAGAGAAACTATAGAGAGAAACTATAGAGAGAGAGAAGAAGAGTATTCTGCTACTTAACTACTTCCTTATTTCAGCTCTTCTTTAAAACGGTAAGGGGTGTTATTCTTTCTTATTCATGAAGAGAACTGTTGTTATTCCATTTCTTATTATTCTGTTGGAATAACCTGTATACGCAGTCTACCCTATACTTGGTGACATTCTTCTATTATTCTGTTGGAACATCCTGTCTGTGTGTTTTACCCCGGACCTGGTTCCGTTTTTATTATTATTCTGTTGGAACATCCTGTCTGTGTGTTTTACACCGGACCTGGTTCTGTTTTTATTATTATTCTGTTGGAACATCCTGTCTGTGTGTTTTACACCGGACCTAGTTCCGTCTTGTTATTATTATGTTGGAACATCCTGTCTGTGTGTTTTACACCAGACCTGGTTTCATTATTTATTATTCTATCGGAATATCATGTCTGTGCGTTTACGCCGGACCTGGTTCCATTACTTATTATTCTGTTGGAATAACCTGTCTGTGCGGTCTATCGCATGCATGGTAATTTCTTTTGTTATTCCATTCTTTATTATACTCAGTTGGTTAAGTTTTGACTTCTATACTCCATAAAATTTGTGAAATATTCTTGATAATTGTGTTTCATCCAGTATCTTTTCATGAAAATATTCTTCTAAGCATTCTTGAATTTTACTCCACAAAGCAGTATCATGTTGACAATTTGGACGTTGTTAATTCTTGGATAAATTAATTCTTGAACTTGTTTTATTGAATTCTTATATCATTGTCATCATCCTCATGTTTATAAAATGTTAAAAGTCATCTGTGGCCTGTAGTGCATAGATGGACTTGGTATGATTATGACCAGGGATTATTCGGTATAATTATGACCGTAATGTTACAAATGATGTGGTAAAAGTCCTCATTGGCCCGTAGTGCGTTGATGGACAGTTGTTGGCATGATCATGACCATTAATGAATACATGAATATCCTTGGCCGTAGTGCAGGGGTGATTCGATGATGTGGATTATTTTATTATGTTGAGTCCCAGCGATCACAGTGTTGAAAACCTTTTAAATCATAAAAGATAGTAGAGTTTATTTTCTACTTGACTCTTTTAATGGATTGCTTGTTCCGCTGCAGTTAAACTTGATGTCTATTATATTTTATCAGTTTAACATTGTTAAAGGCTAATGATAATTTATTCTACATTATCTTAGTCATAATATTTCTTACTGGGCTAGTTGAGCTCACCCTTTCTTTCACTGTTCTCTTCAGAAAATGAGAACGTAGCCGGGGCAAGTCGGGGAACGGAGTGATGGTCCGAATGATAGTATTAGTTAGTAGTCCTCACTATTCTATGTAATGGTGTGTTAATAAATGTAATGAGGAGTCCTTTTGAGTATGAATACTCTCTAGAAGATAATATTTGTATTCAAACTCACAGTTTATGTTTTGTTGTATTGCACACGACAGTTGTATTAGTAGGTTGTATTTGTATTCTGTACTATGTATCTGACGACCCAAGATGGGTGATGTATACCTAATTTTGGGGGCGTCACAAAAATAGTCATTTAATTTTTGTGGGCTAATGTATTAATAAGTGTTGGGTAAATTAAATTAGTAAAATTGTGCTTTAAATTAAGTGGGTCAAATTTATAATTGTGTAAAATTTAAAATCCTATTAAAATTTAGAGAGTTAATAAATATATTAATTAATAAAATCTATTTTTTTAAGTGAATAAATAACTAAACCTAATTCACTTAAACATTCGCCTAATACGAGTTTGAGAAAAAAAAGAAAGCAAACGGCTGAGTTGTGACTTGCGAAAAGGAGGAGGATCACAGTTTTATTATTTTGTCAGGTAAATGGC
The DNA here is from genome assembly GCA_016801055.1 of Panax notoginseng. NCBI lineage: Eukaryota > Viridiplantae > Streptophyta > Magnoliopsida > Apiales > Araliaceae > Panax > Panax notoginseng. The sequence continues at coordinate 120,411,092 of CM029019.1, forward strand.
TGATATTTAACAATGCTTTTATAATGGATGTATGTCATATATGATAAACCTAATTGATTTAATATTCAAGTGAAATAAGGGTAGTACTCATTCAATCGGCATCAGTGAATTGCAAGTTTTAAGTTATTATACAATGAATTAGATTTTTTTTAAAGTCTTACATGTTTGACTATGGCAGGCATTGATTAAGCTACCTTATATATATATATATATATATATATATATATATATATATATATATATATTAATAAACTTTTGGCCATAAAATTTATAAACAGAATTAGTAAATCAATTAAAGTTATGTAAATTAATTTGAATTAATTAATTTTGCTGATATAGTTATAAAAGTTTTTAATTATAAATTTAATAGTATTGTGTTATAAATAATTGGATTGTAATAAAATCTTATTAAATTATTTAGATTGAACGGAGAGAGTCTAAACGAGTCAAATTTGGAGTATAAATTTTGGGTATTACATTGCTTAATCGTGGTACGGATTCCGTACTCTTCAGCGAGACTCTTTTGTTTTTAATTTGTTCGTATCGTTATTCGTTCGAAATTTAGTATTGCTTCTCATAATTATTCCTTGTCAATTATTGTGATAGTTTTGTGTTGGCGTTGTATTAGAACTCATGTTTGTACTTTTTAGACTAGTGTATCATGTCTAAGTTTTATTTTGATAGTTATAGTGATGTACATGTTGATATATATTTCGAAGACATTGTGTTTTTGATTCGGTTCGATTTAACATGTACATATTAGAACCCTTTGTGTTAATATTATGTCACATGTGTTGTGACATGATATTTTTGTTAGAATACCGTAGGGTATGTCCTCTTGGCACCGAGACATGACACCTTCTGTGGCGGTGTGATCAGTCCACGGCGTCACCGTTTTGTGCTCCGGTGGGAGTTGGCCATTTGGTTTTTTGTTGTGGGAGGCGTATGGGTTGACCCTAGTTTTTTGTTTTGTTTTGTTCTGCAGAGTGATGATGTTTGTGCCAAACACGCCTTCCAATTCTGCATGCATCTGGATTGCACAGTCCAATGTATGTTATGCCTGTGTGGCATTATTTGATTTGCCTACGTGGCATTATTTGACTTGCCTATGTGGCAAGTTATATTTCTATTTTGTTTTGAGCTCGGTATGAAATAACCCCAGCCATTTGGTTCGGCCTATTATTTTGTTGTATTAGTTTTGTTCATTACTGTTCAGTTCATTAAATTGAGTTAGTTATCTCAGTTCTTTAGTTTGTACTCTATATTCGTACTGGACATTTGACTCATACTGTGTTTTTCTTCTGACAGGTAATCAGGGGGATCAAGGGATAGTGTGATGAGAGCTCCCTTCTATCCAATGGTTTATATATATTTTGTTGGGCTATGATACATTGATTTATTTAGATTTGTAATAGTTATTTCAGATTGTGGTTTGAGCCAGTGTGACATTTATTATGGACATTTAATCAGTATGAGATTATTCTTTTGTGGTTTAGAAACTTGTTATATATTCATCAGTTTAGTTGTGTTTTGTGTAACCTCTCTTTCTATTTCAGGAAAGGGGTGTTACAATGGTGGTTAATTGTTGTTAATTAGACCACATCTGAGAATTATTGTTGATTATTCACAGTTAGTGCATGTTTATCAATTCAAATTGAATTATTAATTTTTAAAATATGATTGGGGAATAACTGTTATTGGTTATCAATTCAAATTAAATTATTGTAGAATCGTGTTGAGCAATGTCTTAGCTAATTATTTTGGCTAGACAATCATTTGTTAGAACTTGATAGGTTCGAGAAGAGAATTCAATTATTATTGACAGATCAATGCCAATTATTTCGGCTAGATCGAGAAGTGATTAGAAATTGAAATCATAATATTTCGTTGTTATAAATCAAACTTTGATTATAAAACTGAGAAGAACAACCTTTTATATAAAGGGAACATTTTTGGTCGTATATTCGACCGATGCGCACGTGTAAGTATTATGCATAATATAGGGTACAAGGAGTTGGCCGCTCTAAGTACTTGCAGAGGGGTATAATTTAATCTTTATGGTTATCTGATACACCTGGGTATATCAAAGTCCAATCTTTGATAGTTACTCGAGAAGAGAAGTTCAAGATCCAATGTGTAACGACCCCAAAATAGGTCCATTCCATCCAACCTATTCTGAGTCGCCAAATACATGGTACAGAAAATAACTAAAACTTTATTACAACAATTGTCGTGCAAAATACAACAACACATATTCTGTGAGTTTGGATACAAATATTTACCAAATATGACTCATGTCCCAGCCGTGGACAGCACCTCACAATGACACCTTACATAAAAGGTATAGTCAAAAATTATTTTAGAAATTAGAATATTTGGGAAGTGCTCAAGGAAACCTTCGTACATGGGAGGCCATGCGTCTAGGTTATGATAGATATTAGATGGCCACAGAATTATCCTTGGTTGACCCAATAGACCCCAAAGAAAAACGAGAAGTTTACTATTATATTCTTCCCAATGGTGAATCTTCTCTTGACATATCATTATCTCCACTGTCTCTAATTGAGAATTATACTTCAAACAAACACCAAGATTATATAGGTAGTGCTCGTAAAGATACTCAGCAAGTGGATGAGCACATCCATGTCTTATGATGACACGAGGTTGTATGTCATTAGACATCTTCTATGATAGTGACAAAACACCCTTCCAACGTTGGGTTCGCCTCACCCTATTGGATTCACCAAATATAACTACTAAATGAACCTTTCTATACTGCTTAGGGAGAAGTCCACAGCTAGAGATCACCGTTCTATTCCCTTGTTACCCCCGCTCGACCCAGCTACACTGTTATTACCTGAAAAGGAATTGTGAAGCAAAAGGGTGAGCATAACTAGCCCAGTAAAGAATATCATGACTAAAGATAATTAAATTATCAATAGCCTTCAACAGAATTAAATCAGAGATTTAGAACATATGGTAGATGATAAAAAATTTCAACCATAGTTACAGCGGAACGAGCAAACCATTAGAAGATTCAAATAGACTATAAAGTCTATTATCTTCTCCACGTTAAAAGTCCACCAATAATGTTTTATCCCTGTAACATCAATCAACAATTCCTGTCCACAATCACGTGTATAACTCATAATCGTAATTGTAGTTCTAAATTCCTTTTCTCATCCAGGACAAAGATAATTTTCATCACCTGAAACATCAAACATCATGGTTATACCAAATCACAGTTTATGTTCATAATCATACTAATAAACTCATCTCTGCACTACGTCCCAAAGATATTTATCAACAAGTCATCTTTGCACTACATGCCAAAGATATTCAACAACAGGTCATCTTTGCATTTCGAGCGAAAGATATTCATCATCAATTCATCTTTGCACTACAGGCCAAAGATATTCCTCAACAGTTCATATTTGCACTACAGGCCAAATATATTCATATCTCAAAGAAATATATAATCATTTATATAAACAATAATTATAACAATGTTGATCATTTCACATTTGCACTTAAGCTGAAGATATTCAATTATAAATTCAATGGTCATGATCATACTAGTCAATAATTCATCTTTGTACTACTGGCCAAAGGGAACCCATAGTCATGATCATACCAAAAATCTACCCATCTTTACACTCAAGTCAAAGAGAAATACCATCATTAGGGTTATAAAAATGTTATATATAATAGTAAAATCAATATAAACAAAACATCTGGATTTAATCTCAAGAGTAATATTCATAAATCAACTATAATTTGGTTAGAAAAAGAAACCAATTTTATCGTGAATAGTAACTCATGAATAGTAACTCGTGAATAGTAACTCGTGAATAGTAACTCGTGAATAGTAATTCATGAATAGTAACTCGACATGAAAAAGGTAAAAATTCCACAATAAAATCCATATCAATATTTCGGTATAATGATATTGAAAGAATAATATTTCTTAAGCTTATACATAATTTATTTAAATTGTTTACACTTTACTAATTAATGTATTTAATCATCATAAAATACCAACTATTAAGATTTCATCACCAATAATCAAAACCCTCATAAAAAATCTGCATATACCTCGTATATGATTCTCAAGCCATAAAATCATATTTTCTAATTTTCGTACTTCACATAACATATTTAATTCATTTACTCATAACTAGATCATTTTCATGAAAAATATCAAATCAGTCCCAAAAATATTTCTTTTCTGGGATTTAGCAGAATATAGTCCCATATTGAACATATATTTCTTTCGGAATTTTTAAATTTCATTTACTATTTTTCATATGGCCAAAACCGCCGAATATTTAGACATTTATCATAAATTGTACTTTTATCCAAAAATTCTGAAATTCACAGAGTACACTCATATTATATAGATATACTTCCAATAAAAATTTCATCAATTTTAGAGTTAACCACAAGGAGTTATAAGCGGTTACTTTTAAAATAGTCTTTTCCCGTAAAATTCATAACTCTTAATCTATACATCCAAAAATCACTATTTTTGGACACAATCAATAAAACTCATCAAAATATCATTTCAAATGTTTCCAGAATTTTCTAAAGGTCGGAAGAATTACGAACAAAAAAACATAATAACCCTTAAAATCCCTTACTATCCCTTACCTCAAAAGTGCAGTATTTCTGACTGGAATGCAAAGCCGAAGGAAACTTGCACTGAATAGCAACTCTCAAAGTATCTAAATACTCACAAACTATGCTTCATAATATATATATATAGAGAGAGAGAAAAAACTTATGTTTCTGGTGTGATTTTCAATTCTAACTTAGCCCTCTATTTATAGGAAAATGTTAGCACGCCGAAGCAGACTTAACCTGCAACCTGATGGCTTTACCTACTATTATTCCCACCCACCACATTTAAATAAAAATCTCGGCACATTTCTTCACCAACCAAGAGTGGGGCCCACCAATTCTAGAATTTTCTACCAAAATGATAAACTCCGAAAATTCAACAATTTCTGAACCAGTCATCTCGTAAAATTCATAATAAATCGTACGTTCATTTTTAACGGTTCAAAATTTATGGACATATACTCAACTTATATATGTATAACATATCCAAAAATTACCACGATCCAACGGTCGGATTAAAAATTATAACCCCCGTAATATATCTCAAAAACCCTGATTGATTTTTAATACCTCCATTCCGACAAAAATACTGATAAAACACCACAACATTAATTCCTTTAATAATAACCACATAAATAAATCCATCATTTATATCCACATCAAATAAATATTTTCCTATCATATAAATCAATAATTAATTATTCACAAATAATATTACAGAATCACAATTATGACAACCAGGCCGTTCCCAGGAAAGAGGGGGCTTTCTAACAAGGATTTCTCCTTACTGGCGCGCAATTAGATGATCAAACCTCTCCTTAGACAGAACTTTCTAGACATTGTCAATAATGTTATCTAATAATATTATTCAAATAATATGAATTATTGATCTAATAATGGAGATACTGTGCAGCAATAATTATTGAAACAACAATAATATAAAATATCAACGCAACAATTATTGAATCAATAAAATAAAATATTAAACAGTAACTACTGTAACAATTATTGAGTTGTGTCTTCTTACGTAAGAATCAATAATTTCAAAAATACTGTGCAATACCGTGTGCTACTATGTAATAATGCGTATTACTGTATTTTAACCACCGGGTATTCTAACAGTGTTAACGGTAACAACTACGCCGTTATTTATAAAAACTCAATTTTCTCGTTTTCTTCATCCGACAGTTATTCTGTTATGGGGCCCACAAATGTCTGCGCTGTCGTACGAATATTCTCCGACAAAAAGAATATTCCACGACCAAACGAATATTCCCCGACAACAATGAATATTTTATAACCACTTGTTTATTTTGAAAAAAATTCACATTTCACCCATAACTTTAACTTTTTATCAATTTAACCATTTACTGAATTGTAATTATAAGAAAAATTGAATACTTTTATTTCATAAAATTCGGGGTGTTACAATCTCCCCTCCTTATGAAATTTCTTCCCGAAATTTACGTACCTGGTATTTCAAAGAGTTGAGAATACCTTGCTTTCATTTCAGATTCCATCTTTCCTGTCATCATGATTTCTCCATTTCTCATCTCTTGTATTTTAGATATCATTCTAGAATACAGCTTCAAAATAAAGGTTAATTGAACAAATTAACATATCACATAATATCCCGATACTATGACTGACCAACAATTAAGCTTAGGTAGGACACACTAGCGAAGGATTTACTCATCTCTCCCCTCCTAGTTCTATTCCCCGATCTCCGCCAGAGACCATATCCCTAAGCTCTGATACCAAAATGTAACGATCCCAAAATAGGTCCATTCCATCCAACCTATTCTGAGTCGCCAAATACATGGTACAAAAAATAACTAAAACTTTATTACAACAATTGTCGTGCAAAATACAACAACACATATGCTGTGAGTTTGGATACAAATATATACCAAATGTGACTCATGTCCCAACCGTGGACAGCACCTCACAATGACACCTTACATAAAAGGTATAGTAAAAAATTATTTTAGAAATTAGAATATTTGGGAAGTGCTCAAGAAAACTTTCGTACATGGGAGGCCATGCGTCTAGGTTATGATAGATATCATATGGCTACAGAATTATCCTTGGTTGACCCAATAGACCACAAAGAAAAACGAGAAGTTTACTATTATATTCTTCCCAATGGTGAATCTTCTCTTGACATATCATTATCTCCACTGTCTCTAATTGAGAATTATACTTCAAACAAACACCAAGATTATATAGGTAGTGCTCGTAAAGATACTCAGCAAGTGGATGAGCACATCCATGTCTTATGATGACACGAGGTTGTATGTCATTAGACATCTTGTATGATAGTGACAAAACACCCTTCTAACGTTGGGTTCGCCTCACCCTATTGGATTCACCAAATATAACTACTAAATGAACCTTTCTATACTGCTTAGGGAGAACTCCACAGCTAGAGACCACCGTTCTATTCCCTTATTACCCCCGCTCAATCCAGCTACACTCTTATTACCTGAAAAGGAATTGTGAAGCAAAAGGGTGAGCATAACTAGCCCAGTAAAGAATATCATGACTAAAGATAATTAAATTATCAATAGCCTTTAACAGAATTAAATCAGAGATTTAGAACATATGGGAGATGATAAAAAATTTCAACCATAGTTGCAGCGGAACGAGCAAACCATTAGAAGAGTCAAATAGACTATAAAGTCTATTATCTTCTCCACGTTAAAAGTCCACCAACAATATTTTATCCCTATAACATCAATCAACAATTCCTGTCCACAATCACGTGTATAATTGATAAGTAGGCTTTATACCTACTTATCCGGTATCTTTTGCTTGAATTAGTTGCTTATATTCATGTGTCTTAGTTACTTTTTATGCATTTTATATTCATTTTGTAGGTTATACATTTGGAAGCGGTTTGAGCGATTATTGGTAAAGAAAAGCAAGGAAAACGCAAAGAAAAGCAATATTTGGGCTTTCATGTTCATTTCAAGTTCTTGGTTTGGAACTTGGACTACATTGTAGAACTTCTTCTTAGCTTTTCGGAACATCTTGAATCATTCCAATCGGAGTTCGGATGCAAGAGTTATGACATGTGTACCAACGGACGTCGAACGTCACTATTTTGGATGATCATTTGCACAGCAGTCACTTCCAGCCCAATTTCGACCTTCATCCGTTCGTTGTTTATGAATTCTCAAAGAATGAAAGTTGTAGATCTCGTCGATATCTTCGATTTGGTATATGGCAGGCCTCATAATTCTTTCTGGATCAAAAGTTATGGCCGTTTTCCCAAGAGATGTCAGAGCAGAAAATTTTCCGTCACAAAACCGCCGCCGGGGTGGGCATCCAAGTCACAAAATAGTAGCCTAGCCCACCGGGGCGGGGTAGCCCAGAAAATGTGCGGAATTCGCGAATTTTGTCCAATTTGAGTCCGAAAAGGATTATTTCGATCCAATTTGCACTAGGACTTCTAAGAGAACTTCCAAGAGGACTTTAAGACATATAAAGAGACTTATATAAGGATGAGAAACACAAGAATTAAAAAAACGAGAGACTAGAGAGAGGATTCAATTAGATTAGATTAGAGTAAATTAGATCAAATTCATAGTTCTAAATAGTTTTGGAGATTGAAGCGACTTGGAGACCATTGAAGATCAAGAGTAGGAGCTTGAGGAAGATGGAGATCTACTGACAACCGATTTATTCTTTACTCTACTCTTATTTTTATCTTTCAATGTGTATTCAATTGTGGATTCTTAGTTTTAATTCAATAATCATGAACTAATTCTTTGTTTGAGATTACAATGGATCTTATTGTGTAGTTTGTTTTAATATGCTTCGTTATCAATTATTATGTTCTATTGTGAAAATTGTCTATTGTGATTTGAACTTAATTGTTTAATTGATTGGCCATCAATTACCGTGATAATCTATATGAACTCGAAAGATGAAGTATTGATTTAGATCTTATCATAATAGCAAGTGTCATGAATTTTGTCGATAGCATATTTGTGATTATTGTTAAGGTAGAGATACGCTTGGCATCATATGTAATCGGATAGAGAACTTATTCTTCAACCTTCTTCAATTGTAATTCACATAGAGATATAGTGGGTTAGTTGATTAAGGTGTTTAACGGATTTCTATCTTAATTGTGGATTGACGTTAATATGGGTATTATGCATCGAGAGGTGGTTTTATCTGCTTTAGTGTTCTTGATTAACAATTCAGTATAGAAAATAATTGATACGAAGTGTGTTAACTTAAATGAAGTGATAAGTGAAGTTGTGATCTTAAATCTCCGTTATCTTAATTTAATTAGTGGTAATTAGAAATAGTTTACTTATAAATTGAAATTAATTCGTTTAAATAAGATTGAGTTGGTTACGGGTTAGTACTTGGTGATTTTTTATTAAATAATTCTCTGTGGGAACGATACTCTACTCATCACTTTATTACTTGTTAACCACGTATACTTGCGTGTTTTGTGCGTAACTAGATTTTACCCAACAAGTTTTTGGCGCCGCTGTCGGGGAATTAATTTAATAATTATTTACCAATATTAATTTCAATCAAATTAGTCTTAATTTAAACATTTTTATTTTTATTTTTTTTCTCTTCTTATATTTCTCTCATTTTAGGTACCATTGATGACTTTGAGTATCAAAGACCATACACGAACGTGACTCAACCAAGGGGAGCGACGATTGACATACTCGCGACAATTTCTGCATTGTCAGCAAAGTTTGACGAACTTTCGAGGAATTTGGACGTTGTTACAGCCCAAAGGAGTCAAAGGTTTGCAGTTATTTGTGACTATTGTGCTGTCAATCACCCGAGTAATCAATGCACCATCAATCTTGGGCCGGTACAGTATGGTGGTAACTACCTCAATCAGTATGCATATGATAATTATGATCAAGTTTGGGGGTATCACCCGGATTCTTCATGGAGCTACAACTATCAAGACCAATACTCTATTCCAGATCCATCATACACACCGGAATTTTCATGTCCACCTCCAGTGTCACATGAGACATATAATTCAAGGTTTGACGAATCGTTTTCCAAGTACGTAGCAGCAACTGAGGAGAAGATAAGTAATCAAGCGAGGTCAATTCAAAATCTTCAAAATATGGTAGATCAATTGACTAAAGCCGTAAGCAACCTTCCTCAAAATAATTGGTCTTATGACGAGGATTCTGAGATTGATGCAGTGCCCGAGCCAAATCTGCGACTGGATGAGCCACAAGATATCGAAAGTATGGAGACAATTGGGTATAATGAAATAGAGATCGGCGAAGATTTAACTTTGAGTACCAACAATGATGAACCGATTTCATTAGTGTCACATGTACCTTCTCCGCCAAAGTTCAAGAATCCGGTTAGATTTGCAAAATCATGCCCACTTGGTAGTCATGTCGTCGGCGAATCTCTTGATGACATAAGAATGAGTACAATTTTCAATCCATGGTGGGACGAGAAAGAGAAGATAGACGAAGAGCCCATTGTGTTTGACACATTTCCATGCCCAAATATGATCACAAACACAATGGAGATAACACCTAGTTATTTGCCCTTCTTCATGGAGATCATACCAAATCAGAGCATGCTAGGTGACTTGGAAGCGATGGCTATCACAAATGGGAACCTACCAAAAGCTATATTATTTCTGATGGATGGAGGGTTCCTCAATTACCGAAGAGGAATTGGATAGCTTTGACCAGACAGAGTCAAGCTGAAAGACTATAATTCAAGCGCTAACTGGGAGGCAACCCAGAAATTATTTATTTATTTATTTATATGTTTTCCTAGTTTATTTAGTAGATAGGAATCCAAGTATTATTCTAATCCTTGTTGTCTCTCTTCATTGCAGGTATTTGAGGTTCAATGGATAGGAAAATGATCGTCGCCGCCAACGCCACCATCACCACAAGCTTAAATGATTACAGGGAAGTCTTCGTCCACTTTATTGCTTTATTTTACAATTAGGACATTGTAATTGTTAAGTTTGGGGGAGTTAAATAAATTAGGGTTATTTATGTTTGCATTCATGTAGTGTAATTGCATAATAGTTTGCATAGTAGACCAGTTGCATAATAGTTTTTATTGATAACCAATAATAAAAAAAACAATAAAAATTGTTGTTAATAGTTAGTTTGCATATGTCCAATGGTGTCGCATTCTACAGGTTATTCTGGCCAATGATGAGATTGTGAACAAGTTAACCAATATAGTATGGATTATTACAACTGTGATATAATTACTGTTATGAATCGATTCTTGGACTTGTTTGAAACTATTATAAAAAGGGTAGCACTAATAACATCTTTGTTGACCGGTTAGTTCAAATTGATACATAAAGGGTTTCTAAAGGATAGTGCTAGCGTGAACCAGAAAATGACAAGGATAGGCAGTGAAGGCTTAAATTAGGCAAGAACCTAAGTTTGGGGGAATATATGTGGGATATATAAGCTTTGAAAAAAAGAAAAAGAAAAAAGAATGTAATATGTTGAGTCTTGTGGTGGGTTGAGGTGAAGCACTCCCCATAAACACAAGCGTGAGATGGAGCGTAAAACGCACTCACCAACAATCTATGAAAAAAAAAGAGATAAGAATAAAACGGGAAAAGTGCAAAAAGCCCCCGTATGAAAAAAAAAAGAAAAAGAAAAAGAAAGTATAAGTATCCTGCATGTACCCTTGAATTTGGTTAAGTTTAATTTTAGTTGAATCGTGCCTATCTTTGAGATTTTTAAGTTTGCACCGTATAATTCCTTCTAAGAAGTTGTTTATGTATTGAATTTGGGTCCGTATCAGTTATCTTTGATGTTGATCACACACGCACGCTATACCAGTGATAATCGTTCAAGAATTGAGAATTAATATGTAAGCGTGGATTGGTTTTGATAATTTGTATTGTAAAGTTGCTTGTTTTTTCTGAGGCCGATATGATAAATCAGTTTATGCGATATTGTTGGATTTTATTTTAGGCATTTAGATTGTTATTGCATTTTGTTGCATTGCATTGCATTATGTTGTGTTGCTTGAGGACAAGCAACGGTTTAAGTTTGGGGGTATTTGATAAGTAGGTTTTATACCTACGTATCCGATATCTTTTGCTTGAATTAGTTGCTTATATTCATGTGTCTTAGTTACTTTTCATGCATTTTATGTTCATTTTGTAGGTTATACATTTGGAAGCGGTTTGAGCGATTATTGGTAAAGAAAAGCAAGGAAAACGCAAAGAAAAGTAATGTTTGAGCTTTCATGTTCATTTCAAGTTCTTGGTTTGGAACTTGGACTACATTGTAGAGCTTCTTCTTAGCTTTTCAGAACATCTTGAATCATTCCAATCGGAGTTCGGATGCAAGAGTTATGGCATGTGTACCAACGGACGTCGAACGTCACTATTTTGGATGATCATTTGCACAGCAGTCACTTCCAGTCCAATTTTGACCTTCATCCGTTCGTTGTTTCTGAATTCTCAAAGAATGAAAGTTGTAGATCTCGTCGATATCTTCGATTTGGTATATGGCAGGCATCGTAATTCTTCCTGGATCAAAAGTTATGGCCGTTTTCCCAAGAGATGTCAGAGCAGAAAATTTTTCGTCACAAAACCGCCGCCGGGGTGGGCATCCAAGTCACAAAATAGTAGCCTAGCCCACCGGGACGGGGTAGCCCAGAAAATGTGCGGAATTCGCGAATTTTGTCCAATTTGAGTCCGAAAAGGATTATTTCGATCCAATTTGCACTAGGACTTCTAAGAGAACTTCCAAGAGGACTTTAAGACATATAAAGAGACTTATATAAGGATGAGAAACACAAGAATTAAAAAAAGGAGAGACTAGAGAGAGGATTCAATTAGATTAGATTAGAGTAAATTAGATCAAATTCATAGTTCTAAATAGTTTTGGAGATTGAAGCGACTTGGAGACCATTGAAGATCAAGAGCAGGAGCTTGAGGAAGATGGAGATCTACTGACAACCGATTTATTCTTTACTCTACTCTTATTTTTATCTTTCAATGTGTATTCAATTGTGGATTCTTAGTTTTAATTCAATAATCATGAACTAATTCTTTGTTTGAGATTACAATGGATCTTATTGTGTAGTTTGTTTTAATATGCTTCGTTATCAATTATTATGTTCTATTGTGAGAATTGTCTATTGTGATTTGAACTTAATTGTTTAATTGATTGGCCATCAATTACCGTGATAATCTATATGAACTCGAAAGATGAAGTATTGATTTAGATCTTATCATAATAGCATGTGTCATGAATTTTGTCGATAGCATATTTGTGATTATTGTTAAGGTAGAGATACGCTTGGCATCATATGTAATCGGATAGAGAACTTATTCTTCAACCTTCTTCAATTGTAATTCACATAGAGATATAGTGGGTTAGTTGATTAAGGTGTTTAACGGATTTCTATCTTAATTGTGGATTGACGTTAATATGGGTATTATGCATCGAGAGGTGGTTTTATCTGCTTTAGTGTTCTTGATTAACAATTCAGTATAGAAAATAATTGATACGAAGTGTGTTAACTTAAATGAAGCGATAAGTGAAGTTGTGATCTTAAATCTCCGTTATCTTAATTTAATTAGTGGTAATTAGAATTAGTTTACTTATAAATTGAAATTAATTCGTTTAAATAAGATTGAGTTGGTTACGGGTTAGTACTTGGTGATTTTCTATTAAATAATTCTCTGTGGGAACGATACTCTACTCATCACTTTATTACTTGTTAACCACGTATACTTGCGTGTTTTGTGCGTAACTAGATTTTACCCAACAATAACTCATAATCGTAATTGTAGTTCTAAATTCCTTTTCTCATCCAGGACAAAGATAATTTTCATCACCTGAAACATCAAACATCATGGTTATACCAAATCACAGTTCATGTTCATAATCATACTAATAAACTCATCTCTGCACTACGGCCCAAAGATATTCATCAACAAGTCATCTTTGCACTACATGCCAAAGATATTCAACAACAGGTCATCATTGCATTACGAGCCAAAGATATTCATCATCAATTCATCTTTGCACTACATGCCAAAGATATTCCTCAACAGTTCATATTTGCACTACAGGCCAAATATATTCATATCTCAAAGAAATATATAATCATTTATATAAACAATAATTATAACCATGTTGATCATTTCACATTTGCACTTAAGCTGAAGATATTCAATTATAAATTCAATGGTCATGATCATACTAGTCAATAATTCATCTTTGCACTACTGGCCAAAGGGAACCCATAGTCATGATCATACCAAAAATCTACCCATCTTTACACTCAAGTCAAAGAGAAATATCATCATTAGGGTTATAAAAATATTATATATAATAGTAAAATCAATATAATCAAAACATCTGGATTTAATCTCAAGAGTAATATTCATAAATCAACTATAATTTGGTTAGAAAAAGAAACCAATTTTGTCGTGAATAGTAACTCGTGAATAATAACTCATGAATAGTAACTCGTGAATAGTAATTCATGAATAGTAACTCGACATGAAAATGGTAGAAATTCCACAATAAAATCCATACCAATATTTCGGTATAATGATATTAAAAGAATAATATTTCTTAAGCTTATAAACAATTTATTTAAATTGTTTACACTTTACTAATTAATGTATTTAATCATCATAAAATGCCAACTCTTAAAATTTCATCACCAATAACCAAAACCCTCATCAAAAATCTGCATATACCTCTTATATGATTCTCAAGCCATAAAATCATATTTTTTAATTTTCTTACTTCACATAACATATTTAATTCATTTACTCATAACTAGATCATTTTTCATGAAAAATATCAAATCAGTCCCAAAAATATTTCTTTTCTGGGATTTACCAGAATATAGTCCCATATTGAACATATATTTTTCTCGGAATTTTTAAAATTCATTTACTATTTTTCATATGGCCAAAACCGCCGAATATTTAGATATTTATCATAAATTGTACTTTTATCCAAAAATTCTGAAATTCACAGAGTACACTGATATTATATAGATATACTTCCAATAAAAATTTCATCAATTTTGGAGTTAACCACAAGGAGTTATAAGCGGTTACTTTTAAAATAGTCTTTTCCCGTAAAATTCATAACTCTTAATCTATACATCCAAAAATCACTATTTTTGAACACAATCAATAAAACTCATTAAAATATCATTTCAAAATTTTGCAGAATTTTCTGAAGGTCAGAAGAATTACGAACAAAAAAACATAATAACATTTAAAATCACTTACTATCCCTTACCTCAAAAGTGCAGTATTTCTGACTGGAATGCAAAGCCGAAGGAAACTTGCACTGAATAGCAACTCTCAAAGTATCTAAATACTCACAAAATATACTTCATAATATAGAGAGAGAGAGAGAGAGAAAGTTTATATTTCTGGTGTGATTTTTAATTCTAAATTTGCCCTCTATTTATAGGAAAATGTTAGCACGCCGAAGCAGACTTAACCTGCAACCTGATAGCTTTACCTGTTACTATTCCCACCCACCACATTTAAATAAAAATCTCAGCACATTTCTTCACCAACCAAGAGTGGGGCCCACCAATTCTAGAATTTTTCACCAAAATGATAAACTCCGAAAATTCAATAATTTCTAAACTAGTCATCTCGTAAAATTCATAATAAATCATACGTTCATTTTTAACGGTTCAAAATTTATGGACATATACTCAACTTATAAATGTATAACATATCCAAAAATTACCACGATCCAACGGTCGGATTAAAAATTATAACCCCCGTAATATATCTCCAAAACCCTGATTGATTTTTAATACCTCCATTCCAATAAAAATACTGATAAAACACCACAACATTAATTCCTTCAATAATAAACACATAAATAAATCCATCATTTATATCCACATAAAATAAATATTTCCTTATCATATAAATCAATAATTAATTATTCACAAATAATATTACAGAATCACAATTATGACAACCAAGCCGTTCCCAGGAAAGAGGGGGCTTTCTAACAAGGATTTCTCCTTACTGGCGCGCAATTAGATGACCAAACCTCTCCTTAGACAGAACTTTCTAGACATTATCAATAATGCTATCTAATAATATTATTCAAATAATATGAATTATTGATCTGATAATGGATACACTGTGCAGCAATAATTATTGAAACAATAATAATATAAAATATCAACGCAGTAATTATTGAATCAATAAAATAAAATATTGAACAGTAACTACTGTAACAATTATTGAGTAGTGCCTTCTTACGTAAGAATCAATAATTTCAAAAATACTGTGCAATACCGTGTGCTACTATGCAATAACGCGTATTACTGTATTTTAACCACCGGGTATTCCAACAGTGTTAACGGTAACAACTACGCCGTTATTTATAAAAACTCAATTTTGTCGTTTTCTTCATCCGACAGTTATTCTGTTATGCGGCCCATAAATGTCTGCGCCGCCGTACGAATATTCCCCGACAGAAAGTATATTCCACGACCAAACGAATATTCCCCGACAACAATGAATATTTTATAACCACTTGTTTATTTTGAAAAAATTTCACATTTCACCCATAACTTTAACTTTTTATCAATTTAACCATTTACTAAATTGTAATTATAAAAAAAATTGAATACTTTTATTTCATAAAATTCGGGGTGTTACACAATGGATCGCTCAACATAAATTTGGAAAACATTCCACTTTGTTATTGCGTAGAATTGATTCTTGATTATTCATTAGAATATCGTAGAAACTTTGAAAGTGTTGTACCCTTTCATTATTAGATTGTTGTGTTGCATAGAATGCGAGAAGACTTGTTAGCTAATTAAAGATTTCTTTAGCTATTTCAAAGTTTCTCGAACTTTGGTGTTATTCTATCAAAATAGATAGTCTATTTTTATTGATTCTTATACATTCATTGTATGTCTTAACTTGCGGGGCAAATTTATTGCTCACCCTTTCTAAATAAAATATTTTAGCTAGGAACGAAGAGGCCAGCGGGTCTAAGAAGAACAAAGGCAAAGGCATAGTGCTAGGGTAGTTTTAATGAACATTAGTAATATGTTGTATTTACAAACCCTTTTTGTATATCTAAAGGATATGTTTGTAATATGAAGGTTAGATAACCTGGGACGAATGTATTAACTATATCCGTTAATGTGGTGTAAATTTTTATTCATAATTAAATGGGTAGTTAGATGTTATTTATATTGTGGATCGTGAGCACCAAACTCAGGGGGTCAGGTAACCCAGATTTGGGGGCATCACAACGAATTCGGTTCTTAGTTTGGGCTTTAGGTTTAATTACCTTGTGCCTAAAGTTGGGCTTGTACAATTCCTACACAAATCCTACAAGTCAATTGAAATAGGATTTAAGCGTTTAACGTAAAATCCTCGTTTCCCTTACTCATACTAGTTCATATAATCTTTCGTCATACACGTTATACTAACTTCGCATATACTCGTATAATACTTCATATCATACTCGTACCCATTGCCTCATATAATACTTTCTATTATACGATCATCATTTATCAAATCCTTATGTTCCTTAACATTCTTAAATTTAGTACGTAGGCGAAAAACTGCGTTTGTCATAACTAAAATATTATTACATATTCCATCCTTTCTTATTATTCTATCGTTATGTATTTCTCGGAAGTTCAAAAATAATTCCCGAGCAGAAATCAGTGAATAGTATTTTTCAGAAAATTTCTCGGAAAGTTTTTATTTTCATCTTGGAAATTCAAACACTTTAATTCATTCACGTAGCCAGAATACAACGACATTCCGATACATTTAGGTTATAAAACAACCTTCATCTCACTAACACATAATAATAACATATAATATAATTTTATTCATTATTTAATTAAATAAAATTATTTTACAATTAATCCAAATTTCTCGGTCGTTACATTCTTCCCCCTTATAAGGATTCTGTCCCCAGAATCACGTCTTACATTAATCAAATAGCTGAGGGTAATTCTTTTTCATCTTTTCTTCAAGTTCCCACGTTGCTTCTTCGGCATCGTGGTTCTTCCATAACACCTTTACCGAAGGTATAACTTTGTTCCTCAGAACTTGTTCTTCTCTATCAGCGATTTGAATAGGCATCTCTTCATACGTCAAGTCCTTCTCAATATGAATAGGTTCATATTCTATTACGTGCTTATAATATGGCTTATAAGGACGTAACACAGATACATGAAACACATTATGTATTTTTTCTAGGTCTGGAGGTAATGCTACCATGTAAGCTATTTCTCCTACCCTTTTTAGTATTTTGAAAGGTCCTATAAATCTTGGACTTAACTTTCCTTTCTTTCCAAAGAGTATCTTTCCTTTCCAGGAAGATACCTTTAGAAATACGTACGAGCCTACTTCAAACTCTTGATTTACGCGATGCGAATCCGCATATTTCTTCTGCCTGTCTTGCGCTGCTACTAGACGCATTCGTATCAGTTTTACTATTTTCACGGTTTGCTGCACCAATTCTGGTCCTAGCATTCGGCGTTTTCCCCCTTCATCCCAACACAATGGTGTTCTGCACTTCCTTCCGTATAGAGCTTCGTAAGGCGGCATGCCTATGCTTGCATGATAACTGTTGTTATATGCAAACTCTACTAATGGTAGATGATCATCCCAACTACCCTTGAAATCCATAATGCAAGATCTCAGCATATCTTCCAGCGTTTGAATTGTTCTCTCGCTCTACCCATCAGTTTGTGGATGATAAGCCGTACTCAACTTCAGCTGCTTTCCCATATGTTCTTACAGACTCCTGCAAAAGTTTGATGTGAATCGTGGATCACGATCTGACACTATCGAAACTGGTTCTCCAAGTCTGGAAATGATTTCCTTAACATAAAGTTTAGCTAATTGGTCTAAGTTAAACTTAACCCTTATTGGAAAAAAGTGAGCCGACTTCGTCAATCGGTCCACTATTACCCAAATCGCGTCGTACCCCTTTTGAGTAACTGGAAGTCCCACCACAAAGTCCATCGTGATATGCTACCACTTCTACTCCGAAATCTCCAAGGACTGCAACAAGCCGCTTGGTCTTTGATGTTTGGGCTTAACCTTTTGACAAGTTAAGCACCTACTCACGTATTTTGCTATCTCCCTCTTCATGTTCGGCCACCAAAAACTCTGTCAAAGATCTTGATACATCTTTGTACTACCAGGATGAATCGAGTTCCTTAAACTATGAGCTTCTTGTAACACTTTCTCCTTTAATTCTGTCTCATTTGGAACCCAAATTTTTCCTTCAAATCTCAATAATCCCTCATTATCGAGACTATACTTTAATTCTTTTTCATTGGTTAACCGCTTCTTCATATGGTCACACTCATCGGTCCTGAGTTGTACTTCCTTGACTCTCTCTACAATGGTAGATCGAATCTCCGTCGTAAACAGTCTCTGACCCGACTCACTCGGTAACTTCACCTCCAACTCCATCCTAGCCATCTCTGTTATTAACTAAGTTTGAGCCGTTAACATAGACAACTTTTCCCGACCCTTCCTACTTAAGGCGTCGGCCACTACATTGGCTTTTCTTGGGTGATACAGGATTTCATAGTCGTAATCCTTTATTAACTCCAGCCATCTCCTTTGTCTCATATTCAACTCCTTTTGTGTGAAGATATATTTTAGACTTTTATGGTCCGTGTATATCTCACATTTCTCCCCGTATAAGTAATGCGTCCATATCTTCAAGGCAAACACTACCGCGGCCAGTTCCAGATCATGAGTAAGATAAACTTTCTCATAATCCTTTAATTGCCGTGATGCATGCGCAATGACCTTGCCATCCTGCATGAGCACGTAACCAAGTCCTCTATGTGAAGCATCGCTATAAACTATAAAATTCCCTGTACCATCGGGTAAGGACAATACAGGTGCTTCACTCAGCCTTTTCTTCAGTTCTTGAAATCTGTCTTTACACTTCTCCGTCCACACGTACTTCACTGTCTTCCTCGTCAAATTAGTAAACGAAGTAGCTATCTTTGAAAAATCTTGGATAAATCTTCGATAGTATCTCGCTAACCCTAGGGAACTCCGCACCTCAGTCGACATTTTCGGTTGTTCCCAACTCATCACTGCTTCCAGCTTCGCTAGGTCCACTGAAATTACTTCTCCGTCGATAACATGACCTAAAAACTGTACCCTTTCTAGCCAAAATTCACACTTAGTGAATTTCGTATATAACTTCTCCTTCCTTAGTGTCTCCAATACTAACCTTAGGTGTTCAGTGTGATCTTCTGGCATCTTAGAATAGACTAGAATATCATCAATAAACACTACAACAAACTTGTCTAAATACTGTTTGAACACTCTGTTCATCATATCCATAAATGCAGCTGGTGTATTTGTCAACCCAAATGACATCACCAGAAAATCGTAATGGCCGTAACGAGTCCTGAATGCTATCTTAGGTACATCCTCCTTCCTAACCTTCAACTGATGATACCCCGTTCGCAAATCTATCTTAGAAAAATACTTTACCCCTTTCAACTGATCAAAGAGATCATCGATCCTGGGCAATGGGTATTTATTCTTTATCTTTAACTTGTTCAACTCTCGGTGGTCGATACAAAGTCGTAACGATCCGTCCTTCTTTTTCACAAACAGTACTGGTGCTCCCAAAGGCAAAACACTTGGTTGAATGAACTTTTTGTCCAATAGTTCTTGTAACTATACAATCAACTCCTTCATCTCCACTGGCGCTACACAGTATTGTGCCCTGGAAAGTGGTGTCGCTCCTGACACAATGTCTATCACGAATTCGGTCTCCCTATCCGGTGGAAGACCCAACAATTCACTTGAAAATACATCTGCTAATTCTTTAACTATAGGTATTTGTTCCATCGTTGCCCCCACTCTCTGGGTATCAACAACATGGCACAAATAGGCTACACATCCTTTCCTCAACAATTTCCTCGTTTGTGTCATGGTAAGACAGCAAGAACGTCCCGGTGATTTATTGTAAGACCCCAAATTTTATGAAATAAAAGTATTCAATTTTTCTTATAATTACAATTCAGTAAATGGTTAAATTGATAAAAAGTTAAAGTTATGGGTGAAATGTGAAATTTTTTCAAAATAAACAAGTGGTTATAAAATATTCATTTTTGGTCGGTGAATATTCGTTTGGTCGTGGAATATTCTTGCTGTCGGGGAATATTCGTACGACGGCGCAGCCTTGTGTGGGCCCCATAACGGAAAGCGATTGGATGAAGATAACGACAAAAATTGAGTTTTTATAATTAACGTCGTAGTTGTTACCGTTAACACTGTTGGAATACCCGGTGGTTAAAATACAGTAATACACGTTATTGCACATTATTTTTGAAATTATTGATTCTTACATGAGAAGGCACTACTGAATAATTGTCACAGTAATTACTGTTCAATATTTTATTTTATTGATTCAATAATTGTTGCGTTGATATTTTATATTATTGTTGTTTCAATAATTGTTGCTGCACAGTATTTCCCATTATCAGATGAATAATTCATATTATTTGAATAATATTATTAGATAACATTATTGGCAATGTCTAGAAAGTTCTGTCTAAGGAGAGGTTTGGTCACCTAATTACGCGCCACTAAGGTGAAATCCTTATTGGAAAGCCCCCTCTTTCCGGGGAACGGCCTAGTTGTCATAAATGTGATTCTGTAATATTATTTGTGAATAATTAATTATTGATTCATATGATAAGAAAATATTTATTTTATGTGGATATAAATGAGGGATATATTTTTGTGGTTAAAAATGAAGGAGTTAATGTTGAGGTATTTTATCTGTATTTTTGTCGGAACGGTGGTATTGAAAATCAAATTAGGATTGTTGAGATATTTTGCGAGGGTTATAATTTTTAATCCGACCGTTGGATCGTGATAATATTTGGATATGTTATACATATATAAGTTGAGTATATGTCCACAAATTTTTAACCGTTAAAAATGAACGTATGATTCGTTATGAATTTTACGAGATGACTGGTTCAGAAATTGTTGAATTTTCGAAGTTAATTATTTTGGTGGAAAATTCTAGAATTGGTGGGCCCCACTCTTGGTTGGTGAAGAAATGTGCTGAGATTTTTATTCAAATGTGGTGGGTGAGAATAGTAGCAGGTAAAGCCATCAGGTTACAGGTTAAGTCTGCTTCGGCGTGCTAACATTTTCCTATAAATAGAGGGCTAAGTTAGAATTGAAAATCACAGCAGAAATATAAGCTTTCTCTCTTTCTCTCTCTATATTATGAAGCATATTTTGTGAGTATTTAGATACTTTGAGAGTTGCTATTCAGTGCAAGTTTCCTTCGGCTTTGCATTTCAGTCAGAAATACTGCACTTTTGAGGTAAGGGATAGTAAGGGATAGTAAGAGATTTTAAGGGTTGTTATATTTTCCAGTTTCGTAATTTTTCTGACCTTCAAAAATTCTGAAAAAATTTGAAATGATATTTTGATGAGTTTTCTTGGTTGTGTCCAAAAATGGTGATTTTTGGATGTATAGATTGAGAGTTATGAATTTTATGAGAAAAGACTATTTTAAAAGTAACCGCTTATAATTCCTTGTGGTTAACTCCAAAATTGATGAAATTTTTATTGGGAGTACATGTATATGATAGAAGTATACTCTGTAAAGTTTAGAATTTTTGGACAAAAGTACAATTTTTGATAAATGTCTAAATATTCGGCTGTTTTGGCCATATGAAAAATAGTAAATGACTTTTAAAAATTCTGAGAAAAATATATGTTCAATATGGGACTATATTCTGCTATATCCCAGAAAAGAAATATTTTTGGAACTGATTTGGTATTTTTCATGAAAATGGTCTAGTTATGAGTAAATGAATTAAATATGTTTTGTGAAGTAAGAAAATTGGAAAATAGGATTTTATGACTTGAGAATCCTATATGAGGTATATGCAGATTTTTGATGAGGGTTTTGGTTATTGGTGATAAAATCTTATGAGTTTGGCATTTTAGAATGATTAAATGCATTATTTAGTAAAGTGTAAACAATTAAAATAAATTGTTTATAAGCTTAAGAAATATTATTCTTTCAATATCATTATACCGAAATATTGGTATGTATTTTATTGTGGAATTTCTACCTTTTTGTGTCGGGGTTACTATTCACGAGTTACTATTCATGAGTTACTATTCACGAGTTACTATTCACGATAAAATTAGTTTCCTTTTTCTAACCAAATTATAGTTGATTTATGAATAATACTCTTGAGATTAAATCTATATGTTGATCATATTGTTTTTATTATCATATATATCATTTTTATAACCCCAATGTTGAAATTCTCTTTCACTTGAGTGTAAAGATGGGTAGATTATTGGTATGATCATGACTTTGGGTTCTCTTTGGCCAGTAGTGCAAAGTTGAATTATTGACTAGTATGATCATGACCATTGAATTTATAATTGAATATCTTCAGCTTAAGTGCAAAGGTGAAATGATTAACATGGTTATAATTATTGTTTATATAAATGATTATATATTTCTTTGAGATATTAATATATTTGGCCTGTAGTGCAAATATAAACTGTTGATGAATATATTTGACCGTAGTGCAAATATGAACTGTTGAGGAATATCTTTGGCCTGTAGTGCAAAGATGAAATATTGATGAATATCTTTGGCCTGTAGTGCAAAGATGAATTGTTGATGAATATCTTTGGCCCGTAGTGCAAAGATGACATGTTGTTGAATATCTTTGGCCAGTAATGCAAAGATGAACAAGTGTTGAGATGAACATGAC
Source organism: Panax notoginseng (assembly GCA_016801055.1). Lineage (NCBI taxonomy): Eukaryota > Viridiplantae > Streptophyta > Magnoliopsida > Apiales > Araliaceae > Panax > Panax notoginseng. Next base: position 120,434,516 of record CM029019.1, read on the forward strand.
CAACTGGTGATACAAATGAATATCTTTGGTTGTAGTACAAAGATGAAGTTATTACTATGATTATGAACAGAAAATGTGATTTGGTGTAACCGTGATCTTTGATGTTTCAGGTAAAGACAGGTGATGAAAATAATCTTTGTCCTGGGTACCAAGAAAAATTTAGAGTCACAATTATGATTATGAGTTATTCATATGATTGTGGAAAGGAATTGTTGAGTGATGTTACATGGATAAAACATTGTTGGTAGATTTTTAACATGGAGGAGATAATAGACTTTATGGCCTATTTGACTCTTCTAATAGATTGCTCGTTCCGCTGCAACTATGGTTAAAATTTTTATCATTTATCATATGTTCTAAATCTCTGATTTATTATTGATGAAGGCTATTGATAATTTAATTATCTTTAGTCATGATATTTTTTACTGAGCTAGTTGTGCTCACACTTCTGTTTCACAATTCCTTTCAGGTAATAAGAGTGTAGCTGGGTCGAGCGGGGGTAACAGGGGAATAGAACGATGGTCATCATTTAGTAGTTATATTTGGTGAATCATCTAGGGTGAAGCGAACCCAACGTTGGAAGGGTGTTTTGCCACTGTCATACAAGATGTCTAATGACATACAACCTCGTGTCATCATAAGACAGGGTTGTGCAAATCCACTTGCTGAGTATATCTACGAGCACTACCTATATAATCTTGGTGTTTGTTTGAAGTATAATTCTCAATTAGAGACAGTGGAGATAATGATAAGTCAAGAGAAGACTCACCATTGGGAAGAATATGATAGTAATCTTCTTGTTTTTCTTTAGGGTCTATTGGGTCAACCAAGGATAATTCTGTGGTCATATGATATCTATCATAACCTAGAAGCATGGCCTCCCATGTACGAAGGTTTCCTTGAGCACTTCCCAAAGATTCTAGTTTCTAAAATAGTTTTTGACCGTACCTTTATGTAAGGTACCTTTGTGAGGTGCTGACACATGATGGTGTCCAATGTCATATTTGGTATATATTTGTATCCAAACTCACGGCATATGTGTTATTGTATTTTGCACGACAATTGTTGTAATAAAGTTGTAGTTATTTTCTGTACCATGTATTTGGCGACTCAGAATGGGTTGGATGGAATGGACCTATTTTCGGGACGTTATATTTGGTATCAGAGCTTAGGGATATGATCTCTGGCAGAGATCGGGGAATACAAATTGGAGGGGAGAGACGAGTAAATCCTTCGCTAATGTGTCTTACCTAAGCTTATTTGTTGGTCAGTCATACTATCGGGATATGATGTGATATGTTAATTTGTTAAATTAACCTTTGTTTTTGAAGCTGTATTCTAGAATGATATCTGAAATACAGGAGATGAACAATAGAGAAATCATGATGACAGAGAAGATGGAATCTGAAATGAAAGCAAGGTATTCTCAACTCTTTGAATTACCAGGTACGTAAATTTCGAGGACGAAATTTCACAAGGAGGGGAGATTGTATGACCCCGAATTTTATGAAATAAAAGTATTCAATTTTTCTTATAATTACAATTCAGTAAATGGTTAAATTGATAAAAAGTTAAAGTTATGGGTGAAATGTGAAAATTTTTCAAAATAAACAAGTGGTTATAAAATATTCATTTTTGGTCGGTGAATATTCATTTGGTCGTGGAATATTCTTGCTGTCGGGGAATATTCGTACGACGGCGCAGCCTTGTGTGGGCCCCATAGCGGAAAGCGATTGGATGAAGACAACGACAAAAATTGAGTTTTTATAATTAACGGCGTAATTGTTACCGTTAACACTGTTGGAATACCCGGTGGTTAAAATACAGTAATACACGTTATTACACAGTATTTTTGAAATTATTGATTCTTACGTGAGAAGGCACTACTGAATAATTGTCACAGTAATTACTGTTCAATATTTTATTTTATTGATTCAATAATTGTTGCGTTGATATTTTATATTATTGTTGTTTCAATAATTGTTGCTGCACAGTATTTCCCATTATCAGATCAATAATTCATATTATTTGAATAATATTATTAGATAACATTATTGGTAATGTCTAGAAAGTTCTGTCTAAGGAGAGATTTGGCCACCTAATTGCGCGCCAGTAAGGAGAAATCCTGATTGGAAAGCCCCCTTTTTCCTAGGAACGGCCTAGTTGTCATAAATGTGATTCTGTAATATTATTTGTGAATAATTAATTATTGATTCATATGATAAGAAAATATTTATTTTATGTGGATATAAATGAGGGATATATTTTTGTGGTTAAAAATGAAGGAGTTAATGTTGAGGTATTTTATCTGTATTTTTGTCGGAACGGTGGTATTGAAAATCAAATTAGGTTTTTGAGATATTTTGCGAGGGTTATAATTTTTAATCCGACCGTTGGATCGTGGTATTATTTGGATATGTTATACATATATAAGTTGAGTATATGTCCACAAATTTTGAACCGTTAAAAATAAACGTATGATTTGTTATATTTTTACGACTGGTTCAGAAATTGTTGAATTTTCGGAGTTAATCATTTTGGTGAAAAATTCTAGAATTGGTGGGCCCTACTCTTGGTTGGTGAAGAAATGTGCTGAGATTTTTATTCAAATGTGGTGGGTGGGAATAGTAGCAGGTAAAGCCATCAGATTATAGGTTAAGTCTGCTTCGGCGTGCTAACATTTTCCTATAAATAGATGGCTAAGTTAGAATTGAAAATCACACCAGAAACATAAGCTTTCTCTCTTTCTCCCTCTATATTATGAAGCATATTTTGTGAGTATTTAGATACTTTGAGAGTTGTTATTCAGTACAAGTTTCCTTCGGCTATGCATTTCAGTCAGAAATACTGCACTTTTGAGGTAAGGGATAGTAAGAGATAGTAAGGAATTTTAAGGGTTGTTATATTTTCCAGTTTCGTAATTTTTCCGACCTTCAAAAATTCTGGAAAAATTTGAAATGATATTTTGATGAGTTTTCTTGGTTGTGTCCAAAAATGGTGATTTATGGATGTATAGATTGAGAGTTATGAATTTTATGAGAAAAGACTATTTTAAAAGTAACCGCTTATAATTTCTTGTGGTTAACTCCAAAATTGATGAAATTTTTATTGGGAGTACATGTATATGATAGAAGTATACTCTGTAAAGTTCAGAATTTTTGGACAAAAGTACAATTTTTGATAAATGTCTAAATATTCGGCTGTTTTGGCCATATGAAAAATAGTAAATGACTTTTAAAAATTCTGAGAAAAATATATGTTCAATATGGGACTATATTCTGCTAAATTCCAGAAAAGAAATATTTTTGGAACTGATTTGGTATTTTTCATGAAAATGGTCTAGTTATGAGTAAATGAATTAAATATGTTTTGTGAAGTAAGAAAATTAGAAAATAAGATTTTATGACTTGAGAATCCTATATGAGGTATATGCAGATTTTTGATGAGGGTTTTAGTTATTGGTGATAAAATCTTATGAGTTTGGCATTTTAGAATGATTAAATGCATTATTTAGTAAAGTGTAAACAATTAAAATAAATTGTTTATAAGCTTAAGAAATATTATTCTTTCAATATCATTATACCGAAATATTGGTATGTATTTTATTGTGGAATTTCTACCTTTTTGTGTCGGGGTTACAATTCACGAGTTACTATTCATGAGTTACTATTCACGAGTTACTATTCACGAGTTACTATTCAGGAGTTACTATTCACGAATTACTATTCACGATAAATTTGGTTTCCTTTTTCTAACCAAATTATAGTTGATTTATGAATATTACTTTTGAGATTAAATCTATATGTTGATCATATTGTTTTCATTATCATATATATCATTTTTATAACCCTAATGTTGAAATTCTCTTTCACTTGAGTGTAAAGATGGGTAGATTATTGGTATGATCATGACTTTGTGTTCTCTTTGGCCAGTAATACAAAGTTGAATTATTGACTAGTATGATCATGACCATTGAATTTATAATTGAATATCTTCAGCTTAAGTGCAAAGGTGAAATGATCAACATGGTTATAATTATTGTTTATATAAATGATTATATATTTCTTTGAGATATTAATATATTTGGCCTGTAGTGCAAATATGAACTGTTGATGAATATATTTGGCCGTAGTGTAAATATGAACTGTTGAGGAATATCTTTGGCCTGTAGTGCAAAGATGAAATATTGATGAATATCTTTGTCCTGTAGTGCAATGATGAATTGTTGATGAATATCTTTGACCCGTAGTGCAAAGATGACATGTAAGACCCCGAATTTTATGAAATAAAAGTATTCAATTTTTCTTATAATGGTTAAATTGATAAAAGTTAAAGTTAAGGGTGATATATGAAATTTTTTCAAAATACGCAAGTGGTTATAAAATATTCATTGTTGTCGGGGAATATTCGTTTGGTCATGGAATATTCTTTTATCGGGGAATATTCGTACAACGGCGCAGCTATTTGTGGGCCCCATAACGAATAACTGTCGGATGAAGATAACGATAAAAATTGAGTTTTTATAATTAACGGCGTAGTTGTTACCGTTAACACTGTTGGAATACCCGGTGGTTAAAATACAGTAATACGCGTTATTGCACAGTAGCACACGGTATTGCACAGTATTTTTAAAATTATTGATTCTTACGTAAAAAGGCACTACTGAATAATTGTCACAATAATTACTGTTCAATATTTTATTTTATTGATTCAATAATTGCTGCGTTGATATTTTATATTATTATTATTTCAATAATTGTTGCTGCACATCATCTCCATTATCAGATCAATAATTCATATTATTTGAATAATATTATTAGATAGCATTACTGGCAATGTCTAGAAAGTTCTGTCTTAGGAGAGGTTTGGTTATCTAATTGCGCGCCAATAAGGAGAAATCCTTATTGGAAAACCCCCTCTTTCTTGGGAACGACCTGATTGTCATAAATGCGATTCTGTAATATTATTTGTGAATAATTAATTATTGATTTATATGATAAGGAAATATTTATTTTATGTGAATATAAATGAGGGATATATTTTTGTGGTTAAAAATGAAGGAGTTAATGTTGAGGTGTTTTATCAGTATTTTTGTCGGAATGGAGGTATTAAAAAATCAAATTAAGGTTTTTGAATTATTTTGCGGGGGTTATAATTTTTAATCCGACCGTTGGATCATGGTAATATTTGGATATGTTATACATATATAAGTTGAGTATATGTCCACAAATTTTGAACCATTAAAAATGAACGTATAATTTGTTATGAATTTTACGAGATGACTGGTTCAGAAATTGTTGAATTTTCGGAGTTAATCATTTTGGTAGAAAATTCTAGAATTGGTGGGCCCCACTCTTGGTTGGTGAAGAAATATGCTGAGATTTTTATTCAAATGTGGTGGGTGAGAATAGTAGCAGGTAAAGCCATCAGGTTGCAGGTTAAGTCTGCTTCGGCGTGCTAACATTTTCCTATAAATAGAGGGCTAAGTTAGAATTGAAAATCACACCAGAATTCATAAGCTTTCTCTCTTTCTCTCTCTATATTATGAAGCATATTTTGTGAGTTTTTAGATACTTTGAGAGTTGATATTCAGTGCAAGGTTCCTTTGGCTTTACATTCCGGTCAGAAATACTGCTCTTTTGAGGTAAGGGATGGTAAGGAATTTTAAGGGTTGATATGTTTTTCAGTTTCATAATTTTTCTGACCTTAAAAAATTCTGGAAAAATTTGAAATGATATTTTGATGAGTTTTCTTGACTGTGTCCAAAAGTGGTGATTTTTGGACGTATAGATTAAGAGTTATGAATTTTATGAGAAAAGACTATTTTAAAAGTAATCGCTTATAACTCCTTGTGGTTAACTCCAAAATTGATAAAATTTTTATTGAAAGTACATGTATATGATAGGAGTGTACTCTGTGAATTTTGGAATTTTTGGATAAAAGTACAATTTATGATAAATGTCTAAATATTCGGCTGTTTTGGCCATATGAAAAATAGTAAATGAGTTTTAAAAATTCTAAGAAAAATATATGTTCAATATGGGACTATATTCTGCTAAATCCCAGAATAAAAATATTTTTAGAACTGATTTGGTATTTTTCATAAAAATAGTCTAGTTATGAGAAAATGAATTAAATATGTTTTGTGAAGTAAGAAAATTGGAAAATAGGATTTTATGACTTGAGAATCCTATATGAGGTATATGCATATTTTTGATGAGGGTTTTGGTTATTGGTGATAAAATCTTATGAGTTTGGCATTTTAGAATGACTAAATGCATTATTTAGTAAAATGTAAACAATTAAAATAAATTGTTAATAAGCTTAAGAAATATTATTCTTTCAATATCATTATACCGAAATATTGGTATGTATTTTATTGTGGAATTTCTACCTTTTTGTGTCGAGTTACTATTCACGAGTTACTATTCATGAGTTACTATTCACGAGTTACTATTCACGAAAAAATTGGTTTCTTTTTCTAACCAAATTATAGTTGATTTACGAATATTACTCTTGAGATTAAAACTATATGTTGATCATATTATTATTATTATTATATATAATATTTTTATAACCCTAATGATGATATTTCTCTTTGACTTGAGTGTAAAGATGGGTAGATTTTTGGTATGATCATGACTATGGGTTCTCTTTGGCCAGTAGTGCAAAGTTGAATTGTTGATTGGTATGATCATGACCATTGAATTTATAAGTGAATATCTTTAGCTTAAGTGCAAAGGTGAAATGATCAACATGGTTATAATTATTGTTTATATAAATTCTGAAATGATTATATATTTCTTTGAGATATGAATATATTTGGCATGTAGTGCAAATATGAACTGTTGATGAATATCTTTGGCCTGTAGTGCAAAGATGAATTGTAGATAAATATCTTTGACATGTAGTGCAGAGATGACATGTTGTTGAATATCTTTGGCCAGTAGTGCAAAGATAAACAGGTGTTGAGATGAACATGACCAACTGATACAAATGAATATCTTTGGCCGTAGTGCAAAGATGAAGTTATTAGTATGATTATGAACAGGAACTGTGATTTGGTATAACCATGATCTTTGATGTTTCAGGTCAAGACAGGTGATGAAAATATTCTTCGTCCTGGGTGCGAAGAAAAATTTAGAGTCACAATTATGATTATGAGTTATTCATATGATTGTGGAAAGGAACTGTTGAGTGATGTTACATGGATAAAACATTGTTGGTGAATTTTTAACATGGAGGAGATAATAGACTTTATGGTCTATTTGACTCTTTTAATGGATTGCTCATTCCGCTGCAACTATGGTTGAAATTTTTATCATCTACCATATATTCTAAATCTCTGATTTATTACTGATGAAGACTATTGATAATTTATTTATCTTTAGTCATGATATTCTTTACTGGGCTAGTTGTGCTCACCCTTCTGTTTCACAATCCCTTTCAAGTAATAAGAGTGTAGCTGGGTCGAGCGGGAGTAACAAGGGAATAGAACGGTGGTCATCATTCAGTAGTTATATTTGGTGAAAAAAATAGGGTGAAGCAAACCCAACGTCGGAAGGGTGTTTTGTCACTATCATACAAGATGTCTAATGACATACAACCTCGTGTCATCATAAGACAGGGTTGTGCACATCCACTTGCTGAGTATATCTACGAGCACTACCTATATAATCTTGGTGTTTGTTTGAAGTATAATTCTCAATTAGAAACAGTGGAGATAATGATAAGTCAAGAGAAGACTCACCATTGGGAAGAATATGATAGTAAACTTCTCGTTTTTCTTTGAGGTCTATTGGGTCAACCAAGGATAATTCTGTGGCCATATGATATCTATCATAACCTAGACGCATGGCCTCCCATGTACGAAGGTTTCTTTGAGCACTTCCCAAAGATTCTAATTTCTAAAATAATTTTTGACTATACATTTATGTAAGGTGTCATTGTGAGGTGATGTCTATGGTTGGAACATGAGTCACATTTGGTATATATTTGTATCCAAACTCACAACATATGTGTTATTGTATTTTGCACGACAATTGTTGTAATAAAGTTGTAGTTGTTTTCTCTACCATGTATTTGGCGACTCAGAATAGGTTGGATGGAATGAACCTATTTTGGAGGCGTTACAAGTTGGTATCAGAGCTTAGGGATATGGTCTTTGGAGGAGATCAGGGAATATAACTAGGAGGGGAGAGATGAGTAAATCCTTCGCTAGTGTGTCCTACATAAGCTTATTTGTTGGTCAGTCATAATATCGAGATATTATGTGATATGTTAATTTGTTAAATTAACCCTTGTTTTGAAGTTGTATTCTAGAATGATATTTGAAATACAGGAGATGAGCAATGGAGAAATTATGATGACATGGAAGATGGAATCTGAAATGAAAGGAATGTATTCTCAACTCTTTGAAATACCAGGTACGTAAATTTTGGGGACGAAATTTCATAAGGAGGGGAGATTGTAAGACCCCGAATTTTATGAAATAAAAGTATTCAATTTTTTTTATAATGGTTAAATTGATAAAAGTTAAAGTTAAGGGTGATATATGAAATTTTTTCAAAATACGCAAGTGGTTATAAAATATTCATTGTTGTTGGGGAATATTCGTTTGGTCGTGGAATATTCTTTCTGTCGGGGAATATTCGTACAACGGCGCAGATATTTGTGGGCCCCATAACGAATAACTGTCGAATAAAGATAACGACAAAAATTGAGTTTTTATAATTAACGGCGTAGTTGTTACCGTTAACACTGCTGAAATACCCGGTGGTTAAAATACAGTAATACGCGTTATTGCACAGTAGCACACGGTATTGCACAGTATTTTTAAATTATTGATTCTTACGTAAAAAGGCACTACTGAATAATTGTCACAATAATTACTATTTAATATTTTATTTTATTGATTCAATAATTGCTGCGTTGATATTTTATATTATTATTGTTTCAATAATTGTTGATGCACATCATCTCCATTATCAGATCAATAATTCATATTATTTGAATAATATTATTAGATAGTATTATTGGCAATGTCTAGAAAGTTCTGTCTAAGGAGAGGTTTGGTTATCTAATTGCGCGCCAGTAAGGAGAAATCCTTATTGAAAAGCCCCCTCTTTCCTAGGAACGACCTGGTTGTCATAAATGTGATTCTGTAATATTATTTGTGAATAATTAATTATTGATTTATATGATAAGGAAATATTTATTTTATGTGAATATAAATGAGGGATATATTTTTGTGGTTAAAAATGAAAGAGTTAATGTTGAGGTGTTTTATCAGTATTTTTGTAGGAATGGAGGTATTAAAAAATCAAATTAGGGTTTTTGAATTATTTTGCGGGGGTTATAATTTTTAATCCGACCGTTGGATCATGGTAATATTTGGATATGTTATACATATATAAGTTGATTATATGTCGACAAATTTTGAACCGTTAAAAATGAACGTATAATTTGTTATGAATTTTACGAGATGACTGGTTCAGAAATTGTTGAATTTTCGGAGTTAATCATTTTGGTAGAAAATTCTAGAATTGGTGGGCCCCACTCTTGGTTGGTGAAGAAATGTGCTGAGATTTTTATTCAAATGTGGTGGGTGAGAATAGTAGCAGGTAAAGCCATCAGGTTGCAGGTTAAGTCTGCTTCGGCGTGCTAACATTTTCCTATAAATAGAGGGCTAAGTTAGAATTGAAAATCACACCAGAATTCATAAGCTTTCTCTCTTTCTCTCTCTATATTATGAAGCATATTTTGTGAGTTTTTAGATACTTTGAGAGTTGATATTCAGTGCAAGGTTCCTTTGGTTTTACATTCCGGTCAGAAATACTGCTCTTTTGAGGTAAGGGATAGTAAGGAATTTTAAGGGTTGTTATGTTTTTCAGTTTCGTAATTTTTCTGACCTTCAAAAATTCTGGAAAAATTTGAAATGATATTTTGATGAGTTTTCTTGGTTGTGTCCAAAAATGGTGATTTTTGGATGTATAGATTGAGAGTTATGAATTTTATGAGAAAAGACTATTTTAAAAGTAACCGCTTATAATTCCTTGTGGTTAACTCCAAAATTGATGAAATTTTTATTGGGAGTACATGTATATGATAGAAGTATACTCTGTAAAGTTTAGAATTTTTGGACAAAAGTACAATTTTTGATAAATGTCTAAATATTCGGCTGTTTTGGCCATATGAAAAATAGTAAATGACTTTTAAAAATTCTAAGAAAAATATATGTTCAATATGGGACTATATTCTGCTAAATCCCAGAAAAAAATATTTTTGGAACTGATTTGGTATTTTTCATGAAAATGGTCTAGTTATGAGTAAATGAATTAAATATGTTTTGTGAAGTAAGAAAATTGGAAAATAGGATTTTATGACTTGAGAATCCTATATGAGGTATATGCAGATTTTTGATGAGGGTTTTGGTTATTGGTGATAAAATCTTATGAGTTTGGCATTTTAGAATGATTAAATGCATTATTTAGTAAAGTGTAAACAATTAAAATAAATTGTTTATAAGCTTAAGAAATATTATTCTTTCAATATCATTATACCGAAATATTGGTATGTATTTTATTGTGGAATTTCTACCTTTTTGTGTCGAGTTACTATTCACGAGTTACTATTCATGAGTTACTATTCACGAGTTACTATTCACGAAAAAATTAATTTCTTTTCTAACCAAATTATAGTTGATTTACGAATATTACTCTTGAGATTAAAACTATATGTTGATCATATTATTATTATTATTATATATAATATTTTTATAACCCTAATGATGATATTTCTCTTTGACTTGAGTGTAAAGATGGGTAGATTTTTGGTATGATCATGACTATGGGTTCTCTTTGGCCAGTAGTGCAAAGTTGAATTGTTGATTGGTATGATCATGACCATTGAATTTATAAGTGAATATCTTTAGCTTAAGTGCAAAGGTGAAATGATCAACATGGTTATAATTATTGTTTATATAAATTCTGAAATGATTATATATTTCTTTGAGATATGAATATATTTGGCATGTAGTGCAAATATGAACTGTTGATGAATATCTTTGGCCTGTAGTGCAAAGATGAATTGTAGATAAATATCTTTGACATGTAGTGCAAAGATGACATGTTGTTGAATATCTTTGGCCAGTAGTGCAAAGATAAACAGGTGTTGAGATGAACATGACCAACTGGTACAAATGAATATCTTTGGCCGTAGTGCAAAGATGAAGTTATTAGTATGATTATGAACAGGAACTGTGATTTGGTATAACCATGATCTTTGATGTTTCAGGTCAAGACAGGTGATGAAAATATTCTTCGTCCTGGGTGCGAAGAAAAATTTAGAGTCACAATTATGATTATGAGTTATTCATATGATTGTGGAAAGGAACTGTTGAGTGATGTTACATGGATAAAACATTGTTGGTGGATTTTTAACATGGAGGAGATAATAGACTTTATGGTCTATTTGACTCTTTTAATGGATTGCTCATTCCGCTGCAACTATGGTTGAAATTTTTATCATCTACCATATATTCTAAATCTCTGATTTATTACTGATGAAGACTATTGATAATTTATTTATCTTTAGTCCTAATATTCTTTACTGGGCTAGTTGTGCTCACCCTTCTGTTTCACAATCCCTTTCAGGTAATAAGAGTGTAGCTGGGTCGAGCGGGAGTAACAAGGGAATAGAACGGTGGTCATCATTCAGTAGTTATATTTGGTGAAAAAAATAGGGTGAAGCAAACCCAACGTTGGAAGGGTGTTTTGTCACTATCATACAAGATGTCTAATAACATACAACCTCGTGTCATCATAAGACAGGGTTGTGCACATCCACTTGCTGAGTATATCTACGAGCACTACCTATATAATCTTGGTGTTTGTTTGAAGTATAATTCTCAATTAGAGACAGTAGAGATAATGATAAGTCAAGAGAAGACTCACCATTGGGAAGAATATGATAGTAATCTTCTTATTTTTCTTTGGGGTCTATTGGGTCAACCAAGGATAATTCCGTGGCCATATGATATCTATCATAACCTAGAAGCATGGCCTCCCATGTACGAAGGTTTCCTTGAGCACTTCCCAAAGATTCTAGTTTCTAAAATAGTTTTTGACTGTACCTTTATATAAGGTACCTTTGTGAGGTGCTGACACATGATGGTGTCCAATGTCACATTTGGTATATATTTGTATCCAAACTCACGGCATATGTGTTGTTGTGTTTTGCAGGACAATTGTTGTAATAAAGTTGTAGCTATTTTCTGTACCATGTATCTGGCGACTCAGAATGGGTTGGATGGAATGGACCTATTTTGGGGACGTTATATTTATTACCGTAAAACACTACATGGGGCTGTCTCAACGTTCTAATGTTTACACATTTCTTTTGGTAATCTATAATTGCACCATGGTTGAACAACCAATCCATCCCAAGAATTACATCGAATTCTCCAAACTTTATCGGTATCAAATCTACCGATAATTTACAACCCCGTATTTCTACGCAACAACTCCTATGAATATTTTTAATAGGAATTATCTCTTCGTTTGCAACCTTGATATTCAAAGGTGCTAGCAATCTTTCGGGAAGTAATCCTAAGCGTCTAGCAAAATCACATGCTATGAAAGAACAAGTAGCACCCGAGTCAAATAATACGTAAGCATTTATATTATTGATCGGGATAACTGTAGCGCCCCAAAATCCGGCCTATCTTCACACCCAGATTCCGTGCATCGCAACTACATCATCTTCCAAACATACATCATTAAATAGTGAAATATAGCAACATACATTCTCAAATCCCAGGTTCTAAAACCTTAAAACCTCTTTCATTACAAATAATGATAACTGCATTATTCATTCTATCTTACAAAAGTGACTTTTATCCGCCACCGAGGATACATAACAGTTCTTTAAACTAATCTATAGTTCAATTAAAATATTCTATATTACAAGTCTTCACTTGATCTTCACGCACATTCACATACTGAATGACATTTCTTCTAGATACCGATCAGCTTGGTCTTTACGGGATCCTTAAGTTCTTCTATTCGTACGCTGAAAATTTTTTCATTTAAAGCAAGTGTGAGCATTAACTTGCCCAGCAAGTCATAGCTATTGAATAAACAAATTCAAGAATTTAAACATTGTTTTAAGACTTCAATAACCGAACAAAGGTTATGAGTCAGCTTGAATAATAGGAATAATCTTGATTCCTACCATTTCAAAACATTAGTCATATTCACTTTGAAATACTTTCATTCTTCTACCTTTTCCATACACATTCTGTCTAGCTAGAATCATTAGCACAGACTTAACAATAACGATTCATGTATAAACAGAATATACTCATATTGAACAGTTCAATCACAGACTAGTTCATCTCGTATAAACACCAAAATGTTCAAATTGTGGCGTAATGCCTCATACATTCTACCACTTTGCACAAATATTACACATTTGCACATAAATAAGACTTCTCAAGTTCAACATCTGAGAAGTTTAAGAAACAAGCATTCATGCAAAATATGAATGAAGTTAGGAAACTTGCCTTACGTACAACTACAACTTATGCTGAACTGCTCATTCAAATCCGTATATATCACATAAGGAAAAAACACAAACACCAATTAGTCACATACTTGACTTACGCATTGGTTTACCTGACTTTATTTCTTAGGGTTCGCGTTCTTGAAATCTAAGTTTAGGCGACTAACTTTCTTTATCGGTTTACGGCTACATATCATTCTTCATTGCCTTATGGTCAAACAATACATGGGGTGTAAGTTCTGTCGTTTATATTTGCGTACACTCAACCCTTACATCGGCTAAAGTGTTTAACACTTACTTTCATTCTATCCTTCTCTATCCGACTCACACTTGGACTTTCATTAATCTTACAACTGTTCGTTATGGCTTTCTTGATAATTCATATCTTACTTACTACTTACATCAACGTCTAAGATATACAACCACTATACACTTAAAACGTTCGTTCGACGCAAATACAATTCACGAAGATTATTTACGTATTTTGCATTCACGTTGCTCGTCCCTAAATCTCTCATTCATTCTTTACTCAAGGTTTTAATCACTTTTAATCGTTATCCATCCTATGAACCCCATGTTCCTTATTCTTTATTTATGTCAAAGTTATACGGTTTGTTGTATGCTAAGACCAACCGTTCATCGCAACTGCATTGTGGTTACATTCTTTGTCTTTTAATCTTGATCAATCATTTCGTTCAACCTTTACTAAAGGTTTAAATCACTTGTTTAAGTTTTACATTACGTGAACTACATGTTCATTATCTACATGTATACTTCCCCCAGGAATTGAGCAATAAAAAACTCATTTCTAGGCCTTGTCCTGCACCGATGCTGCGGCGCCGGGTCCTTCCGTTACTCTCGCGCTGCGGCGCCACTAGACAGTACCTTCTTCTCCGGTCTGGCGCTGCGACGCCAAATCCTCCCTTTCCTCTCACGCTGCGGTGCGAGTTAACAGTGCATAGATACCTGGGTTGGCGCTGCGGCGCCGCCTTCCAAGGCATAGCTGGCGCTGCGGCGCCAAGCATGAAACTTGAAATTTTTTCTAAGTTTTTAAAATGATTTGAGACGCTTATTTTGAAATCTCATATCTTCTTCGTTATAACTCAAACGAGGTTGTTCCAAAGCCATTCTCTTCCTTATCTTATGTACTTTAACTTCCCTTGGACAGAACTTCATTCTGAATTCGTTAACATGCCATCTAATAGGCTTAATATCTACCCTTTGTTCATTTTACTTTCTTAACGTTCTTAGTCCGTTCGTCCGTAATTTGGTCATCTGAACTCAGAACTCGTTTGTTCTTGAGTCCACAAATCATGTTTTCTACGTTTTCTTATATTCTTATGAAACCCTACTCATTCGGGTTCATTTATGTACTTTCTACTTCTTGTTCATCTTTTACGAAATTTTCGCCATAACTTTGTTATAACTTAGTTCAATCCATTCTTCATGAACATTTCTACCATTCCTAACCAAGCAATAAGCAACTAACTTATACGCGATGGTTTTAACCTTGTCCATTAACAACAATTTATATCTATAATGGTTTTAAATTTTTCCATCAACAACGTTCTTCGTGTTCTTCGCATGTTCTTCGCATTCTACGTTCGTTCTTCATTTTTAATCGATTTTTTTGATTACAATTTCACTTTTTATTGGAATTTAATGTTATAAAACACCATTCCTTAGTTCTAACACCGAATCGTTTATATGATACATTCGGATCATTCATATTCATTACGAAACTTATACTTCCTTAAGAAATTTATAAACTAAATTCCTAATTCCTAATTCTTCGTTTTCTCATGATTTCAACCATATGAAACTATTCTTAACATCCTTTACTTCTTATTCTCACTAAGCTATGTTTTAACATAGAAAACTTAAAGAAAATTACTTAGAAGCTAGGTTTCGGATGACCTTTCTTCTTTAATCCTCTTCCGTTGGACAAAGTTTGTTCGCGAGCTAGCTTTTCCTCTTTCTCTCCCTCTTCATCCGAACAAACTCTCTCTCTCTCAAGTGTTGGCGATTTTCAAAATCACCAACAAATGAGTTAAGCTCTCCTTTTATAGAAAAACCAAGCTAGGGGTGTTTTAGTCATTTAGCTAAACCGCCTTACTATTCACACCTCCTTACTATTCCCACCTCCTTACTATTCACGAAGCTTCCCTTGGAAGCTTCGTGCTTCCATCTTGCGAAATTCATCTGACAGTTTTAAAAACTGTGATTCTCAGAATCCAAATATTTTTGGATATTTCGTCTTTCCTTTACAGTCTAACTTTTACGCATTTTTCGGAATTTCAAAAAACTGAAAAACACTTTTTGACGTTAAGCGCTTTGCTTCACGTTTTCCCTTAACATAGCTAAACAGATGAAAAGTACGTAACAATACTTCTCGTCGTTTTTATTTCGTCCGATTTCTGCGCATTTTTTGAGAAAAACTTTTATCGGTTTACTTAAGTTTTCACGATATATTATTGTCAAATTTTTCGATGGAATGTCATTTCGACATTCCGAACTCTCGAAAAGGCTTAGGTTATTCAAACCTTAACCCTTAAGTTTTATCGGGTGAATAGTGTCTATTTCGTCTTTTTCTCCAAAAATATTTTTTTTCCCAAATTTTTTTATTTTCGTCTTGAAAATTCTTACTCGTTTAATCTAGCTCGTAGCCAGAATCCTCCCAACTTATAATCATCCTAAGTTCTAGAATGATTAATTAACCCATAGCACAAAATAATATTAATAAAAATTCATTTTATTAATAACTAATTCTTTAAACTTAAATTCTGGACAATCCGATTCTCCGGGTTGTTATACTTCCCCCTTATAAAAATTCCGTCCTCAGAATTTCTTAAAACCACACCCATACCCGGGTCCTCACATCCTCCCTTTCTTCACAGAATTTCGTCCTCGAAATTTTTGAGCTTACTCTCCTTCTCAACTTCTCTTCAAAGAAGTTCTTATCTTTCAAACATTCCATAACCTTCATAACTTATCAGGAATTATGAACTCTTACTAGGTTTAACAACATTTTGCCGTAAAACCCTTCTGTCACGGTCAGTTTATAATTACCAAGAAGGTAAACTACCTCTTCCATACGTAGGTGATCTACCCATCGTATAACCTCATTTCGGGGTATGTTCACCTCAGACTTAATCATTAGATTCCGCACTAAAACAATTTGGTTTAGCACAACTTCTTTAAAGAAAGCTTGATTTTCTTTTAAACATGACATACCTTTCGTCTTAGCCAAATCAAATAGCTTAGACCATACCAATAAATTGGGTATTAAGTTGAAACATTCGTCTAGTCAAATCAATTGACATCGACTACTTCTTTAAATTCTTTCAAAATACATCAAAACGTTTTATGACGTCATGATACCGTACTTTTCACAGTACGTTGAGGACTTCGTCAGTTTATGACTTCGTTATTATACATCATACCATAGCGGGTTGTTGATCCTAAGATCACATCCAACACTAGGTTCAATTGCATTAATAACTCCATCCTTTTAC
Organism: Panax notoginseng; assembly: GCA_016801055.1. Classification (NCBI taxonomy): domain Eukaryota; kingdom Viridiplantae; phylum Streptophyta; class Magnoliopsida; order Apiales; family Araliaceae; genus Panax; species Panax notoginseng. The sequence continues at coordinate 120,451,594 of CM029019.1, forward strand.
CATCTTTGCATCAAATGCATTGATGATATAAAATTCATTTTGATATTTCAAATCAATTTCTGTCTAGCCAAAATAATTAGTATAGACATACCAAGAATAGTTCTTTTTTTAAAAAATCCATTGGTTCCAAAAGTTGAACCAATTCTTTCCTTTTCAAAATGTACATATCAACACGATTTCAATAAACTTTGAAATCTAGCATAGCTAGATGACTTGGAATATCCTATTTCTCCATATTCCTTCATTGTCTTACTTGCGACAATACTTAATCTTCTCTAGCACCTTTAATACTTATGAAAAGTTTGTGACTCATAGCATATAACTATGAGTCACAAACTTTTCATAAGTATGAGTTTCAAGAACTCGCACCTAACTTAACATTCTCAACCTATCAAATATATACATAAGAAAAGATTCACCTTCTCGTCATATACATATTGATAGCGCGACATACTATTCCAATGATTATCACTATAAAAAGCTAAGTAGTTGTTACACCGAAGCACAAACCTCTGCCTATAACAAAGGTTCATACAACTTAGCTATCACATGAGTCCTCAATAGAAATCTTAAAACTTCTAACTTTCTCTGTACTTAATACGAATTTTCTTTAATTCGTATGCTAACCTTTACAACTCAATCTGAGTTCTTCTTCCCGTACTTCGTAGTACCATTCATTTATAACATTAGCTATAAATCATCCATCGTTTAACAGAATAGCTATCATTACGATTCAGTATGATCACATGACGATCTTCTTCCTTACTCGTTTAACTCAATGATTTTCTTATCCTTCTCTCTGCGATTATAGTCTTAGATACTCATACCTAAGGTTTATAACCTATCAGCTCTGATACCGACTTATAGCGCTCCAAAATTCGGTCTATCTTCACACCCGGATTCTATGCATCATGAGTACATCATCTTCTAAACATACATCATTATATAGTAAAATATAACAACGTACATTTTCAAATCCCAGGTTCTAAAATCTTATAACCTCTTTTATTATAAATAATGATAAATACATTATTCATTCCACTTACAAGTGTGACTTTTTTCCGCCACCAAAGATACATAACAGTTCTTTAAACTAATCTATAGTTCAATTAAAATATTCTATATTACAAGTCTTCGCTTGATCTTCACGAACATTCACATACTGAATGACATTTCATATGGATACCGATCAGCTTGGTCTTTACGGGATCCTTAAGTTCTACTATTCGTATGCTGAAAATGTTTTCATTTAAAGCAAGTGTGAGCATTAAATTGCCCAGCAAGTCATAGCAGTTGAATAAACAAATTCAAGAATTTAAACATTGTTTTAAGACTTCAATAACCAAACAAAGGTTATGAGTCAGCTTGAATAATAGGAATAATCTCGATTCCTACCATTTCAAAACATTAGTCATTTTCACTTTGAAATACTTTTATTCTTCTACCTTTTCCATACACATTCTGTCTAGCTAGAATCATTAGCACAGACTTAACAATAACGATTCATGTATAAACAGAACATACTCATATTGAACAGTTCAATCACAGACCAGTTCATCTCATATAAACACCAAAATGTTTAAATTGTGGAACAACGCCTTATACGTTCTACCACTTTGCACAAATATCGCACATTTGGACATAAACAAGACTTCTCAAGTTCAACATTTGAGAAGTTTAAGAAACTAGCATTCATGTAAAATATGAACGAAGTTAGGAAACTTGCCTTACGAACAGCTACAACTTATGCCGAACTGCTCATTCAAATCCCTATATATCACATAAGGAAATAACACAAACACCAATTAGTCACATGCTTGACTTACGTATTGGTTTACTTGACTTTACTTCTTAGGGTTCGCGTTCTTGAAATCTAAGTTAACGTGACTAACTTTCTTTACCAGTTTATAGCTAAACATCATTCTTCATTACCTTACGGTCAAACCATACACGGTTTGTAGGTTCTACAGTTTAATATTTGCATACACTCAACCCTTACGTCGGCTAAAGTGTTTAACACTTACTTTCATTCTATCCTTCTCTATCCAGCTCACATTCGGACTTTCATTAATCTTACTACCATTTATTACGGCTTTCTTGATAATTCATATCTTACTTACTACTTTCATCAACGTCTAAGACATATAACCATTGTACACTTAGAACGTTTGTTCGACGCGAATACGATTCACGAAGATCGTTTACGTATTTAGCGTTCACGTTGCTCGTCCTTAAATCTCTCATTCAACCTTTACTCAAGGTTTTAATCGCTTTCAATCGTTATCTATCCCATGAACCCCATGTTCCTTATTCTTTCTTTATGTCGAAGTTATACGATTCGTTGTATGCTAAGACCAACCGTTCATCGCAACAGCGTTGCAGTTACATTCTTTGTCTTTTAATCTTGTTCAATCATTTCGTTCAACCTTTACTAAAGGTTTAAATCACTTGTTTAAGTGTTACATTATGTGAACTACATGTTCATTATCTACTTGTATACTTCCCCCATGATTTGAGCAATAGAAAGCTCATTTCTGGGCCTTGCCCTGTACCGGCGTTGCGGCGCCGGGTCCTTCCATTACTCTCGCGCTGCGGCGCCACTAGACAGTACCTTCTTCTCTAGTTTGGAGCTACGATGCCAAAACTTCCCTTTCCTCTCATACTGCGGAGCGAGTTAATAGTGCACAAATGCCCGGGTTGGCGCTGTGGAGCCGCCTCCTAAGGCATAGCTGGCGCTGCGGCGCCAAGCATGAAACTTGAAATTTTTTCTAAGTTTTTAAAATGATTTGAGATGCTTATTTTGAAATCTCATATCTTCTTCGTTATAACTCAGAACGAGGTCATTCCAAAGCCATTATCTTCCTTATCTTACGTACTTTAACTTCCCTCAAATAGAACTTCATCCTGAATCCGTTAACATGCCATCGAATTGGCTTAATCTCTACCCTTTGTTCATTTTGTGTTCTTAACGTTCTTCGTCCGTTCATCCGTAATTCGGTCATCCGAACTCTGAACTCATTCGTTCTTGAGTCCACGACTCACATTTTATACGTTCTCTTATATTCTTATGCAACCCTACTCGTTCGGGTTCATTTACACACTTTCTACTTCTCATTCATCTTTTACAAATTTTTCATCATAAATTCGTTATAGCTTAGTTCAATTCGTTCTTCATGAACGTTTCTATCGTTCCTAACCAAGCAATAAGAAACTAACTTATACATGATGGTTTTAAACTTGTCCATCAATAACAATTTATATCTACGATGGTTTTAAATTTGTCCATCAATAACGTTCTTCGTGTTCTTCGCGTTCTACGTTCGTTGTTCATTTTTAATCGATATTTTGATTGCGATTTCACTTTTTATTAGAATTTGATGTTATAAAACACCATTCCTTACTTCTTACACTGAATTGTTCATATGATACATTCGGATCGTTTAAATTAATTACGAAACTTATACTTCCTTAAGAAATTTATAAACTAAATTCCTAATTCTTAATTCTTCGTTTTCTTATGATTTCAACCATATGAAACCATTCTTAACATCTGTTACTTCTTATTCTCATTAAGCTATATTTTAACATAGAAAACTTAAAGAAAATTACTTAGAAGCTAGGTTTCGTATTACCTTTCTTCTTTAATCCTCTTCCGTTGGACAAAATTTGCTCACGAGCAAGCTTTTCCTCTTTCTCTCCCTCTTCATCCGAACTCTCCCCTCTCTCTCTCTCTCTCTCTCTCAAGTGTTGGTGATTTTCAAAATCACCAACAAATGAGTTAAGCTCTCCTTTTATAGAAAAACCAAGCTAGGGGCGTTTTAGTCATTTGGCTAAACTGCCTTACTATTCACACCTCCTTACTATTCCCACCTCCTTACTATTCACGAAGCTTCTAAGGGAAGCTTCGTTCTTCCGTCTTGCAGAATTCGTCTGACAATTTTAAAAACTGCGATTCTCAAAATCTAAATATTTTTGGATATTTCGTCCTTCCTTTACAGTCTAACTTTTACTCATTCTTTGGAACTTCAACAAACTGAAAAACACTTTTCGATGTTAAGCGATTTCCTTCACATTTTCCCCTAGCATGACTAAACAGATGAAAAGTACATAACAATACTTCTCATCGTTTTTATTTTTTCTAATTTCTGCGCATTTTTTGAGAAAAACTTTATCGATTTACTTAACTTTTCACGATATATTATCGTCAAATCTTTCGATAGAATGCCATTTCGACATACCTAAATCTCGGAAAGGCTTAGGTTATTTAAACCCTAACCCTTAGGTTTCGTCGGGTGAATAGTGCCTATTTCGTCTTTTTCCCCGAAAATATTTTTGTTCCTAGAAAATTTTTATTTGCATCTTGAAAATTCTTACTCGTTCAGTCTAGCTCGTAGCCAGAATCCTCCCGACTTATAATCATCCTAAGTTTTAGAACGATTAATAAACCCATAACACATAATAGTATTAATAAAAATTCATTTTATTAATAACTAATTCTTTAAACTTTAATTCTTGACAATCCGGTTCTCCGGGTTGTTACAGGGATAATAGTTGCAACTGCATCCCCGGATGGAACTGCATCTTGGACTGTCATGTTAAGGGTACGGACCATCGGCCTAGCCGTCGGTGCTGGACCACTAATAGCTAACTTACCGCTATTAGCACCCTTATTCTCGTTCGTCCCCTTCTTCGGGCAGTTCTTCGCTATGTGATCAGTTGATCCACAAATAAAGCATCGATGGTTTTTCTTCAGACTTGGACAGTTAGGCGAAATGGGCCCCTCCTATCCACAGTTGTAACATACTGCCTTCCCCTTGAGACAGACTCCTAAGTGAGTCTTCCCACAGTTCTTGCATGCCTCCATCCTCCTCTTAGGATCCCCTTGCTTCACTCTGGTATTCCCAGAGTTAAATCCCTTCCTCTTTTAGCCGTCGCCACTACCACTGGCTCCTTCAACTTTTATTCCCCCATCTACCTTTCCCTTATTCTTCTTCTCTTGTGGTATTGGCTTAGAGCCTCATTACCACCTTTGGCAATAATTGCCTTCTCCAGTATGGTCCCAAAAGAGTTACTTTGGAACACAGATATTCGACTATAGAGCCAGGGTTTTAAGCCCTGCTCAAACCTCCTAGCCTTTCTCACCTCGGTATCCACCTGATGTGGAGCAAACCTTGCCAGTTCATTGAACTTGGCAGCATATTGGGGAACTTTCATATCCCCTTATTTTAACTCTAGAAACTACATCTCCATCCTCCACTGCATACTCGTGGGAAAGTAGTTCTCAAAGAAAATCTCCTTGAACCGCGTCCACGTAAGGTTCTCTATTCCAGCCCTAGCCTGGTTCGCCTCCCACCAGAAGTTGGCCTCTCCCTTCATCATATAGGTAGCAAAAGCAACCTTTTGCCCCTCGTCGACATTTGCAATAACAAATGCCTTCTCTATTTCTTTTACCCAAGTCTAGGCTTTTATGGGGTCCAGGATTTATAGGAATATTCGCCCCATTCCTATTAAAATCGGCCATTAACAAGTTAACGAACTTTTGCGTTGGGTTAACCGGACGTTCCTCCGGTTGATTTACATTAGCATCTTGATTTTGTTTTCTTCTTCTTGGCTGCATTTTTCTGTTAAGATAAACAACACATCATTATTACTTTCTTCTTGTTAGTTAGTTATTATTCATTATTAAATAATAACTTCAACTCATTGCACAATATGTTCCATAAAAAGGCTTATATTGATTTACTTCTTGTAGTATAATACTACATCATTCGTCATTACACAGCCATAGCTGATTACAATACTATCCCGTAATTGCTTTCCAAAAATTGGGGTTTAAAAAAGACTACCCTTTGATATACAAAAGAGGGTTTTACGTCACTACTAGATACAACATATGTACATATATAATTCTACTGTAGCTACTACTAGGTTACATCTGCCTTATGGCATTCTCAAAATCTGCATTGGCAAGACCGACAATAATATCTCGGCTGATAGTATGCCGAGTCTGCCCCGCCTCCACAGCATACTCAGCCACTTGATGATTAAAATCTGCATGAGAACTCCTACGTATATAGGACATCCTCCCAATCTTCTACTTGTTAACCTTTAGCTCCTGCCTGAGCTCAAAGGTCTCCTGTTTCAGCTCGTGGACCTTGTCCATCGCCAAAACACGCTCATCATGCTCCTCTTCCCACATTGACTCCATACTTTTCTTATCCTCTAGGATTTCTTGGACCTCCTCCTTCAACTCCGTTACTTCCTTCCCCAATTGGATATTTCTATCTAACAAGGCCATGAACAGTGCCTTCAATGACTCCCCGGAGTCATCTCTTCTGCAGGTGCTACGGTGTTAAATGACACCGCCTCCACCTCCTCCTTCGACATGCCATCAAACATTGACATGAGATCTAAGTCTTCCGAGTCTCCAAACTCGATCACAACCACTTCAGGCTCTTCTGCTATAGGTGTCAGTAAGATCTCTACTTGATTTACTGACTCCTCGCTAACAACATGTATATCCCTATACATCTCATTATTTCCTGACATCTACAACAAAAAAATTTAGTTTGATTAGTACACGTCAGTAAAATAATAAAAACACATATCACATTTAATGCATTTTTAGGGTTAACTTCATCTTTTACTTCTTTAACTTCTCTTAAGGTTATGACTTTAGGTTCTTTCCCCCCCCCCTTAAGTTTTATAACCTACAGCTTTGATACCAACTTGTGACGCCCCAAATCTGGGTATCTTACAACCCGATAGATGGTGCTACAGTTTACACATTCATTCAATTGAAATACCTCAAAAGAGTGAAAATATCTTATATATTCCAAAATAATATCACCATTCCCAAGTTCTTTATAACCATTACATGAGTACTTGTCATAATATTAAATAATTATAACATCCATACTATTCTATTACAAAGGCAACTTATTGGTTTGCCTTGGCCTTCCCTTTATCTTTTCCAAAACCTTCAGTCCGTTCGGTCTTAGCTACATTCATATGGTTCAAGCAAGAGTGAGCATAACTAGCTCAATAAGTATGATAATTTTGTTTAAACAAAAGACTTGAATCATATAAATCATATATCTTCAATAACTGAATCAATAGTTATGAAATACCATTGATAATTCAAAATAGCACTTCTCTTTTCTTTAAAACGTTTCACAATGAACAACATTCATTAAACATCAACATTGGTCCAAGACCTTGAACATTTCATTTTTTCTTTGAAAAGGACAACCCGACACCAAGTCCTTAAGTCCGACATATCTTACGAGCACGTCTAGGTGATCAGCCTATAGTACTCTATGTTGTACAACATTACTTTCTTTAAACGTATGTACGTTTAAGGTTTGACAACCTCACGTGCCTGTTGTTTGACGACAAAACATTTGTTTATCATACTCAGTCTTTCTTTGGAATCAATACCAAAATAGTTTGGCAAAAGATAACAACCTTTGACAATAGTTTGATAGATTTATAAGAAAATCCACAAAACACATTAGTCTAGCCAAAGGAATTGGCTTCAACTTCATTATACGTCAAGTCATGCGTAAAATACATGAATTACAACACTTGTCCAAAGGAATATAGACAAGGGTCAGAATACTTGCCTTTAGCGTCTTCTACAGTAATTATACTTTCTCTTTGAATCTTTAAGGTTTCTACAATACATGATCACATAACATACCACATTAGGTCATACACAATCATGTAAGGTCACTAATATATCTTACCCTTATTCTCAATCTAATCATGCCTTAGATTATTTAACATTCGTTACGGTTTATTGTTTTACATTGTTCTTATGTTTACGTAATCATTCGTCAACCTTTAGTCATCATTCTTAAGGTTTTTAAACATCCTTTATTGATGTTACTTCAAGTCAATTAGGTATATAATTCATTACTAATTAACTTCTTCCTTCATTATACACTTAAACATTGTTCTCTGCCTCTTCTCTAATGCTGGCCCTGCGGCGCCAGCTTCCTTCATATAGCTCGCGTTGCGGTGGAGTTTACAGTACCTTTACCCGGACTCGGCGCTGCGGTGCGAGTCCCTTCACCAACTGCCACGCTGCGGTGCCACTCTGTAGTGGGTGATGGTCAAGCCTGGTACTGCGGCGCCAAGGACAATGCTTTGGGCGGCGCGACGGCGCCGGCCCTAAGCCTTAGAAAAATTTGACAATTGCTTTTCTTATGTGAATTTCCCGGGCTCATAACTTAATCGTTATAAGTCCGAATTGGCTCGTTCAAAATTCGTTAACTCACAAATCATATGCACTATGATTTCATTAGCAAATATTTTACTTTCAAATCTTTTAACTCGGAATTCACCGATTAGCTCATTATTAGGAAAACGTTAAACGTTCGTGAACGTTCAAAGCTCGTTTCATCGTTCTGAGTCAGAATTTAGTCATTTTTGAGTCCGCAACTTTAGAATGCAAATTGAGACTAATCTCCATCAAAAAACAACATTTCTGAGTCAAATGCTAACTTTTGACTTTTATTCTGAGAATTTAACGATTTTGACGATTATCTTCTAATCTCGTAAATTTCGCTATGACTTCGTTACTTGAGATTTTTACCTCACTCAAAATGGATTCATTCCATCACTCTAACATCCTAACCAAACATATTTCAACAAATCTTATACATGACAAGTTCTTTCATGTTCTTTATTAGTTCATTACTTAAATAAGTATGAATTACTTGAACATGGCTTATTAAGGTTTAAGTCCGTTGAATAGCCATCTTATCCCTTCTTAGCATACATGCTCCACAAATCCACACTTCTCTATCAAACTACTATTGAATAGATGGAAGATTAATAGTCTAGGATTCTTACCCTTGAAGTTCAACTTGGATCTTCTTCTTGAATTATGAAAGCTCTAGCTTTTTCTCACTTTTATCTCTCAAATGTATAAGCTTAAGTTGTTGGTGAAATTGAACAAAGCATAAAGGAAAATCCAAAGCTTCTATTTATAGGATTTCCTAGGTGAGGGTATAATAGTCATTTAGGCCATCCACCTCCTTAATCTCCTCCTTAATCTCCTACTTACTATTCATATCTTGGTCATCACACAACTTATCCTTTGCTTGCTCTCCACCCTTGGTCAACTATGACTCACCTATGGGGCCCACATGGGTTGCCCCATGGGTTTTCTTACCCGTTGACCCGACGGTTCGATCCACGAATCTGGTTCTTATTTTGGGTTTTAGGTTTAATTACCTTAGGCCTAAAGTTAGGCTTGAACAATTCCAACACAAATCCTACAAGTCAATTGAAATAGGATTTAAGCATTTAACGTAAAATCCTTGTATCCCGTACTCATACTAGTTCATATAATCTTTCATCATACACGTTATACTAACTTCGTATATACTCGTATAATACTTCGTATCATACTCGTACCCATTGCCTTGTATAATACTTTCTATTATACGATCATCATTTATCAAATCCTTACGTTCCTTAACATTCTCAAATTTAGTACGTAGGCAAAAAACTGCGTTTGTCATAACTGAAATATTATTACATATTCCATCCTTCCTTATTATTCTATCTTTACGTATTTCTCGGAAGTTCAAAAAAATTCTTGAGCAGAAATCAGTGAATTGTGTTTTTTGGAAAATTTCTCGAAAAGCTTTTATTTTCGTCGTGGAAATTCAAACACTTTAATTCCTTCACGTAGCCAAAATACTACGACATTCCGATACATTTAGGTTATAGAACAACCTTCATCTTACTAACACATAATAATAACATATAATATAATTTTATTCATTATTTAATTAAGTAAAATTATTTTACAATTAATCCGAATTTCTTGGTCGTTACATTGGTACCCACATCTTTTTGGGTCTTTTAATGTTAGATGCACGTAAATCATCCTTTTTAACCCATACCTTTTTAATCTTATATTTCTTAAAACAGTTTATGTCTAAGAGGCCTTTAACACCACAATTTCTACACGTTGTAAAATGAGAGCAATAATTTAATCTAAAACATGATTTTGATTTTACCAATTTTATATCACCCTTTTTATGCATAGAATTATAACCAATTCCTCGTCTTTCAAAACTAGATCTTTGTTTACCCAATATGACATTTAAATTTTTTTCTTCTTGAACAAATTTAGCAAGAGATAATTTTAGTGAATCTAGTTCTTTTTGAAGTTCATTATTAGGAAGGGTTTTATCACGTGTTTTATCACTAAATGCATCAATACATACATCTCTCATTTTTAGTTCATTAGTCAATTTTTGGATTTCATTATTCAAATAATTTACCTTGTTGAAAAGTATTTTATTATAATTATATAGATAATCAATCTTAGCAATCAAAATCTTTTCTTCTTTACATGTAGATTCTTTTTCAATATCTTTCTTTTCATCTATTAAAGAATCAACCTCACTCATTAATGTATTTACTAAGTCTTTCAAATATGCATTCTTTTCTTTTAATTTTTCATTTTCTTGTTTCAAATAATTAAACTCATAACTTGTTACCTCATTTAATTCGCCTTCTATTCCCATAAAGCATACTTGAGCTGTTTCATCCTTGGCATCGACTCAGACTCCTCTTCATCACTCCAAGTGATAAGATCCTTGTTTTTTTTATTATCATTGAAGCTCATTTTTCCTTTGTTCTTTAGTTGAAAGCAGTCCTTCTTGAAGTGTCCTGAACGTCCACATTCAAAACATGTCTCCTCGATTTGTTTTCCTTTGGTTTTATTCAAGTTGAAAGTGCTTTTCCTTTTATTGTTCCTTTGTAATAGACCTTTGAGCCTCCTTGACATCATGGCTATTTCTTCATTCGAATCATCATCAAGCTCTTCTTCATTTCCTATATTAAGAGCTAAAACCTTTCTTCGAGGAGTTTCCTCCTCATCATCATATCTCTTTAACTGATGTTCATATTCCTCAAGTTCACCAAAAAGAGCTAGTGTATCCATAGTAGAAATAGTAGAGGAATCTTGAAGAGTAGTGATTTTAGAAGTAAACCTCTTGGGCATAGCCTGAAGTAACTTACGATTAATCTTACTTTGTGGAATAGATTTGTCAAGTAGCTTTAATGAGTTCAAAAGAACAAGGAACCTTTCTTGTGCCATTTTTATGGTTTTGCCTTTCTCAAGCTTGAACATTTCATAGTCGTGCATAAGCATGCTTAGTTTAACTTCTCGAACTTTGGATGTTCCTTCATGACTAACGACTAGAGTGTCCCAAATTTCCTTAGCTGTGTTGCATGATTGCATGAGGAAACTTTATTGATCTCGGATTGTACCATGTCACTAAGTAATGTATTCATGGCTCTTACATCATAAGAAACCATGAAAGTCTCAATTGAGTCCATCTCTAGCAAAGTCTTTGGAGTACCGTCATATTTCCTTGGAATAACCGGTCCATTCTCCATAACCCACCATTCCCAAGGATCTCTTTTAAGGTAGATCCTCCTTCGGAATTTCCTGAAGTTGTAGTTTTCTGTTCCATGCAGCAGAGGAGGTCTATTGGTTGATTGACCTTCATGATTGTTGTTCCCAAACTGTGCCATGTCAGAATCTTTCCTTACAAGTCACCTTTAAGACCAAGATAAGTAGAGCCAAGCTCTGATACCAAATAAAATTCAGATAAGGCACACTTAGAAGGGGGGTTGAATAAGTGTGGGAACAAACTATGACCAATTTTTAAATTTTAAACCCAACTACCTAATTTAGCCTACTATATTAATGAATGCAGCTTGCTGAATGAATATGGCCTACCGAATTGACTATTTGATTTTAATAAAATATCCTGCTGAAATTATAACTTAGTGAAAATACTTGGTGTTAATGAATTATCTTAAGATAATGCAAATATTCAAATTTTAATTATTAAGCTAATTAACTAACTTTTGTGAGTAATTAAAGTAAAGCAAGTAATAAAATTAACACCAAGATTTTTTACGTGGTTCAACTATTACCCTCTATAATAATAGCCTAGCCCACGTCCAATACCAACTAGTATTGGAGACTCACTTTATTTCTTTAAAACTGACTCTTGTTACAAAACAGATTCTATCAAATCTTGAATTACAATAATTCACTTGAGCACTTTTGTTCCTTACGCACCAATGCACCCCTTAAGCACCTATGTTTCCTTGAACCTATTTATAAACAAACTTTAATCCACCATGATTAAATTCCTTTAGACAATACTTAGTCTAAAAATTAAGATTACAAATGTAGATGTCTAATGATCAAAGCAAATAAGCAATTTAACAATGCAAGGCTCAACTAATGAATGCAATGATCAAAGAGTAAGAGAGATATCACCAATATGAAGCTCACAAAAATTAGCTGAGAAATAATCTGAATATTAATTGGACAACAGCTGAGAATTTGTACCAAGAATAATAGAATAACTTTTCAAGTATATGAGTGTAAAGATTGATTCAAGTGTTGTATTGTAGCACTGATATCTTAGTCGAATTTATAGCCCAATTATTATCGTTGCATATAAAGTTCCGTTGTATAAAATTATTTACGTTGCCAATAGGATAGTCCAATAAGTCTTCTGTTTAAAAAAATACAAATTCTCGTTGGACTATTTCAAAGATAATCTATAAAAGTTGTTTTATGTATATCTCAAGCAATTTTATCTGCTTTGACTTCTTCACTACTAGGTCTCCTATATCAATCAAGTCTGTTAAGTCTGCCGCCACTTATCACAATGCTTTTTCAATATATAAAACAATTCCGAAGTAAAAGCAAAGGAAAATTAATACAGCTTTTGAGATAAACTAAGAGATGCTAGATCCGTAAATAACTCAAACCAAATTTCCAGGATAATCATGATTTTAAGTTCCAAGATATTTGCACCTATTTGACTTCTAATCATGATCCACTAAATCATGACTCTACCAGCACATATATCAAACTTACTTTTCAACATAATAGATATGCCAATTCCGTAATACATGGAAAAGGTTAATAAAAAAAATTATAATAGCTATTTTCAAGGATTAGCATGCATGGCAATCACTACTAACCACTTAAAAATATGGACAATAAAATCAGTTAGCAATTTATTATAAAAACTTTATGCATGCACAAAAATACTAATCACTTTTAATGCACAAATAAAATGTCCTAGAGCCTTGTATTGAAAAATCAAATATTTGCAATGACCTTACATAATTTTCCTAGGACACAAATCTTCAAAGTCTTTTCTCAATGATCCTTTTATCAACTACTTGAATTTTCATAGCAACCAATTTAGTACAAAATATTAAGTCATCATCAAAACAATAAGGTTAGAATATTAACAAGTCAATACCTACATACTCCCATGGCGGGAGGGAGATAAGGTCTTTGGTAGTTCAGGCTAAGGATAAAACCTGATTAATTTTTTCTCTTTTTTTATGCATTGAAAGTAAAATACATAAAGCTAAGAAAGTGATACCGTCCCAACATCTCGTAGAACTCACAACTTTATCCTTTAGATTTACATCCTTCTGGCTAGCTGAGGCCTAGTAGTCCAGTTGTCAGTGATTATGTTGCCTTCGAGGCTCGCGATAGAGGTTACCTCCTGGTCATGAATGTAAGACCCCGAATTTTATGAAATAAAAGTATTTAATTTTTCTTACAATTACGATTCAGTAAATGGTTAAATTGATAAAAAGAAAAGTTAAGGGTTTTATATGAAATTTTTTCAAAATAAGCAAGTGGCTATAAAATACTTATTTTTGTCGAGAAATATTCGTTTGGTCGTGGAATATTCTTTCTGTCGGGGAATATTCGTACGACGGCGCAGCTATTTGTGGGTCCCATAACGGATAACTGTCGGATGAAGATAACGACAAAAATTGAGTTTTTATAAATAACGGCGTAGTTGTTACCATTAATACTGTTGGAATACCCGGTGGTTAAAATACAGTAATACGCGTGTTTGCACAGTAGCACACGGTTTTACACAGTATTTTTGAATTATTGATCCTTACGTAAGAAGTCACTACTCAATAATTGTTACAGTAATTACTATTCAATATTTTATTTTATTGATTCGATAATTGCTGCGTTGATATTTTATATTATTGTTGTTCAATAAGTGTCACTACACAGTATTTTCCATTATCAGATCAATAATTCATATTATTTGAATAATATTATTAGATAACATTATTGGCATTGTCTAGAAAGTTCTGTCTAAGGAGAGGTTTGGTCACCTAATTGTGTGCCAGTAAGGAGAAATTATTATTGGAAAGCCCCCTCTTTCCTGGGAACGGCTTGGTTGTCATGAATGTGATTCTGTAATATTATTTATGAATAATTAATTATTGATTCATATGATAAGGAAATATTTATTTTATGTGGATATAAATGAGGGATATATTTTTGTGGTTAAAAAAAGAAGGAGTTAATGTTGAGGTATTTTATCTGTATTTTTGTCGGAACGGAGGTATAGAAAATCAAATTAGGGTTTTTGAGATATTTTGCGGGGGTAATAATTTTTAATCCGACCATTGGATCGTTGTCATTTTTGGATATGCTATACATATATGAGTTGAGTATATGTCCACAAATTTTGAACTGTTAAAAATGAACGTATGATTTGTTATGAATTTTACGAGATGACTGGTTAAGAAATTGTTAAATTTTCGGAGTTAATCATTTTGGTAGAAAATTCTAGAATTGGTGGGCCCCACTCTTGGTTGGTGAAAAAATATGCTGAAATTTTTATTCAAATGTGGTGGGTGGGAATAGTAGCAGGTAAAGCCATCAGGTTGCAGGTCAAGTCTGCTTCGGCGTGCTAACATTTTCCTATAAATAGAGGGCTAAGTTAGAATTGAAAATCACACCAGAAACATAAGTTTTCTCTCTTTCTCTCTCTATATTATGAAGCATATTTTGTGAGTATTTAGATATTTTGAGAGTTGCTATTCAGTGCAAGTTTCCTTCGGCTTTGCATTCCAGTTAGAAATACTGCTCTTTTGAGGTAAGGGATAGTAAGGGATTGTAAGAGATAGTAAGGGCTATTAAGGGATATTAAGGGATGTTATATTCTTTTATAATAATGTTATTCTTTCAATATCATTATACTGAAATATTGGTATGAATTTTATTGTGGAATTTTTACCTTTTTGAGTCAGGATTACTATTCACGTATACGGCACTATTCACGTATACGGCACTATTTACGTATATGACATTATTTACGTATACGGTACTATGTACGAATACGGAGTACTATTCACGAGTTACTATTTACGAGTTACTATTCACGGGTACTATTCATGACAAAAATTGATTTCTTTTTCTGACCAAATTATATTTGATTTATGAATATTACTCTTAAGATTAAAATTATATGTTGATCATATTATTTTTATTATCATATATAACATTTTTATAACCCTAATGATGATATTTCTCTTTCACTTGAGTGTAAAGATGGGTAGATTTTTGGTATGATCATAAGTATGGGTTCTCTTTGGCCAGTAGTGCAAAGTTAAATTGTTGACTAGTATGATCATGACCATTGAATTTATAATTGAATATCTTTAGCTTAAGTGCAAAGGTAAAATGATCAACATGGTTATAATTATTGTTTATATAAATTCTGAAATGATTATATATTTCTTTGAGATATTAATATATTTGGCCTGTAGTGCAAATATGAACTGTTGATGAATATATTTGGCCTGTAGTGCAAATATGAACTGTTGATGAATATATTTGGCTTGTAATGCAAATATGAGCTATTGAGGAATATCTTTGGCCTGTAGTGCAAAGATGAATTATTGATGAATATCTTTGGCCCGTAGTATAAAGATAACCTGTTGTTGAATATCTTTGGCCTGTAGTGCAAAGATGGTCTGTTGATGAATATCTTTGGCCGTAGTGCAAAGATGAAATTGTTAGTATGATTATAAACAGGAACTGTGATTTGGTATAACCATGATCTTTGATGTTTCAGATGTTGAAAATTATCTTTGTCCTGGATGAGAAAAGGAATTTAGAACTACAATTACGATTATGAGTTATACACGTGATTGTGGACATGAATTGTTGATTGATGTTACAGGGATAAAACATTGTTGGTGAACTTTTAACATGGAGAAGATAATAGACTTTATGGTCTATTTGACTCTTCTAATGGATTGCTCGTTCCGCTACAACTATGGTTAAAATTTTTATCATCTACCATATGTTCTAAATCTCTGATTTATTACTCATGAAGACTATTGATAATTTATTTATCTTTAGTCATGATATTCTTTACTGGGCTAGTTGTGCTCACCCTTCTATTTCACAATTCCTTCCAGGTAATAAGAGTGTAGCTGGGTCGAGCAGGGGTAACAGGGGAATAGAACGGTGGTCATCATTTAGTAGTTATATTTGGTGAATCATCTAGGGTGAAGCGAACCCAACGTTGGAAGGGTGTTTTGTCACTATCATACAAGATGTCTAATGACATACAACCTCGTGTCATCATAAGACAGGGTTGTGCTCATCCACTTACTGAGTATATCTATGAGCACTACCTATATAATCTTGGTGTTTGTTTGAAGTATAATTCACGATTGAAGACAGTGGAGATAATTATATGTCAAAAGAAGACTCACCATTAGGAAGAATATGATAGTAAACTTCTCGTTTTTCTTTGGGGTCTATTGGGTCAACCAAGGATAATTCTGTGGCCATATGATATCTATCATAACCTAGAAGCATGGCCTCCCATGTACGAAGGTTTCCTTGAGCACTTCCCAAAGATTCTAATTTCTAAAACAGTTTTTGACTATACCTTTATGTAAGGTGTCACTGTGAGGTGCTGTCCACTGTTGGGACATGTGTCACATTTGGTATATATTTGTATCCAAACTCACCGTATATGTGTGTTGTTGTATTTTGTACGACAATTGTTGTAATAAAATTGTAGTTATTTTCTGTACCATGTATTTGGCGACTCCGAATGGGTTGGATGGTATGGACTTATTTTGGGGTTGTTACAATGAATATCTTCCATCACTGCCAAAACATGATTGTGTCCTGATTCAGTACATTCCTCCATGATGCTCTAACTAGACCCGTCGTAAAAGGGATGAACTCTTGATTCCTCGATGGGTTGGCTTCCCCAATAACCTCACCACCTTTTTCTTCATTTATTCCTTCATTTTTTATAAGCTTTAGAGGATTTTATTATGAAATCTCTCTCGAACTATTGTATTTCTTGCAAGAAACTTCCCTTTTTGGCTTTTTCTACACTTGGAAGGATCAGTATTTCCTCCTCATCATCTAGTAGGGTAAAATCAGGAATATGGTTGCTGACTTTAGGAAACAAGATGTTTGATGGTGGCAGATGAATTTCCTTAGGGGACTCTCTTGTTTCCTCTGCCACTCCCCGCATTACGACTAGTACATCTTATGTTCAACCATGATTAGTGCTCATAGTCGTCAATTCCTTTGAACTGTCTATCTCAAGTGGAAATCTTAAGCTCTTCATTTTTCTTTCACCTTTTTTGGTAATGGGGATTTCTATCTTTAGCTCCCCATTTTCACTGAGATTATGGGTTTTGTGTCGCAAATACCAACATTCCTCATTCGCATGTCCAGGTGAGTTAGAGTGGTAGAGACATATCTTGGTGGAATCATAACTCTTTATCTTGGGATTTACGGGAGGTAGTAACTAAGTAATCTGTCCTTCGCTTATCAAAAAGTGTAACATCTCTTCATTTGATTTGTTTAGAGGGGTGAATTTCGGTCTCTTATTGGATCTTTTTTCTTTGAGAATTTGCATTCCTCTGATCTATTTTTTCACGGGCGAGATCTTCTAGGAATTTTATCATTCCACTTTTCTTGTCCTTTCAGCCTCCTTTGATTTTCTTCATTTAGCTGGCTCATATTGGAGAGTGATGAGTGGGTTTTATACCCATAATTTGAGTGTGTTTGAGCTTAATCTTTTGGGATTTTTTAAGTGTTTGTATCTATTCTTGCATGTTTTACGTTGTTTTGTAGGAATTGGGACAAAAGTTACTTGGATCGACTTTTAGAGTTGCTAGATTCACATTTTCGGCTTGCCATTTACATAATAGTCACTTCAGGGCCAATTTAAGCATTGCTCCAACCATTATTTTAAAAAACCTCAAAGAATAAAAGTTATAGATCTACATCTCCTCTTTCCGTAACATCTTGAATCATCAAAATCAGAGTTCAGACGAAGGCAGTGTTCCAGCGCCGGGGCACTAGGAGGCAGTGTTCCAGCGCTGTGAGCAGCGCCGGGGCGCTGGGGACGGGCCAGATCAAGCTTAGACGCGTTTTGGGTCAAATTTTGACACTTTTCTGACTCCAAATTGGATTGGGTTTCGTCCTAAACTAGAAATTGGACTTGTAACCTATAAATACATGATGTGAGGCATTGTATAGGAGATTAGATAGATTAGATTAGATAAAAATACTCCAATAGATTAGAACATAAACTGTAGTTTTATATTGGATTGTTGGATATTGAAGCAACTTGAAGAACATTGAAGATTCAAAGCAGGAGCAGAAGAGGAGTCTCAAGCCTACTAACAACTGATTCTATTCTATTCTCTTATCTTATCTTATTTTTATCTTTTAATATTTATTCAATTATGGATTCTAGACTTTAATTCAATAACAATGAACTAAATTATTGTTTAAGATTGCAATGGATCTTATTGCATAACTTATTTTAGTATGCTTCTCTGTTAATTTTGGTGATCTATTCTATGAATTGTCTATTATGATTGTGTTTAATTGTTTAATTGTCTAGCTAACAATTACCATGATAATTTATATGAATTCGGGAGATCAAATATAGATTTAGATATGATCATAATAGTATGTGATTGTGTTTTCTGCATGGTGTTGGAATTCATGAGTTGTGTTTAGGATATGGATATGCCTTTACGCCGCGTGTAATCTGATACGGAACCTATACTTCAAATCTTTTTTAAATATAATTCACATAGGAATATAGTGAATTAGTTAATTAGGGTGTTTAATTCAATTCTATCAACTGTGGATTTGGATTAATATGTTTGTGATGCGTCGGAAGGTGGTTATAAATACTAATAAGTTCCCGATTAACAATCCAGAATAGTGAGCATAATTAATAAGAAGTGTTTTAATATAAGTGAAACAATAAGTGAAGTTGTGATCTTAAATCTCCATAACCTGATTTTCAACTAGTGGTGGTAGTAGTAGTGGTTTAATTATATATTTTAATTCACAACATTAAATCGTTTGTTTAAATAAAATTAGTTTGGTTAAGAACTAGTACTTGGTGATTTTTATTAAATAATTTCTTGTGGGAACGATACTCTACTTTCACTTTATTACTTGTTGACCGTGTATACTTGCACGAATGTTTTGATTGCGAAATCGATTAACAAAGAGATATAACCTTGAATTCTAGTTAACCTAGTTGAGTGAAATGTAATAACCACAAATTTCTAAGTCACATTGTAAATACATATTAATGATATTGAAAACTGTGTGGCATATAGTGAATGAATATGTGATGACTTATGTGGAAAAGGGTGTATGGTTAAATAAATAAATATATTGTATGTATGTATACGTATATTTACTAATTATGTAAATAGAATTAAAAAGGAAAGCTACATAACCTAATTATACCTTAGGTGTGGTAATTAAATAACATAAGGGTTATGGTATTGAGAAATGTTAGTATTTAAAATTTATACTAACTTAAGAGATTTATTTTATTATCTCAATTTATTATTTATTTTAAACATAATTAAAAGAAAGTCTAATTGAGTTATAAAATGAAATGGACTTGAGTAAGTATTTAAGTCCAAAAGAATTGGGATTGAAACCCTATATAAATAATTAGGGTAAGATAGGTTAAAAATATTGGACTATGTTATTTTCATGGTCCAAACAATTAATTAGGAAGCCCAAGGAAATTAAATTGAAAGCCCAATTTTTAGCCCAATTGTTAAGGGATATTTAATTAATCAAATTTGGCATTAGAAATAAAGCAAAAATGGGGCAAAAGAGGGGGGGTGGAAATACTCGGCCCATTATGACCATATTTGGCTTGAGATGTGATAATTAAATTGCCATTTTTGTTAACTAATCTCCTTATCTACACAAAATCCTTGCGTGTCAATCTCTCATTGGTCCAAAATCCTTGATTAGGATTGTATGTAATCTAAAACGATAATTATCTTGGGGATATAAGAAGTATTGGGATAAAAAATATAGACATAGGTTGTATATCTATATTTTTATACTAACACCCTAATTTTCCTTTTCATTGCATTTCATTTCATTCTCTTCATCACATCTCCAAACAAAACAAAAGAGAGAAAAGAGAGAGAGGGGTCGAGGGATTGAGGGAGGAGAAAGGGAGAGAACTTCAAGCTTCTATGCACCCCAAGTTCCGTAACTACTTTGAAAAAGTAAGGAAGGTTGCTAGAAGATCAAGGTGAAACCCTAACCTAGTTTCTTCCTTTTTACTTTAGTTATTTTTGATGTAATAGAGGGATAATGTTCTAAGACTCAAAAACTCTTAGATCTACATGTTTCATGTAAGGATCTAACCTTGTTGAGTGTTAGAATGTTGATCCAAAAGAAGAAAATGAACATATGTTCCTAAGGGTGGAAAATCCTTGCTTTGCTTCACTTGAATCACCTATTTCTTTAGATTTACACCTCCTATTTGTAATCCGTCAAAGGGGGGTGCTAGATATGTAAGTTAAATAGTAAACTTAATTGGTAGCAATAAAAAATAATTGTTTTTCAAGCCTTGACGACTGTTGGAACTAAAACAATCCATTTTGAACAAAAGTTGAGAGGACAGTTTATGGGAAGCCCCTTGAAAGGGTGTTTTCGTCCATTTCCTATACTCTAAAAATTCCACAAAAATTTGGAAAGATATTTCGATGAGTTATTTGTATTTAGGAAAAAGAAGGGATAGTTTTGGATTTGTAGAATGGGAGTTATGAGTTTTACAAGAAATGACTCTTTTAAAAGTAAACATGAATACATTTTTTTGTATACCTCCAAAAATCATAAAATTCTATTTTAAGGTAGAGGATCATGATGGGAATATACCCTAAACGTTTCATAATTTTTGGAAAAAAACTAGATTTATGAAAAATGTTGCACAATCCGACTGTTTTAGGTAGTAAATCAAGTTAAAAAATTCTGGAAAAATTTGGGGATTCTCAAGAAATCAGATTTTGTCAGATTCCAGGAAAGAAAATTTTTTGGAATTATTTTGGTATTTTTCATGTAAATGGTTGTGTTATGAATAAATGGAAATAATTAGCTATGTGATGTCATAAATGGTAAGAACGTGATTTTAATGCTTGGAAACCCTAAATCTGTTGTATTTAGATTATGGGAGGGTATTTTGGTAATTTTTAATGAGAAGTAATATTTGTGATCTTTTATGGTTATTAAATAAATAAATTATTAAAGGGTAAACCATTAAAATAATTTATTTATTGGTTTAATAAATGATTAAAATATTAATAATATTATTAAACTTCGACCCATTCTTTGATCTCCTCAAGCACCTCATAGTCCTCTATATCCTCTTGATCGATCCCCATCAAGTCAGAGTCCAGCTTTACATCAAAGTTGTAGTCACTGTTGAGACTTGGCATTTTATCAGCCAGGCTAAACAAATCCAAACTTGGAGTCCTGAAAACAAAATGCTTTAACTTAATATATGAAACTGTTTGATAATACAAAGCAATAATGAAAGCCTGAAAAAAGTAACTGCAAGTACTATGCAACAAAAGTAATCAGTATATAATATCTAAATTTCAGGGTAGATCTACTTTTTGCCCTTTTACCCTTTTCAACAGATGCAAGGAGTGCTGCTCTAGTTTTCCAGGGTCAAGTCATTATTGACACCTGTGATGAAGGGATGGTTGAAGACATCCTCTTCCTTGATGATGACCATGACTGAACTTACATAAGGTCAATACTTTTCTTTGAACGGTTCTCCTTAGCCCCTATTTATGTGAGGGATCAGGATTCGATCTTCTGAATAGTCATCATCTGGGGTATCCTCATCTAGACCCTCAGTATGTGCCAGAAAATGCATTTTTGCGAACCGATCTCGTACTTCTTACAAGAACTTTTCATTCCTTTCCTTGTTCTCCTTAATAGGAGTCTGGATTTCCTTTTTACTGAGCAGATTAACCTTAGGAATCAGCATACTTGATACAGCTTCAGGGATTTTCCTTGTTAGTTTCACGAATCCTGCCTTCGTGATATCTGGTAGTAAGATGGTGGATGTGTGAACCGACTGATGTTTGTGCGGGTTCTTGTGATTGGATCCATAACCTAATCTAGCCTTTCCTGTCTGGCTAGGTATTTGGATGGGATGTTTGATCCTTTGATGATTTTTCCCTAGCCCTTTGCCAGGATATAAATCCAATGACGTCATTTCTTTACCGACAAACATCACTTTGGAAGAAATCTTTGGCTTTAAGGCTGGAGCCCCAATAGATTGATAGCGAGTGTTGCTAACTTCGAAGGCTTGAAAACTGGCTGGCTTAACTCCTTCGTTGAGGCTGATCAAAGGCATGTCACCTTGTACATAGACTGGGTATTCTAGTTCGGCATTGATGGTGGCCAGATTGCCATTGATAATGTACTTAACTTGTTGGTGAAGGGTGGATGGGACTGCTCCTGCCATATGAATCCACGATTTTCCCAACAACAGATTATATCCTGTGGTGATGTTCAACACTTGAAAGGATATGTAGAAGGTATGTGGACCGATCTCCAGTAGAAGTTCAATCCCTCCTACAACATTTCGTCGAGACCCGTCAAAGGCTCTTATGACTATGTAGCTGCTTCGGATTTGACTTGAGCAGATCTTCATTCTTTCCAAGGTGTCATAGGGATAAATGTTCAACGAAGATCCTCCATCTACCAAGAATCCTCTTATCACATATCTAGAGGATATCAATGCTATATACAATGACTTGCAATGACCAGTTACTTCTACTGGTATGTCGTCATCAGTGAAAGATATCACATTGCTGTTGAAAATGTGATCTATCAAGTGACGGGACTTTTCTGTAACCATCATCTTAGGAAGATGTGCTTCTTCCATCACTTGTGCTAAGATTTTGCGATGATCTTCAGAAGACAATACTAAGTTAAGAATAAATATCTATTGAGGTGCCTCCCTTAATATCTACACTATCTTGGCTTCATTATACCTTATTTTGCTAAGGAATTATTTAATTTTCTCCTCGGGAACTTTTCCCTTGGTTTTAGTGACTGGCTTTATCATTTTTTGAGGTAGTTACAGCGGATTTTCCTTTGATATAGCCAGCGCATGATTGAAGGCTGATCCCTCATTCTCCTTATAGTTCCATGGGACTCTTTTCATGTTGATAAAGGTATAATGCGGCCTTAATGGCAACACCAATGGTTCTGGTGCAGCCTCTTTCAAAGGATTTTTTCCTCCTTTGTTGTCCATTCCCCGAATTGTCAGAGGTGTTACAGGCAAGCCTCCTTCAGAGGATATAATAGCTATAATTTCCCTCCATCTCTATGTTCCAGGGGGAAATATCTCCTTTTCTTCAAGCAGGGTCTTACCATTATTTACCATTTGCAGGTCACCACTGTCAATCATATTCTAGATCAGGTGACGAAGTGCCCAACACTTTTTTGTGTCAAGACCTGGAGTGTTGGAGTGGTATTGACATATCTCAGTAGCATCAAACCTCTTAGAACGAGGATTTATTTGGGGTAACAATTCTGTGATCTTCCTTTCGTAGATCAACATCTGTAAGATCTCCTCCATTGGTTGCCCCAAAGGAGTGAACTTTCTTTTATCCGCATACTCTCTACGAGCATGGTATCTAGCTTTCCTTGCAAGTTTTTCTTCCCAAGTTTCACTATCTTGGAATCGTTGTTGATCCCTCGTTACAATGGAG
This sequence comes from Panax notoginseng, assembly GCA_016801055.1. Classification (NCBI taxonomy): domain Eukaryota; kingdom Viridiplantae; phylum Streptophyta; class Magnoliopsida; order Apiales; family Araliaceae; genus Panax; species Panax notoginseng. Next base: position 120,475,546 of record CM029019.1, read on the forward strand.
AGGAGATTTGCTTGCCCCTGACTGATCAGTTGTCGAGTGACTTGGTGCTGATGTACCATTAGTTCGGCCAGTTGACCAATCTGTTCTTTGATAGACTTCATTTCATGCTTGATTGAAGACCATCCTTCGGAATAATCCAACTCCGTCGGGATATTTTCTTGGGATGTTTCTTCAATGTATTAAAGGTAGTTGGAAGTTTGTCCCCTTCCAACCCCGATCATGTTTACTCCATCCTCACTGTGTTAAGGCAGAGGGTAATCTTGAACATGTGGCTACTCTGGTGTTGTCACCACGATCTCACCACTGTCTATAATGTCTTGGATCTTGTTCTTCAAAGACCAACATTCTTGGGTATCATTGTAACGACCCCAAAATAGGTTCATTCCATCCAACCTATTCTGAGTCGCCAAATACATGGTACAGAAAACAACTACAACTTTATTACAACAATTGTCGTGCAAAATACAACAACACATATGCTGTGAGTTTGGATACAAATATATACCAAATGTGACTCATGTTCCAACCGTGGACATCACCTCACAATGACACCTTACATAAAGGTATAGTCAAAAACTGTTTTAGAAATTAGAATCTTTGGGAAGTGCTCAAGGAAACCTTCGTACATGGGAGGCCACGCATCTAGGTTATGATAGATATCATATGGCCACAGAATTATCCTTGGTTGACCCAATAGACCCCAAAGAAAAACGAGAAGATTACTATCATATTCTTCCCAATGGTGAGTCTTCTCTTAACTTATCATTATCTCCACTGTCTCTAATTGAGAATTATACTTCAAACAAACACCAAGATTATATAGGTAGTGCCCATAGATATACTCAGCAAGTGGATGAGCACAACCCTGTCCTATGATGACACGAGGTTGTATGTCATTAGACATCTTGTATGATAGTGACAAAACACCCTTCCAACGTTGGGTTCGCCTCACCCTATTTTTTTCACCAAATATAACTACTAAATGATGACCACCGTTCTATTCCCTTGTTACCCCCGCTCGACCCAGCTACACTCTTATTACCTGAAAGGAATTGTGAAGCAAAAGGGTGAGCACAACTAGCTCAGTAAAGAATATATCATGACTAAAGATAATTAAATTATCAATAGCCTTCATCAATAATAAATCAGAGATTTAGAACATATGGTAAATGATAAAAATTTCAACCATAGTTGCAGCGGAACGAGCAATCCATTAGAAGAGTCAAATAGACTATAAAGTCTATTATCTTCTCCATGTTAAAAATCCACCAACAATGTTTTATCCATGTAACATCACTCAACAGTTCCTTTCCACAATCATATGAATAACTCATAATCATAATTGTGACTATAAATTTTTCTTCGCACCCAGGATGAAGAATATTTTCATCACCTGTCTTTACCTGAAACATCAAAGATCATGGTTATACCAAATCACAATTCCTGTTTATAATCATACTAACAAATCCATCTTTGCACTACGGGCCAAAGATATTCATCAACAAACCATCTTTGCACTACGGGCCAAAGATATTCATCAACAAACCATCTTTGCACTACGGGCCAAAGATATTCATCAACAAACCATCTTTGCACTACAGGCCAAAGATATTCATCAACATGCCATCTTTGCACTACATGCCAAAGATATTCATCAACAATTCATATTTGCACTACAGGCCAAATATATTCATATCTCAAAGAAATATATAATCATTTCAGAATTTATATAAACAATAATTATAACCATGTTGATCAATTCACCTTTGCACTTAAGCTTAAGATATTCAATTATAAATTCAATGGTCATGATCATACCAGTCACAATTCAACTTTGCACTACAGGCCAAAGAGAACCCTAGTCATGATCATACCAATAATCTACCCATCTTTACACTCCAGTGAAAGAGAATTTCAACATCAGGGTTATAAAAATGTTATATATGATGATAAAAATAATATGATCAACATATAGTTTTAATCTCAAGAGTAATATTCGTAACTCATGAATAGTAACCCCGACACAAAAGATAGAAATTCTACAATAAAATTCATACCAATACTTCGGTATAATGATATTGAAAGAATAACATTACTTAAATTTATAAACAATTTATTTTAATTGTTTACACTTTACTAATTAATGCATTTAATCATCATAAAATGCCAACTCTTACAATTTCATCATCAATAACCAAAACCCTCATCAAAAATCTGCATATACCTCATATAAGATTCTCAAGCCATAAAATCCTATTTTCCAATTTTCTTTCTTCACAAAACATATTTAATTCATTTACTCATAGGTAGACTATTTTCATAAAAAATACCAAATCAGTTCCAAAAATATTTCTTTTCTGGGATTTTGCATAATATAGTCCCATAGTGAACATATATTTTTCTCAGAATTTTTAAAAGTCATTTACTATTTTTCATATGGCCAAAATAGCCGAATATTTAGACATTTATCAAAAATTGTACTTTTGTCTAAAAATTCTGAAATTTACAGAGTATACTTCTATCATATACATGTACTCCCAATAAAAATTTCATCAATTTTGGAGTTAACCACAAGGAATTATAAGATGCTACTTTTAAAATAGTCTTTTCTCATAAAATTCATAACTCTCAATCTATACATCCAAAAATCACCATTTTTGGACACAATCAAGAAAACTCATCAAAATATCGTTTCAAATTTTTCCAGAATTTTTGAAGGTCAGAAAAATTACGAAACTGAAAAACATAACAACCCTTAAAATCTCTTACTATCCCTTACTATCCCTTACCTCAAAAGAGCAGTACTTCTGACTGGATATCGGATATGATGCTGAAGGAAACTTGCACTGATTAATAGCAACTCACAAAGTATCTAAAAACTCACAAAATATGCTTCATAATATAGAGAGAGAAAGAGAGAAAGCTTATGTTTTTGGTGTGATTTTCAATTCTAACTTAGCCCTCTATTTATAGGAAAATTTTGGTAGGTTTGACCTGCAACCTGATGGCTTTACCTGCTACTATTCCCACCCACCACATTTAAAATATAATTCAGCACATTTCTTCACCAACCACAAGTGGGGCCCACCAATTCTAGAATTTTCCACCAAAATGATAAACTCCGAAAATTCAACAATTTCTGAACCAGTCATCTCGTAAAATTCATAATAAATCATACGTTCATTTTTAACGGTTCAAAATTTGTGGGCATATACTCAACTTATATATGTATAACATATCCAAAAATTACCACGATCCAACGGTCGGATTAAAAATTATAACCCCCGCAAAATATCTCAAAAATCCTGATTTTTAATACCTCCATTCCGATAAAAATACTGATAAAAACCTCAACATTAACTCCTTTATTTTTAACCACAAAAATATATTCCTCATTTATATCCACATAAAATAAATATTTCCTTATCATATGAATCAATAATTAATTATTCACAAATAATATTACAGAATCACATTTATGACAACCAGGCCGTTCCCAGGAAAGAGGGGGCTTTCCAATAAGAATTTCTCCTTACTGGCGCGCAATTAGATGACCAAACCTCTCCTTAGACAGAACTTTCTAGACATTGACAATAATGTTATCTAATAATATTATTCAAATAATATAAATTATTGATCTGATAAAGGAAAATACTGTGCAGCAACAATTATTGAAACAACAATAATATAAAATATCAACGCAACAATTATTGAATCAATAAAATAAAATATTGAACAGTAATTACTGTAACAATTATTGAGTAGTGCCTTCTTACGTAAGAATCAATAATTTCAAAAATACTATGCAATACCGTGTGCTACTGTGCAATAACGCGTATTACTGTATTTTAACCACCGGGTATTCCAACAGTGTTAACGGTAACAACTACGCCGTTATTTATAAAAACTCAAATTTGTCGTTTTCTTCACCTGACAGTTATTCGTTATGGGGCCCACAAATAGCTGCGCCGTCGTACGAATATTCCCCGACAGAAAGAATATTCCACGACCAAACGAATATTCCCCGACAACAATGATTATTTTATAACCACTTGCTTATTTTGAAAAAAATTCATATTTCACCCTTAACTTTAACATTTATCAATTTAACCATTTACTGAATAGTAATTATAAGAAAAATTGAGTACTTTTATTTCATAAAATTCGGGGTCTTACAATCTCCCCTCCTTATGAAATTTCGTCCCCGAAATTTACGTACCTGGTATTTCAAAGAGTTGAGAATACCTTCCTTTCATTTCAGATTCCATCTTTCCTGTCATCATAATTTCTCCATTGCTCATCTCCTGTATTTCAAATATCATTCTAGAATACAGCTTCAAAACAAGAGTTAATTTAACAAATTAACGTATCACATAATATCCCAATATTATGACTGACCAACAAATAAGCTTAGGTAGGACACACTAGCGAAGGATTTACTCATCTCTCCCCTCCTAGTTGTATTCCCCGATCTCCGCCAGAGATCATATCCCTAAGCTCTGATACCAAATGTAACTCTCATGGTGCTTCAACCACAGCACCTCACAATGGTACCTATCAGTTTGCCACCGCAGAACGGCGTCCCCTACGGAGAGTCTGGCTTCGGTGCATCCCCCATCAACAGGAAGTCACCAGCGAGAGGCTCGGGGCTCTTTACTTATAGCTCTGATACCAAATGTAACGATCCCAAAATAGGTCCATTCCATCCAACCTATTCTGAGTCGCCAAATACATGGTACAGAAAATAACTACAACTTTATTACAACAATTGTCGTGCAAAATACAACAACACATATGCTGTGAGTTTGGATACAAATATATACCAAATGTGACTCATGTTCCAACCGTGGACATCACCTCACAATGACACCTTACATAAAGGTATAGTCAAAAACTGTTTTAGAAATTAGAATCTTTGGAAAGTGCTCAAGGAAACCTTCGTACATGGGAGGCCACGCATCTAGGTTATGATAGATATCATATGGCCACAGAATTATCCTTGGTTGACCCAATAGACCCCAAAGAAAAACGAGAAGATTACTATCATATTCTTCCCAATGGTGAGTCTTCTCTTGACTTATCATTATCTCCACTGTCTCTAATTGAGAATTATACTTCAAACAAACACCAAGATTATATAGGTAGTGCCCATAGATATACTCAGCAAGTGGATGAGCACAACCCTGTCCTATGATGACACGAGGTTGTATGTCATTAGACATCTTGTATGATAGTGACAAAACACCCTTCCAACGTTGGGTTCGCCTCACCCTATTTTCTTCACCAAATATAACTACTAAATGATGACCACCGTTCTATTCCCTTGTTACCCCCGCTCGACCCAGCTACACTCTTATTACCTGAAAGGAATTGTGAAGCAAAAGGGTGAGCACAACTAGCTCAGTAAAGAATATCATGACTAAAGATAATTAAATTATCAATAGCCTTCATCAATAATAAATCAGAGATTTAGAACATATGGTAAATGATAAAAATTTCAACCATAGTTGCAGCGGAACGAGCAATCCATTAGAAGAGTCAAATAGACTATAAAGTCTATTATCTTCTCCATGTTAAAAATCCACCAACAATGTTTTATCCATGTAACATCACTCAACAGTTCCTTTCCACAATCATATGAATAACTCATAATCATAATTGTGACTATAAATTTTTCTTCGCACCCAGGACGAAGAATATTTTCATCACCTGTCTTTACCTGAAACATCAAAGATCATGGTTATACCAAATCACAATTCCTGTTTATAATCATACTAACAAATCCATCTTTGCACTACGGGTCAAAGATATTCATCAACAAACTATCTTTGCACTACGGGCCAAAGATATTCATCAACAAACCATCTTTGCACTACGGGCCAAAGATATTCATCAACAAACCATCTTTGCACTACGGGCCAAAGATATTCAACAACAGTTCATCTTTGCACTACAGGCCAAAGATATTCATCAACAGGCCATCTTTGCACTACATGCCAAAGATATTCATCAACAATTCATATTTGCACTACAGGCCAAATATATTCATATCTCAAAGAAATATATAATCATTTCAGAATTTATATAAACAATAATTATAACCATGTTGATCAATTCACCTTTGCACTTAAGCTTAAGATATTCAATTATAAATTCAATGGTCATGATCATACCAGTCACAATTCAACTTTGCACTACAGGCCAAAGAGAACCCTAGTCATGATCATACCAATAATCTACCCATCTTTACACTCCAGTGAAAGAGAATTTCAACATCAGGGTTATAAAAATGTTATATATGATGATAAAAATAATATGATCAACATATAGTTTTAATCTCAAGAGTAATATTCGTAACTCATGAATAGTAACCCCGACACAAAAGATAGAAATTCTACAATAAAATTCATACCAATATTTCGGTATAATGATATTGAAAGAATAACATTACTTAAATTTATAAACAATTTATTTTAATTGTTTACACTTTACTAATTAATGCATTTAATCATCATAAAATGCCAACTCTTACAATTTCATCATCAATAACCAAAACCCTCATCAAAAATCTGCATATACCTCATATAGGATTCTCAAGCCATAAAATCCTATTTTCCAATTTTCTTTCTTCACAAAACATATTTAATTCATTTACTCATAACTAGACTATTTTCATGAAAAATACCAAATCAGTTCCAAAAATATTTCTTTTCTGGGATTTAGCATAATATAGTCCCATAGTGAACATATATTTTTCTCAGAATTTTTAAAAGTCATTTACTATTTTTCATATGGCCAAAATAGCCGAATATTTAGACATTTATCAAAAATTATACTTTTGTCTAAAAATTCTGAAATTTACAGAGTATACTTCTATCATATACATGTACTCCCAATAAAAATTTCATCAATTTTGGAGTTAACCACAAGGAATTATAAGCTGTTACTTTTAAAATAGTCTTTTCTCATAAAATTCATAACTCTCAATCTATACATCCAAAAATCACCATTTTTGGACACAATCAAGAAAACTCATCAAAATATCATTTCAAATTTTTCCAGAATTTTTGAAGGTCAGAAAAATTACGAAACTGAAAAACATAACAACCCTTAAAATCCCTTACTATCCCTTACTATCCCTTACCTCAAAAGAGCAGTACTTCTGACTGGATATCGGATATGATGCTGAAGGAAACTTGCACTGATGAATAGCAACTCACCAAGTATCTAAAAACTCACAAAATATGCTTCATAATATAGAGAGAGAAAGAGAGAAAGCTTATGTTTTTGGTGTGATTTTCAATTCTAACTTAGCCCTCTATTTATAGGAAAATTTTGGTAGGTTTGACCTGCAACCTGATGGCTTTACCTGCTACTATTCCCACCCACCACATTTGAAATATAATTCAGCACATTTCTTCACCAACCACAAGTGGGGCCCACCAATTCTAGAATTTTCCACCAAAATGATAAACTCCGAAAATTCAACAATTTCTGAACCAGTCATCTCGTAAAATTCATAATAAATCATACGTTCATTTTTAACGGTTCAAAATTTGTGGGCATATACTCAACTTATATATGTATAACATATCCAAAAATTACCACGATCCAACGGTCGGATTAAAAATTATAACCCCCGCAAAATATCTCAAAAACCCTGATTTTTAATACCTCCATTCCGACAAAAATACTGATAAAAACCTCAACATTAACTCCTTCATTTTTAACCACAAAAATATATCCCTCATTTATATCCACATAAAATAAATATTTCCTTATCATATGAATCAATAATTAATTATTCACAAATAATATTACAGAATCACATTTATGACAACCAGGCCGTTCCCAGGAAAGAGGGGGCTTTCCAATAAGAATTTCTCCTTACTGGCGCGCAATTAGATGACCAAACCTCTCCTTAGACAGAACTTTCTAGACATTGCCAATAATGTTATCTAATAATATTATTCAAATAATATGAATTATTGATCTGATAAAGGAAAATACTGTGCAGCAACAATTATTGAAACAACAATAATATAAAATATCAACGCAACAATTATTGAATCAATAAAATAAAATATTGAACAGTAATTACTGTAACAATTATTGAGTAGTGCCTTCTTACGTAAGAATCAATAATTTCAAAAATACTATGCAATACCGTGTGCTACTGTGCAATAACGCGTATTACTGTATTTTAACCACCGGGTATTCCAACAGTGTTAACGGTAACAACTACGCCGTTATTTGTAAAAACTCAAATTTGTCGTTTTCTTCACCCGACAGTTATTCGTTATGGGGCCCACAAATAGCTGCGCCGTCGTACGAATATTCCCCGACAGAAAGAATATTCCACGACCAAACGAATATTCCCCGACAACAATGATTATTTTATAACCACTTGCTTATTTTGAAAAAAATTCATATTTCACCCTTAACTTTAACATTTATCAATTTAACCATTTACTGAATAGTAATTATAAGAAAAATTGAATACTTTTATTTCATAAAATTCGGGGTCTTACAATCTCCCCTCCTTATGAAATTTCGTCCCCGAAATTTACGTACCTGGTATTTCAAAGAGTTGAGAATACCTTCCTTTCATTTCAGATTCCATCTTTCCTGTCATCATAATTTCTCCATTGCTCATCTCCTATATTTCAAATATCATTCTAGAATACAGCTTCAAAACAAGAGTTAATTTAACAAATTAACGTATCACATAATATCCCAATATTATGACTGACCAACAAATAAGCTTAGGTAGGACACACTAGCGAAGGATTTACTCATCTCTCCCCTCCTAGTTGTATTCCCCGATCTCCGCCAGAGATCATATCCCTAAGCTCTGATACCAAATGTAACTCTCATGGTGCTTCAACCACAGCACCTCACAATGGTACCTTTCAGTTTGCCACCGCAGAACGGCGTCCCCTACGGAGAGTCTGGCTTCGGTGCATCCCCCATCAACAGGAAGTTACCAGCGAGAGGCTCGGGGCTCTTTACTTATAGCTCTGATACCAAATGTAACGACCCCAAAATAGGTCCATTCCATCCAACCTATTCTGAGTCGCCAAATACATGGTACAGAAAACAACTACAACTTTATTACAACAATTGTCGTGCAAAATACAACAACACATATGCTGTGAGTTTGGATACAAATATATACCAAATGTGACTCATGTTTTAACCGTGGACATCACCTCACAATGACACCTTACATAAAGGTATAGTCAAAAACTGTTTTAGAAATTAGAATCTTTGGGAAGTGCTCAAGGAAACCTTCGTACATGGGAGGCCACGCATCTAGGTTATGATAGATATCATATGGCCACAGAATTATCCTTGGTTGACCCAATAGACCCCAAAGAAAAACGAGAAGATTACTATCATATTCTTCCCAATGGTGAGTCTTCTCTTGACTTATCATTATCTCCACTGTCTCTAATTGAGAATTATACTTCAAACAAACACCAAGATTATATAGGTAGTGCCCATAGATATACTCAGCAAGTGGATGAGCACAACCCTGTCCTATGATGACACGAGGTTGTATGTCATTAGACATCTTGTATGATAGTGACAAAACACCCTTCCAACGTTGGGTTCGCCTCACCCTATTTTCTTCACCAAATATAACTACTAAATGATGACCACCGTTCTATTCCCTTGTTACCCCCGCTCGACCCAGCTACACTCTTATTACCTGAAAGGAATTGTGAAGCAAAAGGGTGAGCACAACTAGCTCAGTAAAGAATATCATGACTAAAGATAATTAAATTATCAATAGCCTTCATCAATAATAAATCAGAGATTTAGAACATATGGTAAATGATAAAAATTTCAACCATAGTTGCAGCGGAACGAGCAATCCATTAGAAGAGTCAAATAGACTATAAAGTCTATTATCTTCTCCATGTTAAAAATCCACCAACAATGTTTTATCCATGTAACATCACTCAACAGTTCCTTTCCACAATCATATGAATAACTCATAATCATAATTGTGACTATAAATTTTTCTTCGCACCCAGGACGAAGAATATTTTCATCACCTGTCTTTACCTGAAACATCAAAGATCATGGTTATACCAAATCACAATTCCTGTTTATAATCATACTAACAAATCCATCTTTGCACTACGGGTCAAAGATATTCATCAACAAACTATCTTTGCACTACGGGCCAAAGATATTCATCAACAAACCATCTTTGCACTACGGGCCAAAGATATTCATCAACAAACCATCTTTGCACTACGGGCCAAAGATATTCAACAACAGTTCATCTTTGCACTACAGGCCAAAGATATTCATCAACAGGCCATCTTTGCACTACATGCCAAAGATATTCATCAACAATTCATATTTGCACTACAGGCCAAATATATTCATATCTCAAAGAAATATATAATCATTTCAGAATTTATATAAACAATAATTATAACCATGTTGATCAATTCACCTTTGCACTTAAGCTTAAGATATTCAATTATAAATTCAATGGTCATGATCATACCAGTCACAATTCAACTTTGCACTACAGGCCAAAGAGAACCCTAGTCATGATCATACCAATAATCTACCCATCTTTACACTCCAGTGAAAGAGAATTTCAACATCAGGGTTATAAAAATGTTATATATGATGATAAAAATAATATGATCAACATATAGTTTTAATCTCAAAAGTAATATTCGTAACTCATGAATAGTAACCCCGACACAAAAGATAGAAATTCTACAATAAAATTCATACCAATATTTCGGTATAATGATATTGAAAGAATAACATTACTTAAATTTATAAACAATTTATTTTAATTGTTTACACTTTACTAATTAATGCATTTAATCATCATAAAATGCCAACTCTTACAATTTCATCATCAATAACCAAAACCCTCATCAAAAATCTGCATATACCTCATATAGGATTCTCAAGCCATAAAATCCTATTTTCCAATTTTCTTTCTTCACAAAACATATTTAATTCATTTACTCATAACTAGACTATTTTCATAAAAAATACCAAATCAGTTCCAAAAATATTTCTTTTCTGGGATTTAGCATAATATAGTCCCATAGTGAACATATATTTTTCTCAGAATTTTTAAAAGTCATTTACTATTTTTCATATGGCCAAAATAGCCGAATATTTAGACATTTATCAAAAATTGTACTTTTGTCTAAAAATTCTGAAATTTACAGAGTATACTTCTATCATATACATGTACTCCCAATAAAAATTTCATCAATTTTGGAGTTAACCACAAGGAATTATAAGCTGTTACTTTTAAAATAGTCTTTTCTCATAAAATTCATAACTCTCAATCTATACATCCAAAAATCACCATTTTTGGACACAATCAAGAAAACTCATCAAAATATCGTTTCAAATTTTTCCAGAATTTTTGAAGGTCAGAAAAATTACGAAACTGAAAAACATAACAACCCTTAAAATCCCTTACTATCCCTTACTATCCCTTACCTCAAAAGAGCAGTACTTCTGACTGGATATCGGATATGATGCTGAAGGAAACTTGCACTGATGAATAGCAACTCACCAAGTATCTAAAAACTCACAAAATATGCTTCATAATATAGAGAGAGAAAGAGAGAAAGCTTATGTTTTGGTGTGATTTTCAATTCTAACTTAGCCCTCTATTTATAGGAAAATTTTGGTAGGTTTGACCTGCAACCTGATGGCTTTACCTGCTACTATTCCCACCCACCACATTTGAAATATAATTCAGCACATTTCTTCACCAACCACAAGTGGGGCCCACCAATTCTAGAATTTTCCACCAAAATGATAAACTCCGAAAATTCAACAATTTCTGAACCAGTCATCTCGTAAAATTCATAATAAATCATACGTTCATTTTTAACGGTTCAAAATTTGTGGGCATATACTCAACTTATATATGTATAACATATCCAAAAATTACCACGATCCAACGGTCGGATTAAAAATTATAACCCCCGCAAAATATCTCAAAAACCCTGATTTTTAATACCTCCATTCCGATAAAAATACTGATAAAAACCTCAACATTAACTCCTTTATTTTTAACCACAAAAATATATTCCTCATTTATATCCACATAAAATAAATATTTCCTTATCATATGAATCAATAATTAATTATTCACAAATAATATTACAGAATCACATTTATGACAACCAGGCCGTTCCCAGGAAAGAGGGGGCTTTCCAATAAGAATTTCTCCTTACTGGCGCGCAATTAGATGACCAAACCTCTCCTTAGACAGAACTTTCTAGACATTGACAATAATGTTATCTAATAATATTATTCAAATAATATAAATTATTGATCTGATAAAGGAAAATACTGTGCAGCAACAATTATTGAAACAACAATAATATAAAATATCAACGCAACAATTATTGAATCAATAAAATAAAATATTGAACAGTAATTACTGTAACAATTATTGAACAGTAAATACTGTGCAATAACGCGTGCTACTGTGCAATAACGCGTATTACTGTATTTTAACCACCGGGTATTCCAACAGTGTTAACGGTAACAACTATGCCGTTATTTATAAAAACTCAAATTTGTCGTTTTCTTCACCTGACAGTTATTCGTTATGGGGCCCACAAATAGCTGCGCCGTCGTACGAATATTCCCCGACAGAAAGAATATTCCACGACCAAACGAATATTCCCCGACAAAAATGATTATTTTATAACCACTTGCTTATTTTGAAAAAAATTCATATTTCACCCTTAACTTTAACATTTATCAATTTAACCATTTACTGAATAGTAATTATAAGAAAAATTGAGTACTTTTATTTCATAAAATTCGGGGTCTTACAATCATGACCTGGAGCCCTATGATGATAAGCACATTTATTGTTTGGGTCAAAATTCTATCCACTTGGATTGGATGGTGGAAGAAGCTGAGCAATTTTCTTTTGAGCTGTCAGAAGTTTGAGAATATTCTCAAATGAGTTCCCTAAGAGTTTGAATGTCCTTCGACGTTTGGCTTCTCTAGTTCTTTGTGTTGGGTTTTGTGAAAATCAAAGACGCAATCAAAATGCATAAAATAAAGGAAGCAAGGCAAAATCAGATTTAAAAATTTTCACAAACCAATTACCCGGATTATCCTTTATGCATGTTATTAATTAAAACGAAGAATAAAAAGTTATGGAATCATACCCTTGTAGATTCGAGCTTCCATATGTACGAGTTCAACTCCTAGTTCTCCGCGATCTCCTTGAATTTTCGGGATGGATTCCTTTCCTTTGATCAATGTTAGCGACCCAAATGTTTGGCCTCTAGAGGTGATCCACCAAGGAAGAAGGATTATTCAAGAAAGAGGGTGGTTGTCAAAACCTTAGTTTTCTATCTCTATAGAAAAGGAGTACTCTCCAACAATTGAAATTACGTCTCTTTTTTTGATATCTGATATAAGACTTCTCTTATATAGATATTAGTTAACCCTTCTAATATAATTAAAATAGGGTTTTTATTTATTTAATTAAATTTCTTTAATTAATTAAGCTCCCTAATCTTATTAGGGATAATTAATTAAAGTCTTTTAATTAATTTGCTTCCTAATCTTATTAGGAATAAATGAGAGTACTTATATTAAATTAATTCCCAAACTTCTTTAGAAATTAAAATAATAATAATTGTAATAATATTAATAACTCCTCTTATTAATTTATATTTAATATTTTTAAAATATTAAATAATAAATATTAAGCTATCTAATTTACTCTATCACCATAGATTAAATTAAATACACTTAACATATTATTATAATTATTCCATTAACTTCTTAAATAAATATTATTCCTTGTATGATGTGACCCTTTAGGTTCTCCATATTAAACCGGTTGTGAATAAATCAATTAAAAAAATTCTAATCTTATTTGAATAAATAAATAAAACTATTAATTTATTTAAATAAATAATATTTATTCTACAATAATGATAAGCCTCCTTAGCGATCAACGACTTTACAAATAATATAGATTTCAACATTAATCATAAAAGAACATTTGAGTAAATAGTTACCGTACAATTCAATTCTTCCACCATACAATGTTCCAATTAAATATATGACATGGAATTACTATCAAGTCTTATTTTATTTGATTATATGTATTTCGATTCTCAAATGCACAACTCCGAATAAATGCAAATTAGAAACTACTTTCTAATTTCATTCCACCTTGACCAAGGATTGCTGGGTTGTCATTTATCGAACCACATATGACATTTCTCTTCTTTTACTAGAAGTGGTAGATTCTTTATTGATCATTCATTATCTCCATATATAACTTATTACACCCAAGCATACCCTTTGATATACCCTAAAAGTCTTAAGGAATAAGTCAAAGTGTAATTCATTATGCACAAGGTATTCCTTAGCGAGCCACGTTCAGTGAACTTATTTTCTAATAAGCACCTACGTACTTGCTTTAGTGTCCCACACAAATGATCATGAGATCAACCATCCTCATATAATGAGCAAGAAACGTATGTACCAATCTATCTGCATTCACTAATCCCCTTTTAAATAATCTATTGATTGGGAACATTTTAGTTTTTAAGCTATCTAAGAATTTAGTTCTCATTTGCATGATCTCATCATGATTCTAAAAGCATTGCTCAACACCATGTAGATAATCAAAGATAATCAAATGCCTTTAGTAAATAAATACTTTTATTAATAAATAAATAGGATTGATTACAAAGTATATGCTTTATCATTATACACGATTGGCTTGTATGCATATTACTTTCAATCTCCCACTTGCACTAAAGCCAATCACCATGGTATCTCATAGCCATTTTCTCTAAGTGACGATCGAACTGCTGTTGTGTTAACGCTTTAATAAATGGATATGCAATGTTGTCTTGAGAGTCCACACATTTCACGATGACATCTCTTCTTTTAATGATTTCTTTAATCAAATGAAACCGCCGTAATACGTGCTTGGATTTTTGATGAGTCCTGGGCTCCTAAGCCTACACAACAACTTCGGTGTGGTCACAAAATATAGGTACTTGTCCTCTAATGCTAGGAACCATACCAAGTTCAGTTATGAACTTCTTCATCCAAATAACTTCCTTTGCAGCTATAACGCCCCGAAATCCGGTCTATCTTCACACCCGAATTCCGTGCGTCACTAGTACATCTTTCATCCAACATACATCATTATATACTGAAATATAACAACATACATTCTCAAAACCCAAGTTCTAAAAACCATATAACCTCTTTCATTATAAATAATGATAATTACATTATTCATTTCATCTTACAAGAGTGACTTTTATCCGCCACCAAGGATACATAACAGTTCATTAAACTAGTCTATAGTTCAATTTCATCTTTCTACATTACAAGTCTTCACTTGATCTTCTCGCTCATTCACATTCTGAATGGCACTTCATCTGGATACCGTCAGCTTGATCTTTACGGGATCCTTAAGTTCTTCTAACATCGTTCGCTAAAAATATTTTTCATTTAAAGCAAGTGTGAGCATTCAATTGCCCAGCAAGTCACAAGAGTTGAACAAATAACTTCAAGAATTCAAACCTTCCTTTAGAACTTCGATAACCGAACAAAGGTTATAAAGCAGCTTGAATAATAGGAATAATCTCGATTCCTACCATTTTAAAACAATATTCACTTTCCCTTTGAAATACTTTCATTCGTCTACCTTTTTCATACACATTCTGTCTGGATAGAATCATTAGCACAGACTTAACAATAACGGCTCATGTATAAACAGAACATACTTGTATTGAACATCTCAATCATAGAACAGTTCATATCATAGAAACACCGAAGTGTTCACATAGTGGCTCAAGGCCTCATACGTTCTACCACCTTGTACAAATATCGCACATTCACACATAGGCAGAACTTCTCAAGTTCAACATCTGAGAAGTTTAAGAAACTAGCATTCATTTAGAATATGAATGAAGTTAGGAAACTTGCCTTATGCACAGCTATAACTTACGCCAAACTGCTCATTCCAATTCCTATGTAGCACATTAGGAAAACAACAAATACACCAATTAGCCATGTATATTTTACTTACGCATTGGTTTACTTAATTTTACTTCTTTGCGTTTGCGTTCTTGTAATATAAATTTACGCGACAACTTTTATTACCGGTTTACGGCTTCATGACATACGGAGATGTCTTACTCAAAACGTTCATCATCTTTGATGATTTACATTCTTATCTTCTTCTTATAACTTCTATAGGACTCAGTACACATCGCTTCTCTACTAGTAGTCCACATGGTACTCTGAGTGGTTTCCCACAAATAACCAACATACAAGTTTCTGTCTCATCTACACTGCCATCATAGTGAGTTATATCGGTTGCCAGTTTTGTATATAGCTTCGCTCTCTGAAGGAATTGTTTAGCCCAGATCCCATATGTCAACCATCAAAGGTTATGATTGTAACACAAACTAACTTATCATAACTTATCCGAACAATTAACTATAACGTTCGTTAAGTTAATTTCTTATTCCTTACGACTTTCTGGCAACTAAATGCCATACCTCAGGATTCATTCTCTGTTAAACTCATATTCGGCTTTCATTAATCTTATTACCGCTCGTTGCAGCTTTCTCGATAATTTATATCTTACTTACTACTTTCATCAACGTCTAAGTCATACAACCAGGGTATACTTAGAACGTTCGTCCGACGTGAATACGATTCACGAGGATCGTTTACATATTCAACATTCACGTTACTTGTCTCTTAATCTCTCATTCAACCTTTACTTAAGGTTTTAATCGCTTTTAATCGTTATCCATCCCATGAACCCATGTTCATTATTCTTTCTTAATGTTGAAGCCATACCGTTCGTTGTATGCTAAGACCGATCGTTCATCGCAACAGCGTTGCGTTCAAAGCGTCTATATGCTTTAAACTTATCTCTCATTACCACAACATAACATCAAAATGTTATTCACACACCTCGTCATTCAACGTCTAACGAACCACAACCATAGCAATCCCCCAAGTTCGTTTGTCGCGACTCCGGTCCCCGGATATCGGTTCCGTAACCCGCGTTCACATTCTTTGTCTTTTAATCTCGCTTAATCTTTACGTTCAACCTTTACTAAAGATTTAAAACACTTGAATAAGTGTTACATTTGATGAACTACATGTTCATCTTCCCTTACATTTCCCCATAGTAATTGAGCAATTAAAATCTCATTACTGTGCCTTACCCTGCACTGGCGCTGCGGCACCGGCTCCCTTCTTCTCCTTCACACCATGACGCCACTCTACAGTAGCTGATGGCCCAGTCCTCAAGTTGCAGCGTCGCCTCCCAAGGGTTGGCTGGCGCTGCGGTGCCAAGCTCAAAATTCCCAGAAATTTCTAAGTCTTGGAAATTGTATAAGACGCTTACTTACTGCTTCCATAACTTCTTCGCTATAACTCAGAACAAGGTCATTCCAGAGCTATTCTCTTCCTTATCTTACGTACTTTAATACCCCTCAGACAGAACTTTATTCTGAATCCGTTAACATGCCATTCGATTGGCTTGATCTTCACCCTTCGTTTGTTTTACATTTTTAACGCTCTTCGTTCGTTCATCCGTATTTCGGTCATCCGAACTCGGAACTCATTTGTTATTAAGTCCACGACTCACGTTTTCTATATTCTCTTATTTTCGTATGAAACCCTACACGTTCGGGTTCATTTACTAACTTTCAAATTCTCGTTCATCTTTTACGAAATTTTCGCCATAACTCCGTTATAGCTAAGTTTTAATTCGTTCTTCATGAACGTTTCTACCGTTCCTAACCAAGTAATAAGCAAATAACTTATACGCGATGGTTTTAAACTTGTCCATCAAAAACAATTATCCTATGATGGTTTTAAATTTGTCCACCAACAACGTTCTTCGTGTTCTTGGCGTGTTCTTCGTGTTCTTCGCTCGTTCTTCATTTTTAATCGATATTTTGATTACGATTTCACTTTTTCTTTGATTTTGATGTTATAGAACACCATTTCTTACTTATTTAACCTACTCATTCATTTAATCCACTCAGATCCTTTAAATTCATTACGAATATTATACTTCCTTAAGAAATTTATAACATAAACTTCAAATTCCTATTTCTTCATTTTCTTATGATTTCAACCAAATGAAATCATTCCTACATCCTTTACTTCTTATTCTCATTAAGTTATGTTATCAACATATAAGACTTAAAGAAAAATTAAATTTGACTAGGTTTTAGGTTACCTCTCTTCTTTATTTTTCTTACGCTAGACAAAGTCGGCGATTCGCAAGCTTTTCTATTTCACGATCACCTTCGATCCGATCATTCATACTCATTCTCTTCCTCCTCCATCTTCTCCAAGCTCTCAAGCTCTCTCTCTCTCTTTCTCTCATGTTAGAGGATTTTTAAAATCCCATTTAAATGAATGTTTGCTTCCTATTTATAGAAAACCAATGCTAGGGGCATTTTAGTCATTTTGCCCCCCAAACTTCCTTACTATTCAAGTCTTAAGCACTAAGTTTACTTGGCCTCCACATTTACTTAGTCATTAAGTCTACTTGGTCATTACATAACTTATCTCTTGCTTAGCCATTTAGTATAAACACTTTACTTAGCTATTAAGTTTACTTAGTCATCACATAACTTATCTCTAACTTAGCCTTTAAGTTTACTTAGTCATCACATAACTTATCTCTTACTTAGCCCTTAAGTTTACTTGTTCATATCTTCGTATATAGTTCGTACGATATTCGTATTATACGTCGCAATAATCTTCTTACTATACTCGTATAATAACTAGTATCATACTCGTATTTTTCACGCATAATAACCCTAATGATTATACGTAATCATTAAATACTCGAAACTCACTTTTCCTAACTCTTAGATTTTAAGTCCGCAGTCGAAAACTTCGTTTTTGCCATAACTGAAATATTATTGAATATTCAATTACGTCTTAGAATTCTATCATTACGCGTTTCTCAGAAATTCAAAATAAATCTCCGAGCAAAAACGGATAAATAGTGCCTATTTCGTCTTTTTCCCCAAAAATATTTTTGTTCCCGAAATTTTTTTATTTTCGTATTGAAAATTCTTACTCGTTCAATCTAGCTCGTAGCCAGAATCCTCCCGATTTATAATCATCCTAGGTTATAGAACGATTAATAAACACATAACACATGATAGTATAAATAAAAATCTATTTTATTAATAACTAATTCTTTAAACTTAAATTCTGGACGATCCGAATTTTCGGGTCGTCACACTCTTCCCCCCTTATAAAAATTCCGTCCTCGGAATTTCTTAAAACCACACCCCTTACCCGGGTCATCACATTCACCCCTTCTTCACAGAATTTCGTCCTTAAAATTTTAGCTTACTCTTTTTCTCAACTTCTCTTCAAAGGAGTCCTAATCTTTCTAACATTCTCTTACCTTCATAACGTATCAAGAATTATGAAGTAGAATGAATAACGAGGAATATAAGGATTCCTTTAGTACATTTCATACTTTTGTTGAGGGGTCAAGTCGACCATGAACTCTTACTAGGTTTAACAACATGACGCTGTAACCTTTCTTCTACGGTCAGTTTACAATCACCAAGAAAGCAAACTACCTCTTCCATACATAGGTGATCAACCCATTGTATAACCCCATTTCAGGGTATGTTCACCTCAGACTTAATCATTAGATTTTGCCAAAACAATTTATTTTGGCACAACTCTTCAAAGAAAGCTCGATTTTCTTTTAAACATGACATACCATTTGTCTTAGCCAAATCAAGTAGCTTAGACCATACCAATAAATTTGATATCAACTTGAAACGCTCGTCTAGTCAAATCAATTGACGTTGACTACTTCTTTAAATTCTTTTGAAGTACATCAAAATATTTTATGACGTCATGATACCGTACTTTTCACAGTACGTTGAGGACTTCGTCAGTATGTGACTTTGTCATTATACATCATACCATAGTGGGTTGTTGATCCTAAGATCACATCCAACACCAGGTTCAATTGCATTAATAACTCCATCCTTTTACCATCCTTGCATCAAATGCAAGGATGATATAAAATTCGTTTTGATATTTCAAATCAATTTCTGTCTAGCCGAAACAATTAGCATAGACATACCAAGAATAGTTCTTTTAAAAATCTATTGGTTCCAAAAGTTGAACCAATTCTTTCCTTTTTTAAATGCACTTGTAAGCACGATTTCAATAAACTTTGAAATCTAGCATAGCTAGATGACTTGGAATATCCAATTTCTCCATCTTCCTTTAATGTCTTACTGCGACAATACTTAATCTTCTCTAGCACCATCAATACTAAGCGTATTGAAAACAACGTGTTTTCAGTCTAAACATCCCTATACCTTAGTACAGTCCATCAACTTACCACACATTATGAGTTCAGGAACTTTCCACAATAATATGAGTTTAAGAACTATCCAGTCAGACCATAGGCGTCCATTCGCTGAGAAGTTCAAAAACATACAATATAATTATGAGTCACGAACCTACCATAAGTATGAGTTTCAAGAACTCGCACCTACCTTATCATTCTCTACCTATCAAGTATATACATGAGAAAAGATTCACCTTCTCGTCATATACATCTTAATAGTTCGACCAATTCCAATGATTATCACTGAAATAAGCTAAGCAGTTGTTACACCAAGCACAAACCTCTGCCCATAACAAAGGTTTATACAACTCAGCTATCACATGAGTCCTCAATCGAAATTTACAAATTCTAAGTTTCTCTTTAATTAATACGAATTTTCTTTAATTCGTATGCTATCCTTCACAACTCAATCTGAGTTCTTCTTCCCGTACTACTTCATAGTACCTTTCATTTATAGCATTAGCTATAAATCATCCATCGTTTAACAACTCCTCTGTTACTATGATTCACTATGATCACGTTGTGATCTTCTTATCCTTCCCTCTACGATAATAGTCATAGGTACTCTTACCTAAGGTTTATAACCTATCAGCTCTGATACCAACTTGTAACTCCCCGAAATCCGATCTATCTTCACACCCGGATTTTGTGCGTCACTAGTACATCTTTCATCCAACATACATCATTATATACCGAAATATAACAACATACATTCTCAAAACCCAGGTTCTAAAAACCTTATAACCTCTTTCATTATAAATAATGATAATTACATTATTCATTTCATCTTACAAGAGTGATTTTTATCCGCCACCAAGGATACATAACAGTTCATTAAACTAGTCTATAGTTTAATTTAATCTTTCTACATTACAAGTCTTCACTTGATCTTCTCGCTCATTCACATTCTGAATGGCACTTCATCTGGATACCGTCAGCTTGATCTTTACGGGATCCTTAAGTTCTTCTAACATCGTTCGCTGAAAATATTTTTCATTTAAAGAAAGTGTGAGCATTCAATTGCCCAGCAAGTCACAATAGTTGAACAAACAACTTCAAGAATTCAGGCCTTCCTTTAGAACTTCGATAACCGAACAAAGGTTATGAAGCAGCTTGAATAATAGGAATAATCTTGATTCCTACCATTTTAAAACAATATTCACTTTCCCTTTGAAATACTTTCATTCGTCTACCTTTTTCATACACATTCTGTCTGGCTAGAAGCATTAGCACAGACTTAACAATAACGGTTCATGTATAAACAGAGCATACTTGTATTGAATATCCCAATCACGGAACAGTTTATATCATAGAAACACCGAAGTGTTCACATTGAGGCTCAAGGCCTCATACGTTCTACCACCTTGCACAAATATTGCACATTCGCATATAGACAGAACTTCTCAACTTCAACATCTGAGAAGTTTAAGAAATTAACATTCGTTTAGAATATGAATGAAGTTAGGAAACTTACCTTACACACAGCTACAACTTACGCCGAACTGCTCATTATAATTCATATGTAGCACATCAGGAAAATAACACATACACCAATTAGCCATGTATATTTTACTTACGCATTAGTTTACTTAATTTTACTTTTTAGGGTTCGCGTTCTTGTAATATAAATTTACGCGACAACTTTTATTACCGGTTTACGGCTTCATGACATACAGAGATGTCTTACTCCAAACGTTCATCAGCTTTGATGATTTACATTCTTATCTTCTTCTTATAACTTCTATAGGACTCAGTACACATCGCTTCTCTACTAGTAGTCCATATGGTACTCTGAGTGGTTTCCCACAAACAACCAACAAACAAGTTCCCGTCTTATCTACACTGCCATCACAGTGAGTTAGATCAGTTGCCAATTTCGTATATGCCTTCACTCTCTGAAGGAATTGTTTAGCCCAGCTCCCATATGTCAACCATCAAAGGTTATGATTGTAACACAAACTAACTTATCGTAACTTATCCGAACCATTAACTATAACGTTCGTTAAGTCAATTTCTTATTCCTTATGACTTTCTGGCAACTAAATGTCATACCTCAGGATTCATTCTCTATCCGACTCACATTCGGCTTTCATTAATCTTATTACCGTTCGTTGCAGCTTCCTCGATAATTTATATCTTACTTACTACTTTCATCAATGTCTAAGTCATATAACCAGGGTATACTTAGAACGTTCGTCCGACACGAATACAATTCACGAGGATCGTTTACGTATTTAACGTTCACGTTGCTCATCTCTTAATATCTCATTCAACCTTTACTCATGGTTTTAATCGCTTTGAATTGTTATCCATCCCATGAACCCCATGTTCATAATTCTTTCTTAATGTCAAAGCCATACCGTTCGTTGTATGCTAAGACCGATCGTTCATCACAACAGCGTTGCGTTCACAGCGTCTATACGCTTTACACTTATCTCTCATTACCTCAACATAACACCAAAATATTATTCACCACCCTCATCACTTAACCTCTAAGGAACCACAACCATAACAATCCCCCACGCTCGTTTATCGCGACTCCGGTCCCCGGATATCGGTTCCGGAACCCGCGTTCACATTCTTTGTCTTTTAATCTCGCTTAACCTTTACGTTCAACCTTTACTAAAGATTTAAAACACTTGAATAAGTGTTACATTTGATGAACTACATGTTCATCATCTTCCCTTACACTTCCCCACAGTAATTGAGCAATTAAAAGCTCATTACTGTGCCTTACCCTGCACCGGCGCAGCAGCGCCGGCTCCCTCCTTCTCATTCACACCGCGGCGCCACTCTGCAGTAGCTGATGGCCCAGCCCTCAATCTGCAGTGACACCTCACAAGGCTTGGCTGGCGCTGCGGCGTCAAGCTCAAAATTCCCAAAAATTTCCAAGTCTTGGAAATTGTATAAGACGCTTACTTCCCGCTTCCATAACTTCTTCGCTATAACTCGAAACGAGGTTTTTCCAAAGCCATTCTCTTCATTTTCTTACGTACTTCAATACCCCTCAGACAGAACATTATTTTGAATCCATTAATGTTCCATTCGATTGGCTTGATCTTCACCCTTCGTTTGTTTTACGTTTTTAACGATCTTCGTTCGTTCATCCATAATTCGGTCATCCGAACTCGGAACGTTCGTTCTTGAGTCCACGACTCACATTTTCTATGTTCTCTTACTTTCGTATGAAACCCTACATGTTTGGGTTCATTTACTAACTTTCAAATTCTCGTTCGTCTTTTACGAAATTTTCGCCATAACTCCGTCATAGCTAAGTTTTAATCTGTTTTTCATGAACGTTTCTACCGTTCCTAACCAAGTAATAAGTAAATAACTTATACGCAATGATTTTAAACTTGTCCATCAACAATAATTATCCTATGATGGTTTTAAATTTGTCCATCAACAACGTTCTTCGTGTTCTTGGCGTGTTCTTCGTGTTCTTCGTTCGTTCTTCGTTTTTAATCTATATTTTGATTATGATTTCACTTTTTCTTAGAATTTGATGTTATAAAACACCATTCCTTACTTATTTCACCTACTCATTCATTTAATCCACTCGGATCGTTCAAATTCATTACGAATATTATACTTCCTTAAGAAATTTATAACATAAACTTCAAATTCCTATTTCTTCATTTTCTTATGATTTCAACCAAATTAAATCATTCCTACATCATTTACTTCTTATTCTCATTAAGTTATGTTATCAACATATAAAACTTAAAGAGAAATTAAATTCGACTAGGTTTTAGGTTACCTCTCTTCTTTATTTTTCTTACGCTAGACAAAGCCAGCGATTCGCAAGCTTTTCTATTTCACGATCAACTTTGATTCGATCATTCATACTCATTCTCTTCCTCTTCTATCTTCTCCAAGCTCTCAAGCTCTCTCTCTCTCTCTCTCTCTTTCTCTCATGTTATAGGATTTTCAAAATCCCATTTAAATGAAAGTTAGCTTCCTATTTATAAAAAACCAAGGCTAGGGGCGTTTTAGTCATTTTGCCCCCAAACCTCCTTACTATTCAAGTCTTAAGCACTGAGTTTACTTGGCCTCCACATTTACTTAGTCATTAAGTCTACTTGGTCATTATATAACTTATCTCTTGCTTATCCATTAAGTATAAGCACTTTACTTAGCTATTAAGTTTACTTAGTCATCACATAACTTATCTCTAACTTAGCCTTTAAGTTTACTTAGTCATCACATAACTTATCTCTTACTTAGCCCTTAAGTTTACTTGTTCATATCTTCGTATATAGTTCGTACGATATTCGTATTATACGTCGCAATAATCTTCTTACTATACTCGTATAATAACTAGTATCATACTCGTATTTCTCACGCATAATAACCCTAATGATTATATGTAATCATTAAATACTCGAAACTTACTTTTCCTAACCCTTAGGTTTTAAGTCCGCAGGCGAAAACTTCGGTTTTGCCATAACTGAAATATTATTGAATATTCCATTACGTCTTAGAATTCTATCATTACGCGTTTCTCAGAAATTCAAAATAAATCTTCGAGCAGAAACGGATGAATAGTGCCTATTTCGTCTTTTTCCCCGAAAATATTTTTGTTCTCGGAAATTTTTTATTTTTGTCTTGAAAATTCTTACTCGTTCAATCTAGCTCGTAGCCAGAATCCTCACGATTTATAATCATCGTAGGTTATAGAACGATTAATAAACACATAGCACCGAATAGTATAAATAAAAATTCATTTTATTAATAACTAATTCTTTAAACTTAAATTCTGGAAAATCCGAATTTTTGGGCCGTCACAGCAGCCTCACTTACAGCTATGTACTCTGCCTCTGTCACTGAATCAATACCTGTTTGCTATTTGGAACATTTCCAACTCACTGCAACACCATTCAAGGTAAACATATACCCCGAAACAGATTTACTGTTATCTTGGTTCGTTTGAAAACTTAAGTATGTGAAGCCCTCTAATTTCAATTCAGACCCACCGTAGACAAGAAACACATCCTTAGTTCTTCTTAAGTACTTTAGGATATTTTTCACTGCCTTTCGGTATTCTTATCCTGGATTCAACTGATATCTACTTGTCTTACTAAGTGCATGAGCGACATCCGGTCTAGTACATATCATACCGTATATGATAGATCATATTGCTGAAGCATAAGAAATCTTACTCATACGGTCTCTCTTCTCAGGTGTCTTTGGGGCCTGATTCTTGGAGAGATGTAATCCATGACTCATCGGTATGAGACCTCTCTTGGAATCTTCCATGCTAAACCTCTTTAGCATCAAGTCAATGTACATTCCTTGGGATAAGCCAAGCATCCTTTTATATCTATCTCTATAGATTTTTATCCCCAAAATATAGGATGCTTCTCCCAAGTCCTTTATGGAGAAGTGTTTAGATAACCAGATTTTAATCGATTATAGCATAAGAATATCATTCCCTATAAGTAATATATCATCAATATATAATACAAGGAATGAAACAGCGCTCCCACTAACCTTCTTGTACACAAATGGTTCATCCTCATTTTTGATAAAATCAAACTCTTTGATTGTCTCATCAAAACGCATATTCCATCTACGAGAAGCTCACTTCAATCCGTAAATGGATCGTTGTAGCTTATAGACTTGATTTGTTCTAACTGTTGAAATAAATCTCTCTAGTTGTGTCATATACACATCCTCCTCAAGGTTCCCATTGAGGAATGTCGTTTTCACGTCCATCTGCCAAATTTCGTAGCCGTGGTAAGCTGCAATCGCAAGCAAAATCCGAATGGACTTGAGCATCGCTACTGGTGAGAAGGTTTCACTATAGCCAACTCCTTACCTTTGTTTGAAACCTTTTGCGACCAGTCAGACCTTATAGGTCTCTACCTTGCCATCTGCTCCAGTCTTTTTCTTTTAAAGACCTATTTACACTCAATAGGCTTAATGCCTTTAGGTGGTGAAACCAAAGTCCATACTTGATTTTCATACATGGAGTCCATCTCGGATTTCATGGCTTCTTGCCACTTTTCTGAGTCTTTACTACTCATAGATTGTTCATAATTCAATGGATTATCATCATCATCTATGATGCATACCTCATCGTTATCCTCTATGATGAATCCATACCTATTAGGTATCTTTGGTACTCTTTCAGATTTATGAATAGGGTGTGTTATAATAGGTTCTTCCACTTGGTTAGGTACCTGACTTTGATCCGTAGTATTTTGTGGTTCTTTAACTTCTTGAAGATATATCTTACTCCCACTGAGCCCTTCAAGGATAAACTCCTTTTCTAAGAAGGCAGCATGTTTTGCAACAAACACCTTTTGATCAGTTGGATGACAGAAATAATACTCTGATGTTTCTTTAGGGTATCCCACAAATCTACACTTGTCGGATCTAGTCTATAGCTTATCATTTCAAACTTTTTGACATAAGCTGGACAACCCCAAGTCTTAATGTAATAACCCGATATTTTCTATATAAATAAATCAGAAATTTTACATATAATTTTTTTTTATTTTAAAGGTGGGAATATGTGTAAGACCCCAACTTATTAATGAATAAAATCAAATTTTCTCTAAATATTATTGTGAATAATAAGGGGTTAATTTGATATAATACTTTGGTTATGGGTGAAATGTGCAAATTTTGCAAAATAAGCAAGTGGTTATAAAATATTTATTTTTGGTCGGTGAATATTCGGTTGGTCGTGGAATATTCTTGCTGTCGGGGAATATTCGTACGACGACGCAGCCTTGTGTGGGCCCCATAACGGAAAGCGATTGGATGAAGAAAACGACAAGTATAAGTTGTTTATAAATAACGGCGTAGTTGTTACCGTTAATACTGTTGGAATACCCGGTGGTTAAAATACAGTAGCACACGGTATTGCACCAATTATTGATTCTTACGTAAGAAGGCACTACTCAATAATTGTTACAGTAGTTATTATTCAATATTTTATTTTATTGATTCAATAATTGCTGCGTTGATATTTTATATTATTGTTGTTTCAATAATTGTTGCTGCACAGTATTTTCATTTATCAGATCAATAATTCATATTATTTGAATAATATTATTAGATAACATTATTGGCAATGTCTAGAAAGTTCTGTCTAAGGAGAGGTTTGGTCATCTAATTGCGCGCCAGTAAGGAGAAATCCTTATTGGAAAGCCCCCTCTTTCCTGGGAACGGCCTGGTTGTCATAAATGTGATTCTGTAATATTATTTGTGAATAATTAATTATTGATTCATATGATAAGGAAATATTTATTTTATGTGGATATAAATGAGGGATATATTTTTGTGGTTAAAAATGAAGGAGTTAATGTTGAGGTGTTTTATCAGTATTTTTATCGGAATGGAGGTATTAAAAAATCAAATCAGGGTTTTTGAGAAATATTGCGGGTGTTATAATTTTTAATCCGACCGTTGGATCGTGGTAATTTTTGGATATGTTATACATATATAAGTTGAGTATATGTCCACAAATTTTGAACCGTTAAAAATGAACGTATGATTTATTATGAATTTTACAAGATGACTGGTTCAGAAATTGTTGAATTTTCGGAGTTTATCATTTTGGTGGAAAATTCTAGAATTGGTGGGCCCCACTTGTGGTTGGTGAAGAAATGTGCTGAATTATATTTCAAATGTGGTAGGTGGGAATAGTAGCAGGTAAAGCCATCAGGTTGCAGGTCAAACCTACCAAAATTTTCCTATAAATAGAGGGCTAAGTTAGAATTGAAAATCACACCAGAAACAAGTTTTCTCTCTTTCTCTCTCTAGATTATTGAGTGTATTTTGTGAGTATTTAGATACTTTGAGAGTTTCTATTCATCAGAGCAAGTTTCTTTCAGCCTTATACCGGTATTCCGACCAGAAGTACTGATATTTTGAGGTAAGGGATATTATTTTCTTCTTAAATGATATTATTTTCTTCAATATCATTATGCTGAAATATTGATATGAGTTTTTATCAAATTTGGAACTTTTTGTGTCGGGGGTTACTATTCACGTATACGGCACTATTCACGTATACGGTACTATTCACGAATACGGCACTATTCACCGAAAAATAAAATTTTCCCTTTTTGTCCAAGATGTCTATTATGGTTACTATCTTTGATTGTATCCATGTTTTAATCTTTATTTTTGAATTCTGCTTCACAATTGATTATTATGAAGTATTATTGATCTTGGATAAACTGTTATACGGATCCCTACTATTTGTCCTTCTGTCTCATTGGATTCGTTCTCTTTAAGATATTTTTCATCATCCTCAGTCCTAAATGATGATATTAATGAATATCTTTGGCCTGTAGTGCAAAGATGTATGATTACTTGATGAATATCTTTGGCCTGTAGTGCAAAGATGTATGATTACTTGATGAATATCTTTGGCCTGTAGTGCAAAGATGTATGATTACTTGATGAATATCTTTGGCCTGTAGTGCAAAGATGAACAGGTGTTGAGATGAACATGACTGACGGGTGATACAAATGAATATCTTTGGCCTGTAGTGCAAAGATGAATATTTGGTTAAAGATGATTATTAATTGATGTTACAGGGATAAAATATTGATGATGGACTTTTAAATCTTAGAAGATAGTAGAATTCTTTCTCTACTTGACTCTTCTAATGGTTTGTTGTTTCCGCTGCAGTTGTTGATCTAAAACTTGTTGTCGATTATATTTTATCAGATTTTTCCCTGTTGAAGACTAACGATAATTTGTTGTATATTATCTTAGTCATAATATTCTTTACTGGGCTAGTTGAGCTCACCCTTTTCCTTTTTGTTCCATTTTTCTTCTCAGGAGGTGAGAACATAGCAGGATCTAGTCGGGGTATGGAGTAATGGTTCTAGAAAGATGTATTAGCAGTCCTCACTATTTCTGTAAAATAGTGTTTGAATAATTGTAATGAGGATTTATTTGAGTGTGGATATTGTCTAGAAGACAATATTTGTATTTAAACTCACAGTATGTGTTGTCGTATTTTGCACGACATTTGTATTATTGAAGTTATAGTTTGCTTTCTGTACCATGTATTTGGCGACTCAGAATGGGTGTTGTATACCTATTTTGGGGGCGTCACAGTTGGTATCAGAGCTTAGGGATATGATCCCTGGCTGAGATGTGAGACAAGAACTAGGAGGGGAGAGACGGGGAATTCCTTCACTAGTATGACTTGACTAAGTTTATTTGGTGTTTATTTGGTCGGTCAGAGTATAGGGATAATATATGACATGACTATTAACCCTTGTTTTATGACAGTATTTAAGAATGGCAGCTGAGAACGTTAATAATGGAGTAAATCAGACCGTGGAGACACCTTTGATCACTACCCAGGGGAACGTGCAACAGGAAGACAATATTCCTCCTGTAAACAACGTTACCGAGCAAACGATGAATGATGGAATGTTTAGGAGCTTTTTGCAGTTCATGCAAAATCAGACGAGGGAGACTCGTGCGCAGAATACGGGTGGAAATGATAACAACGCCCGGTTTGTCACAGCTAAGCAGTTCAAAGAATTGGGACCACCAGAATTTAAGGGAAAGCCGGATCCGATCATGGCGGAAACGTGGGTCAAGCAAATTACCAAGATATTCGATGTCTTGGGATGCACGGAGGAACAGAAGGTTCCATTCGCCACTTTTATGTTCCGCGGTGAGGCAGACTACTGGTGGGAGTCTGTGAAGCGTACCCAGCCTGACGCACTCAACATGTCCTGGGAAACATTTCAAAAACTGTTCAATGACAAGTACTTTCCAGAAAGTATTCGTCATATGAAGGAGGTGGAGTTTATCAGACTGGAACAAAATAACATGACGGTGTCCCAGTACGAGGCGAAGTTTGCAGAGTTATCCAGGTTTGCATCTCATTTGGTCGAAAATGAGGAACGAATGACAAGGATGTTTCTGAGAGGTCTAAAACCCGAGATTCGACAATATCTTATCTCTCATAAATTTTCTTTATATTCAGATGTTGTAAACAGGGCTCAATTATTAGAGCGAGATAATGAGTATGTTCAACCGAGGGACCACAACCAGGGTCATACTGGTGGCGGCAGTCATCGAAGCAATGACAACCAGAGGGAAGGAAAGCATTCGGACAAAAGCGGTAACCACTCGGGTGGTCACCGTGGCCATGATAATAGGAGAGGTGAGTCAAGTGAAAATTTCAAGAAGAGAAGATTTAACGATGACAGGAAGACGTCGATAGCAGCACCAGCACCAGGAACAAATTCTAGGGGAGGAGAACGACCGCCAGTTAGATGTTACAGATGCGGAGAGGAGGGACATATAAGTCCAAACTGCCCACAGCAGTTCAAGGTATGTTATAACTGTGGAAAGGAGGGTCATATAGCTCGAGAGTGTTCTGTAGTAAAACCAAGTTCAGCGGGGATGGTGACTCCAAAAGTTGTCCCGGATAAGTCAAAGTCAACGGTTCCTGGAAGAGCATTTTTCGTGACTGGTCAGAATGCGAGGAACCCGAACGAAATTAGCACGGGTTAGTTAATTATAAATTTTTGCGAAGTTTATACCTTATTAGATACCGGTTCTACCCATTCTTTTATCTCTCCTGCTTGTGCTCAACGTTTAAACTTGATTCCGGAGAAGTTAAACTTTGACCTATCTGTGGAAACTCCGTTAGGAGAAACTTTCATCACATCCACTATTTATAAATCTTGTTTGATCCAAGTTGGCACCATCACATTACCTGTTGACCTTATCTCTTTAAAGATACTTGCTTTTGATGTGATTTTAGGAATCGATTGGTTAACTACTCATCATGCCAAATTGATTGCTTTTGTAAGGTTGTTAGTTTTCATATTCCTAAGCAACCTGTTATTCAAATTCAAGCAACCAAACCATTGAAGTCAAACTCTTTCATATCAAGCCGTAAAGTCATTCGTTTATTGAAAAACGGATGTCAAGCTTTCTTAGCTATGTTATGAACTTGAACAAAAATACGTTAGATGTGAATGATATTTCTATTGTTAGTAAAATTTTGACGTATTTCCTGAAGAATTTCCTGGCTTAACCCAGAGCGTGATATTGAATTTTTGTATTGATCTTCAACCCGATACAAAACTCATTTCTAAAATCTTATATCGAATGACTCCTATTGAACTTCGGGAGTTAAAAACCTAACTATAGAAGTTGATAACCGAGCCTTTATCTGGTGACTTCCTTTATGGAATGCACTGAATTCAGACTCTCCGTAGGGGACGCCATATTCGTGCGGTAGTAAACTGATAGGTGTCATTGTGACGTGCTATCGAAGGTTGGGATATGAGTCACAGTTGAGAGCAATCTAAGTAGGTAATCGAAGTACGTAGCTTTCTAGGCTTAGCTGGTTATTATCGGAGATTTGTGGAAGGATTTTCTCGAATCGCTACTCCGTTAACTCAGCTGACTCGGAAAGATACAAAATTCGTATGGAGTGAGGAATGCGAGAAGAGTTTCCAAGAACTCAAGAGGAGACTCATTTCGGCACCTGTTTTGACAATACCATCTGGTTCGGATGGATTTGTTATCTACAGCGATGCTTCAGGCAAAGGGTTAGGATGTGTTCTCATGCAACATGGGAAAGTCATAGCCTATGCCTCACGACAACTCAAAGAATATGAGAGGAATTATCCTACTCATGATTTGGAGTTGGCAGCAGTCGTTTTTGCGTTGAAAATCTGGAGACACTACCTGTATGGGGAGAAAGTGGAGATCTATACAGATCATAAAAGCCTCAAATATTTCTTCACCCAAAAAGAACTCAACATGCGGCAACGACGTTGGCTTGAGCTGTTGAAAGATTACGATCATACCATCCAATATCATCCTGGAAAAGCGAACGTAGTAGCTGACGCATTGAGTAGAAGATTATACGCGGGTACGAGTGCAATGTTGTTAACACAAAGACCCATTTTGTATGACTTGCAAAGGATGGAGATAGAGATGAAGGCTCCAAGTACCCACATGATGATATCAAATATACGAGTAGAACCGACTTTAATCGATAAAGTTAAAGCTGCTCAAGCTACGGACATGGAGCTGATGCGTATGAAGAAGAAAGTGCAAGAAGGTGCTATTCCAGAAGCAAGAATCGATGAAGAAGGAATACTTCGAGTCAACTCCAGACTTTGTGTTCCTAACAATTTTGACTTGAAGCATAGAATAATGATGGAGGCACACAACACACCGTTTGCAATCCATCCTGGGAGTACCAAAATGTATCACGATCTTCGACATACATTTTGGTGGAGCAATATGAAAAGAGAAATCGCGGAGTTTATCTCGAGGTGTTTAACTTGTCAACGTGTAAAAGCGGAGCATCAAGTACCAAAGGGTCCATTGCAACCACTTGAGATTCTGAAATGGAAGTGGGAACACATTACTATGGATTTTGTTACGGGTCTTCCCAAGGTTTCTCAAGGCATAGATGCGATTTGGGTTATTGTTGATAGATTAACCAAGTCCGCTCATTTCTTGCCGATACGTGAGACTTATTCCCTTGAACGTCTTGCTAGTATGTACGTGAACGAGATTGTGAGATTGCATGGCATACCAGTATCCATAGTTTCGGATCGTGACCCAAGATTCACTTCACGATTTTGGGTTAGCTTGCAGAAAGCTATGGGCACAGATTTACGATTCAGTTCAGCATACCATCCTCAAACGGACGGACAATCAGAGAGGACTATTCAAACTCTTGAAGATCTATTAAGACTTTGTGTCTTAGATCTCAAAGGGAGTTGGGATAAGTACCTACCATTGGTGGAATTCTCCTACAACAACAGTTATCAGGCGAGCATAGGTATGGCTCCATTTGAGGCGTTGTATGGAAGAAAATGTCGTTCTCCAGTATGCTGGGACGAGGTGGGTGAAGCAACATTGTTGGGACCAGAATTGGTACGCATTACTACAGAGAAGATCCAAACGATTCGACAACGTATACAAACGGCACAGGATCGACAAAAGAGTTATGCGGATCTTCATCGGAAGGACGTGGAATTTAATATTGGGGATCATGTATTGTTACGTGTTGCACCATGGAAGGGAGTTACAAGATTTGGGAAGAGAGGAAAGCTCAATCCAAGATTTGTTGGTCCATTTGAGATTCTTGAGCGAATAGGAAATGTGGCATATAGACTCGCATTACCTCCAAGCATGTCTCGTGTTCATAATATTTTTCACATATCTATGCTTCGTAAATATGTTAAAGACCCGAACCACATTATTGAGTTAGAACCAGACGAGATAGCTGAAGATTTAACGTACGAGGAGGTACCTGTTAAGATCTTGGATAGGAAAGAGCATGTCCTACGCACGAAGGTTATACCACAAGTTAAGGTTTTGTGGAGAAAACATGCTATTGAAGAAATGACCTGGGAGTTGGAATCAGAAATGAAAGCGAGGTATCCTCACCTTTTTGAAACATCAGGTACGTACGTCAATTTCGAGGACGAAATTTCATAAGGAGGGGAGGTTGTAAGACCCCAACTTATTAATGAATAAAATCAAATTTTCTCTAAATATTATTGTGAATAATAAGGGGTTAATTTGATATAATACTTTGGTTATGGGTGAAATGTGCAAATTTTGCAAAATAAGCAAGTGGTTATAAAATATTTATTTTTGGTCGGTGAATATTCGGTTGGTCGTGGAATATTCTTGCTGTCGGGGAATATTCGTACGACGACGCAGCCTTGTGTGGGCCCCATAACGGAAAGCGATTGGATGAAGAAAACGACAAGTATAAGTTGTTTATAAATAACGGCGTAGTTGTTACCGTTAATACTGTTGGAATACCCGGTGGTTAAAATACAGTAGCACACGGTATTGCACCAATTATTGATTCTTACGTAAGAAGGCACTACTCAATAATTGTTACAGTAGTTATTATTCAATATTTTATTTTATTGATTCAATAATTGCTGCGTTGATATTTTATATTATTGTTGTTTCAATAATTGTTGCTGCACAGTATTTTCATTTATCAGATCAATAATTCATATTATTTGAATAATATTATTAGATAACATTATTGGCAATGTCTAGAAAGTTCTGTCTAAGGAGAGGTTTGGTCATCTAATTACGCGCCAGTAAGGAGAAATTCTTATTGGAAAGCCCCCTCTTTCCTGGGAACGGCCTGGGTGTCATAAATGTGATTCTGTAATATTATTTGTGAATAATTAATTATTGATTCATATGATAAGGAAATATTTA
The DNA here is from genome assembly GCA_016801055.1 of Panax notoginseng. Taxonomy (NCBI): domain Eukaryota; kingdom Viridiplantae; phylum Streptophyta; class Magnoliopsida; order Apiales; family Araliaceae; genus Panax; species Panax notoginseng. Next base: position 120,510,210 of record CM029019.1, read on the forward strand.
TTTTATGTGGATATAAATGAGGGATATATTTTTGTGGTTAAAAATGAAGGAGTTAATGTTGAGGTGTTTTATCAGTATTTTTATCGGAATGGAGGTATTAAAAAATCAAATCAGGGTTTTTGAGAAATATTGCGGGTGTTATAATTTTTAATCCGACCGTTGGATCGTGGTAATTTTTGGATATGTTATACATATATAAGTTGAGTATATGTCCACAAATTTTGAACCGTTAAAAATGAACGTATGATTTATTATGAATTTTACAAGATGACTGGTTCAGAAATTGTTGAATTTTCGGAGTTTATCATTTTGGTAGAAAATTCTAGAATTGGTGGGCCCCACTTGTGGTTGGTGAAGAAATGTGCTGAATTATATTTCAAATGTGGTAGGTGGGAATAGTAGCAGGTAAAGCCATCAGGTTGCAGGTCAAACCTACCAAAATTTTCCTATAAATAGAGGGCTAAGTTAGAATTGAAAATCACACCAGAAACAAGTTTTCTCTCTTTCTCTCTCTAGATTATTGAGTGTATTTTGTGAGTATTTAGATACTTTGAGAGTTTCTATTCATCAGAGCAAGTTTCTTTCAGCCTTATACCGGTATTCTGACCAGAAGTACTGATATTTTGAGGTAAGGGATATTATTTTCTTCTTAAATGATATTATTTTCTTCAATATCATTATGCTGAAATATTGATATGAGTTTTTATCAAATTTGGAACTTTTTGTGTCGGGGGTTACTATTCACGTATACGGCACTATTCACGTATACGGTACTATTCACGAATACGGCACTATTCACCGAAAAATAAAATTTTCCTTTTTTGTCCAAGATGTCTATTATGGTTACTATCTTTGATTGTATCCATGTTTTAATCTTTATTTTTGAATTCTGCTTCACAATTGATTATTATGAAGTATTATTGATCTTGGATAAACTGTTATACGGATCCCTACTATTTGTCCTTCTGTCTCATTGGATTCGTTCTCTTTAAGATATTTTTCATCATCCTCAGTCCTAAATGATGATATTAATGAATATCTTTGGCCTGTAGTGCAAAGATGTATGATTACTTGATGAATATCTTTGGCCTGTAGTGCAAAGATGTATGATTACTTGATGAATATCTTTGGCCTGTAGTGCAAAGATGTATGATTACTTGATGAATATCTTTGGCCTGTAGTGCAAAGATGAACAGGTGTTGAGATGAACATGACTGACGGGTGATACAAATGAATATCTTTGGCCTGTAGTGCAAAGATGAATATTTGGTTAAAGATGATTATTAATTGATGTTACAGGGATAAAATATTGATGATGGACTTTTAAATCTTAGAAGATAGTAGAATTCTTTCTCTACTTGACTCTTCTAATGGTTTGTTGTTTCCGCTGCAGTTGTTGATCTAAAACTTGTTGTCGATTATATTTTATCAGATTTTTCCCTGTTGAAGACTAACGATAATTTGTTGTATATTATCTTAGTCATAATATTCTTTACTGGGCTAGTTGAGCTCACCCTTTTCCTTTTTGTTCCATTTTCTTCTCAGGAGGTGAGAACATAGCAGGATCTAGTCGGGGTATGGAGTAATGGTTCTAGAAAGATGTATTAGCAGTCCTCACTATTTCTGTAAAATAGTGTTTGAATAATTGTAATGAGGATTTATTTGAGTGTGGATATTGTCTAGAAGACAATATTTGTATTTAAACTCACAGTATGTGTTGTCGTATTTTGCACGACATTTGTATTATTGAAGTTATAGTTTGCTTTCTGTACCATGTATTTGGCGACTCAGAATGGGTGTTGTATACCTATTTTGGGGGCGTCACAATATGTGCCAAGTAATGTGTATGTATATATGTGATAAATAAAATTTATTTATTATATGAATAATTTCAAATAATTTTATTTTAGAATTATTGATCATTATAAAGTATATTCTTATAATAATTAATTTTATAGTAGAAATGTCTTTATTATTTATTTTGTATGAAAATATGATTTTTATATTATTTAAATAATATATGAAATGATTATTGAAATTATTATAATTACTATTTTATTATATGAATTTTAGTTTAGATTATTAAGTTAATTATTTTAACTTAATTAATAATGCTATATATGAAAGATAATTCAGATATGGAATCCAAACCTTAATTTTGGATTTTGAGCTATGAATGAGAATAATAATATTATATTAAATATAATATTGTTTTTCAGTGTTATAAATATATACCGTATGTGTTGGTCAATTATGGCGTATAATGTCATAACCCTAATATTAATTTGTTAAACCCTATTTTGAAACTCAAATGGGAGATTCAAGAATGGGTAGTAATTGTGTTATATGAATTATGTTGCATATTAATTATAGAATTTCTGTTAATTAGGAAAAACCCTAATTAATATTTGAAAATCCTAATTTAAATTTAGAAACCCTAATTTGCTAATTAGGAACCCTAATTGCTAAAATTATAAACCCTAATTATTATTTTAGTAAATTTAATTGTTAATTTGGGAACCCTAATGATATTAAGGAACACTAATTATTTAAAACCCTAATTTTAATTAGTGTGTTATAATTAAAATTTTATTAAACTTTAAACTTAATTTTTCAAACCCTACAAATTATTCGGGAAACCTTAAAGTTTAAAATCTAGTGATTAAACCCTAGATTCAAGTACCATGGACAAGAATACCATTAAAATTGCTAACCAAATGGCCATTATACCCTTTTTGTCCCATTCTTGAATTATTGCTAACTAAATCTTGCCAAATCTTGGCAAGTCATCAACCTAGTATAAGCTAGGGGCTAAGAAAACACCAGCTATCAGCCATTAATCATCCAAATACATTGCATACATGTTGTACATATAGATTAAGAGAGAGAAAAAGTTACATTCATGCTCATTTGCTCTCAACCCTCATCCAAGACTCTCTCTCTCCCTAAAACCTCCGAAATTCCCTTGCTAGATCAGTCACAAAACAAGCCCCACTATCACTTATATCAGATTAGAAGCTAAGAATCAAGAACTTGTTCAAAGAAAGGTAAAAACCTAATTTATAATCTGATCTTTAAGGCCATGTTAGATGTTATGATTTTATGTTAAAACATGTTGTTTGTAGTATATATTGATGATCTAGGTTGCTAGATGTTAGATCCATAACATGTAGAGGCTTGGATTTGAAGTTTCTAAAAAATTGGAAAAATTTTATATTATGTCTGACAAGCAAAAGTCAGAGGCTGTAGATCTCTCACTGTTAACGAGTTTGTGTGTTTTATGTTTTGGACTTGTAATTTTCCATGAGGACTTTGATCTGGAACTTGAATCAAGGTCTAGAACTCAAGATATGGGTGGTCAAACCCCGTTGACCGACCATGACTGGACAAAATCTAGGTAACCCAGATCTTGCCCAGAACGGTCTGACAAGAACTTTGGGGACTCTGATCTTACTGATTGTTGATGAAATTTTATAGTTGTTGCATCTAAGTTATAGTATGTTGTTTAAACTACATGTTTATGCTTTAAAGTCTCCTAAACATCAAGTAGGTTGAACAGAGTGGATGGTCAAACTAGCTGGGAAGATCACGAAAATGTTTTCTGGAATTTCCAGAAAATCAAGAACATGTGTTCTGACATGGGTTGACCGGCTTATAACTTCTTGTTGTGGTGTTGTTAAATGTATATTGTGTGATAGATTTGTTCACTTGCATATGGGCTACACACTGGACCCATTAGATCACTAAAACCTTTCATAAATCACAGGATGTAGAAGCCCAAATATAGTCAGTCGAACTGTTCTTCATTTCTGGGTAACCCAGAAAATGAAGAACAGCTCTGACAGCTTGTTCAAGGCCTTAGATCTTGCTATTTATTTATGTTTAGACTTGACTAGTGTTTAATATATGTTCTCGGTTAGTTTCTCTTCATAGCCCGACGTCTATACCACCCATAACATGAACAGATTTCATAATATAAGGCCATGAAAAGCGTTGACTGGCCATGACCAGATTTTCTGGGCAGCCCAGAAATATGATGAACACGTCTGACAGTGATTTCAAAGCTTTATATCTGGCTCATGTGTTATGATTTGACCCAGATATTGATTTACACTTGTAATATTACATCAATACTACAAGATCAAAGTTATAGCTAGCCCAGAAACACTTTACACAATGAATTAATCATGTTCAAAGTTGGTACATAGAAACTGTCTATGAAGGCTCAAGAACACATTACACTACACTTTCTGTCGCTAAAGGCTATAGCGACAAACTTTGTAATTTTAATTAATTTATTTTCCAAAAATCATTTATAAATAGAAATTTATTATTAAAAATTACAAAAATAGTTTTAAAAATTATTTTAAGTTATAAAAATTAACTTTTAAAAATTTGACATATTTTTCATAAATATTAATATTTATTTAGATATTATTGATATTTAATTTATTTAATAAATGTATTAAATAATTTGATTAAAAATAATTTTTATTATATTAAAAATTATTTTAAATGATACTAAAGTATTTTAAGTTATAAAATATAACTTTTAATATTTTAAGACCAATTTTATTAATTATTTTATATTAATGATATTAGATTCATTTAGTAATTATATTAAACAAATTAATTAAAAATAATTTTAATATTATAAAAATCATTTTAAATGAACATAACTAGTTTAAAAATATTTTAAGTTATAAAATATAACTTTTAATATTTAAAGGTAAATTTTATTAATAATTTAATATTAATGATTTTAGTTTTATTTAATAATTATACTAAACAAATAGTTTAAAAATAGTTTTATTGATTTAGAAATCATTTAAAAAGAAAATAAATGAATTAAAAATATTTTAAGTTATAATTAATTACTTTTAATATTTTGATAAATAATACTTTAATACTTAAATATTAATGATAAATTATTTAAAAATAATTTTAATTATTTTTAAAATTATTTAAGGATAATAAAAATGTTTTAAAAATATTTTGAGTAATTATAAATAACTTTAATATTTTGGCAAATGGTTTTATTAATAGTTTAATATTAATTAAATATTAATGATAATAGAATTAGTTAATATTTAAATCATTTAATAATGATTCCGATGTTTGAAAAATCATGATAAATTATAATAATTATTTAAAAATAATTACAGTTATTGAATTACTGAATGTTGTTTTAGACTCGATAATTACCCGGTAAAGCCGTCGGTACACATAAATATTTCAGAAATTGATCCGAACTTAGATAATTGGACTAGATACGTGTTTGTTTATGATTCAATGACTGCTAAACATATGTGATAATGTGATTATGTTATGTGCTAACTGGAAATAGCAGTACTATGCGATACGATATATTATTCTAATCAAACGAATGATCTTATTAATGATAGGTTTCAGTATAAAAGATAAAACTAAGTTACGTTATTATAAGCAGCTCATGCAAGTATCCTAACTTTGCATTTACTTTATGCAATGAAAATGAGTAAGAAAGTTTCAGAATCATATTATTGTGCCAGATTATTAACTTTATTGTTATTGATTATGTATCCAATTATTCATATTCATACAAGTTCTTAAATTATCCGATCATTGTTTATCAACACAGTATTAGTGCATAATCCAGATATTTATTCTGTTCGTTAGTTTCTAAATATAGTTATATAAGTGTCCCCACTTGGATAATCATTGTATTTAATCACATGTTGATACATACTTATTGATTTCGAGTATGTATACGTTGACTTAAAAGTCGTCTAAGCTATTTGATTTGGCTAGACATAAACTTAAAAATATTGTTGAGCAAGATAGAACTTTATTGTATCCAACCAGATTATTTTGGTTCGAATTTTCGACTAAGTATGAACATCCCGAACATGGGAAAACTTTTGTGCACCTAAGGTGGATAAGATGAACGATAATATCATTCCTGCATGTAGTATTGATCAATACAGGGCATAACGGGCTGATCACCCCGTGCCTGTAAGTTATGACAGTCTGCAGATGAATTTCTATATAACTTTTTGAAAACAGAAAATAATGTTCATAGTATGTTGACTGGTCTCCAGTTATAGTCAGTACATAGTTTCAAAAATTTTATATAGATGTGATATGTTGTTATTATTGGTTCAACTTACTTCACAATTGTTGATTCGTTGTAGAAGTGTCATTCAAAGAAAATATTTAATTTTTTCAGCTAATATATATTATTGTTATTACTTACTGGGCAATCAAATGCTCATTCTTGCTTTAAATTTAAATTTTTTTCAGCTAGGCATGATCAACCAGAGGGTTCAGGCAAGAATAAGGGAAAAGGAAAGCTGTTCGAATGAGTTTTATAATATTTTGTGTAATAGTTAAAGTTTATTAAGACAATGATATTTATTATCTATGATGTAATGAATGTTTAAAGGTCGCGTACCTGGGATTTAAACTCTGATATGTAAATTAAGTTTGATATTTAAATTATTGTTATTATTATTAGTATTATTCCGCTCATAAAAATGGTATCGTGAAGCACTAAGTTCGGGTTTCAAGTACCTAATTTGGGGGCGTCACACTTAACATGCTTAAGATTTGGTTTCCTCCATGTCCATAACTCATATGGAGTCTTAGGGACGGATTTGGTAGGTACCTTGTTAAGTAGGTATGCAGTCGATTCGAGGGCATAACCCCAAAAGGAAACTGGAAGATCGGTAAAGCTCATCATGGATTGAACCATGTCTAACAATGCTCGATTTCTCCTTTCAGATACACCAATGAGCTGTCGCGTCCCTGGTGGAGTCTATTATGAGATTATACCATTTTCATTGAGATAATTGAGAAACTCACCACTTAAGTATTTATCACCTCGATCCGATCGAAGAATCTTAATACTTTTGCCAATTTGTTTTTCTACTTCACTTCTGAACTCTTTGAATCTTTCAAATGATTCAGATTTGTATTTCATTAAATACACATATCCAAATCTTGAGTGATTATCAGTGAATATAATAAAATAAGAATACCCTCCTCATGCAATCATTGTCATAGGTCCACATACATCTGTGTGTCCCAATGCTAACAACTCTGTAACTCTTTCTCCTTTTCTACTAAAAGGAGATTTAGTCATTTTTCCCATGAGATAAGATTCACAAGTTGGATATGATTCATAATCTGATAGCTCTAAGAGCCCATATTTATGCAACTTGGATAATCTTGTTTCATTAATATGACCAAGTCTATAGTGCCACATAATGGTATAATTAACGTCATCTCTTTTTATTTTCTTAGTTTGTTCAATTTGAAGTATATTTTCATGCAAGTCAAGTATGTACAGTTCATTTCACAAATTACTAACACCATATAAAACATTATTATTATAAATAGAACAACTGTTGTTCTTTATTATAATGTCAAAACCATCCATACCTAATATAGAAATTGAAATAATGTTTCTAATGATATTCAGAACAAAATAATAATTATTTAAATTAATGAACTTGCCCGCAGGCAGTGATAAACAATAAGTCCCTAAAACTAATGCAACAACATTTGCTCCATTTCCCACTCGTAGGACGACCTCATCCTTGTTCAGCTTTCTACTTCTGACTAGTCCCTACATAGTATTACATATGTGAGAACCACAACTGGTATCCAATACCTAAGTAGATTTTTGACTTTCTAAAAAATTAATTTCAATCACAAACAAACCTTGATTAGGATTTGAAGCTTCTCCAAGCTTCTTCTGCTTTTACTCCGCAAGATAATCCTTGCAGTTCCTCTTCCAGTGACCCAGCTTGTTGCAATGGAAGCAAATTCCTTTACTAGCTGTATCAAGTTTCCTTTGATCCTTCACTTTCACCTTAGCCTTGGCCTTCTTGGATTTCTTCTTTTCAGAAGATACCATGGGCCTCTTCCTTTTCTTGGAAGAATCATCCACTATTAAGACATAGTCCTTCTTGGATGGGAAGTGAACTTCAATAGTTTTCAACATGTTAAGTAATTCAGGCAAGCTAACATCTAACTTATTCATGTGAGAATTCATAACAAATTGTGAGAAGGTGTCAGGGAGTGACTGCTAGACTAAATCTTGACTCAACTCCCCATCCATGACGAACCTAAGCTGTCCAAGACGTTCAATCAGATTGATCATTTTTAAAAAATGAGTCTCAACAGTAGTGCCCTCGGTCATCTGAGATCGGAAGAGCTCCTTAGATATTTCATATCTAGCAATCCTACTTTGCTCACAATACAGCTCTTGGAGGTGCAGTAGTATAGTAGGAGCGTCCATGGTTTCATGCCGACGCTGAAGCTCGTTACTCATGGATTCGAGAATGATGCATTGAGCCACATATGCATCATCTTGCCACTTCCTAAAAGTAGCAATCTCTTCCTCAGAGGCTGTTTCTACAACTTTTGCAGGGACACGCGGATTTAAGATATAAGAAATCTTTTCAACAGTGAGAACTATTCTCATATTCCTTAACTAGTCCGTGTAATTCGGTCCGATCAGTATGTTAGCATCAAGTATGCTACACAGTGAAATTAGTGAGTGACATTTTCAAATTTCTGCATGTGAAAAAATAATATTTTTAGCAAACATTCATTTAATTAATTTATTTTACCAAAATAAATTAGGTCTTATTTTATATTGGTATCTCCCACTATTTACTTCAAACTATATTACCTTCATATATATAGTTCGGCAAAATCTAATTAAAGTTTTTACTAGTGAGAATAAGGATCCTATTTCAAATATATATAGCCTTGTGGTGACACAACAAACTATATATATAAATAGGTAGAAAACTCTTTGTCAATTATATCATCATGTAACTCCTTGTCTTTTACCTCTTAGATTATTTTGATCAAGTGGTGGCACATCCGAATCAAAATTATCTAAGTTATGTCCAACCTAGCACTTCCATATATTCAAAAAAGAAAAATATTGTCCTTATGGTGACATTACAAAACAATATTGTTCAATTTTATTTATAAGCATCAAATGTGATAAATTAACATCTTAAATACTTAATACTTGCCTTATGGTGACACAAAAAACTCATATTAAATTTAATACTCTATTAATTTTATCATGCTAGAAGGCGACGTTCGATATTCCAAATATCTTTAAACGCTTAGGACTTAATATAAATTCTATGAGGGATTGTTATTAATTGTCTCATCTTGTTTAATGCGCGCGCGCACGCACACACACACACACACACACACACACATATATATATATATATAAATACTACCATGCAAATATAGAATACTATATTCTACCCGAATTAATTATGGACTTTTATTCTAGTTTGGTTCACTAGAGCCACCAAGTGAACCAAAAGGTCAAACTCTATGGTACAAGAATTAATATTTAAATATAACTATTATATTTAAACTCATGCTCCATTACAAACGGGTCTTCAAGCGCTCCTTGCTCCTTGATCTACAGTTCTTCGACAAATTCTAACTAATCATATTACATAAACTATTTAATTTAAATAGAAACATTGATCAACAGTTAAGGGGAAGTACATAGGAGAGATATAACTTACATCAAGAAAAAACCCAGAAAAGACGAGGTACACAGACACGATTTAATAAAACTCATTCATTCAAGCATCCATCCAAAATAAAATCCAATCATATTAGTCAATAGTACATAATCAATTCTATTTGTTATCATACATATCACCATATATATCAATAAATAAAACATTCATCTAATGAATAATAAAAATATATATATATATATATATATATATATATATATATATATATATATATATATATATATATATATTGATGTCGATTTAATGGATAAATTTTATTAGCATCAATTTTAATTTTGATTTAAAATAAACTCCTTTATTTAATTAATATGAAATTATATTCTAAATACAAAATAAACTACTTTATTTTAATTTAGAATTTTTGGAAAAACATGAAATCCAATTTTTAATTTAAATAAACCTTTTATTTTAATTAGAAATCTGATTTTATAAATAAAAACAATTTTTATTACTTTCTGGGTACCGGCGCTGCAGCACCCCAAATGAACTGGGTTTGGGCACTACAGCATTGGATTTGCCCGTTTTTAGAAACCCGATCCTGGCGATGTAGTGCCAGGTTTATACTGCGAAGAGGCGCTGCAGCGCCGGCTGACCAGATTTGAAAACCTACCGGCGCTGCAGCGCGCCGTTTACTATGTGAACAGGCGCTACAGCGCCAGTTCGTAGAAACTGTTTTTTCATTTTGCGAATTCTGTAGTTTTACTCCAAAAACTCAATTCTATGCTAACAATTATGCCCAGAAAATTGTACAAAACACATATCAATCATATATATCAAATCTAAACAATTAATAACTACATAAAGGTTTGGCTCTGATACTAATGTTAGGTTTTGCGAAAATCAAAGACGTAATTAAAATGCATAAAATAGCAGAAGCAAGACAAAATCAGAATTAAAAATTTTCACAAACCAATTACCCGGATCATCCTTTATGCATGTTATTAATTAAAACGAAGAATAAGAATATTTAGAATCATACCCTTGTAGATCCGAGCTTCCACATGTACGTGTTCAACTACTAGTTCTCCGTGATCTCCTTGAATCTCTAGGATGGATTCCTTTCCTTTGATCAATGTTAGCGACCCAAATGTTTGGCCTCTAGAGGTGATCCACCAAGAAATAAGAATTATTCAGGAAAGAGGGTGGGTGGCAGAACCCTAGTTTTCTATCTTTGTAGAAAAGGACTACTTTTCAACAATTGGAATTACGTCTCTCTTTTTGATATCTGATATAAGACTCCTCTTATATAGATATTAGTTAACGTTTCTAATATAATTAAAATAGGAATTTTATTTAATTAATTAAATTCTTTTAATTAATAAACTCCCTAATCTTATTAGAGATAATTAATTAAACTCTTGTAATTAATTTACTTCCTAATCTTATTAGGAATAAACGAGGGTACTTATATTAAATTAATTTCCAAACTTCTTTATATATTAAATTAATTTCCAAACTTCTTTAGAAATTAAAATAATAATAATTGTAATATCATTAATAAGACTCCTCTTATTAATTTATATTTAATATTTTCAAAATATTAAATAATAAATATTAAGCTATTTAATTTATTCTATCACCATAGATTAAATTAAATACACTTAGCATATTATTACGATTATGTCATTAACTTCTTAAATAATTATTATTCTTTTTATAGTGTGACCCTTTAGGTTCTCCATATTAAACCGGTTGTGAATAAATCAATTAGAACAATTCTAATCTTATTTAAATAAATGTATTAAACTATTTATTTATTTAAATAAATAATATTTATTCTACAATAATGATAAGCCTCCTTAGCGATCAACGACTTTTCAGATAATATAGATTTCATCATTAATCATTAAAGAACCTTTGAGTAAATAGTTACCGTACAATTCAATCCTTCCGCCATATAATATTCGAATTAAATATAAGACTTGGAATTACTGTCAAGCCTTATTTTATTTAATTATATATATTTTGATTCTAAAATGCACAACTCTGAATAAATGCAAATTAGAAACTACTTTCTAATTTCATTCCACCTTGGCCAAGGATTGCTGGGTTGTCATTTATTGAATCACATATGACATTTCTCTTCTTTTACTAGAAGTGGTAGATTCTTTATTGATCATTCATTATCTTCATATAAAACTTATTACATCCAAGCATACCCTTTGATATACCCTAAGGGTCTTAAGGAATAAGTCAAAGTGTACTTCATTATATACAAGATACTATAATGATATCAAGTCTAAGGATCACTTGTACTACTATCACTATAAGAATTCCTATTGACAGGCAAGTGAAACTCTATTAGGTATTCCTTAGCGAGCTACGTTCAGTGAACTTATTCTTCAATAAGCACCTACATACTTGCTTTAGTGTCTCCACACAAATAATCATAAGATCAACCATTCTTATCCAATAAGCAAGTAACGTTTGTACCAATCTATCCGTATTTATTAATCCCCTTTTAAGTAATCTATTGATTAGAAACATTTTAGTTTTTAATCTATCTAAGAATTTAGATCTTATTAGCATGATCTCATCATTATTGTAAAAGCATTGCTTAAAACTATGGGTTTATCACATATTATTAAAACATCACCATGTAGATAATCAAATGCTTTTAGTAAATAAATACTTTTATTAATAAATAAATAAGATTAATTACAAAGTATATGCTTTATCATCATACATGATTGGCTTGTATGCATTTTACTTTCACTTTGAAATGGAAGATTTGAGGGTTGTACAAATGTTTGGAAAGGGAATAATTCTTTCTTTGAATAGATAAGTTTTTATTTTGATTGCCCCTCTGAGTTTGACCTTGTAATACTAAGGATGCATCCTCGTCTTTCTTCTTATGAACTCTTCGAGGATTGTTCCCATAATTTCCAGCCTAAATATGCTCTGCCATGGCTTCTAAAGTAGTGAGGTCTTTAATCTTTTCAGACTCTAACCACATCTCAATCATTTCTCTATGTTTGATCATTTCTAAGAATGGTTTTCCTATGCCTGCTAAGACTCTCTCATAGAACGGAGCTTCTTGTATGTGGATGAAGGTCATTACCATCTCAGTTTTTATCATGGATGGAATAACTTGAGCCGCCAGACGTCTCCATCTTTGGGCATATTCTTTGAATGACTCAGTATTCTGCCTTTTGACTTTGGTAATTTGATATATGTCTGGAGCCATTTGTGACTGGAAGCCGTATTAATTTATGAAGGCATGGGCTAGCTCTTCCCAGCTATGGATTTTGGAATTGTCCAGTCAAGCATACCAGACTCTGGCCTCTCCAATCAGACTTTTTTAAAATAGTCGCATTCTCAATTTTTCATCCTCTGCATAGGATCCGAGTTCTCCAATGAACACTTTTAAATGAGTGTAAGGATCCCCAATCCATCATATTTCTCAAAATCCAGAATTTTGAACTTGTCTAGATACCGGGCGCTTAAAAAGGTGCAGAGATTTGAGTAGTTAACACTCCCATATGCTCTAGTCCCTTTAATTGATCGAATTATTTATTCCGTTTACTGGACTTTCTTCCTGATATCACCAGTATCTCGATCTTCTTTCAGATTTATGATTTTAGGGGTTTTATTGGTTTTCTCATTGTTTTGAGGTTCTAGAATCTATGGTTCCATTTTCTTGTCAGTACCCTGACTGCCACCTTATTCGGAGGACTTTAGTTGAGTGGGTATTTGTTTACCCTGAGTACTTTTGCTCTGTTCTCTTAAGAAGACAACCAATTCAGCTATTTGATTTCTGAGTCCCTCGAATTCTTCTCGAGACATGAAACCTGACCCATGTTGGGTGCTTTCTTCCATGTTGATGAGTAGGCTTTTAGCCTTCTTAGATTTAGATCTCATAATGGGACCAATCTTACCTACAGTAAAAGTAGGTAGTTTAGTCTTGATAAACCCGAGTAGTATGCATGCTTATGCAATGTGTCAGTTTTTAAGGTATCTTTAATGTTTTCCTGCAAAACAGACGTCAGTTGTTTTGATAACAGGATATCATGATAGGATTTGATATTTGACAATGAATTGATATTTATAATATTTAATAATTTACAACATTTACAGCATTTACATAGGACATGTGTTTATACATGACATGTATTGAAAGAGGAAAGGCATGCAGAGACATCCCTTCGCGTTTAGTTTATCAGAGGCTGACCTATCTTAGGTTACTCTCACGGGCTTTTTGGCATGGAGGTTCCCAGATCATCGCAATCTACTAGATGGAAAGTTAATCTGATCTTTTAAATGAAGCGGATCTGAGTGGTACCTTTCCTGAGCCTCACTTAGACTTAATCGCCACTGGAGTCCAGTAATCAGTGACCGACGGGTTATCCTCCTGGTGGAGGAATAACACAACATACATTCATCACGTCTCACCACATGCAAAATGATGACATTGTGCGAAGCATTAATATAAATTAATATAAAGCGTGGTAAATAAACATTCACATCCATTCAATGTAAAGATGTCATTTCACACACATTCACAAAGAAGAGAATCAAAAATATTAAAATGTGACTTAAGCTCTCTACTGTCCCCAGCAGAGTCGCCACCTGTCGACTCCGAAAAGATTTTCATCTCCCTTTCCTTTATGTTTTGTATGTGAATTTGTTTGATCTGAAGGGTGAGATTTTTAGGAAAAAGATCGACATATAATGTTGACGATTTGAAAAGATTTGATTTTAATGGTCTGAATTAGACATAGTTGCCAGTTGGTATGAGTTAAATGGTTGTACCAACTCAACTGAGTTTTGAAATATTTTGCAATATGGCCCAATATTGGACTCTGTTTAATTGGTCTGGAAACTGAGATTTATAGCGTTCGGGAGCTTGATTAAGCGGGAGGAAGGTGTTAGGAACCCCTCGGCTTCTGTGAAACATGGTTACCACGATTTTTGTTCCCTAATTTATGTGTATGTGTATGTGTGCATTGCAGTTGATTGGGCCTAAATACTTTATTTAGAAGTAGTACTATGCCTCTTTTGCACCTATATACAAATGGTTTGACTTGTATAAAAGTTCAATTTTAATACAAGGAATATAAAGTGATGTTTTGAAAACAGGTTTTCAAACCCTTATGCTCACATAATAATTGAGGCATTTGATACTTCCATTTTACTCCATATTCGGCTTGTTTTGATTTTTATTCTCGAGATGCGAAGCATCTTCGACAAAATAATATATATATATATATATATATATATATATATATATATATATATATATATATATATATATATATATATATAAGGGTCGGGGTCCTTATAGGCATGAAACCCATCAAAGTATGCCCGAGCACCACACATAATGTTTTCACTATTATGGGGACTGATGAGTGGGATTTATACTCGCGAATCGGATATTTTATGACTTAAATAGTTGTCTGTTCTCGTAGATTTTATATGTTTTTAGATGATTATAGTGTTATTGTACTTAATCGATGAATTACAGAGCTTTACAGGTGTTTTCTAGCAATCAGGGGCAAAAGGGCCATATTTCTTACACTCGCGCCGCGACGCCAATGCCAAGCCTATTGGCCGCGCCGCAGTGCCACCTCCTGGTCCAGCCTGATGTCACCATGGCACCGCAGCGCCAATGACCCTTCATGCGCACGTGGCGCCGCAGCGCCACCCTTAAGTCTAATGGTCGTGTCGCAGCACGACCTCTAGTGCCCAGGCAGAGACCAATTGATTTTGACCTAATCAGAGGCGTATATAACACAGGAAGCTTCTGCATTTCTATATATCTCAGAAGAGAGATCTCATAACACAGACTGGAGAACAGGATAGCTTAGCTTAAATTAGTTTTTCTCTGTAATTTCTCTTCCTTTCTTATGTCTGTAAATATAGATTAGGTAGATTAGGGAGAAGTCTGGCATATCCTTGGAGCGACACGAGTAGTGAGTGACACGGATTGGAAAGCTTGATTTGAGCAGAATACGTGGAGATTGAAGGGCTTTGACAGAGTTTCCTCTTATCCATTTGCTTTCTCTTATTTTGTAATCTATAAATGTTGTCTTTACTGCTACTTGTATTTGGTTTAATAATCATGAACTGAATATTTGCTCTAAGGTTATAATTATTATTTAAAGTGACTGACTTATCTCTTTGGTTGGCACCATATGATTTGGTTCAATATATTTGTGCTTTATGATTCTCGCTAAGACATTAGTGATAATTCTGGTAATCTGCATGAAATCGACAGAAGGAATGTAGATTTACACCTAAATATATTGACATGTGATTGTGGGTCTCGGCTGCATAAGTTGTGCGTAGAATAGACATATCTCTGTGCGCCACCTGTGACCTTATTGAGAACTTATGCTTAATTCCTTGTTATGATTAATTCGCATAGACATATGTAGGATTGCATCTAGCTTGGACGTTCTTTTCTGTTCTTTTCTTTTGGGTGGATCTGGAGAGGTTATGTTTGTGTATACCTCGACAGAGGTGCATAAGCAACTGTGTGTTCTCGGTTGACAAATTATCGTGACCATTAAGACCAAAGAGAGAATGGTAGCTAGTTTGATGAAACATAGCACGCCAGGTGTTCGACAGAATGCCTGTGTGGGGTGAAGTTGTGACCTTAGCTTGTAATTCCTTAGATTACCTTTCATTATCCATTTTCTTGCTTTGTTAATTAGTTAATTAGATTTATCACACTTCCATTTATTGCTGTTCGAATAAGACTTTACCGATGCATAGTCGATATTTGGTAAATATTAGTCATAGTTCCTCGTGGGTACGACACTCTTCTTATCACTGTATTACTTGTTAGACCGCGTATACTTGCGCGTGTTTAGTGATCGGTTTTTCGAGCCAACAGGGACCTTAAATCCGGATAACCGTTTGAAGGTCCTATATTTACAATTGCAAAAATTGTAGGCTAGATGTACAACTGGAAATGGTCCATCATGGGAACCAGATCTAGGTCCACCAGTTGGATCTTAGATCACATAGCTCCTAGGCTCATATGATATCACATAAATAGCCCGCATAACAAATATACTGAAATAAAATAGATATATTTACACTATACGTCGCAAAACAAAGGATTCATCAGTCAAATCCTTGCATGCATGTAACCAAAGCTTCCAGGTTCCTCTAGATACAGATCTAGGGCCGCGTGGTTGCTAAATATGTACAAAAACTAGAAAGAAAGCTAGATTTGTACTTAGCCAGCTTCCATGTTCAAGTTTTATAGCTTTTGAATCGGTCAAAAGCTAGATCTGGCTAGATCCAGTATAGATCTAGTCAATAAAACTCAAATATTGACTATTTACAAGAAATAAATTGTTAAAACTTCAGATCTAACGAATATCAACCGTTAAAAAACTATATAAAGCACTTATATGCGTATTAAAGCAAGCTAAGAAGCCAGATTTGGCGAAATCTTATAGTTAGGCACGAGAATGGCTATCGAACATCTTTTGGCGCCTTTAGGAATGATTTCCACCGGTTAAAACTTGATATATTGTAGTGTATATGTATAAAAGTGTTTACAAAGATTAAACGGAAGAAAACCTGTCTCTTGCTCTCAAATGACCTAATTTCTCTCTCCCATACCCTCTCTCTAATGTTTTTCATATAAATGAGCTAAGGGGATGGGGTATATATAGACCCGAATTTCCATGGGTCAACCCGCGATTTCTACGGGTCTACCTGCGACTAGGCCTAGTGAGTCCCATTATCTCGAAGTACGTGCACTCTGACCAATGCGTTGTCTACTTGAACCTTCATACCTTTAAATCTGGGAATTCGATGGAGGCGTGCTATACCTTTTCGGAATGCCCTTTTCGAGATCTACATAATGACATGGGATTAGACCTTTTCTGAATCTAGGAAGATGGGTCCATGACCTGATCTTTGAGTCTTCGCAGTCTGTCCTTTGAGCTGTCTTCTGCTGTTTTCACTCGGGATTGTTGTTATGGTTCCGCATGACCTTCTTCATGGTAATTTGATTTGATTTGATGTTGAGTTGGTAAAATTATTATTTTGACCTTTCGGATTGATTTTTGGGCTTGATGTGTTGCAGCTGTCTTTCCTCAGGGTTATCTCTGAAGTTTAATAATTGTTGACTTATGTCTATCCTCAGGTTGTCTCTAAAGTTGATTTGATGTTCCACGGGTCTATCTCCGGGGGTTTGGTTTGATAATTTCTCGAGGTTGTCTCCGAGGGTCTTGTTTGATGATTTCTTGGTGTTATTTTCGGGGACTAGTTTAATGCTTTCCCGAGGTTCTCTCGGAGGACTATTTTGATGGTTTCTCAGGGTTGTCTTCGGGGGTCTGGTTTAATTTTCTCCCGGGGTTGTCTTCGGGTACTGGTTTGATGGTTTCCCAAGGTTATCTTTGGGGACTAGTTAGATGATCTCCCGGGGTTGTCTCCAAAATACGATTCTGCCCTCCTGCATAGTTAGCAACAAGAATGCAAAATTTTGAGTGTCTATAGTCGAACCATTATCTATAATAATTAACCTTTGGGTATAGGTAGTTGGAACTCTTATCTCAATCTCCAATTTATTAAACTCTTTTATCAGTACCTCGTTGTTTTTTTTGTTTTTTTTACATTTAACCTTTCCTAATTCTTACGGCTTACATCATCTTGTACTTTTGTATAACCTTAAGCTTTACTATCTTCTCAATAAAATTTTGCTCCATAGTTCACCAATCAATTCATTCCTACAATTACATTAAACTCTCCTAACTACAAAGGAATAAAGTTTACTGAAATTTTATTTCTTTTAAGTGTTATACAATAATATTTATGTATTTAATAGAAACTATTTCTTTGTTAGTAATTTCTACCTTGAAAAGTAAATGTATGTCTTCACAGGGCTTTTTTTTAAAAACTTTTAGCAAAATTTATACAGATAAACGAATAAGTAGCACCCAATTAAAAAGAACACCTAAGTATTTACAACATTAAATTGGGATAATACCTGTCACCACGTCCTGTGCAGCAATAACATCCCTTACCGTCATGTTAAATGTTCTAGCGTTTGGACGACTTTGGCTAACAGCTCATGCTACTGCTGGCTTGGGGTTATTATTGAAGTTTTGGTTTCCCTCTATATTCAGATTTTTGGGTTTCGATAAAATTTAATAATGTGTCCCTCCATCCTGCAGTTGAAATATTTATTTTGTTTGGTCTTATTATTATTACTATTTTGTGGGCACATATTTGAGAAATGCCCACCTTCCCCATGAGTAATACATTTAGTCCCACTAAAATAACATACTCTGCCTTGATTTCTCCCACAAATTTGACAATGTTTATTCCTTTGACTAGTGTTATTTCCTCCCTTGTTAAAATTGTTGAAATTATTTCTCCCTTTCCTAGAGTTATTAGGCAAAGTGACCTCCTATTTCTTTTTGTTGTGGTTGTTGTTTTCGCTTGTGTTTCCTCTTCCCCTATTGTTATTCTTCTTCTACTGGTGAAATTTTTGTAAAACCTCTCCCCCTTTCTCAGCTATAATAGCTTTTTCTAGAATCTTTAAAAACATTTTGACTTAAAAAACTTATATCTTGCTTCGAATTTGTGATTTCAATCCCTCTTCGAGCCTTTGGGTGTTCCAAGCTTCAGAATCCACCTTATGTGGTGCAAATCTACCCAGCTCATTAAATTTGGCTATATACTAAGCTACAGTCATCTCTCCTTGTTTTAACTCCAAAAATTGTACCCCCATACGATCCTTCATTGAACCAAGAAAATAATGTTCAAAGAAAATTGTTTTAAATCTATCCCAGGAGATAATTCCCACCCCAGCCTGGGTTTTGTTTGCTTCCCACTAATGGTTAGCTTCATCTTTCAAAAAGAAGGTGGCAAAGTCCGTCTTTCGATTATCATTCACCTTGGTCACATTAAACACTTTCTCCATTTTAGTAATCCAAGTCTGAGCCTTTATTGGGTCATTGGTCCCCTTAAATTTAGGCGGTCCAACTAACTTAAAGTCTTTAAACAGGGTAGCTTTTGAAGTATTGGGTGCGACTGGTGGTGGATTTCCTGGCTTCCCTTGTAAAGCTCATAACAAAAGGTTTACTTATTGATTAATTGGGTTTATCTCTATTTGTTTTGCTTCAATTTCTTCTTGTGACCTCCTTCGTGTTGCCATTTATCTAAAGATAACAAATAACTATGTATAAATACCATATAACAAAAAACAATTTGTTTTAGCAAATAGGAATTTGTATTTCTCATATAGGAGATTTCATAATTAACTAGTGATTTATATCATACCATTATACACACACAAAAGAAATTATAATTGACTAGTGATCTACATATATAACTAGTTACACACGAAGATTTCTTTATTTTTATAGCACATTAGAAATATCATATTATCATAACTACAGATCACTTCTTCTCATTTGCTAATTTCTTCTTCTCCTCCTTCAGTTCCTTTTCAAGTTTATCGATCTTATCCTTAAGATCATTGACTTCTCTGGCCAGACTAGACTCAGATTAGTCAATAGAGGACTCTATTCTGATACTGTTGCACTCGATCTCACTTCATTAGGTGCTATCACTCGGAATGGCACTGCTAAAATTACTGGCTCTTCCCAGACTATCACTTCATATTTTCTTCTTTTTCTGTTGTCCCTCCTTCTAGCTATATATAAGCCTCGTTGAGATTTAAGTCTCCCTCTTCATTTAGTTCTAACTCCGGTACTCTTCATGATTATTTCTAAATCTACCATAGGTTCGCCTCCTACATCTGCGGATGTTTTTGTTGTAAGCTACTTCAGCTGACACTTCCCCTATTATATCCTTTGGATCATTCTCTATTAACACAACTGATTCTAGTTCAGATACTAGCTTAAATGAAATAATCAACTCCTCACTCACTGCACGTACATCCTTAAATTCTTTATTTCCTATCAATTATATTAACTTTGTAACGCCCCAAAATTCGGTCTATCTTCACACCCGGATTTCGTACGTCACGAGTACATCATTCATCCAACATACATCATTATATATTGAAATATAACAACATACATTCTCAATTCCCAGGTTCTCAAAACCTTATAACCTTTCTCATTACAAATAATGATAATTACATTATTCCTTTCATCTTACAAGAGTGAATTTTATCCGCCACCAAGGATACATACAATTCATTAAACTAGTCTATAGTTTAATTCATCTTTCGCCGAGATACCGCTTAGCTTGATCTTTACGGGATCCTTAAGTTCTTTCTAACATCGTTCGCTGAAAATGTTTTTCATTTAAAGCAAGTGTGAGTATTCAATTGCCCAGCAAGTCATCACAGTTTGAACAAACAAGTTTAGAGTTCAAACATTTCTTTAGAACTTCAATAACCGAACAAAGGTTATGAAGCAGCTTGAATAATACGAATAATCTCGATTCCTATCATCTTAAAACCATACTCATTTTCACTTTGAAATACTTTCATTCTTCTACCTTTTTCATACACATTCTGTCTGGCTAGAATCATCAGCACAGACTTAACAATAACGGTTCATGAATAAACCAAGCATACTTGTATTGAACAGTTCGATCACAAAACAGTTCATTTCATAGAAACACCGAAGTGCTCACATTGTGGCACAAGGCCTCATACATTCTACCACCTTGTACAAATATCGCACATTCGAACATAGACAGAACTTTTCAAGTTCAACATCTGAGAAGTTTAAGAAACTAGCATTCATTTAAAATATGAATGAAGTTAGGAAACTTGCCTTACGCACAGCTACAGCTTACGCTGAACTACTCATTCCCATTCCTATGTAGCACATAGGAAAATAACACGTACACCAATTAGTCATATACTTGACTTACAAATTGGTTTACTTAACTTTACTTCTTAAGGTTCGCGTTCTTGTAATTTAAGCTTACGTGACTAACTTTTATTACCAGATTACGACTTTGTGACATACTGAGATGTCTTATTCATACATTTATCATTTTTGAAGATTTATATTCCTATCTTCTTCTTATAATTCTCCTAGGACTCAGCACACATCGTGTCTTTGCTAGTGGTCCATATGACAATCATCAAAGGTTACGATTGTACCACAACTTAAATTCATCTAACTTATTCGAACTATTAAACTATAATGTTCGTTAAGTCAAATTCATATTCCTTACAGCTTTCTGGCAACTAAATGTCATACCTTAGGATTCATTCTTTATCGTCTAAGTCATACAGTATTTTGTACACTCGGAACGATCATTCAATGTCAATACTATGAGGTCATAGCGTTTACCATTTCATATGAATTTATTCATACCTTAAAACGTCGAGTTCCTTCCACTCGGAACGTTTATCCAAGTTATACTTATTAACTCGGCTTCTTAACGTTATACGTTATTATCTTCAATTTAGTTTCTTCAACGTTCACGGTTAATCAACATTTTTCATTATCTTACGGATTTCTTGATAACATTCGTATCTTACTTACTACTTTCATCAACGTCTAAGTCATACAACTAGGGTATACTTAGAACGTTCGTTAAACGCGAATACAATTTACGAAAATCGTTTACGCATTCAATCACGTTGCTCATCTCTTAATCTCTCATTCAACCTTTATTCAAGGTTTTTAATCGCTTTTAATCGTTATCCATCCCATGAACCCCATGTTCATTATTCTTTCTTAATGTCGAAGCCATACCATTCATTGTATGCTAAGACCAAGCGTTCATCGCAACAACGTTGCGTTCATCGCAACAACGTTGCGTTCATAGCGTCTAAACACTTTACACTTATCTCCCCTTACCATGACATAACATCGGAATGTTATTCATTACCTTCATCACTAAACGACTAAGGAGTCACAATCATAGCAATCCCTCACGTTCGTTCGTTACGACAACGGTCCCCGGATACCGGTTCCGTAACCCGCATCTACATTCTTTGTCTTTTAATCTCGTTTAATCTTTTCGTTCAACCTTTATTAAAGGTTTAAGACACTTGATTAAGTTTAAGAAACGTGATTAAGTGTTACATTATGTGAACTATATGTTCATATATCTTTCTTGCACATCCCCCGAGAAATTGAGCAGTTAAAATCTCATTTCTGGGTATTGCCCTGCACTGGCGCTGCGGCGCCGTGCCCTTTCTTTCCTCTCGCGCTGCGGCGCGACCTATGTCTCTCTCTTCCCTTGGTCTGGCGCTGCGGCGCCGAACCCTTTGTTATCTCTCACGCTGCGGCACCACTCTCCAGAAGTTTATGTCCGAGCTCGCGCTTTGGTGCCACCTCTCCTAGCATGACTGGCGCTGCGGCGCCAAGTCCTTCTTCCCGAAAATTTTTCAAAGTGTTAACTTCATTTTGAGACGCTTATTTTTTGATCTCATAACTTCTTCGTTATAACTCGGAACGAAGTCGTTCCAAAGCCATTCTCTTCCTTATCTTATGTACTTCGATTAGCCACAGACAAAAATTCATTCTGAATCCGTTAGCATGCCATTCAATTGGCTTAATCTTCACTCTTCGTTCATTTTAACGCTTTTAACGTTCTTCGTTCGTTCGTCCGTAATTCGGTCATCTGAACTCGAAATTCGTTCGTTCTTGAGTCCACGACTCACATTTTATATGTTCTCTTACATTCTTATGAAACCCTACACGTTTGGGTTCATTTACTAACTTTCTAATTCTCGTTCGCCTTTTACAAAAATTTCGCCATAACTTCGTTATAGCTCCGTTTTAATCCGTTCTTTCATAAACATTTCTACCATTCCTAACCAAGCAAATAATCAACTAACTTATACGCAATGGTTTTAAACTTGTCCATCAACAACAATTACACTACGATGGTTTTAAATTTGTCCATCAAAAACATTCTTCGTGTTCTTCGTGTGATCTTCGCGTTCTTCATTTTTAATCGATATTTTGGATTACGATTTCACTTTTTCATGGAATTTGATGTTATAGAACATCATTCCTTACTAATTTAACCTACTTATTCATAAAATTCATTCGGATCGCTTCAAATCCTTACGAATCTTATACTTCCTTAAGAAATTTATAAACTAAGTTTCTTATTTTTTATTTCTTATTTTCTCATGATTTCAACCATATGAAATCACTCTTAACTTCATCTACTTCTTATGTTCATTAAGTTATATTTTTGAACATAAAAACTTAAAGAAAAATATTAGAAGAACTAGGATTCGGATTACCGTTCTTCTTTAATCCTCTTCCGTTAGACAAAGCCGACGATTTGCGAGCTTTTCTATTTCTCGATCACTTTTGATCCGAGCATTCATGCTCAATCTCTTCCTCTTCCTCTCCCAACCGAGCTCTATCTCTCTCTCTCTCTCTCTCTCTCTCTCTCTCTCTTAAGTTCTAGGATTTTCAAAATCCTAGAAAATGAAAGTTTAGCTTTCTATTTATAGATTTTCAAGGCAAGGGCAATTTAGTCATTTCCCCTCCTAACCTCCTTACTATTCACACCTCCTCCATCCCTTAGCCACCAAGTTTACTTGGCCACCAACCCTTACTTGGTGGCCAAGTGGCCGGCCCACATGTCCATGGGTCATCCCATGGGTTGCCCCAATGCTTTTACCCATCGGTTCGATCCGCGGTTTCTTTTCTTGGTTTGGGCCTTAACCCTAATTCTTATTGGGCCTAACTTGGGCTTGATTTCACAAATCATTGGGCTTGACATAATCCAAGTCCAATTGGATTCTACAAATTCCATGAACTCAAAGTCCATTAAGACTAATCGTATTCTACGTATTCCATTCTCGTATTCTCGTATTCTCTTCGTATATCACTCGTATAATATTCGTATTATCCGTCGTACTAATCTTCATACTATACTCGTATAATAACTAGTATTATACTCGTATCTATCACGCATAATAACCCTAGTTATTACACGTACTCATTAAAATTCTCGGAAATTACTTTTCCTAACCCTTAGGTTTTACATCCGCAGGCGAAAACTTCGTTTTTGCCATAACTGAAATATTATTGAATATTTCATCACGTCTCAATATTTTACGTAATTGTTAACTTCACGGAATTTCAAAATAAAACTCCGAGCAGAAACTGATGAATAGTGCCTATTTCGTCTTTTTCCCCGAAAATATTTTGTTCCCGAAATTTTTTTATTTTCGTCTTGAAAATTCTTACTCGTTCAATCTAGCTCGTAGCCAGAATACTCTCGACTTATAATCATCCTAGGTTATAGAACGATTAATAAACACATAACACAGAATAGTATTAATAAAAATTCATTTTATTAATAACTAATTCTTTAAATCTTAATTTTTGGACAATCCGAATTTTCGGGTAGTCACATCCTTCCCCCCTTATAAAAATTCCGTCCTCGGAATTTCTTCAAACCATACCCATACCCATACCCGGGTCATCAAATTCACCCCTTCTTCACAGAATTTCGTCCTCGAAATTTTAACTTACTCTTCTTCTCAACTTCTCTTCACAGAAGTTCTTATCTTTCCAAACATTCCCTACCCTTCATAACTTATCAAGAATCATGAAGTGAAAGGAATAACGAGGAATATAAAATATCCTTTAAAACATTTCGTACTTTTGCTGAGGGGTCAAATTGACCATGAACTCTTTACTAGGTTAAGCAACCTTTCGACGTAACCCTTTCTTTCCACGGTAAGTTTACAATCACAAAGAAGGTAAACTACCTCTTCCATGTTCTCCTCAGACTAAATCATTAGATTCCGCACCAAAATAATTTGGTTTGGCACAAGTTCTCAAAGAAAGCTCGATTTTCTTATAACATGGCATACCATTTGTCTTAGCCAAATCAATTAGCTTAGACCATACCAATAAATTGGACATCAACTTGAAACATTCGTCTAGTCAACTCACTTGACATCTACTACTTCTTTAAATTCTTTTCGCAATACATCAAAACGTTTTAAGACGTCATGATACCGTACTCTTCACAGTACGTTGAGGACTTCGTCAGTTTATGACTTCGTCATTATACATCTTACCATAGTGGTTTGTTGATCCTAAGATCACATTCCACCAGGTTCAATTGCATTAACAACTCCATCTTTTTACCATCGTTGCATCAAATGCACGGATGATATAAAATTTATTTTGATATTTCAAATCAATTTCTGTCTAGCCGAAGCAATTGGCATAGAAATACAAAGAATAGTTCTTTTAAAATCCATTGGTTCCAAAAGTCGAACCAGATCTTTTATTTTCCAAAACGCGCACATTAGCATGATTTCAAGAAATTTTGAAATCTAGCATAGCTAGATGACTTGGAATATCTTATTCTCCATCTTCCTTCATTGTCTTACTACGATAATACTTAATCTTCTCTAGCACCTTCAATGCTAAGTCTATTAAAAATACTTCGTTTTCAGTCTAAACACCTCTATACTTTAATACAGTCCATCAACTTATCACACATTATGAGTCCAGGAACTTTCCATATTAGTATGAGTTTAAGAACATCCAGACAGACCATCGGCGTCCATTTGCTGAGACGTTCGAAGACATACCATATAATTATGAGTCACGAACTTACCATAAGTATGAGTTTTAGAAACTCGCACCTACCTTATCGTTCTCTACCTATCAAGTATATACATGAGAAAAGATTCACCTTCTCGTCATATACATCTTAATAGCGCAACCAATTCCAATGATTATCACTGTAATAAACTAAGTAGTTGTTACACCAAGCACAAACCTCTGCCCATACAAAGGTTCATACAACTCAGCCATCACATGAGTCCTCAATTAAAATCTTACAACTTCTAAATTTCTCTTTACTTAATACGAATTTTCTTTAATTTGTATGTTATCTTTCTCAACTCAATCTGAGTTCTTCTTTCCGTACTACTTCGTAGTACCATTCATTCATAGCATTAGCTATAAATCATTCATCGTTTAACAGCTCATCTGTTACTACGATTTACAATGATCACGTGGTGATATTCTTATCCTTCTCTCTACGATTATAGTCTTAGGTACTCTTACCTAAGATTTATAACCTATCGGCTCTGATACCAACCTGTAACGCCCCAAAATCCGGTCTATCTTCACACCTGGATTCCGTACATCACGAGAACATCATTCATCCAACATACATCATTATATATTAAAATATAACAACATACATTCTCAATTCCCAGGTTCTCAAAACCTTATTACCTTTCTCATTACAAATAATGATAATTACATTATTCCATTCATCTTACAAGAGTGACTTTTATCCGCCACCAAGGATACATACAGTTCATTAAACTAGTCTATAGTTTAATTCATCTTTCGTCGGGATACCGCTTAGCTTGATCTTTACGGGATCCTTAAGTTCTTTCTAACATCGTTCGCTGAAAATATTTTTCATTTAAAGCAAGTGTGAGCATTCAATTGCCCAACAAGTCATCACAGTTTGAACAAACAAGTTCAGAATTCAAACATTTCTTTAGAACTTCAATAACCAAACAAAGGTTATGAAGCAGCTTGAATAATAGGAATAATCTCGATTCCTATCATCTTAAAACCATACTCACTTTCACTTTGAAATACTTTCATTCTTCTACCTTTTTCATACACATTCTGTCTGGCAAGAATCATCAGCACAGACTTAACAATAACGGTTCATGAATAAACCGAGCATACTTGTATTGAACAGTTCGATCACAAAACAGTTCATTTCATAGAAACACTAAAGTGCTCACATTGTGGCAGAAGGCTTCATACATTCTACCACCTTGTACAAATATCGCACATTCGCACATAGACAGAACTTTTTAAGTTCAACATCTGAGAAGTTTAAGAAACTAGCATTCATTTAAAATATGAATGAAGTTAGGAAACTTGCCTTACGCACAGCTACAGCTTACGCTGAACTGCTCATTCCCATTCCTATATAGCACATAAGAAAATAACACGTACACCAATTAGTCATATACTTGACTTACGAATTGGTTTACTTAACTTTACTTCTTAAGGTTCGCGTTCGTGTAATTTAAGCTTACGCGACTAACTTTTATTACTAGATTACGGCTTTATGACATACTGAGATGTCTTATTAATACATTTATCATTTTTGATGATTTACATTCCTATCTTCTTCTTATAATTCTCCTAGGACTCAGCACACATCGTGTCTTTGCTAGTGGTCCATATGACAACCATCAAAGGTTACGATTGCACCACAACTTAAATTCATCTAACTTATCCGAACTATTAAACTATAATGTTCGTTAAGTCAAATTTATATTCCTTACAGCTTTCTGGCAACTAAATGTCATACCTCAGGATTCATTTTTATCGTCTAAGTCATACAGTCTTTTGTACACTCGGAACGATCATTCAATGTCAATACTATGAGGTCATAGCGTTGACCATTTCATATGAATTTATTCATACCCTAAAATGTCCAGTTCCTTCCACTCAGAACGTTTATCTAAGTTATACTTATTAACTCGGCTTCTTAACGTTATACGTTATTATCTTCAATTTAGTTTCTTCACCGTTCACGGTTAATCAACATTCTTCATTACCTTACGGCTTTCTTGATAACATTCATATCTTACTTAGTACTTTCATCAACGTCTAAGTCATACAACTAGGGTATACTTAGAACGTTCGTCAAACGCGAATACGATTTACGAAGATCGTTTACGCATTCAATCACGTTGCTCGTCTCTTAATCTCTCATTCAACCTTTATTCAAGGTTTTTAATCGCTTTTGATCGTTATCCATCCCATGAACCCCATGTTCATTATTCTTTCTTAATGTCGAAGCCATACCGTTCATTGTACGCTAAGACCTAGCGTTCATCGCAACAACGTTGCGTTCATAGCGTCTAAACACTTTACACTTATCTCCCCTTAGCATGACATAACATCGGAATGTTATTCATTACCTTCATCACTCAATGTCTAAGGAGTCGCAATCATAGCAATCCCTCATGTTCATTCATTATGACTACGGTCCCTGGATATCGGTTCCGTAACCCGCATCTACATTCTTTGTCTTTTAATCTCGTTTAATCTTTTCGTTCAACCTTTATTTAAGGTTTAAGACACTTAATTAAGTTTATGACACTTGATTAAGTTTAAGACACTTGATTAAGTGTTACATTATGTGAACTATATGTTCATACTTCTTTCTTGCACATCCCCGAGAAATTGAGCAGTTAAAATCTCATTTCTGGGTATTGCCCTGCACTGGCGCTGCGGCGCCGTGCCCTTTCTTTCCTCTCGCGCTGCGGCGCGACCTATGTCTCTCTCTTCCCTTGGTCTGGCGCTGCGGCGCCGAACCCTTTGTTATCTCTCGCGCTGCGGCACCACTCTCCAGAAGTTTATGTCCGAGCTCGTGCTTCGGTGCCACCTCTCCTGGCATGACTGGCGCTGCGGCGCCAAGTCCTTCTTCCCGAAAATTTTTCAAAGTGTTAACTTCATTTTGAGACGCTTATTTTTCGATCTCATAACTTCTTCGTTATAACTCGGAACGAAGTCGTTCCAAAGCCATTCTCTTCCTTATCTTATGTACTTCGATTAGCCACAGACAGAAATTCGTTCTGAATCCGTTAACATGCCATTCAATTGGCTTAATCTTCACTCTTCGTTCATTTTAACGCTTTTAACGTTCTTCGTTCGTTCGTCCGTAATTCGGTCATCTGAACTCGAAATTCGTTCGTTCTTGAGTCCACGACTCACATTTTATATGTTCTCTTACATTCTTATGAAACCCTACACGTTTGGGTTCATTTACTAACTTTCTAATTCTCGTTCGCCTTTTACAAAAATTTCGCCATAACTTCGTTATAGCTCCGTTTTAATCCGTTCTTTCATAAACATTTCTACCATTCCTAACCAAGCAAATAATCAACTAACTTATACGCGATGGTTTTAAACTTGTCCATCAACAACAATTACACTACGATGGTTTTAAATTTGTCCATCAACAACATTCTTCGTGTTCTTCGTGTGATCTTCGCGTTCTTCATTTTTAATCGATATTTTGGATTACGATTTCACTTTTTCATGGAATTTGATGTTATAGAACATCATTCCTTACTAATTTAACCTACTTATTCATAAAATTCATTCGGATCGCTTCAAATCCTTACGAATCTTATACTTCCTTAAGAAATTTATAAACTAAGTTTCTTATTTTTTATTTCTTATTTTCTCATGATTTCAACCATATGAAATCATTCTTAACTTCATCTACTTCTTATGTTCATTAAGTTATATTTTTGAACATAAAAACTTAAAGAAAAATATTAGAAGAACTAGGATTCGGATTACCGTTCTTCTTTAATCCTCTTCCGTTAGACAAAGCCGACGATTTGCGAGCTTTTCTATTTCTCGATCACTTTTGATCCGAGCATTCATGCTCAATCTCTTCCTCTTCCTCTCCCAACCGAGCTCTATCTCTCTCTCTCTCTCTCTCTCTCTCTCAAGTTCTAGGATTTTCAAAATCCTAGAAAATGAAAGTTTAGCTTTCTATTTATAGATTTTCAAGGCAAGGGCAATTTAGTCATTTCCCCTCCTAACCTCCTTACTATTCACACCTCCTCCATCCCTTAGCCACCAAGTTTACTTGGCCACCAACCCTTACTTGGTGGCCAAGTGGCCGGCCCACATGTCCATGGGTCATCCCATGGGTTGCCCCAATGCTTTTACCCATCCGTTTACCCATCGGTTCGATCCGCGGTTTCTTTTCTTGGTTTGGGCCTTAACCCTAATTCTTATTGGGCCTAACTTGGGCTTGATTTCACAAATCATTGGGCTTGACATAATCCAAGTCCAATTGGATTCTACAAATTCCATGAACTCAAAGTCCATTAAGACTAATCGTATTCTACGTATTCCATTCTCGTATTCTCGTATTCTCTTCGTATATCACTCGTACAATATTCGTATTATAAGTCGTACTAATCTTCATACTATACTCGTATAATAACTAGTATTATACTCGTATCTCTCACGCATAATAACCCTAGTTATTACACGTACTCATTAAAATTCTCGGAAATTACTTTTCCTAACCCTTAGGTTTTACATCCGCAGGCGAAAACTTCATTTTTGACATAACAAAAATATTATTGAATATTCCATCACGTCTCAACATTTTACGTAATCGTTAACTTCTCAGAATTTCAAAATATAACTCCGAGCAGAAACTGATGAATAGTGCATATTTCGTCTTTTTCCCCGAAAATATTTTGTTCCCGGAAATTTTTTATTTTCGTCTTGAAAATTCTTACTCGTTCAATCTAGCTCGCAGCCAGAATACTCCCGACTTATAATCATCCTAGGTTATAGAACGATTAATAAACACGTAACATCGAATAGTATTAATAAAAATTCATTTTATTAATAACTAATTCTTTAAATCTTAATTTCCTGACAATCTGGATTTCCGGGTTGTCACAAACTTGGTTAGCAAATAATATATTATATACACATAGCAAACAATATTTTTCTTTAAATTAGTTTTTATCTTATTTTACGATGAATTTCCTCAATTCATCTCCTATAAACTCTTTTTGAGTTTATCTTTTTACTAACTTTTCTACTACTCTTATTCCTCCAGGGTTATAGCCTAAGGTGTTCTCACCTAAGGTTTCTAACTTATAGCTCTGATACCAAATTGTGACGCTCCCAAATTCTCTACACTCCCTGTAGCAGATTTGGTGCTCACGTAAATATTCCATAAGATAATAACTTCTATCAATCCAAGATTCACAGTATTCCACAATAATTATTAGTTCTCGTTAGAATAATTACTATGTTTGGATACCCTCACTTGGATGAAAAGATTTAAAATCTCACGGATATTTCTTTCATATCAATAATTCCTATCTATCTGACATTCACAGTATTAATGATAAGATTGTTCCTGGAATTGAGGAGCGCAACCTCAGTGCTTATAGAACTCCCAAGATCATTTAATACCCTCATTCAGATGTATAGTTCATATAGATACCATACTTCTTTCTAATTTCTATAAAAATATAAAAGCTAAGAAATTGACAATAAATGATAATATATTTCATAATAAATAATAATAAAATATTCAATTACATAGATCCCAAATTTAACTTATTATTACATCCAAGCTGCAAAGAGGTAACCAACTACAACACCATAAAACCTAATCTAATAAAGTCTTTCTGATTTTGACTTTAAGTGTTTATGGATTGATTATGACTCACAATATAGTGTGTGCTTAGTGTATATTTCGTGGACTTGGAGAAATACAACCTAACTATGTATAGAAACTTCAAGTAATGACTTAAAGGTCTTTAATTCATTATTTTTGACAACTAAGCTTGATTTATTGAATCCCTTTGATGATAGGTGTCAAGTTGGGGCTGACGGGGTTATTTTAGAGCACATGGCAAATCTCCAAGTGGTGAGTCACCATGATTTGGTCTTATCTTTTATCAAAAGGTAAGATAAAAGGTATTCTGGTCATTTCAGACATACTAAGGGTAATTTAGTAATTTCATAATTAAATTTAAGGGTATTTTAGTCATTTTACATATCTCCCTTAAATTTTGACCCTTAGGGTTTGCTAATTAGAATTAATTTTTATTAATTAGGTTTAGGGTTCCACAATTAGGGTTAAAGTTTAGAGTTTAGGTTTCTAGTTCCTTAATTAGGGTTGCCTAATTAAGTTCAGGATTTCCAATTTTAATTATTATATCACATTTATTGTTATATAATAATTCTTAATATTAATCACCTAATACAAATAATCCCAAGTAAAATTATAATAAATGTATTATTATTCATAATCTCTATTAATAATCCTGATTAGAATTCGGATTATTACACCCTTGCGCTGGAGGATAGAATTGAGCTCGGCCAAAATGTTTTAAGTCTCAAAAATTATTTGGCTCGTTTCCTTAACTTTAACGCTCCGTAACTTCATCATCCAATATCAAAATGAGTCCGTTCTTGAGCCATTTTCTTCGTTGAAACACATTCTTTGAATTCCCCTGATGAAATAATTTTCACGAGTCTTTAACTAACCTTAGTCTTAGGTCAAAAGTCTTTCATCACTCATTCTACTCTATTTGCGTTTCTTGTTCATTCGTCCGTAATTTACTCATCTGATATCCAAATGAGTTCGTTCTCGAACTTATGGTTCACATTTTCCTTATTCTTTGAAATTCTTATGAAACCTTAATTATTTAGGTTCATTATCTAGCATTACAATTTCGTCCAAAAATCATAACGAACTACGATTTCAACTCTTAACGTCTTTTACTAAAATTTTCGCCATAATATCGTTATAACGTATTTTTAATCCTTTCCAAAGGGAACATTTACATAACTTAACCAATTCTAGAATCTCCTAACCAATCATATAGCAACTAGCCTATATACAATAGTTTTAAACTTGTCCATCAACAACAAGCTCTAATTAAGATGGTTTTAAATTTGTCCACCAACAACTCATTCTCCGTGTTCTTTATGTTCTTCATATGTTCTTCATTTTAATCGATATTTTGATTATGATTCACTTATCATACTTTTATTAACGTTTTAAGTTAATTAATTCTTCTTTATTCCATTGGATCATTCATATGATTCATTAAAATCATTCAAACTTCATATAACATATGAAGGCTTAAAGAGAAATAGATGAAGAGAAGATTGAAGTTCTTATTACTTACATATTTCTATGGTTAAACCATATCAATAATCATTTTCTACCATCTTTTACTTCCATAATCCATAAGTTATATAATTTTCAATATTATACTTAAAGAAAAATTGATTAAATCTAGGTTTAGGTATTACCTTTCTTCATTATTCTTCATCCTCTTGACAAAGCTTGTTAATTGCTAGTTTTTCTTCTTCTTCTCCTTCTTCCATCCGAATCCTCTAGATCTTTCTCTCTCTCTCTCTCAATATTTTTGCCTTTGCTCTTGAATGTGTTAGTGGAAATAAACTAACACATTCAAGAAAATGGTTTACTATTTGTAGAAAAAGCAAGAGCTAGGGGACTATGGTCATTAAATCAACTTTGTTTTCCTTACGAATTGGTCACTTAACTTAGGGTCTTGATTAGTCAACACCCTTAGGTTTGCATAACTTACAAACCACCCCCTCATTTTCAACCACAAATTTAACTTTTGAGTCACCATTTACTATTCCCACCACCTTACATTTGCTAGATCTTTACTAACCTAACCACACCTTAACCACCCTTGGTTAAATTCTAACTCATGTGTGATTAAGTAGTGGGAAAATGAAAAATCTAGCCACTTTTGTGGACTTTGACTATTTGTATTTGACTTTCGTATTTATATCGTATAATTTTCATATAATATGTGTATTGTACTTCGTATTATTCTCGTATTATACGTCGTATTATAATTCGTATTATACTTATATTATTTTTGTATAATAATTTCTATTATGCTCGTATCATCCTTAATATTATACTTGTATAACAATTCATATTGCGTCGAAAAAACTGCGTTTCTTATTCTTCAATTTTTTTTTGACATTCCGTCTTTCCTCATCATTCTAACATTAGCAATTTCTTTGAAAAATTGAAAAATATTTTTCGGGGAATAGTGTTTTTCGCGACGTTTTCCCATATTATGGTTATACAATCGGAAAGTTAATAAAAATATTTTTCGTCCTTTTTATTTCGTCTAATTTCTACACGTTTTTCAAGAAAAAATTTTATTGGCTAATAATACTTTTCACAACATATTACCAGCAGATCTTGAAACAGAATGTCGTTAGGACGTACCAATCTATCTAAAAGACTTAGGTTATTCAAATCCTCAAGGTTTAACCCTTAGGTTTCATTAAATGAATAATGTATATTTCATCTTTTTGTACAAAATTTTTTATTTTCTTCTTCAAAATTCTTACGCATTTATTCTTACACGTAGCAAAAATCCTAATGTTTTATAATCATCCTGTATCATAGGACGACTAGCAAACACATAACACATAATATTATTAATAAAAACTTATTTTATTAAATAATAATTCTTTAAACATAATTTTTAAGACTATCCGATTTCTCGGGTTGTCACATTCTTCCCTCCTTATAAGGATTCTGTTCCCGGAATCACTACTACAAAATTACATCAATGCCTAGATGTCTTATTCTCACAACAATTATTAAAGGTATTATTCTACTTATACACATACTTAACGAGTGTTAATCTCCATTCTTAATTCATCAACTTCCTTTTTCTAAGGATCATCATCTAACATAATTATCATAAGTTCAACATCATGATTAACCATACTTCTAATTATTCGGGACATCACATGAACTCCTATTGACAGGCAAGTAAAACTTCTAAAAGGTACCTTTATTAGTCACGTTCAGTGAACTTATTCTCCAATAAGTACCTACATACTTTCTTTAGTGTATCCACACAAATGATCATGAGATCAATCATCCTCTTCAACAGAGTAAGCATAATATGTACTAATCTATCTGGAATCTGTAACCCCACATTAGTGATCCATGCGATTACGAATATTTTAGATCTCATTAGTATGATTAACATCATGATTCTAAAAGTATTGCTCAATAACTATGAGTTTATCTCATTTATTAATTCAACTAATTAACATGGATAAAGTAGTCTTTTATTGAATAAATTCTCTTATTAATAAATGAATATAATTATAAAGTAAATGCTAATTACATCAAATATAATTGGCTTGAGGACATACTACTTTCAATTTCCCACTTGTACTAAAAACAATCACATTAGTATCTCATACTCATCTTCTCTAAGTGAAGATCAAACTACTGCCGAGTTAACGCTTTAGCAAATGGATCTACAATGTTGTTCTGAGAGTCGACACTCTCCAGGTTGACATCTCCCATTTCAACGATTTCTCTAATTAGATAAAAGCGCCGCAATACATGCTTGGATTTCTGATGAGACCTAGGTTCCTTGGCCTGTGCAACAGCTCCGTTGTTGTATCAATATACATGCACTAGTCCTTGTATGTTAGGAACCACTCCAAGTTCAGCAATGAAGTTCTTCATCCAAACAGCTTCCTTTGTAGCTATATACTTCGCTTCTGTCACTGAATCATCAACTGTTTGTTGCTTGGAGCTCTTCCAACTCACTGCACCACCATTTAGGATAAATACATAACTTGAGGTGGATTTATTGTCATGTTGGTCAGTCTGAAAACTTGAGTCTGTATAGCCCTCTAGTTTCAATTCAGACCCACCACCATGAACTAGAAACACATCCTTAGTCCTTCTTAAGTACTTTAGAATGTTATTTACAATTTTCCAGTGTTCTTCTCCAGAATTCGACTGATTGATAAGTAGGTTTTATACCTACGAATTCGGTACCAATGAACTAAATGTATTTCTTAAATTCGTGTTCTATAGTACTTTTCATGCATTTTGCTCTCTTTTGGCAGGGAACAGGTTGGGAAATTGAGTTGGTAGCATTTCAAGGCTAATTGATGGAGTTTAGGACTTAAAGGATTGGAAACATGGCAAGGCATAAAGCAGTAGTAGAAGAAACTAGAGTTGAAGCACAACGCGACCGCGCCCAAGAAGTACCTTGGGGCAGCGTGGCCGCGCCCAATGCAAGCTTAGGGACAACGCGACCGCACCCAGTCGATTTTGACTAGACTTTGACTTTTTATTTAATATTTGTAATTGAGTTATTTTTCACGTATTTCTTTCATATTATGATTTGGACTTATAACAAACTTATAAATATGGCCTTATATGTAGTTCTTATAGAGACTACTCTCTTTCATACTTTAATTCCTAGTAAAAATTGGATTGTTAGAGAATTGAAGCAACTAATCAAGCACGAGGATTGTAAGGCAGGAGGATTAGAGAGAAGGATTGTTGTGACAAAGTTTTTAATCTCTTTCTCTACTCTTATTTTTGTAAATTGAATGCTTTATTATTTGTGGATAATGGATTTTGATTTTATAACTATGAACTAATTTCCTTTTTAAAGCTACAATGGATCTTTTTGCTTAACAAAGTTTGGCATGCTTTCATATTAAGTTTACATAATTATTTTCATGGATTATCTATTATGATTTTAGCTGAATTGATTAATTGTCTGGCCAATATTTATCGTGATAACTTGTATGAAATTGAGAAATAGATTATAAGTTAAGATCTGATCATAGTAGCATGTGTTTATGTTTTCTACATGGTGATGAACTTTGTAATTTATGTTTAGGATAGAGATATACCTATACATCGTATGTAATAAATTAAGAACTTGTGCTTTAAATCTTCTTTAATTGTAATTCACATAGAAATATAGTGGATTAGTTAATTAGGGTGTTCATCTTAATTCTATCATCTGTGGATTTAAGTTGATAAGGGTATGATGCACTGAGAGATGGTAATATCTACTTTTTATATTCTTGATTAACAATCCAGAATAGTTAATTTGTCTTAATTGGAAGTGTGTCATTCTAAGTGAAGTAATAAGTGAAATTGTAGTCTTAAGTCTCCAAAAATCTGATTACATCCTTTGATAGTTATTGCTAATTTCAATAGTTAATTAATTTCACAATTTTGATCACTTGTTTAAAGAAACTGGGCTAATACAAAGATTTGTGCTTGTTAGATTAAAAATCATTTTAATTTTCTATGTGGGAACGATACTTGAATTATCACTTTATTACTTGTTGACCACGTATATTTACGCAATGTGCTGAATTAGAGTTTCACCAGCAAGTTTTTGACACCGTTGTCGGGGACAATTAAACTATTTTTATTACTTTCATCATCAGTTTTAATTAGATAGTTAAACAATTTTTCGTTCTTTTTGTTACTTCCTTGTTTTAGGTTTTCTTGAGTAGTGTATGCAAACTTGATTAAGAAGCCAGAGTTGTTGCCTTACGAAGACGACGTCGAAAAAAGGTTTCAGCGGTGATTAACTGGATAAAGGAAACTCGAGAAACAATAGAAAAGGAAACACCGATTAACATGGCTGGAGAAGATCAAAAATCGCTGCGGGATTATGCTACACTGTGGATTAACGAACTCTAATCAAGCATCACGAGGCCAACCATAGCAGCTAACTCCTTTGAAATCAAATCTGGGATAATCCAGATGATTCAAAACTCAATACAGTTTCGGGGTTTGGATAAAGTGAAAGTAGTATGCACACAAGCCAATCATGTTTGATGATAAAGCATATACTTTGTAACAATAGTATTCATTTATTAATAAAAAATATTAATTTATTAAAGGCTTTTAATTATCTACATGATATTATGTTATAATATGTGATAAACCCATAGTTTTAAGCAATGTTTTTAGAATAATGATGATGATCATTCTAATGAGATCTAAATTCTTAGAAAACTTAAAACTAAAATAGTTCCCAATCGTTAGATTACTAAATTGGGGATTACTGTATCCGGATAGATTGGTACATATGTTGCTTGCTCATTATATGAGGATGATTGATCTCATGATCATTTGTATGGAGACACTAAAGCAAGTATATAGGTGCTTATTAGAGAATAAGTTCACTGAACGTGGCTCACTAAGGAATACCTAATGAAGTTTTACTTGCCTGTCAATATGAATTTCTGTAGTGATAGTAGTGCAAGTGATCCTTGGACTTGAGATCATCATAGTATTTTATGTATGATGAGTTATACTTTGACTTATTCTTTAATACACTTAGGGTATATCAAAGGGTATGCTTGGGTATAATAAGTTGTACATGGAGATAATGTATGATCAATAAAAAATCTACCACTTCTAGTAAAAGAAGAGAAATGTCCTATATGATTCGATAAATGATAATCCAGTAGTCCTTGGCCAAGGCAGAATGAAATTAGAAAGGAGTTTCTAATTTGCATTATTTGGAGTTGTGTATTTAAGAGTCGAAATACATATAATTAAATAAAATAAGACTTGAGGGTAATTCCATGTCTTATATTTAATTGGGACATTGTATGGTAGAAGGATTGGATTGTATGGTAACTATTTACTCAAAGGTTCTTTTATGATTAATGTTGAAATCTATATTATCTAGAAAGTCGTTGATCGCTAGGGAGGCTTATCCATATTGTATAATAAATATTATTTATTTAAATAAATAAATTATTTAATTTATTTATTTAAATAAGATTAGAGTTGTTCTAATTGATTTATTTACAACCGGTTTAATATAAAGAACCTAAAGGGTCACACCATAAAAGGAAGAATAATTATTTAAGAAGTTAATGGCATAATCGTAATAATAAGTTAAGTATATTTAATTTAATCTATAGTGATAGAATAAATTAAATAGCTTAATATTTATTATTAAATATTTTGAAAATATTAATTATAAATTAATAGGATGAGTCTTATTATTACTATTACTATTATTATTATTATTTAATTCCTAAAGGAGTTTGAGAATTAATTAATAAAAGTACTCTCATATAATCCTAATAAGATTAAGAGGTTAAATTAATTAAAAGAGTTTAATTAATTATCTTTAATAAGATTAGGGAGCTTAATTAATTAAATAAATTTAATTAATTAAATAATATCCTATCTTCTAATTAGATTAGAAGGGTTAACTGATATATTTTATAAGATGAGTTTTATATCAGATATCTAAACAGACGTGATTCCAATTGTTGGAGAGTACACCATTTTTCTATAAAGATAGAAAACTAGGGTTTAGTCAACCACCTTTCTTCTTGAATATTTCTTCTTCCTTGGTGGATCACCTCTAGAGGCCAAATACTTGGGTGGCTAACGTCGATCAAAGGAAGGAACCAAACTCGGTGGATTCAAGTTAAACGCGAAAAAGATTGGAGGCGAACTTGTTCTTGAGGAAGCTCGAATCTTCAATAGTATAATTCTTGTTATTCATATTTTCGTTTAATTAATAATTGTGCATAAAGGGTGATCCGGGTATATGGTTTGTAAAATTTTAAAACTCTGATTTTCCACGTTTCCACTTATTTTGTGCAATTTGATTGCGTTCAAGAATATTACAAACCTAACAGTGGCATCAGAGCCAAACCTTTATGCGAATTATTGATTATTTTAATTTGATATGTGTTTAGAACAATTTAATTGTGCATAATTTGTTTGTATAAAATTTATTAAAAAATAATTTGGTAATACCGTTTTTTTTCTTCCCGTCATTCCCGTTATTTGCTAAAACACGGAACAGGGATACCAAGTGTATCACGGATTTAATCATATATAATCTGATATATATATATATATATATATATATATATATATATATATATATATATATATATATATATATATACGGAGTTGTTCTAAAGCGGACCAAAAAAACGGACCAAGGCAAAAAAACACGCGGGTCGGGTTTGACCCGCGTGTTTTTTCGGATTAAACCCGACCCGCGTGATTTTTTGCCTTGGTCCGTTCTTTGGTCCGCTTATTTGGTCCGCTTTAGAACGGCTATATATATATATATATATATATATATATATATATATATATATATAGTATAATGTAATATATATTTATGCTTTATTATAAATATATATTACATTATACTATATATATATATATATATATATATATATATATATATATATATATATATATTCCAACCGTCCAACATGGTTGTTTTATTAGGTGATCCTGATGCTTCATGGTTTAGCAGCTTCAGGATGTCATATATATATATATATATATATATATATATATATATGATACCTTATTAAATATTACTTCCTTAATGTAAGGAATCTTCCTGCAACGTGTATTATATTAAGGGACATGCTTCAATAGTTGGCCAGGAGTTTAAGGGTTCATCCCACACGTTTTCATAATATATATTACCGTTATATCATTTATATATATATATATTCCTAATAATTTTATAATTAAAATAAAGGGTTTATTTTAATTTTAAATTAGATTTCATGTTAACTAATTAAAGTTGGAATTAGATTTCATGATAACTAATTGGAGTTGAAATTGAATTTCATGTTTCCTTAAATAAATTAGTTTATTTAGATATGAAATAAGATTTCATATTATTCAAAATAAAAGAGTTTATTTGTGAATAGGAAAGAAAATTCGTGTTTCCTCAAATAAAGGAGTTTATTTAGATATGAAATAAGATTTCATATTATCCAAAATAAAGGAGTTTATTTTGACATGGAATTGGATTCCATAATTAATTAAAATAAATGAGTTTATTTTGATTAAAGATTTTGATTAAAATAAAATAGTTTATTTTATTCAAAATTAGATAAATTAAAATAAAAGAGGTTTGTTTTGATTTAAATTTGGATTAAAATAAAGGAGTTTATTTTGATTCAAAATTAAATTTTATGCTAACTAAATTTGTCCATTAAATGATATATATATATATATATATATATATATATAATATTTATTATATTCATGAGATGAATGTTATTTATTGATGCATATGGTGATGTGTATGTTAATAAATGAGATTGATTATAGACTATTGACCGTTGTGATTGAATTTTATTTTAGTTGGATACATGAATGTATGAGTTTTATTAAATGAGGTATGCGTACCTCATCTTCTCTAATTTTTTCTTAATGTAAATTCTATCTTCATCCTATGTACTTCCCTTTGACTGCTGATCAAGGTTTCTATTTATTTTAAATAGTTTTGTAATAGGAATAGTTAAAATCAATTTTGAAGAATTGGAGATCAAGGAGCAAGGAGCGCGTGAAGACCCGTTTGTAAAGAAGCCCGGGTTTAAATATAATAGTTATATTTAAATTAATTCTTGCACTCCTAGGGTTTGACCTTTTGGTTCACTTGGTAGCTCTAGTGAACCAAACTAGAATAAAAGTCCATAATCAATCCGGATAGAATATAGTATTCTATATGTGCATGCTTATACTATATATATATTATATATTATACAAACATGATTCGCATATTAATTAATATGACGCGTATTATATATATATATATATATATATATATATATATATATATATATATATATGTGTGTGTGTGTGTGTGTGTGTGTGTGTGTGTGTGTGTGTGTGTGTGTGTGTGTGTGTGTGTGTGTGTGCATGCGCGCTAAACAAGATGAGACAAATTAATTGCATACAAACCCCTCAAATTTTTTATTTTATGTCCTAAGCGTTCAAAGATATTTGGAATATCGAACGTCGCCTTCTAGCATGATAAAAAATAATACAGTATCAATTAATTATTATAAGTTTGTTGATTCACCATAAGGCTTATCTTAATTCTTTGTGATATTAATTTTATCACATTTGATGCTTATAAAAAAAATTGAATAATGTTGTTTTGTTGTGTCACCACAAAGACAATATTTTTCTTTTTTGAATATATGGAGTGCTAGGTTGGACTTTACTTAGATAATTTTGATTCGGATGTGCCACCACTTGATCATAATAATCTAAGAGATAAAATACATGGAGTTGCATAGTTGATGTAATTGACAAGAGTTGTCTACCTATTTATTTATATATAGTTTGTTGTGTTACCACAAGGCTATATACATTTGAAATGAGATCCTTATTCTCACTAGCAAATCTTTAATTAGATTTTGCCGAACTATATAAGTGAAGGTAATATAATTTGAAGAAAACAGTGGGAGATACCAATTTAAAACAAGACCTAATTTATTTTGGTAATTAATAAAAGAATACATGCTAAAATGTTGTTAATTACAAATTCATTTATAGAATTCTATAATGTCTAAAATTACTATCATTGAGTAGCATATTAGATGCTAAATTAACCGAACCGAATTAAATGGATTGGTTAAGAAAATTGAGAAAAGTTCTCATGGCTGAAAAACTATCTTATGTCCTTAATACGCCTATCTCTATAATGGTTGTAGACAATGCCTTTGAGGAAGAGATTGCTACTTTTAGAAAGTGGCAAGATGATGCACAGTTGGCTCAATGCATCATGCTCGCATCTATGAGTAACGAGCTTCAGCGTCAGCATGAAACTATGGATGCTCTTACCATATTAATGCATATCAAGTAGTTGATGGTGAGGAAAGTAGAACTGATAGATATCAGATATCTAATGAGCTCTTCCGATCTAGAATGACCGATGACACTATAGTATAGATAAAAATCCTTAACATAATAAATTTGATTGATCAATTAGGACAACAGGTTTTGTCATGGATGGAGAGTTGAGCCAAGATTTGATCTTGCGCTCACTCCCGGACTCCTTTCACAATTGTTATGAATTTTTCATATGAACAAGCTAAAGATCAGCCTCGCTGATATGCTTAACATATTAAAAAATGTTAAGAGTCACTTTTCAACCAAGAAAGATTAAGTCTTACTGGTAGGGGCCAAATGATCTTTTAAAAGAAAGAACGATTCTAAGAAGATAAATAGAAAGGCAAAAATAAAGGATAATAAGAAAAAAACTGATACAGATAGCAGAGGAGTTTGCTTCCACTGCAATAAGCCTGAACACTGGAAAAAAACTGCAAGAAGCATCTTACAGAGGATAACCAGAAGGAGCTTAGTGAAGTTTCGGTTGCAAATACAATTTTGTTCATGATTTAAAATAATTTTCTCTTTAGGTCAAGGTTCTATTTGGGTATTGAATACCGACTTTGGTTATTATAAATATAGATTTATGAAGGAACCAAGCAGAAGTAGAAAGCTAAATAAAGATAAGTAATCATATGCGTGGAAAATGAAGCAAAAGTTGCTGCATTAGCCATAGGAACTTATAGTTTAGCACTGCCTACAGACAAATCTATTAAGTCAATAAGTTGTTATTGTATTCCAGTTCTCGTTGAAAACATTATTTCCATTTTATTGTTGGACAATGAAATCTTTGGTATTATATTTAAGAACAATTGTTGTTCTATTTATAATAATAATATTTTGTATAGAACTGGAATATTACTTAATGGATTTAGTATACTTGACTTACGTGAAAATAATTTTGCATATTGAACAAATTAGAATAAGAAAAGGAGATGATCATTCAAAAAGTTGAATGTTTATATTTGATGAAATACAAGTATGAATTATTTGAAAATTTCAAAGAATTCAAAAGTGAAACAAATTGACAAAGTATTAGGAATCTTTGATCGGATCAATGAAGGAATACTTGTGCAATGAGTTTCTAAATCATCTCAAATAGTTTTCTCATAATGGACGCCTCATGATACGCAATAATTGATTGACGTATCTGAAAGGAAAAATCGTACCTTATTGGACATGGTGCGGTCTATAATAATTTTACCGACATTCCAGTATCCTTCAGGGATAATGTCCTAGAAATGACAGTATATCTACGAAAAAAATAACCTCAAAATTCAGCCATAAGACTCCATAAAAGTTATGGATGGGAAGGATTCCTAATCTTAAGTATGTTAAGATAAGGGGTTGTCCAACTTATGTGAAAAGGTTTCAAAGGATAAGCTTGGGACAAGATTTGACAAGTGTTTATTTATGTAACATCCTAAAGTAAGTTTAGGGTATATGTTCTATAATCCTACTTGCAAAAGGTGTTTGTTACAAAATATGCTACCTTTTAATATAAATGTGTTTATCATTAAAGGGCCTAGTGGGAGGATAATACATCTTGAAGAGTTCAAGAACCACAAAACACTATAAGTCAACTAAGAGAAACCTGTAGATAGACCTATTGTACCACAACCGAATCATAAATTTGGAATAGTATCGAAGATACCTAGGAGGTATGGATTTATCATAGATGATGATGATGAGGTACACATCCTAGAAGATGATGATCCAGTTAAATACGATGAGGTAAGAGTTTTAGACACTCAGAGAAATGGATTGAAACAAGCTTCTCAAAATGGAACATTCATTTTGATGAGACAATCAAAAAGTTTGATTTTATCAAAAATAAGAATGAA
Organism: Panax notoginseng; assembly: GCA_016801055.1. Lineage (NCBI taxonomy): Eukaryota > Viridiplantae > Streptophyta > Magnoliopsida > Apiales > Araliaceae > Panax > Panax notoginseng. The sequence goes on from CM029019.1 coordinate 120,554,617, forward strand.
CCTAGTGTGTACAAAAGGGTCAGTGAGAGCGTTGTGACATTCCTAGTATTATATGTTGATATACTACGGATAAGGAATGACATGTCAATGCTAGAATCAGTAAAAATAAAGTTGTTTAAACATTCCTCTATGAATGATTTGGGAAGAGCATTTTAATTGGAAATACAAATCTATATAGATAGATTTAAGAGGATGCTCAACTTAACCCAAGGAACGTATATTCATTTTATGCTAAAGTCGTTTAGCATGACAAACTCCAAGAGATGCCTCATATTGATGAGCCATGGGGCGTATCTCTCTTAATAGTCCCCATAGACTCCTGAAAAGAGAGATCGAATAAGTGATAATCACGTATACAATGAAATGTACGAGACTTGATGTTGATCGGTTATATTCTGGAGAAGATCACTGTAAGATAGTGAAAAATATCTTAAAGTACTTTACAGACACTAAGGATGTGATCATATTTATGGTGGGTCTGAATTAAAACTAGAGGGCTTAACAAACTCAAGTTTTTTCAGACAGACCAAGACAACAGAAAATCCACTTTAAGGTAAAGTGTTACCTTGAACGGTGGTGCAGTGAATTAAAAAGGTTTTAAACAGCAAAGAGTTGCTAGTTTAGTGATAAAGACAAAGTATATAGCTATAAATGAAGCTACAAGTTCATTGTTTAGATGAAAAGTTCATTACATAATTAGGAATAGTTCATAGGTCTCATCTCGGATCTAAACATGTGTTGTGACACTTTCATTTGATTATAGGAATTATTGAAAGATGAGAAATCACTATAGAGATACTGAAATCTCAAGAACAACATTACATATCCATTAACTAAAGCTTATCCAACAGCAGAATAATCGTCACTTAGAGAAGAACTGTATGAGAAACCATGACGATTGGGTTTAGTGCAAATAGGAGATTGAAAGTAGTATGCACACAAGCCAATCATGTTTGATGATAAAGTATATACTTTGTAACAATCTTATTCATTTATTAATAAAAAGTATTAATTTATTAAAGACTTTTAATTATCTACATGATGTTGTGTTACAATATGTGATAAACCCATAGTTTTAAACAATGCTTTTAGAATAATGATGATGATCATTCTAATGAGATCTAAATTCTTAGAAAGCTTAAAATTAAAAAAGTTCCCAATCGTTGGATTACTAATTTGGGGATTAGTGTATCCGGATAGATTGGTACATATGTTGCTTGCTTATTGGTTGAGGATCATTGATCTCATGATCATTTGTGTGGAGACACTAAAGAAAGTATGTAGGTGTTTATTAGAGAATAAGTTCACTGAACGTGGCTCGCTAAGGAATACCTAATGGAGTTTTACTTGCCTGTCAATAGAAATTTCTGTAGTGGTAGTAGTACAAGTGATCTTTGGACTTGAGATCATCATTGTATCTAGTGTATGATGAGTTGTACTTTGACTTATTCCTTAAGACCCTTAGGGTATATCAAAGGGTATACTTAGGTATAATAAGTTGTACATGGAGATAATGTATGATCAATAAAGAATCTACCACTTTTAGTAAAAGAAGAGAAATATCCTATGTGATTCGATAAATGATAACCCAGTAGTCCTTGGCCAAGGCAGAATGAAATTAGAAAGAGTTTCTAATTTGAATTATTTAGAGTTGTGTATTTAAGAGTCGAAATACATATAATTAAATAAAATAAGACTTGACGATAATTCCATGTCTTACATTTAATTGAGACATTGTGTGATGGAAGGATTGGATTGTATGGTAACTATTTACTCAAATGTTCTTCTATGATTAATGTTGAAATCTATATTATTTGGAAAGTCGTTGATCGCTAGGGAGGTTTATCCCTATTGTATAATGAATATTATTTATTTAAATAAATTAATTATTTAATTTATTTATTTAAATAAGATTAGAATTGTTTTAATTGATTTATTCACAACCGGTTTAATATGGAGAACCTAAAGGATCACACCATAAAAGGAAGAATAATTATTTAAGAAGTTAATGGCATAATCGTAATAATAAGTTAAGTATATTTAATTTAATCTATGGTGATAGAATAAATTAAATAGCTTAATATTTATTATTTAATATTTTGAAAATATTAAATATAAATTAATAAGAGGAGTCTTATTATTATTATTATTATTATTATTATTATTATTATTATTATTATTATTTAATTCCTAAAGGAGTTTGAGAATTAATTAATAAAAGTACTCTCATATAATCCTAATAAGATTAAGAGGTTAAATTAATTAAAAGAGTTTAATTAATTATCTCTGATAAGATTAGGGAGCTTAATTAATTAAATGAATTTAATTAATTAAATAATACCCTATTTTCTAATTAGATTAGAAGGGTTAAATGATATCTTTATAAGAGGAGCCTTATATCAGATGTAAAACCCCGAATTTTATGAAATAAAAGTATTCAATTTTCCTTATAATTACTATTCAGTAAATGGTTAATGTAACACCCCAGTCCCACATCGAAAGATGGGGGAAAAATTTGTCTGCATATAAGGAAATAAGTTACTACCAATAGTACCTTCAAGTCATGACCTTTTGGGAGCCTGTGGTGGGCTAAGATGACCCAAGAAGATACTATTGGGCCAGTAGTTTGAGGCCTTATTTTGATGGATTTGATTCGATTCGGACTTTGGATTTGACCCGAGATTTGTTCCGGACTCTGGATTTGACCCGGGTTGTTTCATATGGTATCAGAGTCGACTCTCGAAAGCTCGGGTCGGGTCATCCGATCGGGTTGCCGGAGGTGGGGACACGAAGGCTGGTGGTATTATCCCACAATGGAGAGATGGAGGTCCGGAGGTGGGGACACGAAGCCAGCCGGTATTATCCCACAATGGCTAGAGAGGCAAAGATCTTTGGACCGCGTGTGCGATCGGTTCTGACGGGGACGTCAGAAATTTAAGTGGGGGAGTTTGTAACACCCCAGTCCCACATCGAAAGATGGGGGAAAAATTTATCTGCATATAAGGAAATAAGTTACTGCCAATAGTACCTTCAAGTCATGACCTTTTGGGAGCCTGTGGTGGGCTAAGATGACCCAAGAAGATACTATTGGGCCAGTAGTTTGAGGCCTTATTTTGATGGATTTGATTCGATTCGGACTTGGGATTTGACCCGAGATTTGTTCCGAACTCTGGATTTGACCCGGGTTGTTTCAGTTAAATTGATAAATGTTAAAGTTAAGTGTGATTATAAAATATTCGTTGTTGTCGGGGAATATTCGTTTGGTCGTGGAATATTTTTTCTGTTGGAGAATATTCGTACGACGATGCAGCCATTTGTGGGCCCCATAACAGAATAAATGTCGGATGAAGAAAACGACAAATTTGAGTTTTTACAAATAACGGCGTAGTTGTTACCGTTAACACTGTTGGAATACCCAGTGGTTAAAATACAGTAATACGCGTAGTTGCACAGTAGCACACGGTATTGCACATTATTTTTTTTTAATTATTGATTCGTACGTGAGAAGGCACTACTCAATAATTGTTACAGTAATTTCTGTTCAATATTTTATTTTACTGAATCAATAATTGCTGCGTTGATATTTTATATTATTGTTGTTTCAATAATTATCACTGCACATTATTTCTCATTATCAGATCAATAATTCATATTATTTGAATAATATTATTAGATAACATTATTGGCAATGTCTAGAAAGTTCTGTCTAAGGAGAGGTTTGGTCACCTAATTGCGCGCTAGTAAGGAGAAATTCTTATTGGAAATCCTCCTCTTTCCTAGGAACGACCTGGTTGTCATAATCGTGACTCTGTAATATTATTTGTGAATAATTAATTATTGATTCATATGATAAGAAAATATTTATTTTATGTGGATATAATTGAGGGATATATTTTTGTGGTTAAAAATGAAGGAGTTAATGTTGAGGTGTTTTATCTGTATTTTTGTCGGAACGGAGGTATTGAAAATCAAATTAGGGTTTTTGAGATATTTTGCGAGGGTTATAATTTTTAATCCGACCGTTGGATCGTGGTAATTTTTGGATATTTTATACATATATAAGTTGAGTATATGTCAACAAATTTTGAACCGTTAAAAATGAACGTATGAATTGTTATGAATTTTACGAGATGACTGGTTCAGAAATTGTTGAATTTTTGGAGTTAATCATTTTGGTGGAAAATTCTAGAATTGGTGGGCCCCACTCTTGGTTGGTGAATAAATGTGCTGAGATTTTTATTCAAATGTGGTGGGTGGGAATAGTAGCAGGTAAAGCCATCAGGTTGCAGGTTAAGTCTGCTTCGGCGTGCTAACATTTTCCTATAAATAGAGGACTAAGTTAGAATTGAAAATCACACCAGAAACATGTTTTCTCTCTTTCTCTCTCTAGATTATTAAGTGTATTTTGTGAGTATTTAGATACTTGGTGAGATGCTATTCATCAGTGCAAGTTCGTTCAGCGTTATTCCAGTCAGAAGTACTGCTCTTTTGAGGTAGGGGATTGTAAGGGATAGTCAGGGATTTTAAGGGTTGTTATGTTTTTTAGTTTCGTAATTTTTCTGACCTTCAAAAATTCTGGAAAAATTTGAAATGATATTTTGTTGAGTTTTCTTGATTGTGTACAAAAATGGTGATTTTTGGATGTATAGATTAAGAGTTATGAATTTTATGAGAAAAGACTATTTTAAAAGTAACCGCCTATAACTCCTTGTGGTAAACTCCAAAATTGATGAAATTTTTATTGGGAGTACATGTATATGATAGAAGTATACTCTGTAAATTTCAGAATTTTTGGACAAAAGTATAATTTTTGATAAATGTCTAAATATTCGGCTGTTTTGGCCATATGAAAAATAGTAAATGAATTTTAAAAATTCTGAGAAAAATATATGTTCACTATGGGACTATATTATGCTAAATCCCAGAAAAGAAATATTTTTGGAACTGATTTGGTATTTTTCATGAAAATAGTCTAGTTATGAGTAAATGAATTAAATATGTTTTGTGAAGTATGAAAATTGGAAAATAGGATTTTATGAGTTGAGAATCTTATATGAGGTATATGCAGATTTTTGACGAGGATTTTGGTTATTGGTGATGAAATCTTATGAGTTTGGCATTTTAGAATGATTAAATACATTATTTAGTAAAGTGTAAACAATTAAAATAAATTGTTTATAAGCTTAAGAAATATTATTCTTTCAATATAATTATACCGAAATATTGGTATGTATTTTATTATGGAATTTCTACCTTTTTGTGTCGGGGTTACTATTCACGAGTTACTATTTACGAAAAAATTGGTTTTTTTTTCTAACCAAATTATAGTTGATTTATGAATATTACTCTTGAGATTAAATCTATATGTTGATCATATTGTTTTCATTATCATATATAATATTTTTATAACCCTGATGTTGAAATTCTCTTTCACTTGAGTGTAAAGATGGGTAAATTATTGGTATGATCATGACTTTGGGTTCTCTTTGGCCAGTAGTGCAAAGTTGAATTATTGACTAGTATGATCATGACCATTGAATTTATAATTGAATATCTTCAGCTTAAATTCAAAGGTGAAATGATCAACATGGTTATAATTATTGTTTATATAAATGATTATATATTTCTTTGAGATATTAATATATTTGGCCTGTAGTGCAAATATGAACTGTTGATGAATATATTTGGCCGTAGTGCAAATATGAACTGTTGAGGAATATCTTTGGCCTGTAGTGAAAAGATGAAATATTGATGAATATCTTTGGCCTGTAGTGCAAAGATGAATTGTTGATGAATATCTTTGACCGTAGTGTAAAGATGACATGTTGTTGAATATATTTGGCCAGTAGTGCAAAGATGAACAGATGTTGAGATAAACATGACCAACTGGTGATACAAATGAATATATTTGGCCGTAGTGTAAAGATGAAATTTTTAGTATGATTATGAATAGGAAATATTATTTGGTGTAACCATGATCTTTGATGTTTCAGGTAAAGATAGGTGATGAAAATTATCTTCGTCCTGGATGAGAAGAGGAATTTAGAACTACAGTTATGATTATGAGTTATTCATATGATTGTGGACCAGAATTGTTGATTGATGTTACAGGGATAAAATATTATTGGTGGATTTTTAACATGGGGAAGATAATAGACTTTATAGTCTATTTGACTCTTTTAATGGATTGCTCGTTCCGCTGCAACTATGGTTAAAATTTTTATCATTTACCATATGTTCTAAATCTCTGATTTATTATTGATGAAGGCTATTGATAATTTAATTATCTTTAGTCAGATATTCTTTACTGAGCTAGTTGTGCTCACCCTTTTACTTCACAATTCCTTTCAAGTAATAAGAGTGTAGCTGGATCGAGCGAGGGTAACGGAGAAATAGAACGGTGGTCTCTAGCTGTGGAGGTTCTCCCGAAGCAGTATAGAAAAGTTCATTTAGTAGTTTTATTTGGTGAATCCAATAGGGTAAGGTGTACCCAATGTTGAAAGGGTGTTTTGTCACTATCATACAAGATGTCTAATGACATACAACCTCGTGTCATCATAAGACAGGGTTGTGCTCATCCACTTGCTGAGTATCTTTACGAGCACTACCTATATAGTCTTGGTATTTGTTTGAAGTATAATTTTCAATTAGAGACAGTGGAGATAATGATATGTCAAGAGAAGACTCACCATTGGGAATAATATGATAGTAAACTTCTCGTTTTTCTTTGGGGTATATTGGGTCAACCAAGGATAATTCTTTGGCCATATGATATCTATCACAACCTAGAAGCATGGCCTCCCATGTACGAAGGTTTCCTTGAGCACTTCCCAAAGATTCTAATTTCTAAAACAGTTTTTGACTATACCTTTATGTAAGGTATCATTGTGAGGTGTTGTCCACGATTGGGACATGAGTCACATTTGGTATATATTTGTATCCAAACTCACAGTATATGTGTTGTTGTATTTTGCACGAAAATTATTGTAATAAAGTTGTAGTTATTTTCTGTACCATGTATTTGGCGACTCGGAATAGGTTGGATGGAATGGACCTATTTTGGGATTGTTACTTTTGGTATCAGAGCTTAGGGATATGATCTCTGGCGGAGATCGGGGAATAGAACTAGGAGGGGGGGAGATGAGTAAATCCTTCGCTAGTGTGTCCTACCTAAGCTTATTTGTTGGTCAGTCATAATATCGGAATATTATGTGATATGTTAATTTGTTAAATTAACCCTTGTTTTGAAGCTGTATTCTAGAATGATATCTAAAATACAGGAGATGAGTAATGCGAAAATCATGATGACAGGGAAGATGGAATCTGAAATGAAAGCAAGGTATTCTCAACTCTTTGAATTACCAGGTACGTAAATTTCGAGGACGAAATTTCATAAGGAGGGGAGATTGTAAGACCCCGAATTTTATGAAATAAAAGTATTCAATTTTTCTTATAATTACTATTCAGTAAATGGTTAAATTGATAAATGTTAAAGTTAAGTGTGATTATAAAATATTCGTTGTTGTCGGGAAATATTCGTTTGGTCGTGGAATCTTTTTTCTATTGGGGAATATTCGTACGACGGTGCAGCCATTTGTGGGCCCCATAACAGAATAACTGTCGGATGAAGAAAACGACAAATTTGAATTTTTACAAATAACGGCGTAGTTGTTACCGTTAACACTGTTGGAATACCCGGTGGTTAAAATACAGTAATACGCGTAGTTGCACAGTAGCACACGGTATTGCACATTATTTTTTTTTAATTATTGATTCGTACGTGAGAAGGCACTACTCAATAATTGTTACAGTAATTTCTGTTCAATATTTTATTTTACTGAATCAATAATTGATGCGTTGATATTTTATATTATTGTTGTTTCAATAATTATCACTGCACAGTATTTCTCATTATCAGATCAATAATTTATATTATTTGAATAATATTATTAGATAATATTATTGGCAATGTCTAGAAAGTTCTGTCTAAGGAGAGGTTTGGTCACCTAATTGCGCGCTAGTAAGGAGAAATTCTTATTAGAAATCCCCCTCTTTCTTGGAAATGGCCTGGTTGTCATAATTGTGACTCTGTAATATTATTTGTGAATAATTAATTATTGATTCATATGATAAGGAAATATTTATTTTATGTGGATATAATTGAGGGATATATTTTTGTTGTTAAAAATGAAGGAGTTAATATTGAGGTGTTTTATCTGTATTTTTGTCGGAACGGAGGTATTGAAAATCAAATTAGGGTTTTGAGATATTTTGCGAGGGTTATAATTTTTAATCCGACCGTTGGATCGTGGTAATTTTTGGATATGTTATACATATATAAGTTTAGTATATGTCAACAAATTTTGAACCGTTAAAAATGAACGTATGAATTGTTATGAATTTTACAAGATGACTGGTTCAGAAATTATTGAATTTTTGGAGTTAATCATTTTGGTGGAAAATTCTAGAATTGGTGGGCCCCATTCTTGGTTGGTTAATAAATGTACTGAGATTTTTATTCAAATGTGGTGGGTGGGAATAGTAGCAGGTAAAGCCATCAGGTTGCAGGTTAAGTCTGCTTCGGCGTGCTAACATTTTCCTATAAATAGAGGGCTAAGTTAGAATTGAAAATCACACCAGAAACAAGTTTTCTCTCTTTCTCTCTCTAGATTATTGAGTGTATTTTGTGAGTATTTAGATACTTGGTGAGTTGCTATTCATCAGTGCAAGTTCGTTCAGCGTTATTCCAGTCAGAAGTACTGCTCTTTTGAGGTAAGGGATTGTAAGGGATAGTAAGAGATTTTAAGGGTTGTTATGTTTTTCAGTTTCGTAATTTTTCTGACCTTCAAAAATTCTGAAAAAATTTGAAATGATATTTTGATAAGTTTTCTTGATTGTGTCCAAAAATGGTGATTTTTGGATGTATAGATTAAGAGTTATGAATTTTATGAGAAAAGACTATTTTAAAAGTAACCGCTTATAACTTCTTGTGGTTAACTCCAAAATTGATGAAATTTTTATTGGGAGTACATGTATATGATAGAAGTATACTCTGTAAATTTCAGAATTTTTGGACAAAAGTATAATTTTTGATAAATGTCTAAATATTCGGCTGTTTTGGCCATATGAAAAATAGTAAATGAATTTTAAAAATTCTGAGAAAAATATATGTTCACTATGGGACTATATTATGCTAAATTCCAGAAAAGAAATATTTTTGGAACTGATTTGGTATTTTTCATGAAAATGGTCTAGTTATGAGTAAATGAATTAAATATGTTTTGTGAAGTAAAAAAATTGAAAAATAGGATTTTATGACTTGAGAATCTTATACGAGGTATATGCAGATTTTTGATGAGGGTTTTGGTTATTGGTGATGAAATCTTATGAGTTTGGTATTTTAGAATGATTAAATACATTATTTAGTAAAGTGTAAACAATTAAAATAAATTATTTATAAGCTTAAGAAATATTATTCTTTCAATATCATTATACCAAAATATTGATATGTATTTTATTGTGAAATTTCTACCTTTTTGTGTCGGGATTACTATTCACGAGTTACTATTCACGATAAAATTGGTTTCTTTTTCTAACCAAATTATAGTTGATTTATGAATATTACTCTTTAGATTAAATCTATATGTTGATCATATTGTTTTTATTATCATATATAATATTTTTATAATCCTGATGTTGAAATTCTCTTTCACTTGAGTGTAAAGATGGGTAAATTATTGGTATGATCATGACTTTGGGTTCTCTTTGGCCAGTAGTGCAAAGTTAAATTATTGACTAGTATGATCATGACCATTAAATTTATAATTGAATATCTTCAGCTTAAGTGCAAAGGTGAAATGATCAACATGGTTATAATTATTGTTTATATAAATGATTATATATTTCTTTGAGATATTAATATATTTGGCCTGTAGTGCAAATATGAACTGTTGATGAATATATTTGGCCGTAGTGCAAATATGAACTGTTGAGGAATATCTTTGGCCTGTAGTGCAAAGATGAAATATTGATGAATATCTTTGGCCTGTAGTGCAAAGATGAATTGTTGATGAATATCTTTGGCCATAGTGCAAAGATGACATGTTGTTGAATATCTTTGGCCAGTAGTGCAAAGATGAACAGATGTTGAGATAAACATGACCAACTGGTGATACAAATGAATATCTTTGGCCGTAGTGTAAAGATGAAGTTATTAGTATGATTATGAATAGGAAATGTGATTTGGTGTAACCATGATCTTTGATGTTTCAGGTAAAGATAGGTGATGCAAATTATCTTCGTCCTGGATGAGAAGAGGAATTTAGAACTACAGTTATGATTATGAGTTATTCATATGATTGTGGACCAGAATTGTTGATTGATGTTACAGGGATAAAATATTGTTGGTAGATTTTTAACATGGAGAAGATAATAGACTTTATAGTCTATTTGACTCTTTTAATGGATTGCTCGTTCCGCTGCAACTATGGTTGAAATTTTTATCATTTACCATATGTTCCAAATCTCTAATTTATTATTGATGAAGGCTATTGATAATTTAATTATCTTTAGTCAGATATTCTTTACTGAGCTAGTTGTGCTCACCCTTTTGCTTCACAATTCCTTTCAGGTAATAAGAGTGTAGCTGGGTCGAGCGAGGGTAACGGGGAAATAGAACGGTGGTCTCTAGCTGTGGAGGTTCTCCTGAAGCAGTATAGAAAAGTTCATTTAGTAGTTTTATTTGGTGAATCCAATAGGGTAAGGTGTACCCAACGTTGAAAGGGTGTTTTGTCACTATCATACAAGATGTCTAATGACATACAACCTCGTGTCATTATAAGACAGGGTTATGCTCATCCACTTGCTGAGTATCTTTACGAGCACTACCTATATAGTCTTGGTATTTGTTTGAAGTATAATTTTCAATTAGAGACAGTGGAGATAATGATATGTCAAGAGAAGACTCACCATTGGGAAGAATATGATAGTAAACTTCTCATTTTTCTTTGGGGTATATTGGGTCAACCAAGGATAATTCTGTGGGCATATGATATCTATCACAACCTAGAAGCATGGCCTCCCATGTACGAAGGTTTCCTTGAGCACTTCCCAAAGATTCTAATTTCTAAAACAGTTTTTGACTATACCTTTATGTAAGGTATCTTTGTGATGTGCTGTCCACGATTGGGACATGAGTCACATTTGGTATATATTTGTATGCAAACTCACAGCATATGTGTTGTTGTATTTTGCACGACAATTGTTGTAATAAAGTTGTAGTTATTTTCTGTACCATGTATTTGGCGACTCAGAATAGGTTGGATGGAATGGACCTGATTTGGGGTTGTCACATCAGATATCTAAACAGACGTGATTCTAATTGTTGGAGAGTACGCTCTTTTTCTATAGAAATAGAAAACTAGGGTTTAGCCAACCACCCTTCTTCTTGAATATTTATTCTTTCTTGGTGGATCACCTTTAGAGGCCAAACACTTGGGTGGCTAACGTTGATCAAAGGAAGGAACCAAACCCGGTGGATTCAAGTTGAACACGAAAAAGATTGGAGGTGAACTTGTACCTGAGGAAGCTCGAATCTTCAAGGGTATAATTCTTGTTCTTCATATTTTCGTTTAATTAATAATTGTGCATAAAGGGTGATCCGGGTATATGGTTTGTAAAATTTTAAAACTCTGATTTTTCACGTTTCTGCTTATTTTGTGCAATTTGATTGCGTTCAAGAATATTACAAACATAACATAAAGATGACCCAAATGAGCACTTGGTAAGCTTTTTAGAGATTTATGATACGTTCAAGTACAGTGGGATCACGGATGGCACAATGAGGCTTCAGTTATTCCCATTCACATTGATGGACAAGGCAAAGAGTTGGTTGCACTCATTACCACCGGACTCTATTACTACCTGGGATGACTTGGCCTAGAAATTCTTAGCAAAATTCTTCCCGTCGGTGAAAACTACAAAAATGAGGAATGAGATTACTACTTTTGAGCAACAGCATGGCGAGTCATTATATGAAGCTTGAGAGAGGTATAAACAGCTATTAAGAAGATGTCCACATCATCGACTACCCAAGTAGTTGTAGATTAATACATTTTCCAATGGGTTTGCTAGTAATACTCAGACAAGCATCGATGCAGCTTCGGGAGGAGCATTTATGGCCAAGAAGTTTAAGGAGGCATATGAATTGTTAGAGACCGTGGCAACTAATAACTATTAATGGCCAACAACAAGGATGACTCAACCTAAGGTAGCCAGGGTATTAGAAGTAGATGAAGTAACAGCCTTAGCAGCCCAGATGTCTGCATTGTCAAAGAAGATGGATGTAATTACAGGGGCAAATATGCAGTAGGTAACATTTGTGTGTGAGCTATGTGTAGGAACGCATCCAACTGAGGAGTGTGCTATCAATCCAGCGTCAATATAGTTTATGGGGAGTTACAACCGTCTGCCAAATTCGTATCAGAATACCTATAATTCATGGGCGAGAAGCCATCCTAACTTCTCGTGGAGCAGTAATCAAAATCACCAGCAGGCTCCACAACCATCATATCCATTGGGGTTCCAAAATTAGCAACATCAGGCAGTTCCACAATAAGAAAAGAAGTCAGATTTTGAGACTTGTTACTGAAGTACATAGCTAGTAATGATGTGATGATGAAGAGCTAGGTAGCTCGAATTCAGAATCTGGAAAATCAAATGGGTGAAATGGCCCATATCTTGACAAACAAACCTTAGGGGGCTTTGCGGAGTATAGAAGTGAATATGAAAGATGAAGGGAAAGAGCAATACAAAACTATTAAACTGCGAAGTGGAAAATAAACACTGGCAGAAGACACGGTCATGCCCAATTTGAATGGGGAGGCAGCGATGCCTCGTCCTTCACCAGTCCCAGATAATGCAGAAAAGGCATAGGATAAAGAGGAAAAGACTGAGGTAGAATCAGTGGGAAAGGAAAAGACAGAGAAAACAATAGTTATTCCACCATTGCCATTTCCACAAAGATTCCAGAAGCAGAAAGTATACTAACAGTTCTCCAAGTTCCTCGAGGTTTTTAAGAAATTACAGATTAATATATCGTTTACAGAAGAATTAAAGTAGATGCCAAACTATGCTAACTTCATGAAGGAAATTATATCAAGGAAGAGGAAGTTAGAGGATTTTGAGACAATAACTTTAACCGAAGAGTGTAGTGCTATATTGCAAAAGAAGCTACTGTTGAAATTGAATGATCCATTCAGCTTTACCATTCTTTGCACCATAGGTAGCTTGTAGTTTAGCTGATGTTTATGTAATCTGGGTGCGAGCATTAATCTGATGTCGTTGTCAATTTATACTCAGTCGGGATTATCAGCACCGAGATCGATAAATATCTCTCTACAACTTTTAGACCGGTCGGTAACATATCTGAGGGGAATTATTGAGGACATTCTAGTGAAAGTGGATAAGTTCATACTTCTAGCAAACTTTATCATATTGGACTACGAAGAGGATAAGGATATTCCTATTATTCTTGGGAGACCATTTTTGGCAACTAGTAGAACACTCATTGACGTTCAAAAAGGAGAATTAACCATGAGGGTTCAAGATCAAGAGGTGACATTAAATGTATTTAAAACCATAAAATTCTATAAGGATGAGAAGGAGTGTTTTCGTGAGGATATGATTGAAAAAGCAGTGGAAGATGAATTCTTGAATATGGTAAATATAGATCCGTTGGAGACTACATTGATGGGGATTCTAAATCGAATGATCCAGAGTTAATTGAAAATCTGTAGATTTTGGATTCATTTCCTAGAGTAAGGAAATTCAAAATACCCTTCGAGTCATTGGGATACACAGAAAATTCTCCAGATCGTTTGAAATCATCAGTAAAGGAGCCTCCTACACTTGAGCTTAAACCTTTACCCAACCATCTCAGGTATGCATATTTGGGTAATTCATTTACTTTACCTATTATTATTGCATCCTCGCTTAACGAATTACTGGAAAGTAAGATGTCAAGGGTTCTTCGTGAATACAAAACTGCTATTGGATGGACTATAACTGACATCAAGGGAATAAGCCCTTCATATTGTATGGACAAGATACTCTTGGATGATAATTTGAAACGCACAGTAGAACAACCGTGGATGTAGCGCCCCCAAATCTGGGTCCCTTGAACCTCAGACTTGGTGCGTCACGATACATCATCTTTATACATATTCTATAAACTAATGCAAAATTATAAACATAATTTGTTTAATACAAAAGGTTCTTCTTCATTTTCCAAGGTCTACATCCTTAAATCATTACATACCTTAATAATTAAAAAGGTTTACATAATCATTTTACATAAATGTAATAGTTAAATGTTCATCTGGAACTGTTCTCCAACTTTGTCTTTGACTTTATCCTTCTTCGAATACTCAGGCTTAACTAAAATATTATCATGATATAGCAAGGGTGAGCAACTAGATTACTTAGCAAGTTTAAATACAATAAAGATATATCATGATTGAAAAAAATAGGCTTTCGAATTTTCAACAATATATAATAATTATGAAAGAACGATAATCAATTTTAATAAATGAATAATTGAATCATTAACGTTGAGTGGCCAAGAATGAAAATGAACAAATACTTTGGTAATAGAGGTGATTAACCTTTCCTACCTGATAAACATATTAAACTTGCACTAAGTGCGAATAACAATAACCATAATGTAGACATTCAAAATTTTATTTTCTTGGTACTAACCCTGTAGGAGGGCAATAGTGTCTTTTTACATCTCGGAGACAACCCCGAGAAGAGGTTAAAACAACCATCAACCATGGAGACAGCCCCGTGGAACATCAAATCAATCTTGGAAATTAACCCTAAGAAAAAAAAAAGTTGGCAGCAGTCAAACCCCAGAGATAGCCCCAAGGGACAACCAAAAGCCCCATCAACCCCAGAGATAGGTCATTTTGACAAGATAACGTTAACAGCCATAGTACAGCTGCAGATAGGGTCAAAAAGAGCCATTCCAGCACTTTCGAGCACAAACTATATAAAATTGCTCAACAAACTTTTTGCGAAGACTCGAAGATGCCAGTTTGGTCATTGACCCATCTTCTCGAATTTGGAAAAAGGCAAGCCCTATGTCATTGTGTAGCTCTCAAAAAGAGCTTTCCAACATGGTATGACACAACTCCATATAATTCCCGAATTGCAAGTTATGAATGTTTTAGCAGATTACGCGTCGATCGAGGTGCACGAACTTCGAGGTGTGGGACCCACTGGGCATTTTCGTAGGTCTACCTACGAAAGCCGCAGGTCTACCCGTGGAAGCCCAGATCTATATATATCAACCACCATCAGTTCATAAATTAGTTTTGGAGAGAGAGAGAGAGAGATAAGGGCCCATTAGAGAGAAATCCGAACCCTGCATTGTAAAACAGCTCAAATCCTTCTTCTAAACCCTATAAATCTCACTTGTAAACCTTCATATACATATATTGTAATGAACGAGAATTTTATATGTAATTTAAAAATATTTATTGGGTTAAGTAAATATTTGAATTAATTTATTTATTGAAATTAATAAATTTGATGGAATTATTGTGCATTAATTTAGGTAGAGTGTGTTATAATAATTAAATGAATTAATAATGATTTTATGGACTAAAGATTTAATTTAATGAAATAATTAAATTAAATAAATTGTTTGATAATAGTAATGTTGTGTAGTGGTGATGTTTTAGTTTAATTTAATAATTAAATTAGATGTGAAATAATTTGTTAAGCATAAATATAATTATAATGAAAATTATAATTGTAATTATAAGTTAAGTGTAAAATTTGATTTGATTTAATTAACTAAATAAAGATGTGACAAGAAAACTATAAGATAAGAAAACATTAAAATAAATTTGAAAGGGGTTTAGTGAGCTAACCAAACATGGCCTTGTGGCTTTTCGTATCTGTAACAGCTAAAACCTTTGGTTTGTTTACTTGACAAAAAGAAGTTTCGTAAAATCCCACTATCAGTCTTTTATTTTTATTCTTACATTCTTTTCCTAAGACTAAGAAGAACACAGAGAAGGGAATAGAGAGCATAAAAAGAAATTGAGGGTTCTATGGAAGTTGAGAATGAAGTCTGGAAATCAAAGCAGGAGGAGAAGGAATCAAAACTAATTTACATCTTCTAATTAATCTAAACACAAGAAATCAAAGGTAAGATTCTTAGTTTCAAGTTTGATTATATGTTCTTAAGTTTTTTTCATACAAACTTTGATTTTTGTTGTTAATTAATGAGATGTGGTTTATATATGCTAATTGATGGTGTATAATCTATTAGTTATCATTTAGAAATGATTTTCAGTAAATAAATTCATGAAATCTTGTTTTAGAATGAGAATTTATGTATTCTTAGTTTTCTTTAAAAATTGGATTTTTATGGATGAACTGGTTTAGAAATCTATTTAGTATGTTTTTGGAGTATGTATAAATCATGCTATGTTGTTACAATTAAGTTGTAGGAATTAATTCATATAAACATATTTTAAAATGAAGAATTAGAGTTATGTGATAATATGTGTATTTTGGTCTAATTTGAGACTAAAATTGGTTAGGAGTTTATGGTATAATCTGTAAATTGATGATTGATATTGTTAATATATTGGAATACGAAAAGAATGCAAGTCGAATGGATTGATTTGATCAAGAAATGAATTTATAGTGTTTGTATGCGCTAAATATGTTGAAATATGAATATTAAGCATAAACTTTACTTTTGAAGGTTCTTAATTGGTTATTAGTGTTGTTTGTGGTATTAGAATGGTTAAATATATATGTTATATTATTTGACTAAAATTTTAGTGTCTGGGTATGCTTGTGTTGCTTGTTGAGTGAGGAATTTGGAGTTTGGTTCGCAGCAGGTTGTATGAACAGACTGCAGATTCAAGGTATGTGCCTCAGTGCAGCCACACTGGTGCCAATGCTTAAAAGGGCGTAACTGCGCCAACCCATGAGCATAAACTATTTTGTTTATTTTTTTTTAATTTCAGTTCATAGCATACAATAGTAACCTAATCTTATGAACATAAAAAGATGTTAATCATATTATATGATGTTATAACATATTGTAGTTGCATTGTAATACCAAATATGAAGATTGTAAGTTGTTAATTAACAAGTTATATAACAATTGAAACTCGATGTTTGTAAGAGTTAGAGATGAGAATTGAATGCTAAAGCTTTACGTTATATGTTAGTGAGTTTTCAAATTAGTGTTATGTGGTTGGTCAATATGGTTAGACCTTAAGTTAAAGGTTATAACTTAACTAAGATGGTGAATTGAACATATAAGGTTAATGTTAGTATAACTAATCAATATTGCGATTCTAATGATATACGTAGGGTATTTGGCGAACGTGTGTTATAATTGTGTAGCTTACACACGAGGCAAGTTCCTAAACCTTACTTCTTTATGTAAAGCAAGATCTTTATCCTATCTTGTTTGTTATTGTTATGCAAGTATCTAAATATTACTTTTCGCTAAACAAGTTTCCTAATCCTGAACTTGATATTGTTTGTTTAAAAGGGTTTAAGTTGTTTACTCACATTGAGCAAGTTCTAATAATTATTTCTTGTTAATTCAAAGTTTGAAATGTTTATTATTCCGAACAAGATTCTCTAATTACTTTAAAGATAGTTTATTGGATATACAATGTTTTATTCAACTATATTATTGTGATCCTATTCTTGATTCTAAATATGGTTACTCAATACATAGTTATTGTATCGAACTTCGAATGGATGGTGAACCTTTATTGATTTTTCTAGTCCATAGTTGACGAGCATTCTAAAATTCTAGAACCATTGTTAAAGCTAATCCGAACTAAACTTTCCTTAGTGAGAAAATCCTAAGTCAACTGAGAAGAACAACCCTAATATAGGGGATTATGTACGCGTTAGCGTTTAGATGTTTGTGCACAATACATGGTACGAAGGGCTGATCACCCTAAGTACGAAAGAAAAGGTCTGTATAGTCTAACGACTGTTAAAGGTTGAGGTAGAAATACTTTGTAACCGTGATATAGTTCATGGTCTTAAGACCCTCAGATATAATTCTCAAACTTGTTTGCTATTCTTGATTCGAAGAACAAGTTCTCTATTATTCAGTATTCATTTCTTACTCTTATGTTATTGCTACTGTCATTATTATATTAGTGAGCAATTGTTTGCTCACTCTTGCATTTAACACTGCAGCTAAAGTTGAGAAAGTTGACGATTAGTCTACTAATAAGGGCAATGGAAAAATGTACAAGTGATGAAGACTTGTTTGGTTTTATTTAATCGAATCTATGTTATGAGACTTATTTAATTATATGATGTATTCCGCAGAGTTATGTAATAATTTAAGGTTAGATTACCTAGGATTTGTTTTAAGTTAATGTAACCCTTTAATGGGGAGGATTATTATTTAAATTATATAAGTTATGTCTTTATCCTGAATTATGGGTAGTTAGATGTAATTGTTTTGGATAGTGAGCACCAAATCCTGTGGGAATGTAGTACCCGGATTTGGGGGTGTCACATATATACTATAACATATATATATATATATATATATATATATATATATATATATATATATATATATATATATATATATATATATATATATTTCTGGGTGGCACCGAGTTATCAATTTTAACCATTCTTTTTGTATAAATAGTCAATATTTAAAGTGTACTGACTAGATCTATACTAGATCTAGCCAGATCTAGCTTTTAACCGGTTCAAAAGTTTTAAAACTTGAATCATTAAGCTAGAATGGCTAGGATCTAGATAGATATAGTTTACTTTCTAGTTTTTGTAAATATTAAGCAACCATGCGACCCTAGATCTGTATCTAGAGGAAACGGGAAGCTTGGCTACACACATGCAAGAATTTCACTGATGACTCATTTGTTTTGCAATGTCTAGAATTAAATATGCATTTTATTTCAACATATTCATTGTGCAAGCTTTCAAATACTGATATATGAGCCTAGGAACCATAGGGTTGACGATTCAATCAATGCATTTAGATTTGGTACCCATAATGGACTTGTTTGAGTTATACATCTAGCTTGTAACCCTTTGTACATGTAAATGAGGGACTTAAAGCGGGGATAAGGATTTAAGGCCCTGATATAGTGAAATTATGGTTTGTGGTGCTCGAGCTTACTTCGATGACTCTCATGCCCATAATGTTAGGTTTGCTAGAAACATGAATATGTAATCAAATCACATAAATGAAGCGATAGCGAAGTAAAAATTGGATTAAATTTTTTTTCTTACAATCCATAAACTAAGATCATTCTTGTGCATTTATTATCAATCTAAAAAGAGTAGGAGAATCAGAATCATACCCTTGAAGATTCAAGCTTCCTCAAGTACAAGTTCAACTCCTAATCCTTCGTGCTCTCCTTGACTACGCGGGTTTGATTCCTTCCTTTGATCAACGTCAGCTGTGACGCCCCCAAAATAGGTATACATCACCCATTCTCAGTCGCCAAATACATGGTACAGAAATCAAATGCAAACTTCTTTTATACAATACGACAAAAGCGTAGCTGAGAGGTTTTACACGAATATTGTCTCATAGAGAGTATCCAAACTCAAATAAAGTCCTCATTATAATTATTATCATACTATTTCACATAATAGTGAGGACTATTATAGCCACCTATTTGGACCGTCACTCCATTTCCCGACTCGTCCTAGCTATATTCTCATTTACTGAAGAGAACAATGAAAGTAAAAGGGTGAGCTTAACTAGCCCAGTAAGAAATATTATGACTAAGATAATGCAGAATAAATTATCGTTAGCCTTCAACAGTGTTAAACTGATAAAATATAATAAACATCAAGTTTAATTACAGCGGAACAAGCAATCCATTAGAAGAGTCATGTAGAGTATGATATCTACTATCTTCTATGATTTAAAAGTTTATCATCAATTTTATCGCTGAGACTCAGCTCAATAAATAATATCATAACCACGAATTATCCATGCACTACGGGCCAAGGATATTCATGTTTTCACCAATGGTCATGATCATACCAACAACTGTCCATCAATGCACTACGGGCCAATGAGGACGTTTACCACATCATTTATAACATTAAGAGTCATGATTATACCGAATGATCCCTGGTCATAATCATACCCATCAACAGTCCATCTATGCACGTAAGCCAAAGATGACTTTCATCACAATATAAGCATGAGGATAATGACAATGACATAAGAATTAAATTAAAAGAAAGCAAAGGATAAATTTTTAAAGATTTATAATTTAATTTATTTAGAATTCAATAATATCCAAATTGTCAACATGATACTGCTTTGTGGAGTAAATTTTAAGAATAATATTGTATAAAAAAATGATTTAGACCGAAAAGAAATTAATTTTTGTTATGAATAATACTCCGGGTGAATAGTACTTTGTGAATAGTACCTCGTGAATAGTACTTCATGAATAGTATCTAAGAATAGTACTTTATGAATAGTACCCAAGAATAGTACTTTGTGAATAGTACCCTTGAATAGTACTTTGTGAATAGTACCTGTGACGCCCCCAAATTCTAACCTCCACTTGGTCACCCGAATTCGGTTCATCACGTTCTCATGGTAAAACCATAATAACTAAAATAACGCATACACAACGGAAAATCTACTTTAGAATAATGTACAACGATTTATTATAATTATTCTCCCAAGTCTCGCAACCTAAAGTGCTTAATAGATTACATAATAATATCGAATAAAGACTTATTACATAATCCTACATAAGCTTAAACATCGTCTGGAAATAGTCTTAAAATAACATAATAGATTTAATATAAAAAGGGATAAGCTAGTCGGTAGCCTTGCCATTGCCCTTATCTGCTCCAGAGACACCTCCTTGCTCTTCCTTAACTGAAAGGTTTTAATTAAGCAAGGATGAGCACAAATTGCCCAACAAGTAATATACAACAAGGGGTAAGATATAATATCACAAGGTTTGAAATATCGAAGTGCCATTTCTAGGATAGTTCAAAGTTTCAGAATAACATCACGGATAAGGAATATCAACAATTCTTGGAATAAGAATGACAATTCAATATAAATCAACAGATATATATGAATTCAATGACTAACAATGTATCCAACTGGATAAGCAATGTATACTGAGCAGTCACTAAGGACTATTAAACTTCCACTAGAGTTACCAATATTAAACTGATAGCCCAAAATATCAAGTACTATATATGATCAGTCTACAATACTTTACGTTATGCATAAAACCACAGTAATAATATACTCATGTGTTGGGGTTTCCAACAACATACAATCCCCTTACCATAAGGGTTGTCCAACTCAGTTTTCAAGATTTCCTCACTAATCAATTGGTTTGGACAGTTTTATAAACATGCATATAGTCTAGCCGAATCAAATGACATCGACTCTTTCACAATATTCAAGAACAATACTAAGTTTATTATGAATAATAATTTTCACAAGGGTTTAAGCATAATGGCTCATTTGAATGAGAAAATAATATAACTTGTACTCAAAGAGATAAGCTTATGGTATTTGTCGAATCAAGAATGCAAAGATACTTGCACAATTAGATAGGTTTAGAAACTTGCCTTACGTGTAGTTTATCCTCGTTTAATAAATCAACACTTTTGAATCCTATTTATAGCGCATTATAAGTATACAATGTTCATTAGCTAACATAGTCTTTAATCAAGCTCGACATGATTCAAATATGCACATATAGTACAAAATCAGTTCATAAGTCATCATGAATTAAATACTTAGTTATACGCGAATCAAAAATGCTCAAGGTTAAGACTTTCTCTACTCATGGACTTCCCATTTCAATACAACACCAACTTATCAACTAAGCATCACACATATATATATATATATATATATATATATGTACATCAGTAGGTTTTAGATTACATGTAGCATCATAAACACCATGCAAGTTACTGTCCAAAAGTCAGAACTCAATATCTGGAATTCCAGACTGGCACAGCTGCGCCATAGCTAAGCCTAGGACCGGCGCGACTGCGCCGTCCCCTGACCCAGACAAAACTCAGCTGCTGCCTTATGGTCTCTGTTTGGCTTGAACACACAACCATACATGATCTATTTTATCATGTTAAGGGTCTTTTCATGCTCCTCAAGTCAATCTAGGTTCCCTTTTATAATATTTTCCTAAATTAAACATTTCAACCATTTAAGGCCATTCAAGGTCGTGAAACCACAATGTCTAGCATGTTTGCTTTCTAAACATACATGATAGTTATAAAACTCATATTAGGCATGCTTGTGTGTATTCATAATGCACATGTGAAACTAACACCGCTTTAGTTGAAAAATATGCTTTGTTCATGCTTTTCTTGAAATATGCTACACAAGCATGGAATATATACGTTCACACTACATGAGTGAGTCTAAGAGAGTCATTAAACATGATCACCATTACCAGATTTTAGTCCTTATGGTATCTTGGAAATATTCACATTTAAAGCTTACTAGTAAGTTCAATATACTCATGTTTCCTTTCTAAACACATAAACAAAATCTAAAGGTTTAATCATGCATGGAATATATACGTTCACACTACATGAGTGAGTCTAAGAGAGTCATTAAACATGATCACCATTACCAGATTTTAGTCCTCATGGTATCTTGGAAATATTCACATAAACAAAATGGATTTACAATAAGTTTTTTTCTAAAGTCATAAATCCATTTTAAATCATACACCTTCGTTAATCATGCTAAGCTAGTCTATCATGCTTACATTAGGCTCATATAACCATATATACCCTTAAAACATGCTTGCATGCTATCACAAGTCATAGTACTGTAATAGATTGCAAAAACAGAACTCACAACAAATCTCAGCAACCGGCGCCATGCCTGGTTCAATACAAATGTGGTGCAGCTGCGCTGTGCCTGGTTCAGGCGTAGAAGCAGTCTGCTTCGGCAGAACTCCAGCCCAACCTCAAAATTTATTCACCAAATGGATTCTAGACACTCATAAACCAATAGCAACATAACTTATATGATCATATAACATCTATATAACCCATACCCAACCTCATTAACATACAATTACATGAATTCAAGAATTTGAAATTATAAGAACTTAAGAACTCCGTATAATAGAAACGAAAATTTGGAAAGTATGAAATGGAATTATACCTCTGTAAATGTGAAAAGAACTTGCTCCAAATGAACTTCTAAGCTCTAGATCACTTGTATGCTCTTAACCTCCCACTTAGCAAATCTCAGACAACTCAAGAACATCAACTAATGCAACATGTCTGCTATTTATAGAAGAATTGTGGACTAGACAATGACTTAGCACTGAGGTTGAATTCATGGTGTAATGCAATGAAACAATGGTTCAAGAAGGGTGGCTCAACCACTCCATACCAACCCCCTAGCTAGCAATGATCATCTAGGATTTAGCCTTTTGAAGAAATACGTATTATAGCTTTGAGCTACTATTCATGTACTTGGTGACTTTCATTTTGGGACAAAAGCAATCTCAGTATTTCATATCATCAAGGCTTGGTTTGGTTTATTTAATTTCTCACAATGAAATCTTAATGTACAATTGTTACCATATTAGGAATTTTAGGGATTAATTATACACTCACATCATATAGTCCATGTACATTAAACATACGGAATAAAATAATGCAGTCAGGTATTATTGTCCGGATAGTTCCATAATTAATTTTACTACTCATGTAATCATATAATAACCTTATTATATAATATCTTACTTATTTATGTTAAATAAATAAATTAATTCCTTCCTTGATTAATTATCACTTAAAATACTATAGTTTAGTATATAGTCACACACTGTCACACTACACTATATAGTATAGTTGTATTAGCACTCATATGCACATAACGGTGAATATAATATTATTATTATATTAATAACTTACCTCCTCATGTTAAATAAATAAATCATGCACTTCCTTAATTAATTAATACCGATATTAATTAATCCAATCATCATTGATCAATATATTTATGGATTTTCATAATCATTATTCATTGATAATATTCTCATTACATTTATAGGTATATTGCAAATAATAATAATCACATATTATTAATTAATTACAATGAAATCCATTTCCCACAATTAATTAATACTAATTAATGATTTAATAATTCCTTTGTTGGACATAACATACCTTATTGCAATATACTCCTATCATATGGTTTCACCCATGTTGCACATATAACATTAATGTCCCCCAATTCAGTGCTGCAGTAGAAAGTAACTAACTCAAACTGACTGATGGCGCAGCTGCGCCAGTTTGTACTGCTGGGACGGCGCAGCTGCGTCGTGCCCTGATAGTGCCAAGACTGGTGCAGTTTTTGCCCGTGTTAGTTTTCAACGCTAACTTATTTTACAAGACATGAATTGATCTCCACATGAGTGTTATTACGAGTTTATGAGTGTATTGATTACTTATACGAAATCACATGATCGACACAATTAATCTTCCTAATTCTCGTTTTAATTCACTTAATGAATTTTCTCGTTTCGCATTATGCCACAAAAGGCATTTTAACGAGTTTACCACAAACTCCACATTTTCTCAACTTAGCCCACTTGATTAAGGGTATTTTAGACTTTTGAGTAATCAAATTTGTGCATTAAAATAAATGTAAATTGGGAGATAAAATGGGGCTAGAGGGACCGGCCAATTAGGCTTTTTATGGTAAGATGATTAAGATAAACAATGTCCATTAGTAGTAACTCTTACACACAAGGACATGGTTGTTAAGCTCCCATTGGTTGCCACTTTATTAAGCATCCTTAAACATGATTAGACTAATTAAAGTGATAAGACAAAGCTTTTATCCATGGGTTAAAGAAAGTATGGGGGATAATAAGGAATCATCCATTCCAATTGTTAGAATACTCCACTTTCTCTCATTCTTCTTCTTCTTCTTCTAATTTTTCTCCCAAGCTAGCAACTTCAAGAGAGAGAAATGGGAGAGAGGTTCAGCCATATATAGAGAGAGAGGAGTGCTAGTTTGTTCATGCATCCTAAGTTAATCACTTACTTTGGTAAATCAAGGAAGGTTGCCATTAAATCAAGGTATAACATAACCTTCATCTTCATCTTCTACTTTGTTTTTTTTAGCTTGACTTTTGTTTGGCTTATGAACAAATACTCAAGATACCCTAGTCCTACATATCATCATGTATAGAACTAAGTATCTTGAGTGTTAGATCAAGGGCATAGAGGAAGAATATGAGCATATGTTCTCCAAGGGTGAAAACTCTTGTTTTCTTCCACTAAATCTTGTGTAACTCAAGTTTTCCAACTTAGATTTGTGATCCGTCGAAGGGGGGGTGCTAGATACATGAGTTATCTAGTAAATCCAAGTGATAGAACACAAATCTAGCAAGTTTTGAAACCTTTGGGGCAGTTTTCCCCAAAACAATTCACTTGGAATGTTAAAGGTTCAAAATCCTAAAATAGCTTCTGTCCCATTTTTCTTGGAACTGTTTCGGACAGTTTCATGTCTCTTAAAAATTTGGGAAAATTCACAGAGGTACCTTGAGAAGTTATCTACATGTAGGAAAAAGAACAGACACGTTTCGAGTTATAGGTTGTGCGTAATGACTATTTCCGTGAAGAACTCCTAAATATTTACCTTCGAATATCTTACTGTGTATACACTGGAAAATTCTGAAATTTTTACAGTAGGTTCATATATGTTAGGAGAACATACCTTGAAAATTGCAGATTTTTTTGAGGAAAACTCAATTTATGAAAAATGAAGCAAGATCCGAGTGTTTTGGAAACTTTAAAAATAGTAGATCATTTTCTAAAATTCCAGAAAAATTTAGGGATCCTTGCAGGTTTATATTCTGTCAAAATCCAGAAGATAAGAATTTTTAGAATCAGTTTGCTATTTTTCCTAAAAATGATTAAGTTATGAATAAAAGGAAATAAATAGTTAAATGATGTCTTTAATAAGAAAAATATGATTTTTATGCTTGAATACTCATAATATATCATATCCTGACTATCTTAGAGCACTTTGGTAATTTATGATAATAAATATCATTTATGACCTTTTATGGATATTAAATAAGAGGTTTAATAAATTGTGAGCAATTAGAATAAATTGTTTATTAATCCAATAAATTATTAAAATATTATTATGATATTAATAATATTAGAATATGATATTGATAAGTAAATAAAAATATTAAGATTAAAATTTCTATAAACTATTCTTAAATGATTAATAATATTTGATTTTTAGCATTAATAAATGATTAAAGTATTATTAAATGATTAATAATGTTAGATTAAAATATTAATCTTAGATTAAAATATTATTAAAAGATTATTAATATTAAATTAAAGTATTATTATTGAGTAAATAATAATATTCAAGATTAAATAAAATGTTATTAAAAATTTAATAACATTAGTAAAGGAATAAAATATTATTAAATGATTAATAATATTAGTAATGGAATAAGATATTATCAAATAAATAAAATATTAGTAAATGATTAAAAGTATTGTTAAATAATTAATGATACTAAAACATAAGTAAGATATTATTAAGATAATAATATTGATGCATAATTAAAATATTATTAAGATGATTAATAATATTAGTAAGGTATTAAAATATTATTGAGATGTTAATAATATTAGTAAGCGAATGAAAGTATTATTAGGGAACTAATAATACTAATAGGTGAATTAAATATTATCAAGATTAATAATATTAAGTTGTTATCTAATAGTAACATTATCAAGATATGATAATGTTTATAAGAACTAAATGCAATGTATAATATTTATGTGATTACATAATCTAATGTTATACTATGACTAATTGAAAGATTAACTATATGTCTCTCAAAGGAAGATAATTTAGCTGCATAGTGGATAGGATTTAATTACGTAGCCATAATCTACAGACAAGGCAAGTCTCCTAACTCAAACTCGAGTTATTATTCTCAAATCATGTTAGTGAATAATTATTGATGATTATTCACATCTATATTGATTATTAAAATTCGCACTTTGTGCAATTGAATTCATGTTCTATTATTATTGAACTGTGAATTAAATTAAAGTTCTTTCATTTATGAACTGTTTATGAGATAGATCTATGCTAATTGTATCAGCTAGATCAAGCATGTTTAAATTTGTTAAATCAAATGTGTTCTATAAAGCTGTTCTTATTAAATTGATATGATAAGAATTCTTGACTAAGAAAAGGACGAATATAATTAAGGCATGATATCGATGCCGGAATATTAAGTGTTTATGCATAATCACGGGGTATGAAAGGCTGATCCCCTTGAATACCAAAACTTATTAAGAGGTCCAGTTTAAATGACTGAGAACCTTGGCAAATGTTCATGGTTATTTCAAAACCACTAAGTTCATGTTATTCAATTATTCAAATATTCAATTGTTAATTATTAATTCATGTTCCTTCACAATCTTATATTATTGTTGAACATTGAAAGCAAAACTTCTTTCCAGTCATGATATATCTCCCTTGTATATAAACTTGCTAAGCAAATTAGTTGCTTACCCTTGCTATATCATGACATTTATTTCAGCTAAGCCTGAAGGATCCAATACGAAGGACAAGGGTAAGGGCAAGATCCAGAAATAGTTTAGAATGAATGTTAATTATTATTATCTAATGGAATTTCTTATGTAAACCTTTTGTAATATGAATGGTGTGTTTAAGTTAAGGTTAAGAAGACCTTGGGACCATGTTATGGAACTTTATTACAATGAACAATGTATGTTTATTATTTCGTAATAGTTATAGAATACTTATGATGATGATAGATCGTGAGCACCGAATCTGAGGTTAGAGAACCTGGATTTGGGTGCGTCACACGAACTCCGATTGAGGCGATTCAAGATGATCTAAAACGAGGACGAATTGAACTACAACTTTTATTCTTTAAGTTATTCAATTTGAGGTCGGGAACATGGGTCAAAATTGTCATCTTTAGGACTGTTGTGTTTTCGGAGGCAATCAGAGGGCGTCGGGCATGCACGTATGCAAGTGTAGTGCTCTTGACGATAAAAGATGTTGTTCTAAGTTATAAAACATGAATGTTAGTAAATATAATGATGTTTAACATTAATAAATGACGTATTAGATAAGTTGTATAAGCATACTAAGCATACAAAAGAGAGACAAATCGGGCGTGTGACGAATGAACGTCGAAACGCCGTGACAAGTGTTAATGAACGTAAAAAGTGTTTTAAATCAAATGAAATAAATATTATAATATAGTGAATGAGGCTAATATGAAACCAATAAGTAGTCCTAGCAAGACTTAAACACTTGAATAAACTTCGAGTATGAAATATAGTGAGATGTAAGTCGAAAGTTAACACAATTAAATTGAATATTGTGTATTGATTAATAAGAAGGGTTATGGGATGTAGAGTAAAGTTTACTTTATAACTACTATGCGTTGCTATGTGACTAATAGTTGATGTGTATGATTATATAATTGTATAGGGCACGTGAAGTGCAGATAACTGTAACCTGTTAAACTGTTATTGGTAAACAACGATCAAGGCAAGTCTTTCAGTTCCTATTTGCTATGTGAACTTGATGGTTAACTGTTTTAAATCTTTATAACAAAGAGCATGGTGTGTTATATATATATTGAAAGTATAAAATGTTAATGTCAATGTATGACTACGTTGATTGAGTATTGAATGCTGATTGAGTAAGGAACTCAATCTTTATACTTGTTGTGTGAACTGCAACATGTATGTTATGTTAGTCTAATGATTATGAGATAAATGTTGAGCATGTTACTATGTGCTACGTGATGCATGAAAACTGTTAGATTTTGCTGGGCTGTCGAGCTCAACCTTGCAAATAACCATTTTTACAGGTTAAGATTTCAAGGTAAGGATATGTGCTAAGTGAATTATAGAGATTCATATTCGCGAAGATTACTTATGTTTTATGAGAAATATATTTAATATTTTTAATGTAACATGTTGTTGAATTATAAGTTGAGCTATCCGGTGTATTTGGATATCTATTTATGATGTAAGACTTTGTATAATCATTTTATTGTAACGATTTATGATATAAATTTTAATCGAAGATATGTAATGTAAAGGTTGTGATTTAGGTCAATATAGAAGGAAATGTATAAAAGTTTAAATATTCCGCATTTTTAGTGATTTTAATATCGAATAATGA
Organism: Panax notoginseng; assembly: GCA_016801055.1. NCBI lineage: Eukaryota > Viridiplantae > Streptophyta > Magnoliopsida > Apiales > Araliaceae > Panax > Panax notoginseng. The sequence continues at coordinate 120,583,928 of CM029019.1, forward strand.
TGTAAAAATAGATTAAAGTTGTATTGTTAATGATCGAGAAGGAGAATATTATTGTATAAATTTTGGGATCGTTACAGTTGATATCAAAGCTGATAGGTTAGAAACCTTAGGTAAGAGTACCTTAGGCTATAACCTTAGAGAAGAGAGGTGAAGATAATGAACGAATAAGCTCAAATAGAGTTTGAACAATAAGAAGTAATTTAAGAAATTTATAAAGAAGGGATTAAAACATGCGTAAGAGGATTCAAAGAATAATCTCGCAGAGTTATAAGGAATATGAATGTGGTTAATATGGATGTAAGGTGATAATGAATAGACAGTGTCTATAAAAAGAGAATGATAAATATGTTAAGAATAGAAAGTTATATTTAAGTATGGTACAATTGTACTCTTTAATAGTTGATGTATGGTATCTAGGCTAAACGATTCTTTCATAGAGCAAAGGTATATATGAACTAGCAACTCAGAACCTAGTTTGTTGGTTATTTATGGGAAACCACTCAGCGTAACATATTGAAACTGTTAGAGACTCGATGTGTACCAAGTATAGAAAATGGATACGTATGATGAAAATGTGGAACTCGAATAAAATGTTGAGCAATGTAAATGTAGTTAGAAATTCTTATAGGAGGAAGTGTTATATAAACAGGAAAATTCAAAGAAGAAACTTGAAGAGATATAAAGATAAGAAATGGGAGTTACCTAACTCCAATAGCCAAGATAACGAATAATGTCGTAAATGATGAAAAATGAAAGAAAGGGGATCGTAAAACAAAATGATCACGAGCTAAGAAAAGAATTTTAAGGGAGATGATTATAGAATAAGATCACGATGTGATCTGTTTAAGTTATAGAAAAATATGGTCTGTAATGTTTGAATAATTATAGCTTGATGCTATGAAGATATTATACTATGAAATAGTACGAGGTAAACTCGCGAGGAGTTATAAATGATGAGGTACAAAAAATTTGTACCGAGCAAAGAGCAAGTTATAAGCAAGATAGAGTTATGTGGAATTTTAGTTGAGGACTCATGTGATGGCTGAGTTGTACAAACCTTTGTATGGGCGAGGGTTTTGTGCTTGCACTCAGTTTATCACATTGATAATTATTGGAATGTTGGTGTCGCGCTATCAATGTATATGTGGCGAAAAGGTGATTCTTTTCTCATGTGTATATTTGATAGTTAGAAACTATTAAAATTAGTTAGATATTATTAGGGTTAGGTGCGAGTTCTTAAAACTAATGCATATGGTAAGTTCGTGACTCATAATAATATGGTATGTTTTGAACTCCTCAACGAATGGATGCCTATGGTCTGACTAGGATAATTTCTTAAACTCATATTATTGTGGCAAGTTCCTGAACTTCTAATGTGCGGTAAGTTTGATGAACTATACTGGGGGTATAGGAAGATTGTAAGGTGAAATATAAGAATATTTAGTATAAGAGCATTAATGGTGCTAGAAATAAAAAGAATTGGTTAAGTAATGGAGTAAAAATTGAAGTGATGGATACCAGGATATTCTAAATCTACTAACTATGCTAGACTTTCGAAATTTATTGACTTCGTGCTAATGTTTGCACTTCTATTTTCATAAAAAATATTGGATCAAATGATGAAACCAATGAGTTTTAAAAATAATACCGTTATTCGTATGTCTATGCTAATTGCTTTGGCTAGACAAAAATGATTTGAAATATATTGAAATGTATTTTTTATATCATCTATGCATCATGGAATCTAGTGCAGAGATGAATAAAATGATGGAGTCATCAATGCAGTATTATTTAGTGTTGGATGTGATCTAAGGATCGTCAGCCCACTATGGTATGATGTAGTATGATAAAATCACCAAATGACGGAATCCTCAAACGGACTGTAAATACAGTGCTGTATCTTGACATCATAAAAAGATTTTTGAGATTTCTTTAAGATATGAGATATATATATATATATATATATATATATATATATATATATATATATATATATATATATATATATTTCGATTGATGTTCGAATTATTGTAGAAGTCTATGCTATTTGATTCAGTTAGACGAATATTGAAAAATATTCACGAAATTCAAGCATTTCTTGAGAAGTTATGCTAAACCAAATTGTTTTGGTACGGATTCAGATGTTAAAAAGCTGAGATGAACAACCCTATTATCGGGGAGTTATTTTACGCAATTAGTTGAGATGTTTGTGCACAATACATTGTACGAATGACAGATCACCCTAAGTACGTGGAGTCCCTATAGTCTTATGACTGTTAAAGTTTAAGTTGAAAGAATACTTATAACTATGGACATATACGCATAGCGTTTAAATGTTTGTGTACAATACATCGTACGAAGGGTTTAACACCCTAAGTACGGGAGTCCCTATAGTCTAATGACTGTTAAGGTTTAAGTTGAAAGAGTACTTATAACCGTGGACGTAGTTCAAGATCTTATGACCCCTCAACATGATTTGGAATTTTTTAAATTCCTGAGTTATTCATACTGCTTCCCAATTATTGAGCAATTGTGGAAGATTCTTACTGTTTTAAAAGGCTAATGTGGTAAGGATGATATTCCTTATAAAGAAGTAAGTCGTAGAATGTGACACTGAATGATGAATATATTGAATAAGTGAGAAAAGAAACTTTGAAGTGAGAAGGAGATGAGTTATCAAAAAATAATGTAAAACTTTTAATAGAAAAGTTAATAATTGTAGAAAGATCTTTGTGGGAAGAAGTGATTATAAAACCCAATGAATGAATAAAGCATTAACGTAAAATCTATATTGATAGATTAAATGAATAAAGATTAATAGATAAAATTTCGAGGATGAAATTCTTAGAAGAAAGGGTGAATGTAATATCCCGAGTGTTTATGATAACGATTCTTAAGAAAGGAAATGAATGGGTTAAGAATATATAATACTCAAAATATAATTGAGTTCAACTGAAAGTTATAAACTAAAACCTAAATTTGTTGAAGAAATGATTGTGGTAGGAAATATAAAACCTATATTAAGGTCATGTGTTGAAGTTATTCAACAAAGAGATTTGATGAAAACCTGAGTAAGGTAGGGTTTTGGTGATTTCGAGGACAGAGTTCTTATAAGTAGGGAAGAATATGACGAAAGATTTGTTTGAGTTGTGATTCTGGGGACAGAATCCTTGCAAGGAAGGAATGATGTAACAATCCAGAATTTTAATGATAGTTTTTAAATATTTATTGAAGTATATAAATATTTAGTAGATATGTTTATTGTTGAATAAATATTTAATTTGATTTGACTTGATTGGTTAATTATTTGTTAAGTAAATAATTAAGGAGTTAATAAAATTAATTGTTATGAGATACTATTCTAATTTAATTTAATAATTAAGTTAGAGAGTTTATAATGATTAATTGAATTATTATATTTTAATTTGAATTTATAATTAAAATGATGTGTTAGTTGACTAAATGAAGTTATAATTATAAAAAAAATTATAATTATGTTGTATTGATCTATGTGGTAAATTGATCTATGTGGTAAATTTATTTAATAAATTGTTATTAGAATTAATTAAATTAAGTGCGACCATAAACTATATTATAAATGAGTTATTAAAATAAGTTAGGGGATGTTAATTCAGTTTTGCCAAACAAGGCTTAATGAATGTTAAGTCTTTAATTTAAATCTGTTTTACCAAACAAGGTGTAAGATTTAATGGGTTAATTTTTAGTTAGTTAGCCAAACAAGCCTTATAGCTTTGGAGTTTTTTTTAAAAAAACTGATGTCAGTTAATAGATATATTTATATTATACAATTATTATATATTATATCATATACGTTATATTTGTTAGTACGTAAGTTAGAGTTACATAGGAAGAACTCAGAAGAAGAAAAAGAAGAGAAGAAAAGTTACAGAGAGAGAAAATTGAGAGAGAGTGGGAGAAGGCTAAAGAATTGGAGAGAGAAATTGGGAAAAAGAAAGCTTTCAAAGAATATCCATCATCTTCTAAAACTAAGGTATCATCTTACCCTTTCAGTTTTAAAAGTTATAGTTTTATTCTCTTCCAAAATACTCTGTAAAACCTTTGTAGAGGTTGAATTATTTGTTATATATAGTTTTATATGATAAATTGGTGGTTAAAAGATTGTTTGCATAAGTTTATAGATGAATTAATTCATGTTATATAGTTATTTGTGAATAAAACCATATTACAGTGAATTGGTATGAATATATATTATTATGGCTTAGTTTAAAGTAAAATTGAGGTTTGATTAATTGTTTAATATATATATTGACTATCGAATTCGAAAGAGGATGAATAAACATAAGCATAGTATGTTTAATTAACTGTTTTGATTGAAAAACAAAATCATAGTGATGATTTTTCACTTAAACTTTCAAAAAGTGAAGTTTTAGTACAAATAGTAAAAATTAATGGTTGTAATTTAGATGTATTAGATAAGTTGTATAAGCATTGTGACACCCCCAAATCTCGGTACTTCATTACCTCAAGATTTGGTGTTTACGTAATCAAAACATTCATTTATAACTACCCAATCATAAATAAAATTGAATAATAAACCTGCCCATATAAGAATTACATAAAATAATATCTCCCAGGTTATCTAACCTTTACATACAATCATTCATGCGGAAAATTTAAATAAACTTCGTTACATTCCTTAAACCAAAGTTTGATAATAAAACTATCAAAACTATTACAAGTCTTCAGTACTTGCTCATCTTTCCCTTTCCTTTACTGGTGTTAGGTACATCACCCTTTCCTTCTGCAGCTGTAAGGATTTTACAGGCAAGAGTGAGCAAACAAGGCTCACTTGAAATAACAATGAATAACTTCTACATTCTCTGCCCATTCAGGGGCACAATAGAACTGAACAATAGATTCTATTAACATCCTAAACATTCCTTGCCCATTCCGGGGCTCAATAGAACTAAACAATGAGTTCTATTAACATTTTAAACATTCACTGAGGGTCTAATGACCACGAATCTTGTCCACAGTTATAAATAATCTTTCAACTTAAACTTTTACGGTCATACGACCATAATGACTTTAAGGTACTTAGGGGGATCAACCCTTCGTACATGTATTGTATACAAACATTTCAGCGCAAAGTACAAAACTAAGCGTAACCCCTATAAATAGGGTTATTCATCTCAGTATTTTGAGTACAAGTCCGCCCCAAAGATAGTTTGGTTTGGATACACTTCAAAGTAATTTGGAATTCAACGGACATCAACTAAGGATTAGTTGTATAAAAGATAATAACACTATGTTATTGAATAATCATAACTGAATAAGTATTTCGTTCTAATTTCATGCTTTAGGGATAATCTAATAGCATTACTATTGAATAACACATCATACCTTGCTTTGAATAACATTAAGCTAAGGTTACATCTTAGAATTTAATATCAAGCACGCACAACAAATAATAGCTTGAACGATAAACTAAAGGTACTTGCACGCTAATATAACAAGTTTAGAGTTAAGAAAACTTGCATAATCATAATAACTATCTCAACGAAAGTGCAGAGATGAGAAACTTGTATCATCATGAATAACTGGATACAATGAAGTTGCTTAATGAAAATACTTTACTCAATAAAGTATAGCATATGAATTTTGCATAACGAAGCCTTAGAATTAGAAAACTTGCTTAAGTATAACATAACAGTGAAAAGCAACCTTGCTGAATAATAAAGTAGCAAAGGTTAGGGAACTTGCCTCGTGCGTAGGTTAAACAATTACTATTCACGTTTACCGCAAGTCCTACACATACCATATGTATTGACAATACACATTAGTTACACTAACAATACCTTTATGAGTTACTTTATTACTCTTAGTATAGCTAATAACTAAGTTTAAGTTTAAACAACATCACATCTTTTCATGAACATTACTTTTTAGCTTTATTACAACTACTTAAGTGATCATGTCATTGCACCATATGCACTTTAACAACTTTATACAACATCCTATTACATGTCCAACATGTTATCACTAAGTTATACTAATACACAAAGGGTTGCACTTGCATTCGTGCATCCCGACGCCCTCCGATTAGCTCCAAATACACAATAGTCCTAAGGATATCCATTTTTACTACTGTTACAGACCTCAAAGTAAACAACTTAAAGCATGAGAGTTGTAGGTCTATTCGTCCTCGTTCCGGATCATCTTGAATTACCTTAATCGGAGTTCGTATGAGAAAGTTATGGCCATTTTACTACAGGAGGTCAAAACTGTCCGATCCAGGCCACTTTTCCAGCGCTGGGGCGCGAACAGTAGTGTCGGGGCGCGAGTACCAGCACTGGGGCACGAGTTACAGTGCTGGGGCGCGAGCCTTGGCCCATTTTTGGTGCTGGGGCATGAACCTTGGCGTTGGGGCGTGAATTTTTGACGCTGGGGCGTGAATTTTGACGCTGGGGCGCCGAAACTCACAGAACTAAAAAGAAGAACAGAGCCAAAGCTACTGTCTTAAATTTGTAACAACAATTCGCCTCAAATAACATGTATAACTAATATAAACTACACATAATTGCTAACAATTATCCATATACGAATTTCCAACAATTAAACAACAAATTTAAAAGACTTAAATCACTAAAATAATATTTGGTTAAAACTCAAAACTTCATTGTTGATATCTAAAGTACAGTGAACGAAATTTTTACTGTTATCAACCAAATTTGATTCCTTGCTCTGCTTAATTTCTTACACAATTACACACAAGTCTCAATTAACATAATCACATACTAATTTTTATTAACTTTCAAAAGTCATATTCATGCATATAAGTTTACTGTAAAAATATAATTCTTTTCGTGTATACGTAATTTATCATACTCTTACCTATACATTATTGAACATACAATCATCAATATATATGTTATCTACTACTAACACATGATTTCATAATCAAATATTAAAACATTCGAACTCTAGAAAGTTTGTAAAGAACTTTGTCTTACAGTCAAATTGAGAACACCGAGACAATATAAATTCACATAAAATATATGGCGTAAAATAGCTATGGTTAAGTTATGTACATACCTTTTGTTTTAGACAATCTTTGTTAAGCACTAAGAACTTTCTTTTTCTACTTCTCTCTCTCAAATTCTCTGAAACTTTTCTTTTTCTCTGAACACCTTTTCTTAGACTAAGCAAAACTGGAGCGTAACACTTAACAAGTATGAGTCAAAATAAAACAAAACTGATAAGGCAGTAATAAGCCTATTTACTCTCATCAGTTACCAAACATATAACGTATAATCTTATAAATATAAATATATTTTATTTATATATTTGTTTTATTCTATTAATGATATAATTTAAAATTAACAAAAATTTCAAAAGTCATAAGGCCTTGTTTGGCAAACCATTTATAAAATAAAGGATTAATATACTTACACCTTGTTTGGCAACACTAAATTAAAATTACTTTAATTTATTTTAATAACTCTTTATCACATAGTTATTTGTCACACTTTATGTAATAACAATTAAATAAATTACTTAATCACATAACTCAATCCACATAACACATTAATTATTTAACAAATAAATAATTAACTAATCACATTAATTATTTAGCAAATAAATAATTAACTAAATAAACTCAATCAAATTGAACAATTATTTATTCAATAATAAACACATCCAATAAATATTTATAACTTACATTTAAAAATCTGGAATGTTACAAGCATACTAAGCATACAAAAGAGAGACAAATAGGGCGTGTGACGAATGAACGTCGAAACGTCGTGACAAGTGTTAATGAACATAAAAAGTGTTTTAAATCAAATAAAATGAATATTATAAGATAGTGAATAAGGTTAATATAAAACCAATAAGTAGTCCTAGCAAGACTTAAACACTTGAATAAACTTCGAGTATGAAATATAGTGAGATGTAAGTCGAAAGTTAACACAATCAAATTGAATATTGTGTATTGATTAATAAGAAGGGTTATGGGATGTAGAGTAAAGTTTACTTTACAACTACTATGCATTGCTATGTGACTAATAGTTGATGTGTATGATTATATAATTGTGTAGTGCACGTGAAGTGCAGATAACTGTAACCTGTTAAACTGTTATTGGTAAACAACGATCAAGGCAAGTCTTTCAGTTCCTATTTGCTATGTGAACTTGATGGTTAACTGTTTTAAATCTTTATAACAAAGAGCATGGTGTGTTATATATATATTGAAAGTATAAAATGTTAAAGTCAATGTATGACTACGTTGATTGAGTATTGAATGCTGATTGAGTAAGGAACTCAATCTTTATACTTGTTGTGTGAACTGCAACATGTATGTTATGTTAGTCTAATGATTATGAGATAAATGTTGAGCATGTTACTATGTGCTACGTGATGCATGAAAACTGTTAGATTTTGCTTGGCTGTCGAGCTCATCCTTGAAAATAACCATTTTTACAAGTCAAGATTTTAAGGTAAGGATATGTGCTTAGTGAATTATAGATATTCATATTCGCGAAGATTACTTATGTTTTATGAGAAATGTATTTAATATTTTTAATGTAACATGTTGTTGAATTGTAAGTTGAGCTATTCGGTGTATTTGGATATCTATTTTTGATGTAAGACTTTGTATAGTCATTTTGTTGTAACGATTCATGATATAAATTTGAATCGAAGAGATGTAATGTAAAGGTTCCGATTTAGGGCAATACAAAAGGAAATGTATAAAAGTTTAAATATTCCACATTTTTAGTGATTTTAATATCGAACAATGATGTAAAGATAGATTAAAGTTGTATTGTTAACGATCGAGAAGGAGAATATTATTGTTTAAATTTTGGGGTCGTTACACAGACAATGCTGAGAACCTCAACAACAAAATGATGGAGGAGTTATGCGATAAATTTCATATCAAACATCTTAACTCCGTCATCTACCGTCAAAAGATGAATGGTGTTGTTGAAGCGGCTAACAAAAATATCAAGAAGATCATGCAAAAGATGTCCGCCAACCATAAAGGCTGGCTTGACTTATTGCCTCTTACTTTGTTAGCGTACAGAACATCAATGTGTACTTCAACTGGGGCAACTCCCTACGCATTAACCTATGGGATGGAAGCAGTGCTCCCCATAGAAGTGGAAATGGAATCCCTCAGAGTGTTGATAGACGCTCAGCTAGATGAAGACCAATGGGTACAAGATAGGTATCACCAATTGTCCATAATAGACGAAAGGTGAACCGCAGCTATCTTCCACAGTTAGTTATATCAACAAATGATCGCCCGATCCTACAACAGAAAAGTTTGGCTACGACGGTTTAAACAACATGACTTGGTTTTAAAGAAGATCATCGACAACCAAGATCAGTCTAAGGGAAAATTCGCCCCTTACTGGGAAGGCCTGTTTATTGTCAAGGAGGTATTGGCAGGAGGTGCTCTTAGATTACAGTAAATGGACGGCGATGAATTTCCACAGCTTATTAACTCGGACACCATGAAACGGTACTATGTCTGAAGTTACCATCAAGAAAACCTCCTGGTGTTGGATTATCAGATCACCAGTTATTCTGGTTCTTTAACCCTTCACTACATACAACTCTTTTCAACTCTACGCCCCTCAGGGAAGCACACTTTTCAAGTCAGCAACCTAGTTTTCAGATCGCCAGATCTTTTCTCTCAACTTAGTTTTTTAACCCTTACTCAACTTCAGTTATCCAACTAGGGATTGAACCTTTCACACTTGCAGTTTGTCCCCAAACATGGGATCAAACTTTTCACACCTGCAGTTTATCCTGAACTTAGGATTAAACTTTCTTCCCCCAGCAGTTTGTCCTCCGCATAGGATCAAACTTTTCGTTGGCTACAAATCTTCCTGAGGGGTGAACTGCGTCGACCTGATCTCCTTGATACACGGGAGTACGTAGGCAACCATTTTATATGGCCCGGCCGCAATAAAGCAATAAAAAAAATAAAAACAACAAAAACACTTTTACACCCTTCTCATTATAAAAACAAAAACAACAACAACATTCCTACACCCTTATTGCCACAACCAGCGTTGAACTACTTACACCAGGTTTGAAGTATGCAGACCTAATCTCCTCTTCAATAGGAGTATGTAGGCAACCATTTATAGGTCGGTCTAACCCCCTACCAAAACACAAAGGGATAGAATTACCTGACCTCCCTATGTAAACGGGAGACTCGACGACCATCTAAGCTGCGGTTGTACCTTGAAGAGCAATACACATCCATAAGAAATGGAATTAACTAGGCTCCTCCTAAATAGGAGTACTGGCGACCATATGTGGTGCGGTCAATCTCAGAGAGGAAAGTCACGCTCCTCTCCATATTTCCATACAGAAACAAGTCCCAAGACACTAAAGATGGTAGGGATACACACATATCAATGATCCATTCTGAACTATCCAAAGATAACTCAATGTCCATCCAGCAAGGAGGAATTCAGAATACATCAGGATCACAGGCCCTGAACAAGCAGACAAATATCAAGCAAGTATTCAGGCATATCTAAAAGGGGAGTGATCAAAAATATATTTCCCTGCTATATTTAATATTGTTTGATATACACAATGTAAACTGTACATGACAAAATGGCCAAGCTAGTCTGTGTAGGAAAATACAAGGATATATACAGATCGGTATGCATGCGGGCTAGCAGATCTAACATAGAATCTCTATCCGAAGAAGGAGGTAACACTGTGGTCTCCTATACAAGGGTATCCACACGAGCCAACAAGTCTGAGGCCATCTGCATGGTGATGTAATGCTCATCAATATATGCTCTCATCTCGGCAAGCATACCAGTGGTCAGGGATCTCACTGAAGTACTGTCTGCAACAGCTACATCCCTATCAGATAGGGCAGCGTCCCACTCAATGATCACTGCATCTCTGGCTGATCTGGCCTCATCTCGCTCAACAATAGCGGCATCTCTATGAGCTAATGCCTCGTCAATCTCTAACAGAGTTGCTTCTCTCCCATCAAGAGCTGTCAACATCAGGGCTCTAGCCTGATCTCTCTCAAAGGTCATTAAATGAAGACTCTGCTCAGAGTAGTGTGCTGAATGCTGGATCACAACAGTACTAGTACTAGGATAATCTAAGAGAGCTGCTGGCAACCCAGTAAATGGCTCATCCTCGATGTAAGAATCAATGTCCTCCATGGGCTCTCCACCATCTGAATCCATACTCAACACTGTAGATACTGTCGCAGCCGATGAAGTCTCTGTCTCTATCCACGCAAAATACTCTGGCGAACAACCCGGATAACTAACAGAAAAACAGCTATCTCACGCTGATCCCAACAAGCATACACCCGAGATCGGTCCACTGCTGACAAGTGGCGAGAAGCTAAGTGCTAACCTAACGCCCCATCAAAAGGATGGAAATCCTGGAACTGGTTAAACTACGACATCACGGCCAGTGGGTGGTAGGTAGTCATGCCCCTCAAACCAGCCAAAGGGAGATAATCCATGCCCGGAGCAATAGTAGTGAAACTGTAGAGGGAACTGAGCCCTATACACGGTAAGATAGCAAACACATCTCTGATACCAGCTAGGAAAATGGACCAAGATGCAGGATTTGTACACTCCGTAGGCTGGAAGGAATACGACATAGCTATCTCATGGGTGAAATAATACCCGTGTCATCTGAATGTGCCAATCGGTCTCAAGTGTGACATAAACCACACGTACAACATGATCGAACTGCCTATGAATACCCCTGTAGGGTAAGTGCTGCAGAACGTGGCCGACCTTAGCGTCTCTGCCATAATCATCGGAATAATGGTACGACCCTCCCTGAGAGCTCTTACTACCATGATGACACTGATGTCCAACTCATCCATATATCGTGGCATGTACACGTATGATAATAAACACAGCAGCAATACACCTATCCTGGTCAAACGCCATTGGTCCTCTGGTATGGTGAAATCCCCAGAATGCCGAGCATAGCTATCCTCAAAGCCAAATCTATCATTCAGAAAATGCTGGGATATCACGTGGCCGGATGTGATCTTATCTTGCACAACTCTTCGCCTCAGCCTAGTGAGAGTCATAAACTGTCGGCTCATGTCACCAATGGCCATATACACACAAGGTTTGTCAAGTGGCAGCATCGTCAAACGTGCATACTCCTCCAAAGTCAGAGTCAACTCCTAGGTCCAAAGCCGAAAAACCTGCCTCTTTGGTATCTAGTGCTCTAGTATGCCCTTCACAAATCCTACGAGAACCTAAAACATCAAAATGGTTATAGTATGCTGCAACAGCTGATCTACGGTCACCCTATCTGAGGGTGACATACTATCATACTAGGATCTCAGACGGGATGCCAACAATACTGCTGGGGTGTGATCTATGCAACTGACTGTCGAAGAAGACATCTGTGTGGGCTGTATCATAATACCATCCAGGGGTCAATGCTGAATATCTCTGGACATCCATACATATCCATAACATGATATATGCATAACAGATAATAGATGGCAATATGATGCATGGAATAGAAGATAGTATATACATTCCTAAATACATCATCATCTATATACATCATCTCTATACAACTAAAAATACAGGGAAATGGGGAACAGACGCCCTACTACTAATAGAGGCCTATCAAAAGATATAACGAGAATGGTGCACAACCACCCAATATCTAACATGAGGCCTATCAAAAGAGATAACAAGAATACACATCAGAAGAAGATAATGGTGTGAATATCTACATCATCAATCCTGTCCACCTGATGTAACTCCTCTTGAGTCATTGGATCTCTATCAACATGGATGTCAGGCCTATACAAGGGAGGATCTGCGCCTATAAATCCAAATGGATCATCTGATGGGCCAGATCCTGATATGGAAGGTTCAAACGAATCTGCCTCTACCAGATCTCAGCCCAAATGTCGGATAAAGAAATGTGCCCGGTCTAGTTGCTTGGTCAAGCTATCAATTTGTGTCACATTAGTCGGATCTCGGACACAGGCTAGCCAATCTATCATCATCACGGATCCTGGAACCATATCCCCCATGAACTAAGTGGCGCGGGTTTGGGCTCTAATAGTACGAGGGATCCACCAATGCTGGAATATATCCTGAGTGCAGGGACCCTCTAACAATGCAAAACCGTCAACACATAATAATGGGATATCAATGACGGGTGACTGTGACACAGGCCAATAATGCCTAGTAGGAGGCAAGATCGGCACACAAATCTCTCCTACGGTGCTCCTAATAGCACGTTCTCCTAAATAAAGCTCTCATCCTCCATTTGTAAAGAGAGGAACCCTACGGGTAGAAATCACGTACACAACACCAGTCGGGTACCCATCCTCAAATCCAGTGGCCAAGTGCTCCCCAGCATAGGGAATCCATGTGGTGACATCAACTGTCAATAACTCCAGCTGTAGACGATAATGAATGAAACCCTCAGCTACAGGGACCTCTGTCAGTATGGAATGATGCCATCACCGTCCTCGTGGATAGGTATCCAACCCTAATAGACTCACAGGATGAAAACATGGGAGCCTCTCATAGGCCCAAAACTGTCAATACGAAGATAAACATCTGCAGTTAGTTAACACTCTTAACCTGTACATGGTAAATTATAAGATTAATACTCACCAGCAGAAATGGGTAGAAACCTAACCAAGCCTCAGTCAAGCCCTGCGAGTGCATACGTATGCCCCTAATCATACTCTCCAATACAGTCCACATGTTGCGTGGCACTGATCAAAGCGAACGAAACAGTAGAAGAGTTATCTGCTATGAAGTAGCCCTTACTAATCATCAGGAACAATCGTCGAAGAATGCGATCCCTGACTCTGACATCAGTTGGTATGGGCTCACTCAATAGCCCATTCAAAACATCTACGCTCAAAGGACCCGCACGCACAGTCCTGTCCTTGAGCACCCCGTCCAGAACTCCTAATAAGGATCTGATGGTAGTCGGGGTAATGTCTGCCGTATAAGGCACTGGTGCTCCTCCAAACTCCATACCTGTGATAAACTGCCAATCCATCGATGTCATTATCACCTCGCAGTCCAGTAAATGGAGAGACTGAGTCTGGTGAAACCAGCGCTCAGATAATGCCCTAGCGGTGGGGAAGGATGGAAAAGAACGCCCCAAATCCCCAGTCATGCACAATCGCTCTATAGTCAGGATGTAGAGCGTGGTACATGGAGTGAATGCTGAACTAGTTCCCTCGAGGCTGTGTAAAGCCGATAACCTACATGAAATGCAGATCAACATCAAACCCTTTAATCCTCGTCAATAGGAAATAAAGAAATTCTGAGTCCAGCTTTATACCTCGTTGGCGTGCAAGTACATCGAGGGATGTCGACTCAAATCACCCAGAAGCTCTAGCTTTGCTACCTAAATACTCGGGAGGTCCCTACGGGAAACATGTGCAGCAGGAGCGGGGTCTGCAACCTGAACATCCTCCTCTTTGTCCTCAATGTTCGGTACATCAACCTAGACTGGACATATCACCGCCTCCACAAGACAACAATGCTGTCTAACAAAATGGGGTCGAGGTACTTTAGAAGCCCTCCTCTGTACACCAGAAGTGGTCCTACGAGAACAACTCAACTAATCCGAATCCATAATATCTAGACAATAAGTCTCCAAATCACCTCAGAAAGGGTGTGGTAATTCTGAAACCTGGAGCTTTCTTTTCAAAATGCATTTTATGACTACATGCATGCATGCATTACTTTAACATACATCTACAGTAGAGTTAAAAATGCATGACTACTCAATGGCTATATTTTAAAAAAATTTTCCATTGTTTCCTCTATAAATAGGACTATTCACATGCACATAGGCATGACTAGGTGGCCATTCAGTAGCACACCTGTCCACAGTCATATACATATTATATGCATTTAAATGTCAAAGTCATTAATCCATAAGGGTAGCCTAATTACCAGATTTACTTTGCATTTTTACCTTTGCTCATTTGTCCTCAAATAGGATAAGAAATAGCAGAAAAAGGTGCCAATTTGACTGTTTTAAAAGTCAAATTTTTTCACATCATTATGTTCAGCATGATTTAATAATAACATTTACTATGTTGAATATTTTTTATCAAGTCATTTGATCATGCATATTCACTACTATGTGTTTAGATGTATTTCATACAAAAAGTCATTTCTAACGGATAAAAACTGGTAAAGAAGACATGCATACGTTACCAGGAGAGTGTAGAATACTTGTACAATGACAAAATTTGCAAAAAGACATCCGAACTCAGCAGATCTGAAGAAGAGCTCTCAGATTTCCTGTGCAACGCAGCGTAAAATGACTTGCAAAAGCAAACCAGCCCATTAGTAGCCATCCACGTCTGGCCGCAGGTCCACCTGCGACAACTGCAGGTGTACCTATGACACCCCTACGTTGGTCCCACCCATCCAGCTTGTGAGATCCCGAATTTTATGAAATAAAAGTATTCAATTTTTCTATTTTGGTAAATAGTTAAATTGATAAAAGTTTAAAGTTAAGGGTAATATGTGAATTTTTTTTAAAAGTAAGCAAGTTGATATAAAATATTCGTTGTGTCGGGGAATATTCGATTAGTCGGGGAATATTCTTTTTATCGGAGAATATTTGTACGACGGTACAATCATTGGTAGACCCCACAACAGAATTATTGTCGGATTGAGAAAACGACAAAAATATTTTTATGAAAATAACGACGGAAGTTTTACCGTTTACTGTTGAAACACCCGGTGTTAAAAGTATAGTAATACGCGTGGTTGCATAGTAGCACACGGTATTGATTATTGATGCTTACATGAGAAGTCACTCAGTTTTGTTTTATTGGTATTATTAATGTAATAAAACAGAAGAGCTTTTTATATAAAATAGAATACTTTTATAAAGTTATTCGTTTTATTAGGCTAATAGTAAAATCTTTTTATATAAAACAGAATACTTTTATAAAGTTATCTATTTTATTAGACAATAATTAGAATATATTATATTTTATTGTGCATAGTGTTTGCATAGTGCCTGCATAGTGTTTGTATAGTAAAATCTTTTATAAAGTTATTCGTTTTATTAGATTATAAATAGAATATATTATATTTTATTTAAAAGGTTTTGCTTTAAATATGGACCATCCGATTAAAAGTAAATCAATCTGGACCATTCATGAATTAGTTACTATGTAGTCCATTATTCTATAAATAGAAGCTCATTCCTTCATTATTTCTTACGAATTCATTGAAACTCTAGAGAGAGAAAAAAGAAAAGTATTCTGCTACTTCACTACTCCGATATCAAGTTTCTTTTACGGTAAGGGATATTATTTGTTGTACTCGTAAAGGGTATTCTTCCTTTCTTATTCATGAAGAGAACTTCTGTTATTCCATTCTTTATTATTCTGTTAGAATAACCTGTATACGCGGGCTACCCTATACTTGGTAAAATTCTTCTGTTATTACATTTTTATTATTTTGTTGTAACATCCTGTCTGTGCTTTACGCCGGACCTGGTTCCATTATTTATTATTCTGTCGGAATATCATATTTGGGCTTTACGCCGGACCTGGTTCCATTATTTATTATTTTATCGGAATATCCTGTCTGTGCTTTACGCCGAACCTGGTTTCATTATTTATTATTCTGTCAAAATATTCGGTCGGTGCATTTACACATAACCTGGTTCCACTATTTATTTTTCTGTTGGAATAACCTGTCTGTGCGGTTTATCGCATGCTTGGTGATTTCTTTTGTTATTCCATTCTTTATTATACTCATTTGGTTAAAGTTTTGGCTTTTATACTCCATGAAATTAGTGGAATATCCTTGATATTTGCGCTTCATCCAGTATCTTTTCATGAAAGTATTCTTCTGAGCATTTTTGAATTTTACTCCACAAAGCAGTATCATGTTGACAATTTCGACGTTATTGATTCCTGGATAAATTAATTCTTGAACTTGTTTTATTGAATTATTATGTCATTGTCATCATCCTCATGTTTATATTATGTTGAAAGTCATCTGTGGCCTGTAGTGCATAGATGGACTTGGTATGATTATGACCAGGGATTATTCAGTATAATCATGACCGTAATGTTACAAATGATGTGAAAAATTTCTCATTGGCCCGTAGTGCATTGATGGACAGTTTTTGGTATGATTATGGCTATGGATTCTCTTCGGCCAAGGGTGCAAAGATGAATTGTTTTATGGCATGATCAGGACCGTGTTGAAAACACGAATATCTTTGGCCCGTAGTGCATGGATAATTCGTGGTCGTGATACAAATGAATATTCTTGGCCTGTAGTGCAGGGATGATTCGATGATGTGGATTAATTATTGAGCTGAGTCTCAGTAATGAAATATTAATTCATAGATGTGATAATAATGAATATCTTTGGCCGTAGTGTATGGATAATTCATAGATGTGATACTAACGAATATCCTTGGCCATAGTGCATGGATAATTCGAAGGTGTGGATTATTTATTAAGCTGAGTCTCAGCGATAAAATATTGGTTATACACTTTTAATTTGTAGAAGATAGTAGATATCATGCTCTACTTGACACTTCTAAAATACAGTTGTATGTCTTTGGCCGTAGTGCAAAGATGAATTTATTAGTATGATTATGAACAAGAATTGTGATTTGGTATAACTATGATTTTTGATGTTTCAGGTGAATATAGGTGATGAAAATTATCTTCGTCCTGGGTGTGAAGAGGAATTTAGAATCACAATTATGATTATGAGTTATTCATATGATTGTGGACACGAATGGTTGATTGATGTTATAGGGATAAAATATTATTGGTGGACTTTTAACATTGAGAAGATAATAGACCTAATGGTCTATTTGATTCTTCTAATGGATTGCTCGTTCCGCTACAACTATGGTTGAAAAGTTTTATCAGCTACCATATGTTCTAAATCTATGATTTATTAATGATGAAGGCTATTGATGATGTAAATTAGTTTTAATTATGATATTCTTTACTGGGCTAGTTGAGCTCACCCTTTTGCTTTCATTGTTCTTTTCAGGAAGTGAGAACGCAACAGGGACTAGTCGGGGAACAGAGTGACGGTCCAGATGATATCATTAGTAGTCCTCACTATTCTATGAAATAGTGTGATAGCTGTAGAGGTTCTCCCTAAATAATATAGAAAAATGTGTTGTATTCTATACATCATTTAGTAGTTATATTTGGTGAATCAAATAGGGTGAGGTGAACCCAACTTTGGAAGCGTGTTTTTCCACTATCATACAAGATGTCTAATGACATACAACCTCGTGTTCTCATAAGACATGGTTGTGCACATCCACTTGCTGAATATATCTACGAGTACTATCTATAAGATCTTGGAGTTTATTTGAAGTATAATTTTCACTTGGAGACAACGGAGATATTTATATGTCAAGAGAAGACTCGCCATTGGAAAAAAGATGATAGTAATCTTCTTGTTTTTATTTGGGGACTTTTGGGTCAACCAAGGATAATTCTGTGGACATATGATATCTGTCATAACCTAGATGCATGGCCTCCCATGTACGAAGGTTTCCTTGAGCACTTCCCAAATATTTTAATTTCTAAAACAGTTTTTGACTATACTTTTATGTAAAGTATCACTGTAAGGTTGTGGTCGAGGTACCATGAGAGTTACATATATTTTTATTAAAACTCATAGTTAATTGTGGTTGTATTCTATACGACAGCTCAACAGTTGTATAAATGAAGTTGTATTTGAATTTTGTACCATGTATCTGGTAACTCAGAATGGGTGATGTATACCTAATTCTGGGGGCGTCACTCAATCTAGTTCGAGTTGCAAAGGAGTTCTCACAAGCTGAAAAGGCCAAATCAGGGATAAAAACGCTACGCGATTGAGCAGAATAGCCTGAAATCCTGGTTTTCCTGGACCCAAATGTGGCTTTCATATCATTCATTGGCATTCTCCCAAACATAGGGTATATTGATGATCTCGGTAGTTACAGATCACATTCGGTAATACCGCACAAAGGTCCAATGCCGTCAGTTCAGGGTCATCATTCCCAAAGTATATCCCCAGTGTGGGTTACAACGCATGGTCATCTGTCCAAATACAAATTCCCCAGCAGGGGCATCACACATTCTACAAATCAAATCTCTAGTGGGGGCAACACGCATTCTCAAACAGTTTCCTCGACGGGAGAAACACGCATTCTCAAACAGTTTCCCCGGCGGGAGCATCACGCATTTTCATATGTCGAAGTGCATATCCCTGGCGGGGGTATCACGCATTTGTATCCGTTGATGCACATGTCAACGAAGGTCAAGCAACCTTGACGTCTGTTCAGTCATTGGCAAGTAAACCCAACGACGCATCAGAAGCCATCCGATGATTGTATCAGTTGATGCACACATCAACAAAGGTCAAGCAGCCTTAGCATTTATCCCTAGTAGGGATTTCATCCGTTGATGTACACATCAGTAGAGATCAAGTATATCCCCGACGGGGGTTACAACGCATGGTCATCTGTTGGTTCACACATCAATGAAGGTCAGGCAGCCCTGACAACACATACTGTTGGCAGTAAATCCAACAGAACATTGATATGTCCTGGCAATACAAACTAGGAAGGATTAACTTCATCGGGTATGATCGATGACGGAATGTTATACACATCCTCAAGCAAACAAAAGCTTTATCCCCACAGATCTCTTGTACACGAGACGCACATCTTAGGAATAAAGTCTGTATCAAGGATTCAGGACTTTGGTGATAACCCCAATGTCAACAATCCTAAAGATTCCTGTTAGCTGTGGATCACACGTCCATAACAGTTCATCAGGCTGCTTATTTATTGCCATCCCCGGTAGAAGCAACAGGGAGCTGACAATCATCCCCAACATGTGGGAAAATAATCCATATGCATCATACATTTGCGTCATGTTGCTACACATGACATCATGTTTATCTCATTGCATTTCAAGTATCTAGGATTCTTTATCCTATCCATGCCATTGCATTGCATGAATATGATAAAGAGGGGCATCTATAGACACTCGAAATTTTCTGCACACCTGTTACTGACATTGCAGGAGGGCAGATTCGTCTTTCAGAGATAACCCTAGAAGATAGCTCATATCCAATCCGGATACTATCGAAAGTGCAGTCTCAACCCCGGAACACACACCGGGAGTATCAGTTCCAACCTTGGAGATAACCCCGAGGCATGCAGTTCCAATACTGGAAATTCCAACAGAGAAGGTTGATTCATCCCGGAGAAAACCCCTAGATATTCAGTCTCAGTCCTAACACAGAGAATAACAACACTAACCTTGGAGAAAACCCCAAGTAGTGTAATTTCAGTTACGGAAATAACCCCAGAAATGCTTGTTTCAAAGCCATGCAAACAGCTTTAGAACACTCGGCACTCACACTAAGGCACTCAGTACAAGACCCGGAGATAACACCGGGAAGACATGCACACCTCAGAGATGACACTGAGGACCTTCAACACTTGCAGTAGCCTAATCTCAGATATAACCCTGAGCAATGTCTGCTTTGTAATCTCAAACTAGAGATAACCCAGTGAGGGGAAAAGTCATCATCTTACCACCTTGACGCCACATCGCACCATCTCAACATCTTATACATACATTTCTACATAGTAATGTCCCACAAGAACCAAGGAAGTCCAATCCCAAGTGACTATTACGCAGGGTAACAGATAGAATTTAAAGCTTTAAGACCAGAGGGCATAGTCCCATCTTCCTTACTTCGTAAAACTTCTGATCCCATGTCATTGCGTAACTCTCGACAACGGCGGTCTGAAATAGGCCTTATACACCTCAATCGGATCCCCGCATTGAAGTTCTAAAAGTTTGAGCGGACTTCACGTTGCACGTGTGCACGTATTTCGAGACGGCGGGACCTGCGGAGCCCGGGGGACCCCCGGCAGCTGCAGATACATCTGCGGCTAGCCGCAGGTACACCTGCGGTTCCCCCTCTACAAATAGAGGGCTTGGGGTGGCCATTTTGTAAGAGAAAAAGGCGAGAAAGCCCTATTCAATTTGCTCTGTACACACCCTAAACTAAGTGCTTTCTCATTTTAAACACTTGTAAGCTCATATATAACTACTTTTTACCGGCGGGAACCGAGTGTTCAACCACTTAAAACTGTAGAAGTCTTCTTTGGTAGCCTACTGTAAGCCTTCTTACACACTTTAAAGCATTTCTCTTCATCTTTGCACACATTATTCTTCACGTTGAGAGCCGTGTTGCGTGTGTATGCCCGGACCTTGGTCCGTGATTTCATTTCAGTTTATATATATTTATATATATGAATTGTGTGTCGAACTCTGTTCGATGAGCCTAGACTTACGTCTGGAGCATTCCAGACATAAGTCTAGGCTCAATCGAGACATAACTCGATAATGTTAGTCCATATATTAATATTATTGAGCCATAACTCGATAATGTTAGTCCATATATTAATATATATATATATATATATATATATATATATATATATATATATATATATATTTACCACTTTTATATATTTACCTTTCCGATCCACCACGGAGGTGCTTCGTGGTGGTTGATCATATTTGTATATATATATTTATAGCATTTATATATATAACTGCTTACCGTGTTCATATAAATTACGTTTAAAACTTCACTGCTATATCTTGTTTAAAACTGAATTTTTAAATAAATTCAAGCCCTGTGTATATAGGTGCGAACGAGGCCTCGCTCTACTTCCAAATAATAGCACATTGACCCACACACACACACATTCATATAACAGTTTCTTGAAAAGTGGTGGTCACCGTGGCAACACGGATGTCGGGGGGTGCCTAACACCTTCCCTCCGTATAAGCAAGTCCCCGGACTCTAATGAATATCGATTCCACAAACCCGTTTAGCAGTGTCTCATCACTGGGTCAATGTGCAAACCTTTTCTCGGATGTGTTGGTACAACCAATTAAAAAACCAACTGGCGACTCTTATAGTCCAATTGTCGACATATAAATGTTAGACCTTTTCACAACTTGTTTTTTCAAACAAATCTCACCTACCATGAGAACACAAAAGAATAAGAATAAAAAAGAGACAAATAAAAATTCCGACGTCGACAACAATGATCGGTATGGCTTAGACACTAAGAACGAGTAATGAACACAGGGTTCATGTAATGGATAAGAAAAGTATTAATAATAAATAAGATATAAATTATCAAGAAAGCCGTAATGAACGGTAATAAGATTAATGAAAGCCGAATGTGAGTTGGATAGAGAATGAATCATGAGGTATGTCATTTAGTTGCAAGAAAGTCGTAAGGAATAAAAAATTAACTTAACGAACGTTATAGTTAATGGTTCGAATAAGTTACGATAAGTTAGGTTGTGGTACAATCGTAACCTTTGATGGTTGATATATGGGAAATGGGCTAAACAATTCCTTCAAAGAGCGAAGGTATTTACAAAACTGGCAACCGATCTAACTCACTGTGATGGCAATGTAGATGAGACGGGAACTTGTTTGTTGGTTGTTTGTGGGAAACCACTCAGAGTACCATATGGACTACTAGCAGAGACGCAATGTGTGCTGAGTCTTAGAGAAGTTATAAGAAGAAGATAAGAATACAAATCATCAAATATGATGAACGTTTTGAGTAAGACATCTCCGTATGTCATGAAGCCGTAAACTGGTAAAGGAAGTTAGTCGCATAAACTTATATTGCAAGAACGCGAACCCTAAGAAGTAAAGTTAACTAAACCAATGCATAAGTCAAGTATATGACTAATTAATGTTTATGTTTTCTCCTTATGTGCTACATAGGAATTGGATTGAGCAGTTCAACGTAAGCTGTAGCTCTGCATAAGGCAAGTTTCCTAACTTCATTCATATTCTAAATGAATGCTAGTTTCTTAAACTTCTCAAATGTTGAACTTGAGAAGTTTTCTCTATGTACGAATGTGCGATATTTGTATAAGGTGGTAGAACGTATAAGGCTTTGAGCCACAATGTGAACACTTCGATGTTTCTATAATATGAATTGTTCTGTGATTGAACAGATTCAATACAAGTATGTTCTGTTTATATAGGGTACAAGGAGTTGACTGCTCTAAGTACTTGCAGAGGGGTATGATTTAATCTTTATGGTTATCTGATACACCTGGGTATATCAAAGCAAATCTTTGATAGTTACTCGAGAAGAGAAGTTCAAGATCCTTTGGGATCACTCAGCATAAACTCTGAAGAATATTTCCATCTTGTTATTCAATTGAATTTCGCAGAAACTTTGTAAGTGTTGTACCCTTTCATTATCAAATTATTGTGTTGCATAGAATGCGAGAAGACTTATTAGTAATTAACGAATTATTCAGCTATTTCAAAGTTTCCCGAACTTTGGTGTTATTCTATCAAAATATATAGTCCGTTATTATTGATTCTTATACATTCATTGTATGTCTTAACTTTTGGGGCAAATTTGTTGCTCACCCTTGCTAAATAAAATATTTCTGCTAGGAACGAAGAGGCCAGCGGGGCTAAGAAGAACAAAGGCAAATGCATAGTACTGGAGTACTTATATGATGAACATTATTATTATGTTGTATTTGTAAACCCTTTTTGTATATCTAAAGGATATGTTTGTAATGTTAAGGTTAGATAACCTGGGATGAATGTATTAACAACATCTGTTAATGAGATATGTATTGCTATTTTTAAATGAATGAATAATTAGATATTATTATATTGTGGATCGTGAGCACCAAACTTGGGAGTTAGGTAACCCGGATTTGGGGGCGTCACAGGTTGGTATCAAATATGTAGGTAATAAACCTTAAGTGGGATGGAAAAAACCGTAGGATTATAACCATAAGCGAGATATAGAATACTCATTTAGAGTACTAAGTGAGGGATTGCCAAAGCGCATCAATAGAAAGATGTGTGGACACATCGTGTGTATTAAGTTTGTACTAATGAAGTCCTAATCAAGTTATTTAAACTGATTGTAAGATGTTAGGAGAAGATGAAATGAGTGTGGAGATGCTAGTGGCTGTTGCACTAGTGCCAGTAGCCGAGGTGCCTGCGCAAAGCAAATCAGCTGAGGAGGTTGGAAAAGAAGAACATATGGTGAATCTGGGGAGTGATCATGATGATTATCCCGAGATGCATCTGAGTGGAGATGAGGAGGCAGAGTCCGAAGAAGCTAAGATGGAGAAAGAGAATAAGACCAAAGTAGGAGAAAAAGATCAAGAATCTGCAGAAGTTCAAGAACTCCGGAGTAAAGTGTTTCTATTGGAGGAGTTATGGAAGAAGGAGCGAGTGTTACACGAGATGACTGAAGAAAGGAACGAGTTGGAGGCGCAGGTGGAAAGGATGAAGAATGAAGGTGGTGGATCGTCTGAAGTAATAATCAAAAAGGGCAAGAATAAGAGAAAGAGGGACAACGACAGTGATAATTCTGAAAAGAAGAAGCAAGTCTATAGCAAGTATGGAAAGACTCACGTGGGAGAATGCATGATGTGGAAGAACGTGTGCTTCAATTATAAGCAGGAAGGAAATATTTCCCTACATTGTCCTAAGCCGAATATGAGGAAGTGTTTTTCATGTGGAAGAACGGGTCACGGATTCAACAAGTGTCCCATCAAGAAGAAGACTAGTGAAGGGAGTGGACGGTAGACAACTTAGATATAAGCGGTGGTATCTTTTGGTAGTAGGATGTGATATTAAAGATTATAATATCGATAATGATGTGTGAGCATATGTAATATATATATATATATATATATATATATATATATATATATATATATGTTTGTATAACTGCAATCTTTATTTTCAATATGAATACAAGATTAATTTGTGTGTTCTTAAAACTCATACTTATGGTAAGTTCAAGACTCATAATTATATGAAATGTTTCTGAACCCCTCAGCAAATGGACGCCAATGGTATGACTAGGATAAGTTCATACACTCATATAATTGTGGCAAATTTTTGAACTCATAAGTGTGGTAAGTTTGTTGAACTGGGAATAGCTATGTGTGAATGGAGAATTACGACTTTTTGTGTAAAGTGGGAGAATTACAACTGTTTTTGTAAAGTTGTATTGTTAATCCTAACATTTGTTTAAAAAGGGATAGTTGTATGTGTTAAATACGAAAAGTACTGTGTGCTATTTGAATAAATATGCGATTATATGAGAAATTGTGTTAAATTCTTATTGTGCTATTAATAAGAGTTTGTGTGGAGAAAGAAAATTAATGTAAGATTTTTATTTAAATCAGATAATGCCGTCTAGACGACATAATCGAAACCAGAGAGAAGAGAAATCAGTGAATAACGAGGGAGGTCAAGCAGACCTGGTGCAAAACTTTGCAAATATGATAGCCGAAGCTATGGGGAATAGAACTCTAGCAGCAAGGGCAAGAGAACAGCCAGCCAAATAGATTGGCAAATTTCAAGGACTTTAAAGTTATAGGACCGCCAGAATTTAAGGGAACCACAGATCCCATTGAAGCCCAAACCTGGGTGAAGGAGATGGAGAAAGCATTCATTATTACGAGAGTTGCAGAGGAGCAAAAGATAGCTTTTGCAACATACTTGATGAAAGGAGAAGCCAATTACTGGTGGGCAACTAATCAGGCGAGAGCTGGTACAGCTGTGGTGACTTGGACGAGATTCAAGGAGTTGTTCTTTGAGAACTAGTTTTTGCCGAGTATGCAAGCTCGGATGGAAGTAAAATATTTAGAACTGAAGTAGGAGAACATTTCGGTATCAGAATACGCTACTAAATTCAACGAGTTAGCAGGATTTTCACCTCATCAGGTGGACACAAAGGCAAGAAAAGTGAGAAGATTTGCGAATGGAATGAAGCCAGGGATATTCAACAAGGTAGCAGTATTACAGATCAATACATTTGCGACTTTAATGGAAAAAGCGTTAATTGCTGAAGGAGGGAGGGAACCTGCATCACGATTTCATCAAGAGAAGAAGAAGAAGATAAATGATGCAGGAAGCAGTGGTGGTAGTAATCCGAACAAGAGAAAGTGGAGCGAGAATACCCAATCGGGTAACAAGACAGACGAGAATAGGAAAGGGAGGGAGCCATGTGTGACTTGTGGGAAGAACCATTCAGGAGTTTGTTTGAAGAAAAAGGGAGTTTGCTATAACTGCAGTCAAGAGGGACAAATGTCGCCCAATTGTCCCAGTCCGAATAAGATACAAGGTTATTTTGCGTGTGGATCGACTGATCATCTGGTTCGAAACTGTCTGAAGAGAAATGTGGAGAAGGAAAGTGTCAACAAGGAACCCGGTAGCGGAACCTTGGCGATTCGAGAACCTGCACAGCCAGGAAGACCAACAGCCCATGAATTCAACATGACGATACAAGATACAGTAGCTACCCAGGAGGTGGCGACAGGTAAAAATTTCGTTTAGAAATTTAATTACGCGAGTAATATTGAGATATATATTGTTGTGAATTGGTTTCTTTTATAGATTCAAGTCACACATTAGAATATGAAACACAAATTAATATTGTGTTGATAAGAATGAATTGATGATACAACTTTAAAAGATTGTAGAGTATAAGAAAGCGGTGATTCCGAGGACGGAATCCTTATAAGTAGGGGAGAATGTGATAACCCGGGATTTCGAATAATCCGAATTTTTCGAATAATTTTTTTTTATTTAATATTGATATTAACTATCAATATTGTACCAAGTATCTGTGATACGAGTCTTGAGATGTGGTCAATTTGTGTATTGACTGAGAAAATAAGAGTAGAGTTGTGCTTAATAGAGAATAGAAACCCTAACCCTATGCCGGATAGGGAATCGATAGAAATTATGGTTATAATAAACATAACTGTGAGAACTTAGTCCTTCTGTATAGAAATTTTGATCAATGATTGATCGGGTAGGGTACAATATTAGTAAACCCTAATAAGGGATTAGAAACCCTATTCTCAAGAGTAGAAACCTTAACATATCATTAGGAACCCTAATTGAAAGCTAGGAAACCCTAATTTTAAATTCAAAAACCCTAAGCCCTAATTAGGAAGCCTTAATCCTAACTAGTAAGCCCTAATAAGATTAGTAAACTTTAATATAATTAGGAAACACTAATTATATTTTAGTTATCTTAATTTTCTATTTTAAAAACCCTAATTAGAAAATTCTAGAGATTGAAGTTGTAAAACTTAAGGGTTAGAACCTTAGGGTTAAACCCTAAGGGTTTGGACAAATGTCTAGAATGCCATTAAAATTATAGTGTTAAAGACAAAAATACCTTTTTTGCATTCTTTATTAGTTAACTTGTAAAATTTTCCAACAACTTTAGTTGTTCACCAACTTTGACTTTCTAAGTGATTAATATCTCAGCAAATCAGCCTCTTATTGACAGCTATTCCATCAAAATTCATTGCATCTAAGTATTATATAGATTAAAGAGAGAGAATGTTCATAGAATTTGCTCATTTCCTATCTAGCTCTCAAAAAAAACTCTCTCTCTCTCTCTCTCCTAACCTCTGAAATACTCAAGTGTTTCAGTCCCTAGATAACTTTCTAACATATCCAAATTAGTGTGGTAGAGCCTAGATCAAAGCATATTCAAGAGAAGGTATAAACCTTAGCTAACAATTTGATCATGTATTCTTAAGTCAAGTTCATGTTTATGTGTTTATCTATGTGCTATAAGATGTATCATGATGATCTATGATGATCTATCATAGATCTATAGCATCAAAGTGCCTTAAAAAGATATTTTTCAAAAACTATCCATGAACCCTAAAGTGGTCTGACAAGCATATGTCAGAGGCCACAGATCCTTACCCATTTATGATTTTTGTTGTTTTATGGTTTAGATCCATAGTCTGACATGATGACTGTAATCTGGAAGTGGAATCATAGTCATTCCATGTCCAGATTTCATGTTATTGTTCATCAAAGTCGGTTAACCGAGCATAACTGGGTGATTCCTGGGTAGCCAAAAAATTCATAAACCGAATCTGACAAGATTTTCTAAGGCATAGATCTGTCAGGTTGTATGTGTTTTGTTGATATTATTGCATCTAGATTGTATTGTGTTATATGGACTCTAGATCCATGGCATTAAATTCCACAAACAGATAATAGATCGAGTGTAATAAATGGTCAAAATAGGCCAGTCGAACACGAATCACGTTTCTGGAATTTCAAAAAACCATAAGAATGACAGGCCCTATAACAGGCTTTGACCGAATCATAACTTATGATTATGTTATAGTTGGGCTGATCTGTTGTTGTATTTATGTTCTATGACATGAGTACTACAGACTTGAACTATGAGAACAATAAGCAGATGACCAAAACACTAAGATTATTGAGCTAGAAAGTGGCACCATGACACTGTATGGGTTTTTGGGTTACCTAGAAAACCCAGATGGTGTCTGACAGCAACTTTGAAGGGGAAGATCTTGCTAGATTGTTAAGTTATAACTCTGATAATGATTGATACTTGTAGTACTACATGTAAACTACAAGATCAAAGCCTAAGTTAGCCCAAATCATGTCTAATCAGAGAATCAAAGGCGGTCAAAGTAGACCCCTTGAACACTGGCTTGTCAGTGTTCTTGAGCCCAAGAACACCAACAACGAAGGTTACTGTCGCTATCACCTATAGCGATGGTTTTATTAATTTTATTTTCTAATTTTCTGGAAATTGATTAAAAATAGAAAATAAATTCTAAAAATTATAAAAATGGTTTTAAAAATTATTTTCAGTTATGAAAAATAACTTTTGATAATTTGGGGTATTTTTCATTAATATTTATAATTATTTGGATATTAATGATATTTTACTAGTGTATTAAATAAATTAGTGAAAAATAATTTTAATATTATAAAAATCATTTTAAATAAAAATAAAGTGTTTAAAAATATTTTGAATTATAAAATATAATTTTTAATATTTTTGGAGAATTCTCATTAATAAATTAATATTAATGATATTAGATTTATTTAATTAGTATATTAAATAAATGATGGAAAAATTATTTTATTGATTTAAAAATGAGAAAAATGATTTAAAAATATTTTTAAGCTATAATTAATGACTTTTAATATTTTTATGATATATTCATTAATATTTAAATATTAATGGTAATGGTTTAAAAATATTTTAATTATTTTAAAAATTATTTAAGGTTAATATTAATGATTTAAAAATATTTTAAGTTATTAATAATAACTTTAATATTTTTACAAGTATGTCATTAATATTTTAATATTATTAAATATTAATGATGATAGAATTATTTAATATTTAAATCATTTAAAAATGATTCTAGTGTTTAAAAAATTATTATAAAATATAATAATTGTTTGAAAATTATTAAAAGCTTACGAAAAATATTATAAATGATATATGACTTATCTAATATAATATTAAAGCTTTGAGACCGAGTTTAATTGACAACAAAGGTGATTAATTATCGGATAGGGTGACCAAGACACCGAGAACAGACTAAAGTCCAACCAGACCTAACTAGTTAGACTTGATGAGTGTTTATATAGGTTATAAACACTGATGTGAATATGTGGTAATGTGTCTAGGAGAAGTATTGACTGTAAATTACAGTATTCTGTGTTGTGAATTATTGTGCTAATTGTGAGACCGATATTATGATTATAGGTCTTTCAAACGCAGATAAGTATATTGTGTAGCAGTAATCAACGCGGAAGGCAAGTTTCTTTAACTCAATCTTGAATTATATATTTTTAAATATTATGGTGGTTAATTATTATTTTTAGACCACGTCTGAGAATTATTGTTGATTATTCACAGTTAGTGCATGTTTATTAATTCAAATTGAATTTGTGATTCTAAGAATATACTTGGAGAATAACTGTTATTGGATATTCACATTCGTAGAAGCTATTATTGATTGCATATAGTACAGATAATTACTGTCTATTGTGGAATCGTGTTGAGAAATGTCTTAGCTAATTGTTCTGGCTAGACGAACATTTGTTAGAACTTGATAGGTTCGAGAAGAGAATTCAATTATTATTGACAGATTGATGCCAATTATTTTGGCTTGATCGAGAAGTGATTAGATATTGAAATCATAATATTTCGTTGTTATAAGTCAAACTTTGATTATAAAACTGAGAAGAACAACCTTTTATACAAAGGGAACATTTTTGGTCATATATTCGGCCTTTGCGCGCGTGTAAGTATTATGCATAATATAGGGTACAAGGAGTTGACCGCTCTAAGTACTTGTAGAGGAATATGATTTAATCTTTATGGTTATTTGATACACCTGGGTATATCAAAGTAAATCTTTGATAGTTACTCGAAAAGAGAAGTTCAAGATCCTTTGGGATCACTTAGCATAAACTCTGAAGAATATTTCCATCTTGTTATTCAATTGAATATCGTAGAAACTTTGAAAGTGTTGTACCCTTTCATTATCAAATTATTGTGTTGCATAGAATGCAAGAAGACTTGTTAGTAATTAACGAATTATTCAGCTATTTCAAAGTTCCCCAAACTTTGGTGTTATTCTATCAAAATATATAGTATGTTACTATTGATTCTTATACATTCACTGTATGTCTTAACTTGTGGGGCAAATTTGTTGCTCACCCTTGCTAAATAAAATATTTCTGCTAGGAACGAAGAGGCCAGCGGGGCTAAGAAGAACAAAGGCAAAGGCATAGTACTGGAGTAGTTATATGATGAACATTATTATTATGTTGTATGTGTAAACCCTTTTTGTATATCTAAAGGATATGTTTATAATGTTAAGGTTAGATAACCTGGGATGAATGTATTAACAACATCTGTTAATGTAACGCCCCAAAATTCGGTCTATTTTTACACCTGGATTTCGTACGTCGCGATTTCATCTCCTTCCAAACATACATCATTATATAGTTAAATATAACAACATACATTCTCAAATTCTAGGTTCTAATACCTTATAACCTTACTCAGTACAAATAATGATAATTGCATTATTCTTTACATCTTACAAGAGTGACTTTTATCCGCCACCAAGGATACATATCAATTCATTAAACTAGTCTATAGTTTAATTAACTATTCTACATTACAAGTCTTCGATTGATCTCCATACTCATTCACATACTGAATGGCACTTTGTCTGGATACCGATCAACTTGATCTTTACGGGATCCTTAAGTTCTTCTAACATCATTCGCTAAAAATATTTTTATTTAAAGCAAGTGTGAGCATTAAATTGCCCAGCAAGTCATAGCAGTTGAACAAATAACTTCAAGAATTTAAACATTCTTTTAGGACTTCAATAACCGAACAAAGATTATGAAGCAGCTTGAACAATAGAAATAAATCTCGATTCCTATCATTTTAAAACATTAGTCACATACACTTTGAAATACTTTCATTCTTCTACCTTTTTCCATACACATTCTGTCTGGCTAGAATCATTAGCACAGACTTAACAATAACGGTTCATGTATAAACAGAACATATTTGTATTGAACAGCTCAATCATAGAATAGTTCATCTCGTATAAACACCGAAGTGTTCAAATTATGGCACAAGGCCTCGTACATACTAACACCTTGTACATATATCACACATATGCACATAGGCAAGACTTCTCAAGTTCAACATCTTAGAAGTTTAAGAAACTAGCATTCATGTAAAATGAATGAAGTTAGGAAACTTGCCTTACGCATAGCTACAGCCTACGCTGAACTACTCATTCCAATCCCTAGATAATACATAAGGAAATAACACGTACACCAATTAGTGATATACTTGACTTATGCATTGGTTTACTTTACTTTACTTCTTAGGGTTTGTGTTGTTATAATTTAAGTTTACGCGACCAACTTTCTTTACCAGTTTACGGCTTCATGACATACGGAGATGTCTTACTTATACGTTCATCCTCTTTGATGAATTATATACTTCTCTTCTTTTTATTACCTTCCTAGGACTCAGTATACATCGCGTCTCTGCTAGTAGTCCATATGGTACTCTGAGTGGTTTCCCACAAACAAGTTCCCATCTCGTCTACACTGTCTTTAACAGTGAGTTAGATCGGTAGCCAGTTTCGTATATACCTTCGCTCTCAGAAGAAATTGTTTAGCCCAGCTCCTATAATTCAACCATCAAAGGTTACGATTGTACTACAACCTAACTTTATCTTAACCTATCCGAACCATTAAACTATAATGTTCGTTAAGTCAAATTCTTATTCCTTGTGGCTTTCTGGTAACTAAATGTCATACCTCAGGATTCATTCTTTATCATTTAAGTCATACAGTTTTTTGTATACTCGAAACGATCATTCAATGTCAATACAATGAGGTCATAGTGTTAAACATTTTATATTAACTTATTCATATCTTACCATGTCCGGTTCATTCGACATTCTTTATTACTTTACGGTCAAACTATACACGGAGTGTAGGTTCTGTCCGGTTAATATTCGCGTATACTGAACTCTCACGTCGGCTAAAGTGTTTAACACTTACTTCATTCTAACATTCTGTATCCGACTCACACTCGAACTTTTATTAATCTTATTACCGTTCGTTACGGCTTTCCTTGATAAATCATATCTTATTTACTACCTTCGTCAACGCCTATGTCATACAACCATTATACACTTAAAACGTTCGTCCGACGTGAATACGATTCACGAGGATTGTTTACGTATTCGACGTTTACATTGTTCGTCTCTTAATCTCTCATTCAACCTTTACTCAAGGTTTCAATTGCATTTAGTCGTTATGCAACCCATGAACCCTATGTTCATTATTTTTTCTTAATGTCGAAGACATACTGTTCGTTGTATGCTAAGACCGATCATTCATTGCAGTAGCGTTGCGTTCACAGCGTCTAAATGCTTTACACTTAACTCTCATAATGACATCATAACATTAAAATGTTATACATCGCCCTCGTCACTCAACGTCTAAGGAATCACAATCATAGAAATCCCACACGTTAGTTTTATCGCGACTACGTCCCCGTATATCGATTACGTAATCAGCGTTTACATTCTTTATCTTTTAATCACGTTCAATATTTCTATTCAACCTTTAATAAAGGTTTAAGTTACATCATTAAGTGTTACATTAGGTGAACTATATGTTCTTTATCTTCCCTTACCCTTCCCCAAGAGTTTAGCAGTGAAAATCTCTTCTCTGGGCCTTTCTTATACCCCCGTCCCAGCAGGGGTTTGTATTCTAGAAAAGCTCGCCCCGGCAGGCCTCACTCCTGCTAACGAACTAAATAACCCCCCCCCCCCGCCCTGGTAGGGGTTTGGCCTTCAACAATGCACGCCTCGGCGGGGGTCCCTTCTGATCTTGCTTTTCTTCTAAGTCTTTTACATGCTCGAGACGCTTCCTTTGAAATCCCATAACTTCTTCATTATAACTCGGAACGAGGTCGTTCCACAGCCATTCTCTTCCTTACCTTACGTACTTCGATTACCCTCAGACAGAACGTCGTTCTGAATCTATTAACATGCCATTCGATTGGCTTAAATTTCATCCTTCGCTCATTTTACGTTATTAACGTTCTTCGTTCATTCGTCCGTAATTCGGTCATCCGAACTCAGAACTAGTTTGTTCTTGAGTCCAAGACTCACGTTTTCTACGCTCTCTTACATTCTTATGAAACCCTACTCATTCAGGTTCATCTACATACTTTCTATTTCTTGTTCGTCTTTTACAAAAATTTCTTTATAACTTCGTTATACCTAAGTTTAATTCGTTTGTAATGAACGTTTCTAACGTTCCTAACCAAGAAATAAGCATCTAACTTATACGTGATGGTTTTAAACTTTTCCGTTAACAACAATTAAACTACGATGATTTTAAATTTGTCCATCAACAACGTTCTTCGTGTTCTTCGTGTGTTCTTCGCATTCTTCGTTAGTTCTTCATTTTTAATCGATATTTTGATTACGATTTCACTTTTCCTTGGAATTTGATGTTAT
Source organism: Panax notoginseng (assembly GCA_016801055.1). Classification (NCBI taxonomy): domain Eukaryota; kingdom Viridiplantae; phylum Streptophyta; class Magnoliopsida; order Apiales; family Araliaceae; genus Panax; species Panax notoginseng. The sequence continues at coordinate 120,617,934 of CM029019.1, forward strand.
AGAACACCATTCCTTACTAATTTCACCGAATCATTTATATGATACATTCGGGTCGTTCAAATTCATTACGAATCTTATACTTCCATAAGAAATTTATAAACTAAACTTCTAATTCTTATTTCTTCATTTTCTCATGATTTCAACTATATGAAATCATTCTTAACATCTTTTACTTCTTATTCTCGTTAAGCTATGTTTTAAACATAGAAAACTTAAAGAAAAATTATACGAGACTAGGTTTCGAATTACCTTTCTCCTTTAATCTCCTTCCGTCGGACAAAGTTTGCTCACGAGCAAGCTTTTCCTCTTGTTCCTCCCATCCAAACTCTCTCTCTCTCTCTCGTGTTGAAGGATTTTCAAAATCCCACACAAATGAGCTTAAGGCTTCCTTTTATAGATTTTCAAGGCTAGGGGCATTTTAGTCATTTTGCCCCAACCACCTTACTATTCACACCTCCTTACTCCACCTCCTTACTATTCACGAAGCTTCCCTTGGAAGCTTTGTGCTTCCATCTTGCGAAATTCGTCCGACAGTTTAAAAAACTGCGATTCTCAGAATCCAAATATTTTTGGATATTTCGTCTTTCCTCTACAATTTAACTTTTACGTATTCTTTGGAACTCCGAAAAACTGAAAAACACATTTTGACATTAAGCGTTTTCCTTCATGTTTTCCCCTAACGTAGTTAAACGAATGAAAAGTACATAACAATACTTTTCGTCATTTTTACTTCGTCCGATTTCTGCACGTTTTTTGAGAAAAACTTTTATCGACTTACTTAACTTTTCACGATATATTATCGTCAAATCTTTCGACGGAATGTCATTATCGAACTCTCGGAAAGGCTTAGGTTATTCAAACACTAACCCTTAGGGTTTTGTCGGGTGAATAATGTATATTTCGTCTTTTTCCCCAGAAATATTTTATTTTCATCTTGAAAATTTTTACTCGTTCAGTCTAGCTCGTAGCCAGAATCCTCCCGTATTATAATCATCCTAAGTTCTAGAACAATTAATAAACACATAACACAAAATATTATTAATAAAAATTGTTTTTATTAATAACTAATTCTTTAAACTTAAATTCTGGACAATCAGATTTTTCGGGTTGTCACAATTAAGTTATAACTCTGATAATGGTTGATACTTGTAGTGCTACATGTAAACTACAAGATCAAAGCCTAAGTTAGCCCAAATAATGTCTAATCAAAGAATCAAAGGCGGTCAAAGTAGACCCCTTGAACACTGACTTGTCAGTATTCTTTAGCCTAAGAATACCAACAGCAACGGTTATTGTCGCTATAGCCTATAGCGACGGTTTTATTAATTTTATTTTTTGATTTTCTGGAAATTGATTAAAAATAGAAAATAAATTCTAATAATTACAAAAATAGTTTTAAAAATTATTTTCAGTTATGAAAAATAACTTTTGATAATTTGGGGTATTTTTCATTAATATTTATAATTATTTGGATATTAATGATATTTAATTAGTATTAAATAAATTAGAGAAAAATGATTTTAATATTATAAAAAACATTTTAAATAAGAATAAAGTGTTTAAAAATATTTTGAATTGTAAAATGTAATTTTCGGTATTTTTGGAGAATTCCCATTAATAAAATAAAATTAATGATATTATTTTATTGATTTAAAAATCATTTAAAAATGAGAAAAATGATTTAAAAATATTTTTAAGGTATAATTAATGACTTTTAATATTTTTATGATAAATTCATTATTATTTAAATATTAATGGTGATGGTTTAAAAATGATTTTAATTATTTTAAAAATCATTTAAGGATAATATTGATGATTTAAAAATAGTTTAAGTTATTAATAATAACTTTAATATTTTGACAAGTATGTCATTAATATTTTAATATTATTAAATATTAATGTCATTAATATTTTAATATTATTAAATATTAATGATGATGGGATTATTTAGTAATTAAATCATTTAAAAATGATTCAAGTGTTTGAAAGATTATTATAAAATATAATAATTGTTTGAAAATTATTAAAAGCTTCTGAAAAATATTATAAATCATATATGACTTATCTAATATAATATTGATGCTTTGAGACCGAGTTTAATTGATAATAAAGGTGATTAATTATCGGATAGGGTGACCAGGACACCGAGAACAGACTGAAGTCCAACCAGACCGAACTAGTTAGACTTAACGAGTGTTTATATAGGTTATAAACACTGATGTGGTTATGTGGTAATGTGTCTAGGAGAAGTATTGACTGTAAATTATAGTATTGTGTGTTATGAATTATTGTGCTAATTGTGAGACCGATATTGTGATTATAGGTCTTTCAAACGCAAATAAGTATATTGTGTAGTAGTAATCAAAGCGGAAGACAAGTTTCCTTAACTCAACCTTGAGTTATGTATTTTCAAAAATTATGGTGGTTAAATATTGTTGATTAGACCACGTCTGAGAATTATTGTTGATTATTCGCAATTAGTGCATGTTTATTAATTTAAATTAAATTGGTGATTCTAAGAATATACTTGGAGAATAACTGTTATTGGATATTCACATCCGTAGAAGCTATTATTGATTGCATATAGTACATATAATTACTGTCTATTATGGAATCGTGTTGAGAAATGTCTTAACTAATTGTTCTGGCTAGGCGAACATTTGTTAGAACTTAATATGTTCGAGAAGAGAATTTAATTACTTTTGACAGATCGATGCCAATTATTTCGGCTAGATCGAGAAGTGATTAGATATTGAAATCATAATATTTCGTTGTTATAAGTCAAACTTTGGTTATAAAACTGAGAAGAACAACCTTTTATATAAAAGGAACATTTTGGTCGTATATTCGACCTTTGCGCGCGTGTAAGTATTATACATAATATAGGGTACAAGGAATTGGGCGCTTTAAGTACTTGCAAAGGGGTATGATTTAATCTTTATGGTTATCTGATACACCTGGGTATATCAAAGTAAATCTTTGATAGTTACTCAAGAAGAGAAGTTCAAGATCCTTTGGGATCACTCAGCATAAACTCTGAAGAATATTTCCATCTTGTTAGTCAATTGAATATCGTAGAAACTTTGAAAGCGATGTACCCTTTCATTATCAAATTATTGTGTTGCATAGAATGCGAGAAGACTTATTAGTAATTAACGAATTGTTCAGCTATTTCAAAGTTCCCCAAACTTTGGTGTTATTCTATCAAAATAGATAGTCTGTTATTATTGATTCTTATACATTCATTGTATGTCTTAACTTGCGAGGCAAATTTGTTGCTCAGCTTTGCTAAATAAAATATTTCAGCTAGGAACGAAGAGGCCAGCGGGGCTAAGAAGAATAAAGGCAAAGGCATACTGCTGGAGTAGTTATATGATGAACATTATTATTATGTTGTTTTTGTAAACCCTTTTTGTATATCTAAAGGGTATGTTTGTAATGTTAAGGTTAGATAACCTGGGACGAATGTATTAACAACATCTGTTAATGAGATATGTATTGTTATTTACAAATGAATGGGTAATTAGATATTATTATATTATGGATCGTGAGAACCAAACTCGGGGGTTAGGTAACCTGGATTTGGGGGCGTCACATAAACTCCTTTTTAATATCATTCTACCTTTGCCAAGGACTACTTGGTTATCATTTATCGAATCACATAGGACATTCTCTTCTTATACTAGAAGCGGTAGATCCTTTGTTGATCATACATTACCTTTATATACAACTTATTATACTCAAACATACACTTTGATAGACCTTAAGTGTCTTAAAGAATATGTCAAAGTATAATTCATCATGCACAAGATACTATGATGATCTCAAATCTAAGGATCACTTGTACTACTATCACTACAGGAATTCCTATTAATAGGCAAGTAAAACTCCATTTGATATTCCTTAGTGAGCCACGTTTAGTAAACTTATTATCTAATAAGCACCTACATACTAGCTTTAGTGTCTCCACACAAATGTTCATGACTCAAACATCCTCATCCTATGAGCAAGGAACGTATGTACTAATCTATCCGGATTCACTAATCCCCTTTTTAGTAATCCAATGATTGGGAATAATTTTAGGTTTAAGCTATCTAAGAATTTAGATCCCATTAGCATGATCTCTTCATGATTCTAAAAGTATTGCTTAAACTTGTGAATTTATCACATATTATAAAACCAATATCATGTAGATAAATTAAAGCCTTTAGTAAATGAATACAATTATTAATAAACGAATAAGATTGTTATAAAGTATATGATTTAATATCAACATGATTGCCTTATGTGCATACTACTTTCAATCTCCCACTTACACTAAAGATAATCATCATGGTATCTCACACCTTTATTCTCTAAATGACGATCATCCTGCTATTTGATAGACTTTAAATAATGGATATGTAATGTTGTTCTTGAGAGTCCACTATCCCTATAGTGACTTCTCCTCTTTCAATTATTCTCTGATCAAATGAAAGTGTCGCAACATATGTTTAGATCTAAGATGAGACATAAAAGTTATTCCTAGTTCTATAAAGAACTTTTCATCCAAACAATTAACTTGCAGCTTCATTTGCTGCTATATACTTTATCTTTGTCAATAAGTCAAAAACTATTTGCTGTTTGGAACTTTTCCAATTCACTTCACCATTTTCAAGGTAACGATTTACCCTAAAGTGGATTTGTTATCGTCTTGGTCAGTCTGAAAAAAACTTGAGTCTGTTAATCCCTCTAGTTTAATTCAGAACCAACATGAATCGTGATCACATCCTTAGTATCGGTTAAGTACTTTAAGATGTTTTCACTATCTTACAATGATCTTCTCTAGAATATGACCAATCAACATTAGGTCTAGTATATTTCGTTTCATACATGATAGTTACTCATATGATCTCTCTTTTCAAGAGTCTATGGGACTATTAAGAGAGATATACTCCATGACTCATCAATATGAGACATCTCTTAGAGTTTTCCATGCTAAACGCCTTTAGCATCGAAAGAATATATGTTTCTTAGGTTAATCATAATATCCTTTTAAATTTATCTATATATATATATATATATATATTATATTTATTTATATCCCCAATTAAGATACTATTCTCAAATCATTCATGGAGAAATGTTTAAACAACTTTGTGACGTCCCTAAATCTGGGTTTCCTAACCTCAGGCTTGGTGCTCACGATCTATCATACATATCACATCTAACTACCCATTCGATTATGAATTTCATCATTCATTACATTACCTTAATAAAAACATACATTAAAACATAATTATATCATCGTTATCCCAGGTTAACTAACCTTAACCTTTTATGTCTATTAATACAAAAGACTTGAACAAAATTATAATATAATAATCATAGAACAACTTGATAGTACTACTCGGTCGCCTTCGTCTTGCCTTTATCCTTATTAGAACCTTCTGCTACCTCGACTATAGCTGAAATATTTTATTTAAGCAAGGGTGAGCAACGAGTTTGCTTAGCAAGTTAAAGCGTACAGTAAAAGATAAAGAATAATTTAACTTTCTAGAATTGCAACGATATTCGAAAGATTTCGATGTAGCTGAATAATAAATCATTTGCAATAACAAGGATTTTCTTTAGTTTCATACTGAATAACATTCCAAGGATGAAAGAGTAAAATTCTATCGAAAGTTCAATAATATTCAATTGATTAAGAAAAATTATCAATACTACAACAATATTTTAATAAAATGGGATATTCCTAGATTTCATGATGAGTGATCACAAAAGGATCAAGAACTGCTCGAGGAATCATCAGTTATTAAAGTTGAATTACCTCAAGAATATAAGTTAGTTATAAAAACTAATTATACTCTTCTACACCTACATGAAGTGATTAACTCCATTGTACCTTATATTATGCATAATACTCAAAAATCGCGCATGGATCGTTTACAACAATAAAGTTTCCCTCTTTTATAAGGGTTGCTCTTCTCAATCTTACATCATGAATCCGTACCATGACAATATGGTTTGGATTGAATTCAAAGAAGTGCTATGAATTTATCATATAATATTAATGTTGATCTACCCGAAGTAAATGGCATAAATCTTCCAATAATAAATCAACTCATAATAAATAGAACGTTTCATATTTTATCAAATATTAGTCTCGCCCAAACAAATAGCTGAGACACAGCTCATAAACAGTTCATGCATAAAAGAACTTTAAATTATTTCACAGTTCAAGTAATAGATTAAGAAATCAGATGCACTGGGTGTGAATAACAATAATCATTATAGTTGTGAATAACCAGCAATAATTATTCACTAATTATTCTTTAAAATTAATAACTCAAGTGGAATTAGGAAACTTGCCATAATGCGAAAATTCAATAATAATATTAGATGTGGAATAATCAACAATAATTATCTACTAACATACTTGAAAAATAATAACTCGAGTTTGAGTTAGAGAACTTGTCTTGTCTATAGTCTACTTCTATGAAAATAAATATATTCGGTTAGCAGTCTATTTACATTCCTTCGAAAGACCTATAGTTGACCTCTCGATTAGCAAATCATATACTTATTCATAATATCGTTATTCTATATTAAATTGACTAATATTTAGTCACACGGTTAAATTTTAGTTATTACATTAATTCCTTAATAACATTATTATCTCTAGATAATATTACTATTACGTAAACATTATTTTTACTCATCCTTTAATAATACTTTACTTACTCCTTAGTAGTATTAATCAACTAATATTACTGTATTAATCACTTACTAATACTATTACCCTCTTAATAATATTTTATTCATTTACTAATATTATTAACCTTTTAAATTTATTCATATATTAGTATTTTATTCCTTTACTAATGTTATTATATTTTAATAACATTTTATTTAATTAATTATTTAATAATATTTTAATCATCTAATAATGCTTTAATCTAATATTATTAATCTTTTAATTTTATTCATGTATTAGTATTTTATTCATTTACTAATGTTATTATATTTTAATAACATTTTATTTAATTAAATATTTAATAATATTTTAATCATCTAATAATACTTTAATTTAATATTATTAATCTATTATTTTTATTCATGTATTACTATTTTATTCCTTTACTAATGTTATTATTTTTAATAACATTTTATTTAATTAATTAATTAATAATATTTTAATCATCTAATAATATTTTAATATAATATTATTAATCTTTTAATAATATTTTAATCTAATATTATTAGTCATTAATAATATTTATTAATATTATAATCTAATATTATCTTAAATTAAATTTTAATCTCAATATTTTTATTTATTTAAAAATATCATATTCTAACATTATTAATATCATCATAATATTTTAATAATGTATTAGGACAATAAATATTTTTATTTTAATTCTTTACCCTTTATTAAACAACTTATTTATGGCCTTATTTAATACCTATAAAAGGTCATAAATACTAATTCTCATCAATACTTACCAAAATACCTCTCCATAGTCAGAGTATACTATATTAGGTGTATTCCAGCATTAAAATCTCATTTTTCTTATTTATGACATCATTTAACCATTTATTCTCTATTAGTCATAACTATAACATTTTTATGAAAAATAGCAAACTGATTCTGAAAATCCTTATCTTCTGTATGTGGATAGTATATGATCCAACAATGTTCCCCAAATTTTTTTGAAATTTTAGAAAGTGATTAACTATGTTTAAGGTGCTCAAAACATCTGAATCTTGTTACATTTTTCATAAATCGAGTTTTACTTAGAAATTTCTGAAACTGTCAGGGTATGTTCTCATAACATATATTAACTTACTGTAAAATTTTCAGATTTTTTAGGTGTATACACAGTGAGGAATCCGGGTGTTAATATTTAGGAGTCCTTTACGGTAAAAGCCATGACGCACAACCTACACATCGAAACGTGTCCGTTCTTTTTCCTACACATAGATAACTTCTTAAGGTACCCTGTGATTGTTTCTAGAATTTTAATAGACTCAGAACTAGACAAAACAACCTTTGGAAAATCGGGGTCGGGGGGTTTTGTTAGGGTTAGGGTTCTTCAAGCTTCTTGTGGACTACTTTGGGGGAAACAGCCCCATGGCTTCAATACTTGCTAGATTTGTGTTCTACCACTTGGTTTTACTAGATAACTCATGTATCTAGCACTCCCCTTTGATGGATCACAAATCCAAGCTATAAAACTTGAGTTACACAAGATTTAGTGGAAGAAAACTAGGTTTTCACCCCTAGGAGAACATATGCTCATTTTCTTTCTCTAAACCTTTATTCTAACACTCAAGATACTTATTTCTATACATGAGATATGTAGAACTAGGGTAATTTGGGTATTATATCATAACCCCAATAAACTTTGATATCAACCAAAATAGAAGAAGAAGATTTCTAGAAAACTTATCACCTAATTTTTCTTGGCTACCTTTCTTGTTCTTCCAAAGTATGAGATGTGTTTAGGGTGCATGAACTATGGTAAGCTCTTCCTCTTTTCTTTTCACAAAATTTGAACCCTCTCTCTATAGATCTCTCTCTTGCTAAGTTTGAGAGAAAATGAAAGGAGAAATGAACATGAAAAGAAATGAAATGAATTGGAATGGATTAAAGGGATGCTCGTAATCCTATTATCCCCATACTTTCTTTGCCCATTAGACAGTACCCCTTATCTTATCTTTAAATATGCTTAATGAGATTCCCAACCAATGAGGACTAGACAACAATACCCTTTGTGTACGAGATTAGGAAAAGTAAGGTGATTAACTATAAAAGGAAAGTGGGTTAGCAATATTTCATGCCTTAAAAGGCCCTCCCAAATCCGCTACTTAAGCTCCCATTATCCTCCATTTTTCTTTTATTTTTAATGCCCAAATTTGATTAATCAAATGTTCAAAATGTCTTTAATTAATAGGGCTAGGGTTTGGTCTTGCATTTTATTTCTTTTTGGCTTCTAATTTAATTAGTTGGGCTATGTAAGTAACATAGTTTAACAATTTTAATTTATATTACCCTAATTGTTTATTTAGGATTTCTATTCCCAATCTTATGGAATTTAATTACTTATACATGTCTCTTTAATCAATATCCCAATTAGGTTTGCTTTAATTAGGTTTAAAATTATTACTCACTTGAAATAGATAAAATTAATATATTAGGTTAGTATAACTTTTAAATACTAACATTTATTCCTCAATATCATAACCCTTAGGTTATTTAATTACCTTATATAATTAGGGTATGTGGCCTTCCTTTTTAATGAAATCTATAAATATACATATCCATAACTATAGTATTTATATTTATTTAGCCATACCCATTTCCACACAGTCCTCACATATTTATTCTTTATATAATAGTCATACTAGTTAATCATTTAAAGATTATAAATATTTCTATTTAACATTCAAGGCTAACATTCAAGCTATGTTAATGTTTTAACATAACCTATCTTACTCTACGATCCTTGATCAACTTGATTAAGTATTGATCTTAGTTAATTTGAAATAATTAAATTAACTATCTTGTTCAATTTATATCTCATAACACATATTCACTTATAAACTAAAAAAATTATTTGTAAAAATTTAAATATATAATCATATAAAGTTCTTGGTGCTTACATTCTCCCCTCCTTATAAGGATTTCGTCCCGGAATCACCATTACCTTACATTCAAATTATGTCTATCCTTAGACCTTTATTTATAAATCCAAATTTATTACCCTAATATAGGTATTACTTTGTTTCTTCTTACATTTACTCCTTCCCATCTTATTTAGGCCAGAAAATTCTCTACTTAACTCAAGTCTCATTTGACTTGCCATAGTTATAATTACCTGTTATATTTAGATAACAACATCTTACTCATAATAATATTCCTTTAATTTATTAAGCAACATATGATTTCTCTTATTCTACTTTGATACCTTAAAGGATTACCATAGACCACTCAATATACGTGTTTTCTTTTAATAATTTATGAAGTTGTATCATTAATTCCTTCAGTTTTATTTACTTGATACTAACATGTGATATCATCATGTGATACCAACCTAAAACTCGAATCCGTATAGGAACAATACCTCCTAGTGATATCTATCAAATAAGACGTGCGTAATTGTGACGCCCCCAAAATAGGTATACATCACCTATTCTGAGTCGTCAAATACATGGTACAGAAAACAAATACAACATCATTAATACAATTATCGTGCAAAATACAACAACACATATACTGTGAGTTTAAATACAAATATTGTCCAATAGACAGTATTTAACTCAAAAGGAGTCCTCATTACAATTATTATCACACTATTTTATAAAATAGCGAGGACTGCTAAAACAACGAACTGGAAATATCACTCCACACCCCGACTAGTTCCCACTATATTCTCGCCTCCTTAGAAGAAAAATGAAACAAAAAGAAAAAGGGTGAGCTCAACTAGCCCAGTAAAGAATATTATGACTAAGATAATATACAACAATTTATCATTAGTCTTCAACAGAGAAAAATCTAATAGAATATAATAGAAAACAAGTTTTAGATCAACAACTGCAGCGAAAATAGCAATCCATTAGAAGAGTCAAGTAGAGAATGAGTTCTACTATCTTCTAAGATTTAAAAGTCCATTATCAATATTTTATCCCTGTGACAACAATCAATATACATCTTGAATCAAATATTCATCTTTGCACTACAGGGCAAAGATATTCATTTGTATCACCAGTTGGTCATGTTCATCTCAACACTTGTTCATCTTTACACTACGGGCCAAAGATATTCATCAGTTAACCAATCATCTTTGCACTACATGCCAAAGATATTCAGTAATATCATCATTTAGGACTGAGGATGATGAAAAATATCTTTAAAAAACGAATCAAGTGAGATAAAAGGATAAATATTAGGGATTCGTATTAAATTTTATCCAAGTTCAAAAATACTCTAAAATAATCAATTATGGAGCAGAATTCAAAAATAAAGATCAAAACATTGATACAATCAAAGATAGTAACCACAATAGACAACTTGGACAAAGAACAAAATTTATTTTTTTGTGAATAGTGTTGTATTCGTGAATAATACCGTATATGTGAATAGTGCCGTACATGTGAATAGTAACCCCGACACGAAAAGGTAGAAATTCTATAATAAAATTCATACCAATATTTTTGTACAATGATATTGAAAGAATAGACTATCTTTTTTAATAGAATAAAACCAAAGTTCGGGGAACTTTGAATTAGCTGAATAATACGTTAATCAATAACAAGTTTTCTCGTATTTTAGGCACGCAATAATATGATAATGAAATAGTACAACGCTTTCAAAGTTTTTACGATATTCTATTAAATAAACAAGAATCAATTATACGCAATAACAAAGTGGAATAATTTCCAGATTTATGCTGATTGATCTCACCAGATCTTTGAACTTATTTTCTTGGGTATCTATCAAAGATTTACTTTGATACATACACAGGCGTATCAGATAACTATAAAGATTAAATCATACCCCTCTGCAAGTATAACAAGTGATCAGCTTTATTATATATTATATTATGCATAATACTTAACAGCGCGTAATGGTCAAATATACAACCCAAAATGTTCCCTTTATATAAAATGTTGTTCTTCTCAGTCTCAGAATCAAGATTTTTGATTTAACAACGAAATACTGTGATTTTAAATTCTATCTACTTATTGATCTAGCCGAAACAATTGACATCGATCTATCAATAACAATTAATTTCTCTTCTTGATTTTATCAAGTTCTAACAAATGTTCGTCTAGCTAGAATAATTAGCTAATACATTTCTCAATATAATTTGATAATAAACAGGAATTATCTGTACTGTCAATATTAGTTTCTACAGATATAAATATCCAACAAAAGTAATTCTACAAATATATATTTTTTGAATCAGTAATTCAACTTGAATTATTAATCATGTACTAACTGCGAATAATCAACAATAACTTCCCTGGACATGGTATAATTAGCAATAATTAACCATAATAATCGAATGAATATAACTCAAGATTGAGTTAGGAAACTTGCCTTCAGCATTTATTACAGCTACACAATATAATTAACTGCGTTCGTAAGACCTATAACCAATAATATCGGTCTTACAATTAGCACAATATTTCATAACATGTAATACTGTAATTTACAGTCAAACTTCTCCTAGGCACATTACCACATAGCCATATTAGTGTTTATAACCTATATAAACACTTATCAAGTCTAACTAGTTCAGTCTGGTTGGACTTCGGTCCATTTTCGGTGTTCTGGTCACCCTATCCGACAATTAACACTTGGATTGTCAATTAAACTTAGTCTCTAAGCTTCAATATTATTTTAGATAAGTCAAATGTCATTTATAATACTTTTCGGAAGCTTTTAATAATTTATAAACAATTATTATAATTTATAATAATTTTTCAAACACTTAAATCATTTTTAAATGATTTGATTATCAAATAATCTTATCATTATTAATATTTAATAATATAAAAATATTAATAACATACTTGTCAAAATATTAAAGTTATTATTAATAAATTAAAATATTTTTAAATCATCAATATTCTACTTAAATGATTTTTAAAATAATTGAAATCATTTTTAAATCATCACCATTAATATCTAAATATTAACGAAATTATTTTCAAAATATTAAAAGTCATTACTTATAACTTAAAATATTTTTTCTCATTTTTAAATGATTTTTAAATCAATAAAATAATTTTTAATTCATTTCTTTAATTTAATAATTAAATAAATGTAACATCATTAATATTAATATATTAATGAGAATTCTCCAAAAATATTGAAATATATATTTTATAATTCAGAATATTTTCTAACACTTTATTCTTATTTAAAATAATTTTTAAATCATTAAAATCATTTTTATCTTATTTATATAATTTAATAATAGATAAATCTAATATTATTAATATTAAATTATTAATGAAAATTCTCCAAAAATATTAAAAGTTACATTTTATAACTCAAAATATTTTTAAATATATTATTCTTATTTAAAATTATTTTTCATAATATTAAATCATTTTTCTCTAATTTATTTAATACACTAATTAAATAAATTAAATACCTTTAATATTTAAATAATAATAAACATTAAAGAAAAATATTCCAATTGGTCAAAAAATATTTTTCATAATTTAAAATAATTTTTAAAACCATTTTTGGTAATTTTTAGAATTTATTTTCTATTTTTAATCATTTTTCAGAAATTAGGAAAATAAAATTAAATAAACCGTCGCTATAGGCCTTTAGCGACATATTCTGTAGCCTTAGGTGTTCTTGGCTCAAGAACACTGACAAAGTCAGTGTTCAAGGTAGCTTGTTTGACTGACTTTAATTCTCGGTGTAAACATGTTCCGGCCCATTTCAAACTCAGATCTTGTAGTAATTATACAACACTACAACTGGAAACCAATATCTAGGTCAAACAACAAACACGTAAAGAGATCTGGGCAATCAAATCTCTTGTCAGACCATAGCTGGGTTTTTCCCAGAAACCCAGAACTCGACTGGTCACTTTGATGGTCAATTAAGTTTATGTTCCAGTCATTGTATGGGTGTTATGAAGGTTCATAACTATAGTACATATGCCCAAGAACATTTATACATTAACATATTAATTCAAATATAAGGCAATCACAAGGAAATAATATGGTCAAACAATGCCAGAATCATGGATTAACCGTTTTCTAGGTTTTCCAGAAACGGTAATCATGATTGGCATGCCCAGTTTGACCAACTGCTATGCTTGATCTACTGCTTATTTGTGAGATATAAAGCCATGGAATCAAAGACCATATAACAGGCTACACCATGGTTCCAAACAAAACATCAAACAATATCATATCTGGCAGATCCGGTCCCTTAAAACTCATGTCAGACGCTAAAATCAAACTTTTTGGGTTTCCCAAAAAATACTCGGTCATGCCCGGTCAACGGGTTTTGACCGATTATATCTTTGAATCCAGACCTCTTATGACTCTGATTTCTTTTGCAGCTTAAAGACAACATTACGAGCTACACATAACAACTTGAAAACATCAAAAACAACAAATGAACAAGAATCTGTGGCGCCTGACATTAGCTTGTCAGACCACAAATTTTTATTCTTGGACAGTTTTAAAAAACTCAATTTTAAAGCATTTTGATGTTATGGATCTATGTTATATCAACATAGATCATCATTTAACATCCTCTAGCACTGATTTAAACACTTAAACAGAAAATTTTTCTTAACAACAAAGATAGAAAATAAAATTAGATTTATACCTTTTTAATTCAATCTTTGATCTTGATCTTGCTAATCTGATGTTGGTTGATCTAGGGTCGATTCTAGGACTGATCTACTTGCTAAAATCGGAGGTCTTGAGTGAGAGAGAGAGTTGGTGAGAGCTTAAATGAAAAATGACTAACTTTGGGGATTTTTTTCTCTCTCATAACATATATATATTGTGTACATGCATGTATAATCTGATATTGGCTGTCAAATAGGGCTGAAATTATGAGATTTAAAGTCACTAAGTCAACATAGTTGGTTACCAACTCTTGATTTGGCAAGATTTACAAGTAATCTAATAAAATATCCATAAATGGCATTTTTAACATTTACAAAATAATTTTTATGGCATTCTTGTCCAATGCACAAACACTTAGGGTTTATGGTTTGGGTTAGGATTTAGGGTTTGAACCCTTTAGGTTTACAATCTAATTTCCAATATTTTCGAATTTTGATTTTCAAAATAGAAAATTAACATTCCAAAATTATAATTAGAATTCAATAATTATATTAATATTTCCTAATCATAAAATTCAATCTTGCTAATTTGGATTAATATTCCTAATTAAAATTGCTTAATTTAGCAATTAGGGTCAAAATTGTCATTAGGGTTTATAACCCACGAATTAGGGTTTTAATTAGAAAAATAAATTTTCTAAATTACAATTAGGGTTTGTAAAATAGAAATTAAGATAACTAAAATATAATTAGGGTTTTCAACTGTACAATCGATTTTCTAAATCTGAGATTAGGGTTTCTAATCCCTTATTAGGGTTTATTATTATTAAACCTTATCATATCAATCATTGATCATTAACAACATACAATAAAAACACATTCTCATCAATATAATTATTTTAATTATATTTTCTATCGAACCCCTATCCGGACTTAAGGTTAGGGTTTATATTCCCGTTAAGCACAACTCTACTCTAATTTCTTAGTCAATACACAAATTGACTCATTCTCTAAACTCGTATCACAGATAATTATCACTAAATTGATAATTAATATTAATATTAATAATAATAGAAATTTATTCGAAAATTCGGATTATTCGAAATCTCGGGTTATCACATTCACCCATCCTTAAAAGGATTTCGTACTCGGAATCACCGCTTTCTTATTCTCTACAATCTTTTAAAGTTGTATCATCAATTCATTTTTATCAACACAATATTCATTTGTGTCTCCAATTCTAACATGTGACTTTAATCTATAAAAGAAAACAGTCCACAGAAAATATCTAACTCAATATTACTCGCGTAATTAAATTTCTAAACGAAATCATTACCTGTTGCGATCTCCTGAGCAGCCACGGCATCTTGCACCGTCATATTGAATGCACATGTCGATGGTCTTCCTGGCTGTGTAGGTCCTCGAATCGCCAAGGTTTCGCCACCGAGTCCCTTGTTGCAACTTTCTTTTTTCGCATTCTTCTTCGGACAGTTCCGAACCAAATGATCAGTCGATCCACATCCAAAGCAACCTTGAATTTTCTTCGGACTGGGGTAATTGGGTGACATATACCCCTCTTGTTCGCAGTTATAGCAAACTTCCTTCTTCATCAGGCAAACTCCAGCATGGTTCTTCCCACAATTCGCACATAGCTCCCTTCCTTTTCTATTATCTTCTGTCTTGCCTCCTGATTGGGTATTCTCATTCCACTTTCTCTTATTAGGTTTACTTCCACCACTGTTTCCACCATCGTTGGTCTTCTTCTTCTTCTCTTGATGAAATCGAGATGCAGCTTCGCTCCCTCCTTCATCAATTAATGCTTTCTCCATCAAGGCCGCGAACGTGTTAATCTGCAATACCGCTACCTTGTTGAATATTCCTGGTTTCAGTCCGTTCTCAAATCTTCTTGCCTTTCTCGCCTCTATGTCCACCTGATGAGGTGCAAATCTTGCCAGTTCGTTGAATTTGGCAGCATATTCAGATACCGACATGTTCTCCTGCTTAAGTTCTAAAAATTTGACTTCCATCCTGGATTGCATACTCGGCGATAAGTAATTCTCAAAGAACAACTCCTTGAATCTTGTCCACAACACCACCTCTGTACCAGCTCTCGCTTGGTTCGTCTCCCACTAGTAATTAGCTTCTTCCTTCATCAGATAAGTTGCAAAAGCAGTCTTTTGCTCTTTCGCCACTCGCGCAATGACGAATGCTTTCTCCATCTCCTTCATCCAAGTTTGGGCTTCAATCGGATATGTGGTTCCCTTGAATTCTGGCGGTCCTACCTCTTTAAAATCCTTGAAGTTAGCCAATCTATCAGCTGGCTATTCTCTCGCTCTTCCTCTTCCTGCGGGAGCTCTATTCTCAATAGCTTAGGCAATCATATCTGTAAAGTTTTGCATTGGGTCCGCTTGACCTCCTTCGTTATTCACTGAATGTTCTTCTCGTTAGTTTCGATTTTGTCATTTAGGCGGCATGATCTGATTTAAATAAAAATCTTATATTAATTCTCTTTCTCTACACAAATTCTTAACACAATAAGAATTCAAAAATAATTCTCATATATAAATGAATATTTATTCAAGGAATACATAGCACATTTAGTACTTGACACATATTACTATCCCTTTTTAAATCATATCAGAATTAACAATACAACTTTATACAAAAAGTTGTAATAATCCATTCACACATAGTTATTACCAGTTCGTCAAACTTTCCACACTTATGAGTTCAAGAACTTGCCAAAATTATAAGAGTGTATGAACTTATCCTAGTCAGACCTTTAGCGTCCATTCGCTGAAGGGTTCAAAACATTTCATATAATTATGAGTCATTAACTTACCATAAGTTTGAGTTTTAAGAACACACAAATTAATCTTAATCTTATATTCATATAGAAAATAAAGATTTCATGTGACGCCCCCAAAATTAGGTATACATCACCCATCTTGGGTCGTCAGATACATGGTACAGAATTCAAATATAACTTACTAATACAACTGCCGTGTACAATACGACAAAACATAACTGTGAGTTTGAATACAATTATTGTCTACTAGAGATTATACAAACTCAAAAGGAATTCTCATTACAATTATCGTCACACTATTTAATAGAATAGTGAGGACTACTAATACTATCATCTGGTCCATCACTCCGTTCTCCGACTCGTCCCAGCTATATTCTCATTTCCTGAAGAGAACAGTGAAAGAAAGG
Source organism: Panax notoginseng (assembly GCA_016801055.1). Lineage (NCBI taxonomy): Eukaryota > Viridiplantae > Streptophyta > Magnoliopsida > Apiales > Araliaceae > Panax > Panax notoginseng. The sequence continues at coordinate 120,635,468 of CM029019.1, forward strand.
GTGAGCCCAACTAGCCCAGTAAGAAATATTATGACTAAGATAATGCAGAATAAATTATCATTAGCCTTCAACAGTGTTAAACTGATAAAATATAATAAAAATCAAGTTTAACTGCAGCGGAACAAGCAATCCATTAGAAGAGTCAAGTAGAGAATAAAATCTACTATCTTCTATGATTTAAAAGGTTTTTCAATACTGTTATCGCTGGGACTCTGCTTAATAAAATAATCCACATCATCGAATCATCCCTGTACTACGGGCCAAGGATATTCATTAAATTATCAATGGTCATGACTATACCGAATAATCTCTGGTCCATCTCTGCATGTAAGCCAACGATAACTTTCATTACCATATATATAAGCATGAGGATGATGACAATTATATAAGCATTAATCAAACTAAAACAAGGATAAATGTTACAGACATTAACTTTATCCAAATATTATCAATCACATAATAAATTCATAATCTAATATTATTACTATCATAACAATATTTTAATCACTTCTTAAACTTATAAACAATTTATTTCAGTTGTTTACACTTTATCAAATAATGCATTTAATCATTCAAATATGTCATACTCATAATATTACATCACCAATAATCAAATTCCTTATCAACAATCTAGATATACCTTATATAGGATTTCCAAGTCATAAAATCCTATCTTCCAATTTTGTTACTTCACATAACATATTTAACTCATTTACTCATAACTAGATTATTTTCATGAAAAATAACAAATTAGTTCTAAAAATATTTCTTTTCTGGGATTTAGCATAATATAGTCTCATACTGAAAATATATTTTTCTCGAAATTTTTAAAATTTATTTACTATTTTTCAAAAATTAATTTCTAAAGAAATTAGCTAAGTCAATTTTAACTCCATAAATCCCCAAATCTTGGCAGGATCTTACACATGTTAACGTGAGCTCCCAGTTTAAATTTCATGATCATCGGAGTTATAGAACTCTGGTTATAGCGTTTTTCGTCGAAAAAACCTAAATATTGAAATGGTCATAACTTGCTCATTTTAAGTCGGAATGAGCTCATTTTTGGACACGATGTTCTTTATACCATATACTTTCATGTCCCAAAAGGCCTGAATTTTTCTTACTAATTAAGGGGCCAAAACAGCCCTCACAAAAATGTGGCAGAAACTTTTTGGCCATTCTGCAGTTTTGACTCCTTTTCTAAAATCAGTCCACACAAAAATCTACAATACCTTTTCTAGTAATTCTACTTGGATAAGTTAGAAAACTCATATATCTAACTCTAGGACTTGACCACACTCAAAAATTCAAAATATAATAGGAGATATGATCAATTGAATTTTATGTTACGTTTTTACCAAAATCTGATTTTTCAACCCTTTGTGATTTCTAAGAAACTTTCTTGTTTTCACATAATAACCAGCATAACACATCATAACACTTACTAATACTTCATATACCCATGATTTTCATCAGTCCAATACTTTTATTATGACTCTCATCATAATCAACGTAAACAGATCATTTTCACAATTTAATAAGGAATGAATACAAAGGATCATTCACCATGTATGTGGCAATCCATATAGACAGGTTATTCCAACAGAATAATAAAGAATGGAATAACAAAAGGATTCATCATGCATGCGATAGAGACCGCACAAACAGGTTATTCCCAACAGAATAATAAATACGGAATAATAAATGATGGAACCAGGTCCGGCGTAAAATGCACAGACAGGATATTCCGATAAAATCGTAAATACGGAATAATAAATGATGGAACCATGTCAGGTGAAATTCACACCGACAGAATATTCCGACAGAATCGTAAATACAGAATAATAAATGATGGAACCAGGTCAGGTGAAATTCACACCAACAGGATATTCCGACAGAATCGTAAATGCGGAATAATAAAAGAAGATCACCAAGTATTGGGTAAACCGCATATACAGGTCATTCAACCAAATATAGGGTAAACCGCGTATACAGGTTATTCCAACAAAATAATAAAGAATGGAATAACAGACGTTCTCTTCATGAATAAGAAAGAATAACACCCCTTATGAGTACAACAAATAATATTCCCTACCTTTGAAAGAAAAGTATTCCGACTAGTAGGGCGAGGATATACTCGAAGAAAACTTGTACTACGCTCAAAGCTTTCTTAAACTCTAAAGAAATACGCTCAAGATTATAGAAGAAAAATTCTCTCTATAGTTTCTCTCTCTAGAGTTTCGGTGAATTTGTAAGAAAATAATGAAGGAATGAGCTTCTATTTATAGGAAAATGGAATGCATAGTAACTAATCCATGAACGGTCCAGATTGATTTACTTTAATCTGACGGTCCATATTTAAAGAAAAATCTTTTAAATAAAATATAATATATTCTATTTATATAAAAAGATTTTTACTATACAATCATTATGCAACACTATGCATATTAAAATATAATATATTCTATTTATAGAATAACTTTAATAAAGTATTCTGTTTTATATAAAAAGATGTTTCTGTTTTATTACGTTAATAATACGAATAAAACAAAACTTCATTATCGCTAAATAATTCAGATTATTAATTGACAATAATTGAATCAAACTGAGTGACTTCTCACATAAGTATTAATAATCAATACCGTGTGCTACTATGCAACCACACGTATTACTGTACTTTTACTACCGAGTAGTTCAACAGTATCAACGGTAAAACTTCCGCCGTTATTTTCATAAAATATTTTTTGTCGTTTTCTCAATCCGTCAATAATTCTGTTGTGGGATCCACCAATTATTATACCGTCGTACGGATATTTCCTGACAAAAAGAATATTTCCCATGAATAGTAACTTATGAATAGTACTCCGACACAAAAAGTGTCCCAAATACTCGAGTGAACAATACTAGAGTGAATAGTAATTTGGGTGAATAGTAATCCGTGAATAGTAACTCGTGAATAGTAACTCTGACACAAAAAAGTGTCCCAAATACCCGAGTGAATAATACTAGAGTGAATAGTAATTTGGGTGAATAGTAGCTCATGAATAGTAACTAGTGAATAGTAACTCCGACACAAAAAGTATCCCAAATACTCGAGTGAACAATATTAGAGTGAATAGTGACTAGGTACTTTATGACAACTTGTTTACTTTAAAAAAATTCACATATCACCCTTAACTTTAACTGTAACGACCCCAGAATAGGTCCATTCCATCCAACCTATTCTGAGTCTCCAAATACATGGTACAGAAAACAACTACAACTTTATTACAACAATTGTCGTGCAAAATACAACAACACATATGCTGTGAGTTTGGATACAAATATATACCAAATGTGACTCATGTTCCAACCGTGGACATCACCTCACAATGACACCTTACATAAAGGTACAGTCAAAAACTGTTTTAGAAATCAGAATCTTTGGGAAGTGCTCAAGGAAACCTTCGTACATGGGAGGCCATGCGTCTAGGTTATGATAGATATCATATGGCCACATAATTATCCTTGGTTGACCCAATAGACCCCAAAGAAAAACGAGAAGATTACTATCATATTCTTCCCAATGGTGAGTCTTCTCTTGACTTATCATTATCTCTACTGTCTTTAATCGAGAATTATACTTCAAAAAAACACCAAGATTATATAGGTAGTGCTCGTATATATATATACTCAGCAAGTGGATGAGCACATCCCTGTCTTATGATGACACAAGGTTGTATGTCGTTAGACATCTTGTATGATAGTGGCAAAACACCCTTCCAACGTTGGGTACACCTTACCCTATTGGATTCACCAAATAAAACTACTAAATGAACTTTTCTATACTGCTTCGGGAGAACATCCACAGCTAGAGACCACCGTTCTATTTCCCCGTTACCCTCGCTCGACCCAGCTACACTCTTATTACCTTAAAGGAATTGTGAAGCAAAAGGGTGAGCACAACTAGCTCAGTAAAGAATATCATAACTAAAGATAATTAAATTATCAATAGCCTTCATCAATAATAAATCAGAGATTTAGAACATATGGTAAATGATAAAAATTTCAACTATAGTTGCAGCGGAACGAGCAATCCATTAGAAGAGTCAAATAGACTATAAAGTCTATTATCTTCTTCATGTTAAAAATCCATCAACAATGTTTTATCCCTGTAACATCAATCAACAATTCTGGTCAACAATCATATGAATAACTCATAATCATAACTGTAGTTCTAAATTCCTCTTCTTATCCAGGACGAAGATAATTTTCATCACCTATCTTTACCTGAAACATCAAAGATCATGGTTACACCAAATCACATTTCCTGTTCATAATCATACTAATAACTTCATCTTTGCACTACGACCAAAGATATTCATTTGTATCACCAGTTGGTCATGTTTATCTCAACATCTGTTCATCTTTGCACTACTGGCCAAAGATATTCAACAACATGTCATCTTTGCACTACGGGCCAAAGATATTCATCAACAATTCATCTTTGAACTACAGGCCAAAGATATTCATCAATATTTCATCTTTGCACTACAGGCCAAAGATATTAATATCTCAAAGAAATATATAATCATTTCAGAATTTATATAAACAATAATTATAACCATGTTGATCAATTTCCCTTTGCACTTAAGCTAAATATATTCACTTATAAATTCAATGGTCATGATCATACCAATCAACAATTCTACTTTGCACTACTGGCCAAAGAGAACCCTAGTCATGATCATACCAATAATCTACCCATCTTTACACTCAAGTAAAAGAGAATATCATCATTAGAGTTATAAAAATATTATATATGATAATAAAAAAATAATGTGATCAACATATAGTTTTAATCTCAAGAGTAATATTCATAAATCAACTATAATTTAGTTAGAAAAAAAAATAATTTTTATCGTGAATAGTAACTCGTGAATAGTAACTCATGGATAGTAACTCGTGAATAGTAACTCGTGAATAGTAAACTCGACACAAAAAGGTAGAAATTCCACAATAAAATCCATACCAGTATTTCGGTATAATGATATCGAAAGAATAATATTTCTTAAGCTTATAAACAATTTATTTAAATTATTTACACTTTACTAAATAATGCATTTAATCATTCTAAAATACCAAACTCATAAGATTTTATCACCAATAATCAAAACCCTCATAAAAAATCTGCATATACCTCATATAGGATTCTCAAACCATAAAATCCTATTTTTCCAATTTTCTTACTTCACATAACATATTTAATTCATTTACTCATAACTAGTCTATTTTTATGAAAAATACCAAATCAATTCCAAAAATATTTCTTTTCTGGGATTTAGCAGAATATAGTCCTATATTGAACATATATTTTTCTCAGAATTTTTTAAACTCACTTACTATTTTTCATATGGCCAAAATCATCGAATATTTAGACATTTATCATAAATTGTACTTTTGTCTAAAAATTCTGAAATTTACAGAGTATACTTCTATCATATACATGTACTCCCAATAAAATTTTCATCAATTTTGGAGTTAACCACAAGGAATTATAAGCGGTTACTTTTAAAATAGTCTTTTTTCATAAAATTCATAACTCTCAATCTATACATCCAAAACTCACCATTTTTGGACACAATCAAGAAAACTCATCAAAATATCATTTCAAATTTTTCCAGAATTTTTGAAGGTCAGAAAAATTACGAAACTGAAAAATATAAGAACCCTTAAAATTTCTTACTATCCCTTACCTCAAAAGAGCAGTACTTCTGATCGGTATGCAAAGCCGAATGAAACTTGCACTGAATAGTAACTCTCAAAGTATCTAAATACTCACAAAATATGCTTCATAATATAGAGAGAGAAAGAGAGAAAACTTGTTTCTGATATGATTTTTAATTCTAACTTAGCCCTCTATTTATAGAAAAATTTTAATAGGCTTGACCTGCAACCTGATGGCTTTACCTGCTACTATTCCCACCCACCACATTTGAAATATAATTCAGAACATTTCTTCACCAACCACAAGTGGGGCCCACCAATTCTAGAATTTTCCATCAAAATGATAAACTCCGAAAATTTAACAATTTCTAAACCAGTCATCTTGTAAAATTCATAATAAATCATACGTTCATTTTTAACGGTTCAAAATTTGTGAACATATACTCAACTTATATATGTATAACATATCCAAAAATTACCACGATCCAACGGTCGGATTAAATATTATAACGCCCGCAAAATATCTCAAAAATCCTAATTTGATTTTCAATACCTCCGTTCCGACAAAAATATAGATAAAATACCTCAACATTAACTCCTTCTTTTTTAACCAAAAAAATATATCCCTCATTTATATCTACATAAAATAAATATTTCCTTATCATATAAATCAATAATTAATTATTCACAAATAATATTACAGAATCACATTTATGACAACCAGGCCGTTCCCAGGAAAGAGGGGGCTTTCCAATAAGAATTTTTTCTTACTGGCGCGCAATTAGGTGACCAAACCTCTCCTTACACAGAACTTTCTAGACATTGCCAATAATGTTATCTAATAATATTATTCAAATAATATGAATTATTGATCTGATAATGGGAAATGCTGTGCAGTGACAATTATTGAACAACAATAATATAAAATTTCAACGTAGCAATTATTGAATCAATAAAATAAAATATTGAACAGTAATTACTGTAACAATTATTGAGTAGTGCCTTCTTACGTAAGAATCAATAATTTCAAAAATACTATGCAATACCGTGTGCTACTGTGCAATAACGCGTATTACTGTATTTTAACCACCGGGTATTCCAACAGTGTTAACGGTAACAACTACGCCGTTATTTGTAAAAACTCAAATTTGTCGTTTTCTTCACCCGACAGTTATTCGTTATGGGGCCCACAAATAGCTGCGCCGTCGTACGAATATTCCCCGACAGAAAGAATATTCCACGACCAAACGAATATTCCTCGACAACAATGATTATTTTATAACCACTTGCTTATTTTGAAAAAAATTCATATTTCACCCATAACTTTAAACTTTTATCAATTTAACCGTTTACTGAATAGTAATTATAAGAAAAATTAAATACTTTTATTTCATAAAATTTGGGGTCTTACAATCTCCCCTCCTTATGAAATTTCGTCCCCGAAATTTACGTACCTGGTATTTCAAAGAGTTGAGAATACCTTCCTTTCATTTCAGATTCCATCTTCTCTGTCATCATAATTTCTCCATTGCTCATCTCCTGTATTTCAAATATCATTCTAGAATACAGCTTCAAAACAAGGGTTAATTTAACAAATTAACATATCACATAACATCCCGATATTATGACTGACCAACAAATAAGCTTAGGTAGGACACACTAGCGAAGGATTTACTCGTCTCTCCCCACCTAGTTGTATTCCCCGATCTCCGCCAGAGATCATATCCCTAAGCTCTGATACCAAATGTAACTCTGGACACCAACTTGTGTCAGCACCTCACATTAGTACCTATCAGTTTGCCACCGCAGAACGGCGTCCCCTACGGAGAGTCTGGCTTCGGTGCATCCCCCATCAACAGGAAGTCACCAGCGAGAGGCTCTGGGCTCTTTACTTATAGCTCTGATACCAAATGTAACGACCCCAGAATAGGTCCACTCCATCCAACCTATTCTGAGTCTCCAAATACATGGTACAGAAAACAACTACAACTTTATTACAACAATTGTCGTGCAAAATACAACAACACATATGCTGTGAGTTTGGATACAAATATATACCAAATGTGACTCATGTTCCAACCGTGGACATCACCTCACAATGACACCTTACATAAAGGTATAGTCAAAAATTGTTTTAGAAATTAGAATCTTTGGGAAGTGCTCAAGGAAACCTTCGTACATGAGAGGTCATGCGTCTAGGTTATGATAGATATCATATGGCCACAGAATTATCCTTGGTTGACCCAATAGACCCCAAAGAAAAACGAGAAGATTACTATCATATTCTTCCCAATGGTGAGTCTTCTCTTGACTTATCATTATCTCCACTATCTTTAATCGAGAATTATACTTCAAACAAATACCAAGATTATATAGGTAGTGCTCGTATATATACTCAGCAAGTGGATGAGCATATCCCTGTCTTATGATGACACGAGGTTGTATGTCGTTAGACATCTTGTATGATAGTGGCAAAACACCCTTCCAACGTTGGGTACACCTTACCCTATTGGATTCACCAAATAAAACTACTAAATAAACTTTTCTATACTGCTTCGGGAGAACATCTATAGCTAGAGACCACCGTTCTATTTCCCCGTTACCCTCGCTCGACCCAGCTGCACTCTTATTACCTGAAAGGAATTGTGAAGCAAAAGGGTGAGCACAACTAGCTCAGTAAAGAATATCATAACTAAAGATAATTAAATTATCAATAGCCTTCATCAATAATAAATCAGAGATTTAGAACATATGGTAAATGATAAAAATTTCAACTATAGTTGCAGCGGAACGAGCAATCCATTAGAAGAGTCAAATAGACTATAAAGTCTATTATCTTCTTCATGTTAAAAATCCATCAATAATGTTTTATTCCAGTAACATCAATCAACAATTCTGGTCCACAATCATATGAATAACTCATAATCATAACTGTAGTTCTAAATTCCTCTTCTTATCCAGGACGAAGATAATTTTCATCACCTATCTTTACTTGAAACATCAAAGATCATGGTTATACCAAATCACATTTCCTGTTCATAATCATACTAATAACTTCATCTTTGCACTACGGCCAAAGATATTCATTTGTATCGCCAGTTGGTCATGTTTATCTCAACACCTGTTCATCTTTGCACTATTGGCCAAAGATATTCAACAACATGTCATCTTTGCACTACGGGCCAAAGATATTCATCAACAATTCATCTTTGCACTACAGACCAAAGATATTCATCAATATTTCATCTTTGCACTACAGGCCAAAGATATTAATATCTCAAAAAAATATATAATCATTTCAGAATTTATATAAACAATAATTATAACAATGTTGATCAATTCACCTTTGCACTTAAGCTAAAGATATTCACTTATAAATTCAATGGTCATGATCATACCAATAATCTACCCATCTTTACACTCAAGTGAAAGAGAATATCATCATTAGGGTTATAAAAATATTATATATGATAATAAAAAATAATGTGATCAACATATAGTTTTAATCTCAAGAGTAATATTCATAAATCAACTATAATTTGGTTAGAAAAAAAAATTAATTTTTATCGTGAATAGTAACTCGTGAATAGTAACTCATGAATAGTAACTCGTGAATAGTAACTCATGAATAGTAAATCGTGAATAGTAACTCATAAATAGTAAACCCGACACAAAAAGGTAGAAATTCCACAATAAAATCCATACCAGTATTTCGGTATAATGATATTGAAAGAATAATATTTCTTAAGCTTATAAACAATTTATTTAAATTGTTTACACTTTACTAAATAATGCATTTAATCATTCTAAAATACCAAACTCATAAGATTTTATCACCAATAATCAAAACCCTCATCAAAAATTTGCATATACCTCATATAGGATTCTCAAACCATAAAATCCTATTTTTCCAATTTTCTTACTTCACATAACATATTTAATTCATTTACTCATAACTAGTCTATTTTCATGAAAAATACCAAATCAATTCCAAAAATATTTCTTTTCTGGAATTTAGCAGAATATAGTCCTATATTGAACATATATTTTTCTCAGAATTTTTTAAACTCACTTACTATTTTTCATATGGCCAAAACCATCGAATATTTAGACATTTATCATAAATTGTACTTTTGTCTAAAAATTCTGAAATTTACAGAGTATACTTCTATCATATACATGTACTCCCAATAAAAATTTCATCAATTTTGGAGTTAGCCACAAGGAATTATAAGCGGTTACTTTTAAAATAGTTTTTTCTCATAAAATTGATAACTCTCAATCTATACATCCAAAAATCACCATTTTTGGACACAATCGAGAAAACTCATCAAAATATCATTTTAAATTTTTTCAGAATTTTTGAAGGTCAGAAAAATTACGAAACTGAAAAACATAACAACCCTTAAAATTCCTTACTATCCCTTACCTCAAAAGAGCAGTACTTCTGATCGGTATGCAAAGCCGAAGGAAACTTGCACTGAATAGCAACTCTCAAAGTATCTAAATACTCACAAAATAAGCTTCATAATATAGAGAGAGAAAGAGATAAAACTTGTTTCTGGTGTGATTTTCAATTCTAACTTAGCCCTCTATTTATAAGAAAATTTTAATAGGCTTGACCTGCAACCTGATGGCTTTACCTGCTACTATTCCCACCCACCACATTTGAAATACAATTCAGAACATTTCTTCACCAACCACAAGTGGGGCCCACCAATTCTAGAATTTTCCATCAAAATGATAAACTCCAAAAATTTAACAATTTCTAAACCAGTCATCTTGTAAAATTCATAATAAATCATACGTTCATTTTTAACGGTTCAAAATTTGTGAACATATACTCAACTTATATATGTATAACACATCCAAAAATTACCATGATCCAACGGTCGGATTAAAAATTATAACACCCGCAAAATATCTCAAAAATCCTAATTTGATTTTCAATACCTCCGTTCCGACAAAAATACAGATAAAATACCTCAACATTAACTCCTTCCTTTTTAACCACAAAAATATATCCCTCATTTATATCCACATAAAATAAATATTTCCTTATCATATGAATCAATAATTAATTATTCACAAATAATATTACAGAATCACATTTATGACAACTAGGCCGTTCCCAGGAAAGAGGGGGCTTTCCAATAAGAATTTTTCCTTACTAGCGCGCAATTAGGTGACCAAACCTCTCCTTAGACAGAACTTTCTAGACATTGCCAATAATGTTACCTAATAATATTATTCAAATAATATGATTTATTGATCTGATAATAGGAAATACTGTGCAGTGATAATTATTGAACAACAATAATATAAAATTTCAACGTAGCAATTATTGAATCAATAAAATAAAATATTGAACAGTAATTACTGTAACAATTATTGAGTAGTGCCTTCTTACGTAAGAATCAATAATTTCAAAAATACTATGCAATACCGTGTGCTACTGTGTAATAACGCGTATTACTGTATTTTAACCACCGGGTATTCTAACAGTGTTAACGATAACAACTACGCCGTTATTTATAAAAACTCAAATTTGTCGTTTTCTTCACCCGACAGTTATTCGTTATGGGGCCCACAAATAGCTGAGCCGTCGTATGAATATTCCACGACCAAACGAATATTCCCCAACAACAATGATTATTTTATAACCACTTGCTTATTTTGAAAAAAATTCATATTTCACCCATAACTTTAAACTTTTATCAATTTAACCATTTACTGAATAGTAATTATAAGAAAAATTGAATACTTTTATTTCATAAAATTCGGGGTCTTACATTAACCTTTTATCAATTTAACCATTTACCAAAATAGAAAAATTGAATACTTTTATTTCATAAAATTCGGGGTCTCACAATCTCCCCTCCTTATGGAATTTCACTCTCAAAATTTATGTACGTACTTGATATTCGAAGAGATGAGAATACCTTGCTTTCTTTTCGGATTGTACCTTTTCGGATAATTCCGCTCTATCATGATTTTTCCATTTCTCATCTCCTGTATTTCAGATATCATTCTAGAATATACCTTCAAAACAAAGGTTAATTGAAATATCACAAATTGTCAACTTATCCAGAAAAATTTAGGCTTAGGTAAGTCACACCCTAGCAAAGTATATTACTCGTCTTCTAGACTAATATCTCCGCCAGTGACCATATCCTTGTAACATCAATCAACAATTTCTGTCCACAATCATATGAATAACTCATAATTATAATTGTGATTCTGAATTCCTTTTCGCGCCCAGGAAGAAGATAATTTACATCACATATCCTCACCTGAAACATCAAAAATCATGGTTATACCAAATCACAATTCTTGCTCATAATCATACTAATAAATTTATCTTTGCACTACGGCTAAAGATTTACAACTGTATAACCAATAATCAACAGTTAATCTTTGCACTACAGGCCAAAGATATACAACTATAAAATCAATAATGCTGAGACTCAGCATAATAGTATCACGACCACGAATTATCCATGCACTACGGGCCAAGGATATTCATGTTTTCAATTACGGTCATGATTATACCGAATAATTCCTGGTCATAATCATACCAAGTCCATCAATGCACTACGGCCAAAGATGACTTTTACCACATCCATGAATTAATATTTCATTGCTGAGACTCAGCTCAATAATTAATCCACATCATTTGTAACATTGTGGTCATGATTATACCGAATAATCCCTGGTCATAATCATACCAAGTCCATCTATGCACGTAAGCCACAGATGACTTTCAACACAATATAAATATGAGAATGAGGTATTGACGTATATAGGGTTTCAAACCTCTTAGAAACATTCGCGTCATTCGCTCCTCATTATCGACCAAATGGGATGCAAACCGGGATAACTCCACAAACTTAACCTCGTACTGCGATATGGTCATATTATTTTGCTCCAATACTTATCTCAACATTGTTAGATGTCATTTGCAAACACTGTCACAAAACAAGGGCTAAATCAACATGTCACATATTATCAATATACTCTGACCAACCAATTAAATAACAAATAAACTTAGGTAGGTCATACTAGCGAAGAAATTCCCCGTCTCTCCTCTCCTAGTTCAATTCTAACATCCTAGCCAGGGATCATATCCCTAAGCTTTGATACCAACTGTGACGCCCCTAAAATTAGGTATACATCACCCATCTTGGTTCGTCAGATACATGGTACAGAATTCAAATACAACTTACTAATACAACTGTCGTGTACAATACGACAAAACATAACTGTGAGTTTGAATACAATTATTATCTACTAGATATTATACAAACTCAAAAGGAGTTCTCATTACAATTATCGTCACACTATTTAATAGAATAGTGAAGACTACTAATATTATCATCTGGTCCATCACTCCGTTCTCCGACTCGTCCCAGCTATATTCTCATTTCTTGAAGAGAACAGTGAAATAAAGGGTGAGCTCAACTAGCCCAGTAAGAAATATTATGACTAAGATAATACAGAATAAACTATCATTAGCCTTCAACAGTGTTAAACTGATAAAATATAATAAACATCAAGTTTAACTGCAGCGGAACAAGCAATCCATTAGAAGAGTCGAGTACAGAATAAAATCTACTATCTTCTATGATTTAAAAGGTTTTTCAATACTGTTATCGCTGGGACTCAGCTTAATAAAATAATCCACATCATCGAATCATCCCTGCACTACGGGCCAAGGATATTCATTAAATTATCAATGGTCATGACTATACCGAATAATCTCTGGTCCATCTCTGCACGTAAGCCAACGATAACTTTCTTCACCATATATATAAGCATGAGGATGATGACAATGATATAAGCATTAATCAAACTAAAACAAGGATAAATATTACAGACATTAACTTTATCCAAATATTATCAATCACATAATAAATTCATAATCTAATATTATTAATATCATAACAATATTTTAATCACTTCTTAAACTTATAAACAATTTATTTCAGTTGTTTACACTTTATCAAATAATACATTTAATCATTCAAACATGTCATACTCATAATATTTCATCATCAATAATCAAATTCCTTATCAACAATCTACATATACCTTATATAGGATTTCCAAGTCATAAAATCCTATCTTCCAACTTTGTTACTTCACATAATATATTTAACTCATTTACTCATAACTAGATTATTTTCATGAAAAATACCAAATTAGTTCTAAAAATATTTCTTTTCTGGGATTTAGCATAATATAGTCCCATACTGAAAATATATTTTTCTCGAAATTTTTAAAATTTATTTACTATTTTTTAAAAATTAATTTCTTAAGAAATTAGCTAACTCAAGTTTAACTCCATAAATCCCCAAATCTTGGCAGGATCTTACACATGTTAACGTGAGCTCCCAGTTTAAATTTCATGATCATCGGAGTTATAGAACTCTGGTTGTAGCATTTTTCGTCGAAAAAACCTAAATATTGAAATGGTCATAACTTGCTCATTTTAAGTCGGAATGAGCTCATTTTTGGACACGATATTCTTTATACCATATACTTTCATGTCCCAAAAGGCCTGAATTTTTCTTACTATTTAAGTGGCCGAAACAGCCCTCACAAAAACATGGCACCAACTTTTTGGCCATTTTGCAGTTTTGATTCCTTTGCTAAAATCAGTCCACACGAAAATCTATAATACCTTTTCTAGTAATTCTACTTGGATAAGTTAGAAAACTCATATATCTAACTCTAGGACTTGACCACACTCAAAAATTCAAAATATAATAGGAGATATGATCAATTGAATTTTATGTTACGTTTTTACCAAAATCTGATTTTTCAACCCTTTGTGATTTCTAAGAAACTTTCTTGTTTTCACATAATAACCAACATAACACATCATAACACTTACTAATACTTCATATACCCATGATTTCCATCAGTCCAATACTTTTATTATGACTCTCATCATAATCAACGTAAACAGATCATTTTCACAATTTAATAAGGAATGAATACAAAGGATCATTCACCATGCATGTGGCAATCCACATAGACATGTTATTCCAACAGAATAATAAAGAATGGAATAACAGAAGGATTCACCATACATGCGATAGAGGCCGCATAAACAGGTTATTCCCAACAGAATAATAAATACGAAATAATAAATGATGGAACCAGGTCCGTCGTAAAATGCACAGACAGGATATTCCGATAGAATCGTAAATACGGAATAATAACTGATGGAACAAGGTCAGGTAAAATTCACACCGACAGGATATTCTAACAGAATCATAAATACAGAATAATAAATGATAGAACCAGGTCAGGTGAAATTCACACCGACAGGATATTCTGACAGAATCGTAAATGCGGAATAATAAAAGAAGATCACCAAGTATTGGGTAAACCGCATATACAGGTCATTCAACCAAATATAGGGTAAACTGCGCATACAGGTTATTCCAACAAAATAATAAAGAATGGAATAACAGAAGTTCTCTTCATGAATAAGAAATAATAACACCCCTTATGAGTACAACAAATAATATTCCCTACCTTTGAAAGAAAAGTATTCCGACTAGTAGGGCGAGAATATACTCGAAGAAAGCTTGTACTACGCTCAAAGCTTTCTTAAACTCTAAAGAAATATGCTCAAGATTATAGAAGAAAAATTCTCTCTATAGTTTCTCTCTCTAGAGTTTCAGTGAATTCGTAAGAAAAATAATGAAGGAATGAGCTTCTATTTATAGGAAAATGGAATGCATAGTAACTAATCCATGAACGGTCCAGATTGATTTACTTTAATCTGACGGTCCATATTTAAAGAAAAATCTTTTAAATAAAATATAATATATTCTATTTATATAAAATGATTTTTACTATACAAATACTATGCAACACTATGCATAATAAAATATAATATATTCTATTTATAGAATAACTTTAATAAAGTATTCTGTTTTATATAAAAAGATGTTTCTTTTTTATTACGTTAATAATACGAATAAAACAAAACTTCATTATCGCTAAATAATTCAGATTATTAATTGACAATAATTGAATCAAAATGAGTGACTTCTCATATAAGCATTAATAATCAATACCGTGTGCTACTATGCAACCACGCGTATTACTGTACTTTTACTACCGAGTAGTTCAACAGTATCAACGGTAAAACTTCCGCCGTTATTTTCATAAAATATTTTTTGTCGTTTTCTCAATCCGACAATAATTCTGTTGTGGGGTCCACCAATGATTGTACCGTCGTACGGATATTTCCTGACAAAAAGAATATTCCCCCTGAATAGTAACTTGTGAATAGTACTCCGACACAAAAAGTATCACAAATACTCGAGTGAACAATACTAGAGTGAATAGTAATTTGGGTAAATAGTAACCCGTGAATAGTAACTCGTAAATAGTAACTTTGACACAAAAAGTGTCCCAAATACCCGAGTGAACAATATTAGAGTGAATAGTAATTTGGGTGAATAGTAGCCCATGAATAGTAACTCGTGAATAGTAACTCCGACACAAAAAGTGTCCCAAATACTCGACTGAACAATATTAGAGTGAATAGTGACCAGGTATTTTATGACAACTTGTTTACTTTAAAAAAATTCACATATCACTCTTAACTTTAACCTTTTATCAATTTAACCATTTACCAAAATAGAAAAATTGAATACTTTTATTTCATAAAATTCGGGGTCTCACATTTCATTCATAATATATATATATATATATTTACATGTGCTTAAACATCTCTCTTGATATTACAGCACTTAATATCATAAATTTCTACCCAAAAGATACTATTACATATATCTAAGTTGTCTATCGACCACTCCCTTCACCAGTCCTCTTCTTGTTGGGACACTTGCTGAATTCGTGACTCGTCTGCCCAGATGAGAACCAATTCCTCAAATTCGACTTAGGACAATGTAAAGAAATATGTCTTTCCTGCTTACAGTTGAAACAGACATTCTTCCACATCATGCATTCTCCAGCATGAGTCTTTCCACACTTGGTATATGCGTGCTTCTTCTTCGGGCTTGACTTTTCAGAATTAGGGTTGTCGTTGTCCCTCTTCCTCTTTTTCTTGTCCTTCTTATTGGTTCCTTCAGATGATCCACCACCTTCAGCCTTCATTCTGTCCACCTGCGCCTTGAGCTCGTTCCGTTCTTCAGTCATTTCGCGTAATGCTCGCTCTGTCTTCCACAACTCCTCTAGAAGAAACACTTTACTTTGGAGTTCCTGAACTTCTGCAGATAGCTGATCTTGTTCTCCAACTTTGATCTTATTCTTTAAATCCACCTTAGCTAGTTCAGACTCTGCCTCCTCATCTCCACTCAGATACATCTCGGGATAATCGTCATGATCGCTCCCAAGATTGACCATTGGTTCATCTTCTCCCACCTTCTCCACTAATTCGCTTTGCGCTGGCACCTCGGCTTCTGGCACCGGTGGAACAGCCGCTAGCATCTCCACACTCTTTTCACCTTCTCTAGACATCCTACAATTAGTTTAAATAACTTGATTAGTACAAACTTCTCACTATTGATGCACTTCGGCAATCTCTCACTTAGAACTCTAAATGAGTTTTCTCTATCTCACGTATGGTTATAATCCTAGGGTTTTCCCCCCACCCCTACTTAAGGTTTATAACCTACAACACTTCTACTAACTGGTAACACCTTAGTCACTACAGCTCTGATACCAACCCGTGACACCCCCAAATTCGGGTTACCTGACCCCCAAGTTTGGTGTTCACGATCCACAATATAATAACATCTAACGATCCATTCATATAGAAATAGTATTACATATCACATTAACATATGTTGTTAATACATTAGTCCCAAGTTCTCTAACCTTAACATTACAAACATACCATTTAGTTATACAAAAAGGGTTCACAAATATAATATAATAATAATGTTATTCATAACTAATTAATCACTATGTCTTTGCCTTTGTTCTTTAGAACATTTTTTGCAACTTTGTCCCTTGCTGAAAAGTTTTATTTAGCAAGGGTGAGCAATAATTTTGCCCCGTAAGTTAAGATATACAATGAATGTATAAGTATCAGAATAATAGACTATCTATTTTGATAGAATAAAACCAAAGTTTGGGGAACTTTGAATTAGTTGAACAATACGTAAATCAATAATAAGTTTTCTCGTATTCTAGGCAAAGCAATAATATGATAATGAAAGAGTACAACGCTTTCAAAGTTTTTACGATATTCTATTCAATAAACAAGAATCAATTCTACGCAATAACAAAGTGGAATAATTTACAGATTTATGCTGAGTGATCTCACCAGATCTTTGAACTTATTTTCTCGGGTATCTATCAAAGATTTACTTTGATACATACGCAGGCGTATCAGATAACCATAAAGATTAAATCATACCCCTCTGCAAGTATAACAAGTGATCAGCTTTATTATACCCTATATTATGCATAATACTTAACAGCGCACAATGGTCGAATATACGACCCAAAATGTTCCCTTTATATAAAAGTTTGTTCTTCTCAGTCTCGGAATTAAGATTTTTGATTTAACAACGAAATACTGTGATTTCAAATTCTATCTACTTATTGTTCTAGCCGAAACAATTGACATCGATCTATTAATAACAATTGATTTCTCTTCTTGCATTTATCAAGTTCTAACAAATGTTCGTCTAGCCAGAATAATTAGCTAAGACATTTCTCAATATAATTTGACAATAAACAGGAATTATCTGTACTGTCAATATTAGTTTCTACATATATAAATATCCAACAACAGTAATTCTACGAATATATATTTTTCGAATCAGTAATTCAACTTGAATTATTAATCATACACTAACTGCGAATAATCAACAATAACTTCCCTGGACATGGTATAATTAGCAATAATTAACCATAATAATTGAATGAATATAACTTAAGGTTGAGTTAGGAAACTTGCCTTCCGCGTTGATTACAGCTACACAATATAATTAATTGCATTCGTAAGACCTATAACCAATAATATCGGTCTCACAATTAGCACAATATTTTATAACACGTAATACTATAATTTACAGTCAAACTTCTCCTAGGCAAATTACCACATAGCCACATTAGTGTTTATAACCTATATAAACACTTATCAAGTCTAACTAGTTCAGTCTGGTTGGACTTCGGTCCATTCTCGGTGTTCTGGTCACTCTATCCGATAATTAACACTTTGATTGTCAATTAAACTTAGTCTCTAAGCTTCAATATTATTTTGGATAAGTCAAATGTCATTTATAATATTTTTCGGAAGCTTTTAATAATCTATAAACAATTATTATAATTTATAATAATTTTTCAAACACTTAAATCATTTTTAAATGATTTAATTATCAAATAATCTTATCATTATTAATATTTAATAATATAAAAATATTAATAACATACTTGTCAAAATATTAAAGTTATTATTAATAACTTAAAATATTTTTAAATCATCAATATTCTACTTAAATAATTTTTAAAAAAATTGAAATAATTTTTAAATCATCACCATTAATATCTAAATAGTAATGAAATTATTTTCAAAATATTAAAAGTCATTAATTATAACTTAAAATATTTTTAAAACATTTTTTCTCATTTTTAAATGATTTTTAAATCAATAAAATTATTTTTAATTTATTTATTTAATTTAAAAATTAAATAAATCTAACGTCATTAATATTAATATATTAATGAGAATTCTCCAAAAATATTGAAATATATATTTTATAATTTAAAATATTTTCTAACACTTTATTCTTATTTAAAATAATTTTTAAATAATTTTTATCTTATTTATATAATTTAATAATTAAATAAATCTCATATCATTAATATTAAATTATTAATAAAAATTCTCCAAAAATATTAATAGTTACATTTTATAACTTAAAATATTTTTAAATACATTATTCTTATTTAAAATGATTTTTCATAATAATAAATCATTTTTCTCTAATTTATTTAATACACTAATTAAATAAATTAAATACATTTAATATTTAAATAATAATAAATATTAAAGAAAAATATTCCAATTGGTCAAAAATTATTTTTTATAATTTAAAATAATTTTTAAAACCATTTTTGGTAATTATTAGAATTTATTTTCTATTTTAAATCATTTTTCAGAAATTAGGAAAATAAAATTAAATAAACCGTCGCTATAGGCCTTTAGCGACATATTCTGTAGCCTTAGGTGTTCTTGGCTCAAGAACACTGACAAAGTCAGTGTTCAAGGTAGCTTGTTTGACTGACTTTAATTCTCGGTGTAAACATGTTCTGGCCCATTTCAAACTCAGATCTTTTAGTAATTATACAACACTACAACTGAAAACCAATATCTAGGTCAAACAACAAACATGTAAAGAGATCTGGGCAATCAATTCTCTTGTCAGACCATAGCTGGGTTTTTCCCAGAAACCCAGAACTTGACTGGTCACTTTGATGATCAATTAAGTTTATGTTCCAGTCATTGTATGGGTGTTATGAAGGTTCATAACTATAGTACATATGCCCAAGAACATTTATACATTAACATAATAGTTCAAATATAAGGCAATCACAAGAAAATAATATGGTCAAACAATGTCAGAATCATGGATTAACCGTTTTCTAGGTTTTCCAGAAACGGTAATCATGATTGACATGCCCAGTTTGACCAACTGCTGTGCTTGATCTACTGCTTATTTGTGAGATATAAAGCCATGGAATCAAAGACCATATAACAGGCTACACCATGGTTCCAAACAAAACATCAAACAATATCATATCTGGCAGATCCGGTCCCTTAAAACTCATGTCAGACGCTAAAATCAAACTTTCCGGGTTTACCAAAAAATTCTCGGTCATGCCCGGTCAACGGGTTTTGACTGATTATATCTTTGAATCCAGACCTCTTATGACTCTGATTTCTGTTGCAGCTTAAAGACAACATTACGAGCTACACATAACAACTTGAAAACATCAAAAACAACAAATGAACAAGAATCTGTGGCGCCTGACATTAGCTTGTCAGACCATAAATTTTTGTTCTTGGACAGTTTTAAAAAACTCAATTTTAAAGCATTTTGATGCTATGGATCTATGTTATATCAACATAGATCATCATTTAACATCCTCTAGCACTTATTTAAACACTTAAACAGAAAATTTTTCTTAACAACAAAGATCAAAAATAAAATTAGATTTATACCTTTTTAATTCAATCTTTGATCTTGATCTTGCTAATCTGATGTTGGTTGATCTAGGGTCGATTCTAGGACTGATCTACTTGCTAAAATCGGAGGTCTTGAGTGAGAGAGAGAGAGAGAGTTGGTGAGAGCTTAAGTGAAAAATGACTAACTTTGGTGATTTTTTTCTCTCTCATAACATATATATATATTGTGTAGATGCATGTATAATCTGATATTGGCTGTCAAATAGGGCTGAAATTCTGAGATTTAAAGTCACTAAGTCAACATAGTTGGTTACCAACTCTTGATTTGGCAAGATTTACAAGTAGTCTAATAAAATATCCATAAATGACATTTTTGACATTTACAAAATAATTTTTATGGCATTCTTGTCCAATGCACAAACCCTTAGGGTTTATGGTTTGGGTTAGGATTTAGGGTTTGAACCCTTTAGGGTTTAAACCATTTAGGTTTACAATCTAATTTCCAATCTTTGATCTTGATCTTGCTAATCTGATGTTGGTTGATCTAGGGTCGATTCTAGGACTGATCTACTTGCTAAAATCAGAGGTCTTGAGTGAGAGAGAGTTGGTGAGAGCTTAAATGAAAAATGACTAACCTTGGTGATTTTTTTCTCTCATAACATATATATATTGTGTAGATGCATGTATAATCTGATATTGGCTGTCAAATAGGGCTGAAATTCTGAGATTCAAAGTCACTAAGTCAACATAGTTGGTTACCAACTCTTGATTTGGCAAGATTTACAAGTAATCAAATAAAATATCCATAAAGGACATTTTTGACATTTACAAAATAATTTTAATGGCATTCTTGTCCAATGCACAAACCCTTAGGGTTTAGGGTTTAGGGTTTGAACCCTTTAGGTTTACAATCTAATTTCTAATATTTTCGAATTTCAATTTTCAAAATAGAAAATTAACATTCCAAAATTATAATTAGGATTCAATAATTATATTAATATTTCTTAATCATAAAATTCAATCTTGCTCATTAGGATTAATATTCCTAATTAAAATTACTTAATTTAGCAATTAGGGTCAAAATTGTCATTAGGGTTTATAACCCACGAATTAGGGTTTTAATTAAAAAAATAAATTTTCTAATTTACAATTAGGGTTTGTAAAATAGAAATTAAGATAACTAAAATATAATTAGGGTTTTTAACTATACAATCGATTTTCTAAATATGAGATTAAGGTTTCTAATCCCTTATTAGGGTTTATTAATATTAAACCTTATTCTATCAATCATTAATCATTAACAACATACAGTACAAACACATTCTTATCAATATAATTATTTTAATTATATTTTCTATCGAATCCCTGTCTGGACTTAGGGTTAGGGTTTCTATTCCTATTAAGTACAACTCTACTCTAATTTCTTAGTCAATACACAAATTGACTCATTCTCTAAACTCGTATCACAGATACTTGTTACTAAATTGATAATTAATATTAATATTAATAAAAAAAAATTATTCGCAAATTCGGATTATTCGAAATCCCGGGTTATCACAAACATTGTTTTCATTTTTCGAAAAGGTTTAATAGAAATTCATCTGCAAACCGTCATAACTTACGGGCATGGGGGTGATTAGCCCGTTGTACCCTATATTGATCAACACTACATGCAAGAACGAGGGTATCGTTCACTCTGTGCGCCTTGGGCGCATAAAGTTTTACCGTGTAGGGATGTTCATACTTGTCTGGGTTCCAAATCAAAGGTTTTATCTTGTTCAACAAAAATCTACAATTCAAAATATATGTGTGTGTGTGTGTATATATATATATATATATATATATATATATATATATATATATATATATATATATATATATACGGATAATTGACAAAGGTGTATCAATATGTGATTAAATACAATGATTATCTAAGTGGGGACACTTGTATAACCATTTATAGAAATTAACGAACATAATATATATATATCTGAATTACCATTTATTAACATGTTGATAATCAATGAGCGTATATAATATAAGGTTAATAATTTGTACAGTAATAATATAATTCATAAATATTCTTACTCATGTCCATTGCATAAAGAAAATGCAAAGGTAAGATACTTGCCTAAAACGCTGCTTACAGTTCGTAACTTAGTTCTATCTTTTATATCACAACCTATCATTAATCAGATCATTTTACTAATTAGAATAACATATCTCAACATATAACACTGCTTATTACAGTCAACATATTACCTAATCACAATATCACATATGTTTAACAACCATTGAATCACAAATAAACACATATCTAATTAAATTATCTAAGTCCAGATCAATTTCTAAAATATGTTGGTCTACCGACGACTTTATCGGGTAATTATCGAGTCTAAGACTCTATTCTGTAACTCAATATCCGTAAGTATCAGTCATATTATTTTTAAATGACTTATAATAATTTTTAAATATTTATTATAATTTATCATAAAATTTCAAACACTGAAATCATTTTTAATGATTTAAATATTAAACAATTCTATTATCATTAATATTTAATTAATATTAAACTATTAATGAAATCATTTCCAAAATGTTAAAGTTATTTATAATAACCCAAAATACTTTTAAAGTATTAATATTACCCTTAAATGATATTTAAAATTATTTAAAAATAATTACCATTAATATTTAAATATTAATCAAAATATTAAAAGTCATTAATTATAACTTAAAATATTTTTAATTCATTTATATCCTTTTAAAATGATTTTTAAATTAATAAAATCATTTTAAACTATTTATTTAATATAATTATTAAATAAATTTAATATCTTTTAATATTAAATTAATATCATTAATATTAAATTATTAATAAAATTATTCTTTAAATATTAAAAGTTATATTTGTGAAAACCCGAGAATTTTGAAAATTTTGAAAATTTTAATTAATAGATTTAAGGTTCAAAATTTGAACCTAGACATAAAATAAATGTATGCATTTGACATTTTTAAGATGGAATTTTGAGGATTTCAAAATTTTGTGAAGGATTTAGGTGAATTATTCAGGATTAAGGGAATACGTGAATATGTTCTGTGAGTATGGTCAACTATGTGTTCAGAATGTGGTTAAGGGTCAATGGTTGACCAAATAAACGACATTTGTAACAAACCCGAGGTATATATCAAGAACGTCAACGTTCGGTTAGAAAACCCTAGAAATGGATAAGAAACCTTAGAAACCGGTTCTGAAACCCTAAGTTTAGTTCCGGGGATTTTAAAACCCTAATTCAATATTTTGAAACCCTAGTTCATTAATTAGAAATTCTAATTATTAGAAACCCTAATTTGTAAATTTGAAACCCTAATTTGTAATTAGGTAATTTTAATTCTTAATTAAGAAAATATTCATCCTAATTAGCAATATTTAAATTTTGATTAAGGAATTTTAATTTAATTAGAAAATTCTAATTATAATTTAAAAATATTAATTTCTATTTTTGAAAAGCTAATTTTGAAATTTTAGAATTTATTTTCATGACCTAAGGGTTTTAACCCTAAACTCTAAAGGGCTCAAACCCTAAACCCTAATCTAAGCCCTAAACCCTAAAGGTTTAGACTATTTACATAAATGCCATTAAATTTAATAGTTTAATGACCATTTTACCCTTTTTTGTATTTTAGCTTACAAAATCTTGCCATATCCTTAGGTGGGTGACTAAACCTAGCCTAGCCTAGCATGTGCCTTAAAAAAATAAATCCAAAGATTAGCCCTCATTGCCAACCATTTTCATTTACATCCAATTTTTCAATAATTGAAGAGAGAGAAAAATTCATATATTTGGATTATGTGTGTTCTACCACTCAACCATGCCATCCTCTCTCTAGACCCACGAAAAGTTTTAGTAATTCAGTTCTTAGATTTATCTATAGCAAGTCAAGAACAGGATCAAGATCAGGAGTTCAAGGATCAAAGCTTTAAAGTGATAAAAAAAACCCTAAATCTTAAAATTTTATGATCTCATGTTAGATGTTAAGTTTTTGTGTTAAATCATGTAGTATGTAATGTTATTAAGTGATCTGGGTTATTGGATCATGGATCCATAACATCTAGATGCACGATTTTGAATATTTTAAAAATCTGAAAAACTTGGAAAATATGGCCTGACAGCCATATGTCAGAGGCCCTAGATCGTTACCTGTTAACTTGTTGGTGTATTTTATTTTATGTATCTGTTCTTTGTTGTTAGGGCTTTGATCTGAGACTTTAATCAAGCTCAGATCGTGAGTATGTTGTAAGATATGACCGGCCAAAAGGCGTTGACCAAGCATGTAGCAACTTTCTGGGCAACCCAGAAATTTTCCAGGAGGTCTGACAAGTTTTTGAAGCCCCTGATCTTGCTTCTGTTAAGTTGTTTTAGTCATTTTGTTGTTTGAACGTTGTAGCTGGACATTATGACTACATTATTAAGTCTTTATTTCACTCATAGAATTAACAAAATCGTAAATAAGTAGGGTCAAACAAGCGGTGACTGACTGTTCTTGACAAAATCTGGAAAACCCAGAAATCGTCAAGAACAGTTCCTGACATCCGTTTGACCAACCTAGATCGTACTCGTTTGATGTTGATAAGTTGATCTGGTGATTGTTTGATATACCTTGACATACCTACTATACATTGGAACCTTAACATCACAGGAAACATGACAAAAAATGTACAAAATTGAGCCACAAGGAGGTCACTTGTAACTGTCTGGGTTTCTGGGTTACCCAGAAAACCCAGCAGGCCTCCGACAACGACTTTAGGGGCTTGTATCTTGCAGTCATGTGATTGTATGATATAGTTGATGACTGATTTATGTAGTGTTACATAAACACTACACGATCAATATTTAACATGTCCCATAATCATGACAGACAAAGAATTATAGCCGGTCAAAGTAGGTATCATGTAGTCTGACTTGAAGCTCAAGAACACACCAAGAACACCTATAGCGACGGGTCTGTCGCTATAGGGCCCTTTAGCGACGGTTTCTATTTAATTTATTTTCTGATTTTTTGAAAATTAATTAAAAATAGAAAAAAATAGATTTTAATTATTAAAAATACAAAATAAATTTTGAAAAATTATTTTAAATTCTAAAAAATAGTTTTTAAATATTCAGAGTATATTTCATAAATATTTAATATTTTTGGAATATAAATGGTATTTAATTTATTTAATTAAAATATTAAATAAATGATTTAAAAATGATTTTAATACATGAAAAATAATATTATGGTAAAAGAAAATATTTTAAGTTATTTTTAATGACTTTTAATATTTTGTGATGAATTTTATTAATTAATAAATATTAATGATAATTAGTTTATTTAATAAATATATTAAATAAATTAAGAAAAAATAGAATAAATGATTTAAAATCATATAAAAATGATTTAAGTGATATAAAAATATTTTAAGTTATAACCTATAACTTTTGATATTTTGTCATGAAATATTAATATTTTAATATTAATAGCAATTATCGGATAATAAATTTAATTGTTTAAAAATCATATAAAGGTGATTTTAAGGTAATAAAAATACTTTGTGATATTATAAATATATTATAATATTATGACATGTAGTTCATTAATATTTGATAATAAATAAAATATTAATGATAATAGGATTATGTGGTATTTAATTCATTTAAATACGAGTTTAATGATTGAAAAATTATAATAAATGATAATAATTATGTGAAAATTATTATGAGACTTGGGAAAAATATTTCGACTGATATTGAAATTATTTAAGTTAATAGTTAAGTGTTTTACCAGAGTTTAATTGAACTTAAACTCGAAATTTTGTCCGACTAGACCGTCGGGATGTCGGAAGTATACTGAACTCGACTCATACTGTAATAGTTTGACTTGAGATTAAGTTTTCTATATTTTATAGACTGGTAGGATTATGTGATACCGTGTCTAGGTTATTTTAAATATTGTGATGATATTATTCTAATTTATATTTTGATATTATTTATATATTAGTTTC
This sequence comes from Panax notoginseng, assembly GCA_016801055.1. Taxonomy (NCBI): domain Eukaryota; kingdom Viridiplantae; phylum Streptophyta; class Magnoliopsida; order Apiales; family Araliaceae; genus Panax; species Panax notoginseng. The sequence continues at coordinate 120,662,407 of CM029019.1, forward strand.
AAACAAAGCTTATTAAATTGCATAACGGTAATCAACGGTTCAGGCAAGTTTATTTTTACTTAACTCTACTAAGAGTTGTTTCATTCGAATAAGCTTATGGTTAATCATTGCTGGTTGCCATGAATTGTATTATGTACATATTGCATGTATAAGTCAGGTATGAAAGGCTGATCACCTTCATTACCAGTTGGTTCAGATATATTTGTTCATGTATAATACTTGTTCAGTCATAAAACTTATTCCTGCTAGTTCACAATTATATTGTTGAATTATAGCCAGCTTATTATTCAGACTCTTTCAATCATGATATACTGTTACATTATTGAATTTGAACTTGCTGGGCAACTTTCATGCTGTGACGAACGGGATTTTGTAAATTAATTTTTAATATTTATTGAATTAAATAAATATTTTTCGATGATTTAATTATTAGATTAAATAATTAGTTGATGCAATTGTGGTAGATTAATTTAATTATATGTGTTACATTTATTAAATTAATATAGAGAATAATTATTATTCAAATATGTAATTATGTGAGCTTATTGTATTAAAAAAAATATTTAATTAAGCATGATGTTATTTAATTAATTTAATTATTAATTAGAGAGTTAATAATTTGACATTATTTCTTAATAAAAAAATTATTTATGTGACTATGTGGATTTATGAAAAATTATTATATTTTATTTAAAATATGTTAAATAAAATATTAGAGTTATTTTATAAGGAATATGACATTAATTAAACTATAGTATAAGAAGTTTATCAAATTAAATGAGAATGAATTATATTGAATAGCCAAACAAGGCCTTAGTAGTGGTTGAGGACAGTTAACCACGAATTGGTTAACTGACCATAACTACGTCGATTTAATTATTATATGCAACGTCTTCTTCTTCATTCATTTCATTATTGCTAAGTCTAGAGAATTATCACACAGAGAGAGAGAATTAAGAAATTGAGAGAATTGTGAGTTGTTTGATTGATTGAGAAAGTTTAATCCCTCCTATCTACACTAATCTGCGAGTAATTCTCTCCAACCCAAATTCTACTTTTACGTCATTTAGTTTTTTATGAATATGGCTTTCATTCAAGTTTTGTGGAATTTCTGTAAATTGGGAAATTGAGTTAGGAATATATGTAATAATTCGAGTAGCATAACATGTTTTATATATATTTTATATGATTCCATATCATAAGTTTCAGTAAATGATGACTTGCTATTTCAAAAATTTACAGAGTTTGGGTTTTGGCCATATGGCCTTATACGTGATATTTCATGTATTGATCGTATGTTATCCCTAAATTTTACACTCGTATATTATTATGCATGTTGATACGAAGAGACCAAAGTTTAAATAAACAGATTCGGTGTTATAACGAATCCGTAGTGACAATTTTCATATTTTATGTTCAAAACCTTCAAAAACATCAAGAACAGTGAAAGTAAATGTGTTGATTTTGCAAATTATGTGTTGTAACTTGTTAAAAATCATGATAGATGGGTTAAGTAATGATTATATATGTATTACAATGATTGGGTAAGTCTAAATTCGTATAAAATTACTAATTGGAAGTTATGGCCATATTCATGTATAATTTTACGTGTGATTGATTTTTAGCCTAATTTGGCCTTGTTATGTTCGCGAACTGCAGAACTGCAGAAACTGCAAAAAATGAGCCTGGATAACCCCGCCCCCGGCAGGTGTTACCAAACTAAATTATCCTGTCCCGGCGGTCAAAAAAAATAAATTAAATAAAAATAAATAAATAAATAAATATTTGATGAAAATTATTATTAACATATTTATAAAATAAATTAAATATTTTAATTGAGATATTTATGGAATAAAATAAATATTCGATGAAAAAAATTATTAAAATATTTATAAAATAAATTAAATATTTTAATTGAGATATTATGGAATAAAATAAATATTCGATAAAAATTAATATTAAAATATTTATAAAATAAATTAAATATTTTAATTGATATATTTATGGAATAAAATAAATATTCGATGAAAATTATTGTTAAAATATTTATAAAATAAAGTAAATATTTTAATTGAGATATTTATGGAATAAAATAAATATTCGATGGAAATTATTATGAAATAATTTATTCGAGTGTAATAATAGTAAGAGAATGAAAATATTCTAATTTAATTAAGTAATTAAATTAGAAGGGTAATGATTTGTTAAATAAAGTGGAGTTTATATTAAGTGAAAATATAACTAATGAATGTCGTGAATACATATGGTATGTGTGTAGGATTTGTGGTGAACGGAAGTAGTAATCGTTTAGCCTACGCACGAGGCAAGTTTTCTAACCCTACTTGTCATTATTGTTCAAGATTATTATTTACCTCGAGTAAATTATCATTACTATTATTCAAGTTCAAATGTTATATTATTTTTTTCAAAGCATGATTCAGTTATACAATAATTGTCCTATTGCATACTTCTTGAGATTATTATTCAAATTGAATATCATTATTGTTGAACCTTATTAACTTTATTGATTCAACTAGTCCTTAGTTGATGAACGTTCTAAATTTCAGAACCCTTATTGAATTATCCAAATCAAACTTCCTTTGGTGCGGACTCGAATGTCAAACTGAGATGAACAACCCTGCAAAGGGATTTACTTATGCGTTAGCATTAAGATATTGTGCACAGTATGGTACTAAGGGCTGATCCCCCTAAGTACGAGAAGAAAGGTCCATAGTCTTATGACTGTTAAAGTTTTCAAGTATAACCCTTGATAACCTAGGACATAGTTCAAGGTCTTATGACCCTCAGAAATCTTTTGATTCTTGTTATTCATTCTTGATTCAAAAGTTGAGCTTTTATTTAAGATGTCTTTGATTCATTTGCATGTTATTATATTGTTATTTCAGTTTTATACTTGTGGGCAATCATGCTCACTCTTGCGTTATAATAACATTAAAGTTAAGAACGAAAGAACCGACGAACCTTCCACTAGTAAAGGCAAGTGCAAAGTTAGCGAGTGTTGAAGACTTGTTGTTTTATTTGATGATGTATTTATGTTAGACTTGAGTTAATGATGTTGTTTAAGACTTATTATTTATATTTCCTCACAGATGTTTAAGGTTAGTTCAACCTGGGATTATGTTTTTGATTCAGGTGTTGTAACCCTATAAGGGGAAGATTTTTATTTCTATATATTGCATGGTTTGCATTTATTATGGGTAGATAGATAGATGATATTTGTACAGTGAACACCAAATCCCGTGGAATCGAAGTACCCAGATTTGGGGGTGTCACACATGCTCACCCTTGCTATATCATAATTTAACATTGCAGATTGAGGCGAAAACGTCGGATACAGGAAAAAGGGTTAAAGCCAAGTTCAGCTTGGGATAAAGTGTGCAACTAATTTGTAATAGAATAGTTTGATAAATATGTTATATGTTTGATAGTTTATGAATTGTGTATAAGTTAATGTTACTCGACCTTGGGAAAATAGTGTGTAATATTTAGTTTATAAACAATTTATGTTTATATATTCCGCAATAGTTATAGAATGATTGTACCAGATCCGCGGTGATTCGGGACCCGGATTTGGGGCTCTCATAGTTGGTATCAAAGCTGTTGGTTATAAACATTAGGTAGGGTTACCTGAGACTAATAACCGCAGTGATTAGGGTAAGTACTAACTTAAATAGAGTTAGTGTGTCAGTATGATTCAAAGACGAATCTCGACAGGGTATAATTTACAGAGTTCCCTAACTCTGATAATAAAGTTGAACAGTAGTGGTGAATAGATAGAGTCTAAAATACTAATAGTTCATCGATAGATGATCGAAAAATAAAACGATCATAGAATAGAAATGGATCGTATTATATATGATGAGATCATCCCGTTATCTGATATGGATTAAGCGAATGATGGATAAGTCTGCGGTAAGAATATTGTGTGTCAGTGGTACTATGAATTGGTACAAATTCAGGAAAGGATTATGAATACGAATTGAATGAAATTCGTATTGAGAAGGGAGTAGGTTTAGGTGGGGATTCAATTGAGGACTCGTGCCAGTAGCTGAGTTGTATGATTCCTTATTATGGGTGGGGAATTGTACTTGGTGTAAAAACCACTTAGTTTATGGCACTGATAATCCTTGAAATGTTTGTGTCGCGCTATTTGCTATATACATGTTAAGAGGGTGATTCCTTTCTCATGTGTATAACAGGTAGATAGGTTATAGGTAGAGAATATAAGGTTAAGTACGAGTTCTTAAAACTCATACTTATGGTATGTTCGTGACTCATAATTATATGATATGTTTATGAACCCCTCAGCGAATGGACGCCCAAAGGTCTGTCTAGGACAAGTTCTTAAACTCATATGATTGTGGCAAGTTCCTGAACTCATAAGTGTGGTAAGTTTGATGAACTGGATATAGTTTTGTGTGAATGAAGTATTAAGGATAATATGAATAGATAGAATGTTTAAGCAAATGATTATTAGTGGAGACATAGGTTTTCCAAAATTCCTAGCTATGCTAGACTTCGAACTTTTTGGACATCAAGCTAAATACGCATTATGTGCTTTAAAAAAATGTGTGTAGACTCGTAATCATTTTTGAAACGGTTTAAAGTATAGTCTATGCTACTTGTTTCAGCTAGACGGAGATTATTTGAAATATCAAAATTTATTTTACTTATCACTTATGTACCATGTAACCTGGTGCAGAGATGATAAAAAGTTGATAGAGTTGTAAATGTAGGAATACTTAGTGTGAATTCGATCTAAAAATCATTGTTCCACTATTGTATAATGTGTTATGACAAAGTCATATAATGACGGCATCCTCAAACGGACTGTTAATACAGTACGGCATCATGACGTCATTCTTGAAAATATTTTCAAAAATGTTAATTTGTCAATGGGGTTTTGCTGCACCTAAATAATTCGATTGAATTGAATTATTGATATGGTCTATGCTATTTGATTCAGCTAGACAAACATTTATAAAACTCTAAGTGTTTATTGAAAGAAATTTCCCGAACCAAATTGTTTGGTGCGGAATCCTATAAGACTGAGGTAAAAAAAATTTGTGCCTATGGCAGAGACGAGAAACAGATTCGATCAGCAGTACTTAATAAGTACAGGGCATACTGGATTAATTACCCACTATGTCTGTAAGTTATGACGGTTAGCGGATGAATTCCCAAATAACCTTTGCGAAAATGACAGACAATAGTCTGTAAAACTCCTCGGCACAATTTCAAAATTTTTACTCTTATGAGAGATGTATTAGGTAGCATGTGATGATGAGTATGAATGGTGTAAGGTGTAAGGTAAATTTCGGGGACGAAATTTTTAGAAGAAGGGGTGAATGTGACAACCAGAGAATTTAGAAAATTTTGAAAATTTTAATTAATTGATTTAAGGTTCAAAATTTGAACCTAGACATAAAATAAGTGTATACGTTTGATATTTTTAAGATGTAATTTTGAGAATTTAAAAATTTTGTGAAAGATTTAAGTGAATTATTCAGGATTAAGGGAATACGTGAATATGTTCTGTGAGTATGGTCAATTATGTGTTCAGAATGTGGTTAAGGGTCAAGGGTTGACCAAATAAACGATATTTGTAACAAACCTGAGGTATATATTAAAAACGACAACGTTCGGTTAGAAAACCCTAGAAATGGATAAGATATCCTAGAAACCGATTCTGAAACCCTAAGTTCATTTCCGGGGATTTTAAAACCCTAATTCGATATTTTGAAACCCTAAATTGGGGATTTAAGTGCAACGTATATGGTTTTTGTATTAATCACAAACTTAATTAGGGATAACCCTAATTCATTAATTAGAAATTCTAATAATTAGAAACCTTAATTATTAGGAGCCCTAATTTGTAAATTTGAAACCCTAATTTGTAATTAGGTAATTTTAATTCTTAATTAGAAAATATTCATCCTAATTAGCAATATTTAAATTTTGATTAAGGAATTTTAATATAATTAAAAAATTCTAATTATAATTTAGAAATATTAATTTCTATTTTTGAAAACCTAATTTGGACATTTTAGAATTTATTTTCAAAACCTAAGGGTTTTAACCCTACACCCTAAAGGGTTCAAACCCTAAACCCTAATCCAAACTCTAAACCCTAAAGGTTTGGACTATTTACATAAATGTCATTAAATTTAATAGCTTAATGACCATTTTACCCTTTTTTGTATTTTAGCTTACAAAATCTTGTCATATCCTTAGGTGGGTGACTAAACCTAGCCTAGCCTAGCATGTGCCTTAAAAAAAATAAATCCAAAGATCAGCCCTCATTGCCAACCATTTTCATTTACATCCAATTTTTCAATAATTGAAGAGAGAGAAAAATTCATATATTTGGATTTTGTGTGTTCTACCACTCAACCACACCATCCTCTCTCTAGACCCACGAAAATTTTTAGTAATTCAGTTCTTAGATTGATCTATAGCAAGTCAAGAATAGGATCAAGATCAGGAGTTCAAGGATCAAATCTTCAAAGTGGTAAAAAACCCCTAAATCTTAAAATTTTATGATCTCATGTTAGATGTTAAGTTTTTGTGTTAAATCATGTAGTATGTAGTGTTATTAAGTGATCTGGGTTGTTGGATCATGGATCCATAACATCTAGATGCACGATTTTGAAGATTTTTAAAATCTGGAAAACTTAGAAAATATGGCCTGACAGCCATATGTCAGAGGCCCTAGATCGTTACCTGTTAACTTGTTGGTGTATTTTATGTTATGTATCTGTTCTTTGTTGTTAGGGCTTTGATCTGAGACTTTAATCAAGCTCAGATCTTGAGTATGTTGTAAGATATGACCGGTCAAATGGCATTGACCAAGCACGTAGCAACTTTCTGGGCAACCCAGAAATTTTCCAGGTGGTCTGACAAGTTTTTGAAGCCCCTGATCTTGCTTCTATTAAGTTGTTTTAGTCATTTTGTTGTTTGAACGTTGTAGCTGGACATTATGACTACATTATTAAGTCTTTATTTCACTCATAGAATTAACAGAATCGTAAATAGGCAGGGTCAAACAAGCGTTGACTGACTGTTCTTGACAAAATCTGGAAAACCCAGAAATCGTCAAGAACAGTTCCTGACATCCGTTTGACCGACCTAGATCGTACTCGTTTGATGTTGATAAGTTGATCTGGTGATTGTTTGATATACCTTGACATACCTACTATACATTGGAACCTTAACATCACAGGAAACATGACAGGAAAATGTATAAAATTGAGCCACAAGGAGGTCACTTGTAACTGCCTAGGTTTCTAGGTTACCTAAAACACCCAGCAGGCCTCTGACAACGACTTTAGGGGCTTGTATCTTGCAGTCATGTGATTGTATGATATAGTTGATGACTGATTTGTGTAGTGTTACATAAACACTACACGATAAATATTTAACATGTCCCATAATCATGACAGACAAAGAATTATAACCGGTCAAAGTAGGTATCATGTAGTCTGACTTGAAGCTCAAGAACACACCAAGAACACCTATAGCGACGGGTCTGTCGCTATAGGGCCCTTTAGCGACGGTTTCTATTTAATTTATTTTTTGATTTTCTGGAAATTAATTAAAAATAGAAACAAATAGATTTTAATTATTAAAAATACAAAATAAATTCTGAAAAATTATTTTAAATTCTAAAAAATAGTTTTTAATTATTTGGAGTATATTTGATAAGTATTTAATATTTTTGGAATATAAATGGTATTTAATTTATTTAATTATAATATTAAATAAATAATTTAAAAATGATTTTAATACATGAAAAATAATATTATGGTAAAAAAAAATATTTTAAGTTATTTTCAATGACTTTTAATATTTTGTGATGAATTTCATTAATTAATAAATATTAATAATAATTAGTTTATTTAATAAATATATTAAATAAATTATGAAAAAATAGAATTAATGATTTAAAAATCATATAAAAATGATTTAAGTGATATAAAAATATTTTAAGTTATAACCTATAACTTTTCATATTTTGTCATGAAATATTAATATTTTAATATTAATAGTAATTATCGGATAATGAATTTAATTGTTTAAAAATCATATAAAGGTGATTTTAAGGTATTAAAAATACTTTGTGACATTATAAATATATTATAATATTATGACATGTAGTTCATTAATATTTGATAATAAATAAATATTAATGATAATGGGATTATGTGGTATTTAATTTATTTAAATACGAGTTTAATGATTGAAAAATTATAATAAATGATAATAATTTTGTGAAAATTATTATGAGACTTGGGAAAAATATTTCGACTGATATTAAAATTATTTAAGTTAATAGTTAAGTGTTTCACCAAATTTTAATTGAACTTAAACTCGAAATTTTGTCCGACTAGACCGTCGGGATGTCGGAATTATACCGAACTCGACTCATACTGTAATAGTTTGACTCGAGGTTAAGTTTTCTATATTTTATAGACTGGTAGGATTATGTGATACTGGGTTTAGGTTATTTTAAATATTGTGATGTTATTATTCTAATTTATATTTTGATATTATTTATATATTAGGTTCAGACAAAGCTTATTAAATTGCACAACGGTAATTAACGGTTCATGCAAGTTTATTTTTACTTAACTCTACTAAGAGTTGTTTCATTCGGATAAGCTTATGGTTAATCATTGCTGATTGCTATGAATTGTATTATGTACATATTACATGTATAAGTCAGGTATGAAAGGCTGATCACCTTCATTACCAGTTGGTTCAGATATATTTGTTCATGTATAATACTTGTTCAGTCATAAAGTTTGTTCCTGCTAGTTCACAATTATATTGTTGAATTATAGCCAGCTTATTATTCAGACTCTTTCAATCATGATATACTGTTATATTATTGAATTTAAACTTGCTGGGCAACTTTCATACTCACCCTTGCTATATCATGATTTAACATTGCAGATTGAGGCAAAAACGTCGGATACAGGAAAAAGGGTTAAAGCCAAGTTCAGCTTGGGATAAAGTGTGTAACTAATTTGTAATAGAATAGTTTGATAAATATGTTATATGTCTGATAGTTTATGAATTGTGTATAAGTTAAGGTTACTCGACGTTAGAAAAATAGTGTGTAATATTTAATTTATAAACAATTTATGTTTATATCTTCCGCAATAGTTATAGAATGATTGTACCAGATCCGCGGAGATTCGGGACCCGGATTTGGGGCTCTCACAATATTTATAACTTAAAATATCTTTAAACACTTTATTTTCATTTAAAATAATTTTTATAATATTAAAATTATTTTTAAACTAAATTATTTAATATAATTATTAAATAACTTTAATATCATTAATAATAATTAATTAATGAAATTTACCTTTAAATATTAAAAGTTATATTTTATAACTTATAATATTTTTAAATACCTTATTATTATTTAAAATGATTTTTAATATAATAAAATTATTTTTAATTAATTTATTTAATGCATTTAATAAATAAATAAATTATCAATAATATTTAAATAAATACTAATATTTTTGAAAAATATTTTAAATTATTAAAAATTAATTTTTATAACTTAAAATAATTTTTAAAATAATTTTTGTATTTTTCAAAAATTAAATATTATTTTTAAATAATTTTCAGAAATTAATTTAATTAATTTTAATTAAGTCTGTCGCTAAAGCCCTTTGGCGACAGAAACCGTCGCCTTAGGTGTTCTTGAGCTCTCAAGAACATTCATAGCATCGCACGACATAGCTACTTTGACCGTGAATTAAGAACAGTGTAATGTGTTTCTAGGCACGTTGCTGGTCAGAAATTGTAGTGCTAGTGTACGACTACATTATCCATTAACAAACATGATCAACAACCATTAAACGAACGAGATCTGAGCCTTCAAAGGGACTGTCAGACCTGTTCTTCATTTATGGGTTACCCAGAAATGAAGAACAGTTCGACTGTCCACTTTTGGGCTTCTACAACTTGTAATGCATGTAACGTTTGTGTGATATAAAGGGTGCAGTATGTAGCCAACATGTAGGACAAGAGATCTATCACATAACATCAACAAAATCACAATAAAATCGTCAGATCTGGACCGGTCAAGCCTTGTCAGAGATCACGCTCTTAAGTTTTCTAGGTTACCCAGAAAACCAAGTTCGTGATCTTCTGGCCTGGTGCTTCACGATACCATTTGTGACAACCCTCCGAACTCGGTGCTTCACGATATCATTTGTGACAACCCGAGAATTTAAATAATTATTAAAATCCTAAAATGGTGGATTAAAGGTTATAAGATAAACCTAGACAGAAAATAAGTGTATGAATTTGACGTTTCTGTGAAGGAATTTTAATGATTTTAAAATTTTTGGAGAAGAACTTGAATGATTTGATAGACTATAAGTGATAATCTGATAATGAGCTTTATGTTAGTGTATAAGTTCCTAAGAATATGTGTATGTGGTGAATATATATTAATATATTTATTTAGTGGTTCTAGTATTTAAATATATACTAGTGACCTAATCTAAGAAAATTGTGGAGCATGCCATAATTTATTTAATTATTATTTGAGTAAGTGAATATGAATATTATGTGATGGTTTATATTTGTTTATTGTATAAACAAATAAAAGATATTAGTGTGATCCTAATTATATATTAGGATTGAAGAATTGAATAACTTACGGGTTACGGGGTGAAAGAATTATGGTATTTAGAATATATACTAATTCTAAGAGATTTATTTTATACATCTAAATTAATTAATTTTATAACCTAATTATAGCAAGTCTAATTGGGTTAAGAAATTAAGTGTATGTAAGTAAGGATTTAAATTATAATTGTGTACATGAAAAGCCTAATTAAATAATTAGGGAATGATAAAATAAAAAGTGTTGGACTATGTTAATTTATATGGCCCAAAGAATTATTCAGGAAGCCCGAAACATTAAATATGATGGCCCAAACTTAGCCCAATTAGGAGGTGTAGTTTGGACCTTTAGTATACTAGATATTTCAATAAAACAAAACCAATATGGGTGAAATAAGGCCACATGGCCGGTTTTATTGTAAGAAGAAAAAGAGGCCACATAGTTGGCTAGTGAGTGGTAGAGGAAATGACAAAAAAAAACCTAAAATGTGGTGGAAAGAGAGGCCAAGTGGCCGGATATACAAGGAGAAAAAGAGGAAGTGCATGTCACCAATATAAGCCACAATTTTGAAATAGATAGTCCACCAATCAAGCTATGTGTCCAATTAGCATTCAACCAACACTTATAATTAAATGGGTGGGAGAATAAGAGGCCACTTGGCCAAAATGAGAGAAAGAGAATGTAGTGGAGGAAAGGAGGCCACACATTGCTGGTGGGTTAGTGGAAGAAAAAGTAGAGGAACATGTGATATATCAAGTTTAATAAAATCTATTGTTTTCTCTCTCTTCTCTTTTATTTCATTTCCATATTTGCTAACATAAGAACTAAATAGAGAGAGAGATAAGAGAGAATTCGGTAGCCATAGAGGGGGAGGAGAGAGAGTTTTCTTGAAATTCTCCTAACTCCATAATCAAACAATGAAGAAGAAGAAGGAGAGCATGGTAATCAAATGTATAAATACCTTTTGTTATGTAATTTTTGATTATTGTAAATCAAATCTTGAAACTATATTTCTAAACTCAAAAATCATGTATATACATGTTAATGAGTGTTTCATGTTTAGATATACCAATATTGGGTGTTATTTTAGTTGGAAATCAAAAGTAAAGAAAAAGTGATTTTCTAGTTTATAAGCCCTAAAATTTCTATGTACTTTGGATTTTCACCATTTTTGATCTATATATTCTTTTTGTGATCCGTCAAGGAGGGGTGCTAGATATGTAAATTAACTATTAAACCCAAGTTGTAGCACTCAAAAACGTTGAGTACACAAGTTGTAGTAACTGTTTTACCAAAAATAGTTTCATTGTTAAAAATGAAAACAGACTGTTTTGGACAGTCAAAGAGTAGGGGCAGTGTAGTCATTATTTGGACATTTAAAAATTCTAGAAAAATTTGGGAGGATACTATGATAAGTTATCTAACATCTCCAAGTGGAATCACTGAAAAAGGAAGTGTAGATTTCCGTATGGAATATTTTTAGCAAAGCACGAAAAACTGCAAAATGCCAATTTTGCTATTGCCCAAAATTTTAAAACGGCAGTTTCGGCCACTTAATTTCTGAGAAAACTTCTGGCCTTTTGGGACATGAAAATATATGGTATTAAGTACCTCCTGTCCAAAAATGAGCCAATTCCGACTTAAAATGACCAAGTTATGATCATTTCAATTTCTATGATTTTTTGACGAAAATTGCTATAATCGGAGTTCTATAACTCCGATGGCCACGAAATTTAAACTGGAGTGTCACGTTAACACGTATAAGATTATGTCAAAAGATTGGAATTTCTGGAGTTAAGCATGATGGGGCTAAATTCTTAAGCCACGCACTAAAAATGATTTTTGAAAAATACTAAAGGAAGTTGAAAAATTATGAAAAAATACTTTTTGTGTATGAAATATGTGTATACGTGTTTGGACGAAGGATAGAAAAATAATAAACTGATTTAGTATTTTCGTGAAAAGGATATGGAATCCAGCTTGCTGGATTGGAAAATCTAATGAGTCCAGCTTTCTTTCAATCATGATATATCCTCAAATAAATGTAACTTGCTGGGCAAATTTGTTGCACACCCTTGCTATATCATGATAAAAACATTCAGATTAAGATGAAAGCTCAAGTAAAGATAGAAGCAATGACAAAGTGCAAGATTAAATTATGGTGCAGTTAGATTTATTAAATTTTCTGACGAAAATAGTATTGTAAACATTTAAGATATTGTAGATATGTATTAATTAAGGTTGTAGACATTGGGAATGATGTGTAAAAGTTTAATGTATAAATAATTTATGTTTATATCTTTCGTAATAGTTATAGAAATGATGTACCAGATCTTAGATAAAAAGTATCCGGATTTGGGGACGCTACAATTGGTATCAAAGCTGTAGGTTATAAACCTTAGGTAGGGGTACCTTAGGCTATAACCGCGGAGATGATAAGAAATAAACACATATCGAGTTTAAGTGATAAGAGATGAATTTAGAAAATTCATTATTAAGTAAAGAAGAAGGTAAATAAGATTCAAAGAAAAATCTTAAAGAGATATAAGAATAAGAATCCGGAGTTACCTGACTCCAGTAATAAAGATGAAAAAGTGATAATAAATAGACTATGTCTATAAGATGAAAAATGCAAATAAAATCATAATATAATATGATTAAAGAGAAGCATAAGAAGATCGTATAAGGAGAAATGATTACGAAATAAGATCACGACGTGATCAGATTGAATAGTAGAAAATTTGTGAAATGATTGGAAAGATATAGCTTGACGCTATAAAGAGAATGTACTATGAAATGGTACGATGTAAACTCAGAAAAGAGTGGTAAATGTTAAGATGCAGATTAAAGAAAATTCGAATTAAGAAAAGAGAAAGTAAGAATGGTGTGGGATTTTAATTGAGGACTCATGTCAGCAGCTGAGTTGCATGATTCCTTGTATGGACGGGGAATTTGTACTTGGTTTTAGAATCACTTAGCTTCCTGGTTGATATAGTGGTTAGGTTGACCAATTCTTTGTATGGGCGGGGAATTGTCCGCTTAGCTTCCTATATTGATTAGTGGCCGAGTTTGGTTTGACAACCACTTAGTTTCTTACATTGATAATCATTGAAACCTAATGTCACACAATTTACTATATGCATGTTGATAAGGTAATTCTTTTCTCATGTATATAAATGAATAGGTAGAGAATATAAGGTTAGTTGCGAGTTCTTAAAACTCATACTTATGGTAAGTTCATGACTCATAATCATATGGTATGATTTTGAACCCCTCAGCGAATGGATGCCTATGGTCTGACTAGGATAAGTTCTTAAACCCATATGATTGTGGCAAGTTACTGAACTCATAATATGTGGTAAGTTTGATGAATTGGGTATAGGAGAGTGGTGAATGGAGCATTGAGGATTATAGGAATAGATAGATTTATTAAGCAATGGATCATTACATAAAGTGAAGTTGATGATGGAAGCATAGGTATTCCAAATCTTCTAGCTATGCTAGACTTCGAAGTTTTTGAAATTAAGCTAAATTCGCACTGATGTGCCTTTAAAAATGAATTTGTGTTATCCTCAACACAGGATTACAACTGTGTAGAAGTGGGCTTCGTACTACTAACACATCGTTACCTGTTGTGGCATGATGACACCAAAGATGATTTTCAAAGATTTTTGAACTGTTTAAAGAAGAGTCTATGCTAATTGATTCGAGTAGACAAAAATGATTTGAGATGCCAAAATATATTTTATATATCATTAATGTATCATGGAACCTGATGCATAATGATAAAAATGATGGAGTTATCAATGTATAATTACCTAGTGTGGTATGTTATCTAAAGATCGTCAGTCCACTATGGAATGATGTAGTATGACAAAGTCACAAAATGACGGAATCCTCAAATGAACTGTATATACAGTGCGGTATCATGACGTCAAAATGATTTTAAGAATTTTAAAGATAATTTATTGCCAACTGAATTTGGATAGAAATGTTTCGATTGAAATTCGAATTATTGATATGCGTCTAAGTTATTTGATTCAGCTAGACAAATGTTTATGAAATTCAAAGTATTCTTTGAAAGCTTATACCGAACCAAATTGTTTTGGTGCGGAATCTTATCAAAAGTCTGAGGTGAACAACCCTAAAAATGGGGATTCACTAATTTGATAAAATATTCCAATCTAAGAACGCATATAGTCGTTCCTATTACTAAGGTACAACAGACTGATCATCCAAAGTACCCGCATCGGTAGTTTACCTTCTATGTGATTGTAAATATACCAAATATAAAATATTTCAGAGGTAGAGTACCTTTCTTTCTTAATTGAAAGAGGTAGCAGGTAGAAATACCCTAAACCTCAAAGTTCATGGTTTTATGATCCCTCAGACAGATATGAAAAATTTTAAACTCTTTAGAGTAATGTTGTGGTAGTATGTGATGATGGATATGAAATATTGTGAACTCATTGCGTACGAGTAGAATCTGAGATGATTGAATAAAGGTTATTATGACAACCTAGTTTTACTAAATGTTTAGAAGATGTAAACTCATAGTGAGTAGTTATGGTGAAATATGATAATAGATGAGAAATCCTCAAAGGGGAAACTGTAAAGGTTAAGTTAAAAACCTAGTTTTGATTAAGAAAATAAGCAGAGATTAGTATGCTTTAATTTCGGGGACAAAATTCTTAGAAGAATGAGTGAATGTGACAACCCGAGAATTTAGATAATTATTAAAATCTTAAAACGGTGGATTAAAGGTTATAAGATGAACCTAGACAGAAAATAAGTGTATGAATTTGATGTTTCTGTGACGTCTCCAAAATAGGTCCATTCCATCCAACCCATTCTGAGTCGCCAAATACATGATACAGAAAATAACTACAACTTTATTATAACAATTGTCGTGCACAATACAACAACACATATGCCGTGAGTTTGGATACAAATATATACCAAATGTGACATTGAACACCATCATGTGTCAGCACCTCACAAAGGTACCTTACATAAAGGTACAGTCAAAAACTATTTTAGAAACTAGAATCTTTGGAAAGTGCTCAAGGAAACCTTCGTACATGGGATGCCATGCTTCTAGGTTATGATAGATATCATATGGCCACAGAATTATCCTTGGTTGATCCAATAGACTTCAATGAAAAACAAGAAGATTACTATCATATTCTTCCCAATGGTGAGTCTTCTCTTGACTTATCATTATCTACACTGTCTCTAATTGAGAATTATACTTCAAACAAACACCAAGATTATATAGGTAGTGCTCGTAGATATACTCAGCAAGTAGATGAGCATAATCCTGTCTTATGATGACACGAGGTTATATGTCATTAGACATCTGGTATGATAGTGGCAAAACACCCTTCCAACGTTGGGTTCGCTTCACCCTAGATGATTCACCAAATATAACTACTAAATGATGACCACCATTCTATTCCCCTGTTACCCCCGCTCGACCCAGCTACACTCTTATTACTTGAAAGGAATTGTGAAACAGAAGGGTGAGCACAACTAGCCTAGTAAAGAATATCATGACTAAAGATAAATAAATTATCAATAGCCTTCAACAGTAATAAATCAGAGATTTAGAACATATGGTAGATGATAAAAATTTTCAACCATAGTTGCAGCGGAGCGAGCAATCCATTAGAAGAGTCAAATAGACCATAAAGTCTATTATCTTCTCCACATTAAAAGTCCACCAATAATGTTTTATCCCTGTAACATTAATCAACAGTTCCTTTTCATAATTATATGAATAACTCATAATCATAATTGTAATTCTAAATTCCTCTTCGCATCCAAGACGAAGATAATTTTCCTCACATGTCTTTACATGAAACATCAAAGATCATGGTTATACCAAATCACAGTTCCTGTTCATAATCATATTAATAAATTCATCTTTGCACTACAGGCCAAAGATATTCGTCAACAGTTCATCTTTGCACTACTGACCAAAGATATTCAACAACAGGTCATCTTTGCACTACGGGCCAAAGATATTCATCAACAATTCATCTTTGCACTACAGGCAAATGATATTCCTCAACAGTTCATATTTGCACTACAGGCCAAATATATTCATATATCAAAGAAATATATAATCATTTCAAAATTTATATAAACAATAATTATAACCATGTTGATCAATTCACCTTTACACTTAAGCTAAAGATATTCAGTTATAAATTTAATGGTTATAATCATACCAGTCAACAATTCAACTTTGCACTACTGGCCAAAGAGAACCCATAGTCATGATCATACCAAAAATCTACCCATCTTGACGCTCAAGTCAAAGAGAAATATCATCATTAGGGTTATAAAAATGTTATATATAATAATAAAATCAATATAATCAATATATAGATTTAATCTCAAGAGTAATATTCATAACTCAACTATAATTTGGTCAGAAAAAGAGACCAATTTTGTAATGAATAGTAACTCGTGAATAGTAACTCATGAATAGTAACTCGTGAATAGTAACTCATGAATAGTAAACTCGACACAAAAAGGTAGAAATTCCACAATAAAATTCATACCAATATTTTGGTATAATGATATTGAAAGAATAACATTTCTTAAATTTATGAACAATTTATTTTAATTGTTTACAATTTACTAAATAATGCATTTAATCATCCTAAAATGCCAAACTCATAAGATTTCATTACCAATAACCAAAACCATCATCAAAAATCTGCATATATCTCATATAGGATTCTCAAGCCATAAAATCCTATTTTTTAATTTTCTTACTTCACATAACATATTTAATTTATTTACTTATAACTAGACCATTTTCATGAAAAATACCAAATTAGTTCTAAAAATATTTCTTTTCTGAGATTTAGCATAATATAGTCCTATAGTGAACATATATTTTTCTCAGAATTTTTAAAAGTCATTTACTATTTTTCATATGGCCAAAATAGCCGAATATTTAGACATTTATCATAAATTATACTTTTATCCAAAAATTCTGAAATTCACAGAGTACACAAATATTATATAGATGTACTCCCAATAAAAATTTCATCAATTTTGGAGTTAACCACAAGGAGTTATAAGTGGTTACTTTTAAAATAGTCTTTTCTCATAAAATTCATAACTCTCAATCTATACATCCAAAAATCACCATTTTTGGACATAATCAAGAAAACTCATCAAAATATCATTTCAAATTTTTCTAGAAAAATTACGAAACTGGAAAATATAACAACCCTTAAAATCTCTTACTATCCCTTACTATCCCTTACAATCCTTTACCGCAAAAGAGCAGCACTTCTGACTGGATATCGGATATGACGCTGAAGGAAACTTGCACTGATGAATAGAAACTCACCAAGTATCTAAATACTCACAAAATACACTCAATAATCTAGAGAGAAAAAGAGAGAAAGCTTATGTTTCTGGTGTGTTTTTCAATTCTAACTTAGCCCTCTATTTATAGAAAAATGTTAGCACGCCGAAGCAGACTTAACCTGCAACCTGATGGCTTTACTTGCTACTATTTCCACCCATCACATTTGAATAAAAACCTCAGCACATTTCTTCACCAACCAAGAGTGGGGCCCACCAATTCTAGAATTTTCTACCAAAATGATTAACTCCAAAAATTCAACAATTTCTGAACCAGTCATCTCGTAAAATTCATAACAAATCATATGTTCATTTTTAACGGTTCAAAATTTATGGACATATACTCAAATTATATATGTATAACATATCCAAAAATCACAACGATCCAACGGTCGGATTAAAAATTATAACCCCTGCAAAATATCTCAAAAACCCTAATTTTTAATACCTCCATTCCGACAAAAATACTGATAAAAACCTCAACATTAACTCCTTCATTTTTAACCACAAAAATATATCCCTCATTTATATCCACATAAAATAAATATTTCCTTATCATATGAATCAATAATTAATTATTCACAAATAATATTACAGAATCACAATTATGACAACCAGGTCGTTCCCGGAAAAGAGGGGGCTTTCCAATAAGAATTTTTCCTTACTGGCGCGCAATTAGGTGACCAAACCTCTCCTTAGATAGAAATTTCTAGACATTGCCAATAATGTTATCTAATAATATTATTCAAATAATATGAATTATTGATCTGATAATGGAAATTACTGTGCAGTGACAATTATTGAAACAACAATAATATAAAATATCAACGCAGCAATTATTGAATCAATAAAATATTGAATCAATAAAATAAAATATTGAACAGTAATTACTGTGACAATTATTGAGTAGTGCCTTCCTTCGTAAGAATCAATAATTCAAAAATAATGTGCAATCAGTGTGCTACTGTGTAACAACGCGTATTACTGTATTTTAACCACTGGGTATTTCAACAGTATTAACGATAACAACTACGCCGTTAATTATAAAAACTCAATTTTTGTCGTTATCTTCATCCGACAGTTATTCATTATGGGGCCCACAAATAGCTACTCCGTCGTACGAATATTCCCCGACAGAAAGAATATTCCACGACCAAACGAATATTCCCCGATAAAACAATGATTATTTTATAACCACTTGTTTATTTTGAAAAAAATTCATATATCACCTTTAACTTTAATTTTTTATCAATTTAACCATTTACTGAATCGTAATTATAAGAAAAATTGAATACTTTTATTTCATAAAATTCGGGGTCTTACAGTTTCTGTGAATGAATTTTAAGGTGAATGATTTGATAGACTATAAGTGACAGTCTGATAATGAGGTTTATGTTAGTGTATATGTTCCTAAGAATATGTGTGCGTGGTGAATATATTAATATATTTACTTCAGTTAAATAAATTGTGAAGACAATTTATAGAAAGTAAAGAAAATAATTGGATATATGGTATTATGTTATATGGTTAATGGTATAATATTTAATATTATACCAAATGATGTAAAGTAAAAATATGAGATGAAATCCAATATGCAAATATGTATATTGGTATCAAAGCAATTAGTAAATTAAATTCATATTTGAATAAATGATTGAATATATTAATTTATATATTTAATATATAAATAAATTGTTTGAAAACAATTTATGGAGAGGATGATGAAATTAAATTTAATTATACAATATAAATTGTATAACTTAAATAAGTTATTTAAATTAAGTATGATAATTAAATAACCTAAATGGTTATTGTTATTCAGTGGTTCTAGTATTTAAATATATACTAGTGACATAATCTAAGAGAATTGTGGAGCATGTCATAATTTATTTAATTATCATGTGAGTAAGTGAATATGAATATTAGGTGATGGTTTATGATTGTTTATTATATAAACAAATAAAAGATACTAGTGTGATCCTAATTATATATTAGGATTGAAGAATTGAATAACTTAGGGGTTACGGGGTGAAAGAATTATGGTATTTAGAATATATACTAATTCTAAGAGATTTATTTTATACATCTCAATTAATTAATTTTATAACCTAATTATAGCAAGTCTAATTGGGTTAAGAAATTAAGTGTATGTAAGTAAGGATTTAAATTATAATTGTGTACATAAAAACCTTAATTAAATAATTAGGGAATGATAAAATAAAAAGTGTTGGACTATGTTAATTTACATGACACAAAGAATTATTTAGGAAGCTCGAAACATTAAATATGATGGCCCAAACTTAGCCCAATTAAGAAGGGGTAGTTTGAACCTTTAGTATACTAGATATTTCATTAAAACAAAACCAATATGGATGAAATAAGGCCACATGGCCGGTTTTATTGTAAGAAGAAAAAGAGGCCATATAGTTGGCTAGTGACTGGTAGAGGAAATGACAAAAAATAAAAAATTAAAATGTGGTGGAAAAAATGGCTAAGTGGCCGGATATACAAGGAGAAAAAGAGGAAGTGCATGTCACCAATATAAGCCACAATTTTGAAATAGATAGTCCACCAATCAAGCTATGTGTCCAATTAGCATTCAACTAACACTTATAATTAAATGGGTGGGAGAATAAGAGGCCACTTGGCCAAAATGAGAGAAGGAGAATGTAGTGGAGGAAAGGAGGCCACACATGGCCGGTGGGTTAGTGGAAGAAAAAGGAGAGGAACACGTGATATATCAAGCTTAATAAAATCTATTGTTTTCTCTCTCTTATCTTTTATTTCATTTCCATATTTGCTAACATAAGAACTAAATAGAGAGAGAGAGAGAGAGAGAGAGAGAGAAGAGAGAATTCGGCAGCCACATAGGGGGAGGAGAGAGAGTTTTCTTCAAATTATCCCAACTCCATAATCAAACAATCAAGAAGAAGAAGAAGTAGAGCATGGTAATCAAATGTATAAATTCCTTTTGTTATGTAATTTTTGATTATTGTAAATTAAATCTTGAAACTATATTTTTAAACTCAAAAACCATGTATATACGTGTTAATGAGTATTTCATGTTTAGATATACCCATATTGGGTGTTATTTTAGTTGGAAATCAAAATTAAAGAAAAAGTGATTTTTTAGTTTATAAGCCCTAAAATTTCTATGTACTTTGGATTTTTACCATTTTTGATCTACACCTTCTTTTTATGATCCGTCAAGGAGGGGTGCTAGATATGTAACTTAACTGCTAAACCCAAGTGGTAGCACTCAAAAATGTTGGGTACACAAGTTGTAGTAACTATTTTACCAAAAATAGTTTCGTTGTTAAAAATGAAAAACAGTCTGTTTTGGGCAGCCAAAGATTAGGGGCAGTTTAGTCATTTTTCGGACATTTAAAAATTCTGGAAAACTTTGGGAGGATACTATGATAACTTATCTAACATCTTCAAGTGGAATCACTAAAAAAGGAGTTGTAGATTTTCGTATGGAATATTTTTAGCAAAGCACGAAAAACTGCAAAATGCCAATTTAGCTACTGCCCAAAATTTTAAAATGGCAGTTTCGGCCACTTAATTTGTTAGAAATATTTTGGCCTTTTGGGACATGAAAATATGTGGTAGTAGTACCTCTTGTCCAAAAATGAGCTAATTCCGACTTAAAATGACCAAGTTATGATCATTTTAATTTTTATGATTTTCCGACGAATATCGCTATAACCAGAATTCTATAATTCCGATGGCCACGAAATTTAAACTGGAGTGTCACGTTAACACGTATAAGATTGTGTCAAAAGATGAAAATTTCTGGAGTTGAGCATGATGGGGCTAAATTCTTAAGCCACACACTAAAAATGATTTTTGAAAAATACTAAAGAAGTTGAAAAATTATGGAAAAATACTTTTTGTGTGTGAAATATGTGTATACGTGTTTGGACAAAGGATAGAAAAATAATGAACTGATTTAGTATTTTTTTTGAAAAGGATATGGAATCCAGCTTGCTAGATTAGAAAATCTGATGAGTCCAGCTTGCTGAATTGAAAAGAGGCTTACTGAATTGAAGAATTTGGAATCCAGCTTGCTGGATTGATGGATTGGTGAATCCAGGCTTGCTAGATTGCAATCTAGTTGTTAGATTTGGAATCCAAATAGCTGGATTGCAGTTTGGGTTGTTGGATTTAGAATCCAGGTGGCTGGATTAGTATTTAACTTATTAGATGTTAAAGAATAACTTATGAAATGAAAAAGCGAGTGTTAAATTATAATGTATATGATATAGTGATTAAAGAATTATTAAAGGATATTAATAATACTGATGTGTTAAAAATATTATCTAATATTTGATTAAGTGTTAGATAATCTATGTATAAAGTAATTGTATTATGATACAAAGTAGAATATGCTGATTAAAAGACAAATCTTATTAATGATAGGTCTTACAAAAGAAGTTAATTTAAATTGTGTAGAAGTAGTCAACGAATCATGCAAGTTTCCTAACTCAACCTTGAGTTGTATTTTTAAAGCATGTTAGTGAATAATTATTGTTGATTATTCACTTCTATACTGATTATTAATTCGCACTTAGTGCATGTTGCATATGTTCATCAGGTATGAAAGGCTGATCA
This sequence comes from Panax notoginseng, assembly GCA_016801055.1. Taxonomy (NCBI): domain Eukaryota; kingdom Viridiplantae; phylum Streptophyta; class Magnoliopsida; order Apiales; family Araliaceae; genus Panax; species Panax notoginseng. The sequence continues at coordinate 120,685,085 of CM029019.1, forward strand.
CCTTCATTACCATATGCTCCAGTTGAATTATTCATATTCATTATTGACATTTATTCATGTCGTCCTGATCGTTCAGTTATAAAATTTAATTCATGCTAGTTCACAATTATATTGTTGAACGTAGCTAGCCTTTTATTCATATTCTTTCAATCAAGATATATCCTCAAATAAATTTAACTTGCTGGGCAAATTTGTTGCTCACTCTTGCTATATCATGATAAAAACATTCAGATTAAGATGAAAGCTCGATTAAAGATAGAAGCAATATCAAAGTACAAGATTAAATTATAGTGCAGTTAGATTTATTAAATTTTCTGATGAAAATAGTATTGTAAACATTTAAGATATTGTAGATATGTATTAAGTTAAGGTTGTAGACCTTGGGAATGATGTGTAAAAGTTTAATGTATAAACAATTTATATTTATATCTTCCGCAATAGTTATAGAAATGATGTACCAGATCTTAGGTAAAAAGTGTCCGAATTTGAGGACGCTACACCATTTCTATGAGCGAAATAATACTAATAATAATAACAATAATATAAAGATTAGCTTAATTTACATATCTATCAGAGTCTGAATCCCAAGTACGTAATCTTTAAACATTCATTACAACCCATAATAGATAATATATATCATTGTCTTAATAATAATATCAAACTATTATATAACTACCACAAATCTTATTTGATTAGCTTTCCTTTTCCTGTGTTTCTGTATGAGCTTTCTAGTTCCTCACACTTGGCTGAAAACATTTAAATTAAGCAAGGATGAGCATTTGAGTACCCAGCAAGTAATAAAAATTATATATATATATATATATATATATATATATATAAGCTGAAAGAATTTAAATATTTTCTTTATACTACCCTTCTACAACAGATCAATAGTTATGAAGTATCTATACCGATAATAATAACATAACAACCCTCTTTCAAATTTTTGAAACTACTTAATGACTATAAATAGGGTTAAGGTGACATACTATGAACATTTTTTTTATTTTTTGAAAAGGTTAAACAGAAATTCATCTGCAAACCGTCATAACTTACGGGCACGGGGTTGATCAGCCCGTTGAACCCTGTACTGATCAACACTACATGCAAGAACGAGGGTATCGTTCACTCTGTCTGCCTTGGGCGCATAAAATTTTTCCCGTGTAGGGATGTTCATACTTGTCTGGGTTCCAAATCAAAGGTTTTATCTTGTTCAACAATAATCTATAATTCATATATATATATATATATATATATATATATATATATATATATATATATATATATACGGGTAATTGACAAAGGTGTATCAACATGCGATTAAATGCAATGATTATCCAAGTGGGGACACTTGTATAACTATTTATAGAAATTAACAAACATAATATATAAATCTGAATTACCATATACTAACATGTTGATAATCAATGAACGCATATAATATAAGGTTAATAATTTATACAGTAATAATATAATTCATAAATATTGTTACTCATGTTCATTGCATAAAGAAAATACAAAGCTAAGATACTTGCCTGATACGCTGCTTACAATTCGTAACTTAGTTCTATCTTTTATATCACGACCTATCATTAATCAGATCATTTTACTGATTAGAATAACTTATCTCAACACATAACACTGCTTATTACAGTCAGCACATTACCTAATCACATTATCACATATGTTTAACAACCATTGAATCATAAATAAACACATATCTAATTAAATTATCTAAGTCCAGATCAATTTCTGAAACAAGTCGGTCTACCGACGACTTTATTGAGTAATTATCGAGTCTAAGACTCTATTCTGTAACTCAATATCTGTAAGTATCAGTCATATTATTTTTAAATGACTTATAATAATTTTTAAAGATTTATTATAATTTATCATGAATTTTCAAACACTGAAATCATTTTTTAATGATTTAAATATTAAACAATTCTATTATCATTAATATTTAATTAATATTAAACTATTAATGAAATCATTTTCAAAATGTTAAAGTTATTTATAATAACCCAAAATACTTTTAAAGTATTAATATTACCCTTAAATAATTTTTAAAATATTTAAAATTATTTTTAAATAATTACCATTAATATTTAAATATTAATCAAAATATTAAAAGTCATTAATTATAACTTAAAATATTTTTAATTCCTTTATATCCTTTTTAAATGATTTTTAAATTAATAAAACTATTTTTAATCTATTTATTTAATATAATTATTAAATAAATTTAATATCATTTAATATTAAATTAATATCATTAATATTAAATTATTAATGAAATTATTCTTTAAATATTAAAAGTTATATTTATAACTTAAAATATCTTTAAACACTTTATTTTCATTTAAAATAATTTTTATAATATTAAAATAATTTTTAAGCTAAATTATTTAATATAATTATTGAATAACTTTAATATCATTAATAATAATTAATCAATGAAATTTACTTTTAAATATTAAAAGTTATATTTTATAACTTATAATATTTTTAAATACCTTATTATTATTTAAAATGATTTTTAATATAATTAAATCATTTTTAATTAATTTTTTTAATGCATTTAGTAAATAAATAAATTATCAATAATATTTAAATAAACACTAATATTTTTGAAAAATATTTTAAATTATTAAAAATTAATTTTTATAACTTAAAATTATTTTTGTATTTTTTTGGAAATTAAATACTATTTTTAAATAATTTTCAGAAATTAATTTAATTAATTTTAATTAAGTCTGTCGCTAAAGCCCTTTGGCGACAGAAACCGTCGCCTTAGGTGTTTTTGAGCTGTCAAGAACATTCACAGCAGTGCACGACATAGCTACTTTGACCGTGAATTAAGAACAGTATAAATGTGTTTCTAGGCACGTTGCTGGTCAGAAATTGTAGTGCTAGTGTAAGACTACATTATCCATTAACAAACATGATCAACAACCATTAAACGAACGAGATCTGAGCCTTCAAAGGGACTATCAGACCTGTTCTTCATTTCTGGGTTACCAAGAAATGAAGAACAGGTTGACTGTCCACTTTTGGGCTTCTACAACATGTAATGCATGTAACGTTTGTGTGATATAAAGGGTGTAGTATGTAGCCAACATGTAGGACAAGAGATCTATCACATAACATAAATAAAATCACAATACAATCGTCAGATCCGGACCGGTCAAACCTTGTCAGAGATCATGCTCTTAAGTTTTCTGGGTTACCTAGAAAACCAAGTTCGTGATCTTCTGGCCTGGTTTGACCTTCCACTGATTTCGATCAGATTGATATTAAGGCTATACCAAAGCTTAATCTTGTAGTCTATACAACATATTACCACTTGAATACAATAAACGTAACAATACACATATAACCTGACAGATCAAGGCATTAGAAAAAGTTGTCAGGCGCTGCTAATCACTTTCTCGGTTATCCAGATTTCACTTGGTCATGGTCGGTCAACCGACTTTGACCAAGAATATCTTTCAATCTATACATTATTTGGTCCTGATTCAAGTTTCAGAACAAAAATATACTGACATACTACAAGTATGAAACATAAAACACACAAAATCATTAACAACTAAAGATTTACCGGGTCTGACATTTGGTTGTCAGATGACTATTGAACCTTTTTTCCAGATTTTGTAAAATGTCAAATCCGAGCCTCTAGATGTTATGGATATAACAACTAGCAATCCAGATCATCATTATATACCATAAATAACATATTTTAACAACGAATCATAACATCTAACGACAGATTTTTGGTCAGATTGTATAGCTAGGGTTTATACCTTCTTTGATCAATCTTTGATTCTGTGCTTCTGATTATGTTATGGATTTCGTGGGGCTGATTTTGTGACTGAAAAACTTATAAATTTTAGAGGTACGACCTTGAGAGAGCTTAGGTTGAGAGTTGTGAAAATTGTAAGTTAACAAATGAACTTTTTCTCTCTCCAATCTATATATAGTTGTCTTGGATGCATGTATGGCTGGTAAAGGTGGCTTGTTGCAGATTATTAGAGAGCACGTGGGGTTGTTGGTTTGGTGAACAACTTCACCAAATATCAAAACCTATATGCTAGCGTCATTAATACACACAAAAGGGCAAAATGGTCAATTAGCTTTCAATTTTAATGGCTTAAATATAATCTTGTCAAACCCTTAGGGTTTAACCCTAAGGTTTAGCACAAATTGTAGGATTTTTTCCACTAGGGTTTGCACAATAAAAATAATAAAATAAAATAATAACAAATTTTAGTTTCTAAAATTTTTAATTAGGGTTTCCTTAATTAGATTAGATTTTTTAATTACACTATACATGAACATTAGTATTTTAGTGTCCACTAATTAGTATTTAGCTTATAATTAACAAATTAGGGTTACCAAATTAGCAAATTAGGGTTACTAATTTAAGATTTAGGATTTTTAGTTAATTAGGGTTTTTAGAGTTTTTAATTACTAATTAGGGTTTTCCATAATTAGCACTAAACTCTACAACACATACCATATACAACATAACCCGATGACTTAACAGATTTTAAAGTCTTAATTGACTTACTAACTAGGGTTTATAATTCAAACATTAGGGTTTCTAGAAATCATTATATCTAAATGTTAATTAGGGTTGACCTAATTAACCATAAAATCATATAACACATTTGTAAAATAGACTTAAACTCACAATTGAGTTTCAATTTAGGGTTTTCCACAGTAAAATTAGGGTTTTCAAATATTGTACCATAATTGATCAACCATTATCAATACATACATACAGTACATAGTTATAGCACTGAAAAATCAAAATATAATTAGTATTATATTATTACTCTCATCCATTGACCAAAATCTAAAATTAGGGTTTGGATTCCATATCTGATTTATTCTTCCATAATTAACCTTAATAATTAAGGTAAAATAAATAACTTAATAATCTGTACTAAAATTCATATAATAAAATAATTATAATAATTATTCTAAGAAAATCATTTCATATATTATTTAAATAATATATAACTATATTTTCATGGAAAATAATTAATAAAAACCTTTCTACCATAAAATTAATTATTATAAGAATATATTTTATAATAATTGATAATTCTAAAATAAAATAATTTGTAAATATTCATGTAATAAATATATTTTTATTTATCACATAAATACATATACACAATATCTTGTACAAATCCTCATCTTAAAAAAAAAAAAAAATTATACGCAAAATTTCTGATTTAACTATATAGAAAATATCGGCTTGTTACAGTACCGTACACATGAATAGTGCCGTATACGTGAATAATAACCCCGACACGAAAAGGTAAAAATTCCACAATAAAATTTATACCAATATTTCTGTATAATGATATTGAAAGAATAACATCATTTACAAAGAAAATAACATCCCTTACCTCAAAAGAACAGTATATCTGACTAGAATATCGGATATAGTGTTGAAGGAAACTTAAACTGAATAACAACTCTCAAAGTATCTAAATATTCACAAAATACGCTCAATAATATAGACAGAGAAAGCTTATGATTCCGGTGTAATTTTTAATTCTAACCTGCTACCTTATGACTTTACCTACTACTATTCACGCCCACCATTTTTGAAATAAAATTTTAGCACATTTTTCACCAACCAAAAGTGGGCCCCGCCATGTTTTTAATAAAAAATTTTATTTTCGAAACTTGAATAATTTAAAAAAATAGCACTTCTATCAGAAAAATTAGAATCTCATGAAGAAATATTTGAGTGTTTTAGAATGGATTTTGTACTAGGGTCAATACAAAATTCGATTTCACGCTCTAGGGTAGGCTAGGAAGTTCTTTGGGGAATACGTCAGGAAATTTATTAACAATAGAAATATCATTCAAATTTGACGTACTTTTGTTTAAATCTGTGACATAGGCTAAGAAAGTTTCACATCCGTTTTTCAATAAACGAATGACTTTATGGCTTGATATGACAATGATTGACTTTAGTGGTTTGATTGCTTGAATTCACATAATAGGTTGGCTAGTAATATGAAAGCTAACAACCTTACGAAAATAATCAATTTTTGCATGATGAATAGTTAACTAATCAATCCCTAAAATAACATCAAACACAAGTTTTTTCAAAGAAATAAGCTTGACAGGTAATGTGCGAGTGCCGATTTGGATAAAACAAGACTTATAAATAGTGCATGTAATGAAGGTTTCTCCCAAACGGAGTTTCAACAGATAAGTCAGAGTCTAATTTCTCCGGAGCCAAATTTAAACGTTGAGCGCAAGTAGGAGAAATAAAAGAATGGGTAGAACCGGTATCAAATAAGGTATAAACTTCGCTAAAGTTTAAGATTAGCTTACCCGTCATCACCTCGTTCAGATTCCTCGCTTTTTTGGAGGTTACGACAAATGCTCTCCCTTGAACTACCAATTTTTTTTTGTCTGGGACGGCCTTTGATGCCTCCATCAAAGTTGGATTTGACTTCGGTGCATGACAAAATTGGGCTAGGTGACCTTCTCTTCAATAATTGTAACATGCTTTGACCTGCTGCGTACAGTTTAGACTGATATGTCCCTCTCCTCCGCATTTGTAGCATACGATCGATGATCATTCTCCCTTTTTAGCAACGGGTACTGGTGCTAACGTCTTTCCATCATTATTGATCTCCTCTTCTTGAAATTTTCACTCTTATTATCTTGGCCATGATTACCACCGAAGTGGTTACCATTTCTGGCATGTTGATTCTCTCCACGTTTGTTGTCACCGCTTCGATGACTACTACCACTGGTATTATCATTTTGTCAGTTGCTCTCTCTTGGTTGGGTTGACTCGTTATTGCACTCCAATAACTGAGCCCTATTTACAATATCTGAATACAATCACAGTTTATGAGAAATTAGGTATTGACGTATCTCGGGTTTCAAACCTCTTAGAAACTTCGGCGTCATTCTCTCCTCATTATCAACTAAGTGGGACGCAAACCGGAACAACCCGATAAACTTAGCTTCGTACTGCGACACGGTCATATTGTCCTGCTCCAGCTTGATGAACTCTACATCCTTCATGTGATGAATACTTCTAGGAAAGTTCTTATCGTTGAACAGTTATTGAAACTTCTCCCGAGACATCTTCAGTGAGGCAGGCTGAGTACATTTTACTTATTACCACTAGTAATCTGCCTCTCCTCACAACATGAAGGTGGAAAAGGGAACCTTTTGCTCCTCAGAGCATCCCAAGACATCAAATATCTTGGTGATCTGCTTTATCCACGTCTCTGCCTTAAGTGGTTTTGGCTCTCCCAAAAACTCCAGTGGTCCTAGCTCCTTGAACTGCTTAGTGGTGACCATCTGAGAGTTGCCAGTGTTTCCACCTGCATTTTGAACAGGAGTCGTTCTTGCCTGATGTTGCATGAATTACAGAAGGCCTCTGAACATTCCATCGTTCATCATCTGGTTGGTGTTGTTGTTTACCAGAGGATTATTGCCTTCCTGATGCACATTATCCTGGGTATTGATCGTTGGTGACTCAACGGTCTCATGTGCTTCGTTGCTAATCTTAACATTTTCGGATGCCATTTTCAAATACTGCCACAAAATAAGGGTTAATTGATATGCCACATATTATCCCTATACTCTGACCGACCAAATAAATACCAAATAAACTTAGGTAGGTCTTACTAGTGAAGGAATTTCTCGTCTCTCCCCTCCTAGTTCTAGTCTCACATCTCAGCCAAGGATCATATCCCTAAGCTTTAATACCAACTGTGACCCGTATCCAAGACTTGGATAGCACCTCACAATGATACCTATTAACTTGCCACCGTTACTCACGGCGTCCCCTACGAAAAGTCTGGCTTTGGTGCATCCCAAGACTTGGAAGTCACCAGAAAAAGGCTCGGGGCTTTTTTTTATGACTTTGATACCAACTGTGACGCCCCTAAAATAGGTATACATCACATGTTCTGAGTCACCAAATACATGGTACATAATATAAATATAAAGTTAAATATACAACATGAGCTGTGAGTTTTAATACAAATATTGTCTTCTAGACAGTATTCAAACTCAAAAATAAGTCATAATTTATTATCACACAATTTCACAGAATAGTGAGGACTACTAATGTAAATATCTGAATCGTCACTCCGTTCCCCGACTAGTCCCAACTATATTCTCATTTCCTGAAGAGAACAATGAAAGCAAAGGGCGAGCTCAACTAGCCCAGTAAGAAATATTATGACTAAGATAATGTAGAACAAATTATTGTTAGCCTTCAACAACGTTAAACTGATAAAAATATAATAAATATAAAGTTTAACTGTAGCGGAACAAGCAATCTATTAGAAGAGTCAAGTACAGCATAATATCTACTATCTTCTATGACTTAAAAAGTTTATCATCAATTTTATCGCTGAGACTCAGCTTAATAATTAATCCACATCATCGAATCATTCCTGCACTACGGCCAAGGATATTCATTAGTATCACAACCACGAAATATCCATGCACTACGGGCTAAGGATATTTGTGTTTTCATCAATGGTCATGATCATGCCAACTGTGACGCCCCCAAATTCGGGTACTTAAAACCCGAACTCGGTGCTTCACGATACTATTTCTATGAGCGGAATTCTACGAATAATAATAACAATAATATGAATAAGAACTTAATTTACATAATTATCAGAGTTTATCTCCCCAGGTACGAGACCTTAAAGTACATTCCATACAATACATGATATTATTTATATATATATCATTGTCTTAATAATATAAACTATTACAGCAACTACCACAAATCTTATTCGGTTAGCTTTCCTTTTCCTTTATTTCTGCACGAGCTTTCTGGTTCTTCAAACTTAACTGAAAACATTTAAATTAAGTAAGAATGAGCATTTGAGTGCCCAGCAAGTAATAATAATAATATATATTAGATGAAAGAATAAAATATTTTCTTTGAAAGACACTTCTACAACGAATCAACAGTTCTGAAGTAAGCTGTACCAAGAATAATAATAACATAACAACTCTCTTTCACATTTTTGAAACTACGTATTGACTATAAGTAGGGTTAAGTGACATATCATGAATATTGTTTTCTTTTTTCGAAAAGGTTAAACAGAAATTCATCTGCAAACCGTCATAACTTACGAACACGGGGTTTGTAAGACCCCAACTTATTAATGAATAAAATCAAATTTTCTTTAAATATTATTGTGAATAATAAGGGGTTAATTTGATATAATACTTTGGTTATGGGTGAAATGTACAAATTTTGCAAAATAAGCAAGTGGTTATAAAATATTTATTTTTGGTCGGTGAATATTCGGTTGGTCGTGGAATATTCTTGCTGTCGGAGAATATTCGTACGACGACGCAGCCTTGTGTGGGCCCCATATCGGAAAGCGATTGGATGAAGAAAACGACAAGTATAAGTTGTTTATAAATAACGGCGTAGTTGTTACCGTTAATACTGTTGGAATACCCGGTGGTTAAAATACAGTAGCACACGGTATTGCACCAATTATTGATTCTTACGTAAGAAGGCACTACTCAATAATTGTTACAGTAGTTATTATTCAATATTTTATTTTATTGATTCAATAATTGCTGCGTTGATATTTTATATTATTGTTGTTTCAATAAATGTTGTTGCACAATATTTTCATTTATCAGATCAATAATTCATATTATTTGAATAATATTATTAGATAATATTATTGGCAATGTCTAGAAAGTTCTGTCTAAGGAGAGGTTTGGTCATCTAATTGCGCGCCAGTAAGGAGAAATCCTTATTGGAAAGCCCCCTCTTTCCTGGGAACGGCCTGGTTGTCATAAATGTGATTCTGTAATATTATTTGTGAATAATTAATTATTGATTCATATGATAAGGAAATATTTATTTTATGTGGATATAAATGAGGGATATATTTTTGTGGTTAAAAATGAAGGAGTTAATGTTGAGGTTTTTGTCAGTATTTTTGTCAGAATGGAGGTATTAAAAATTAGGGTTTTTGAGATAGTTTGCGGGGGTTATAATTTTTAATCCGACCGTTGGATCGTGGTAATTTTTGGATATGTTATACATATATAAGTTGAGTATATGTCCACAAATTTTGAACCGTTAAAAATGAACGTATGATTTATTACGAATTTTACAAGATGACTGGTTCAGAAATTGTTGAATTTTCGGAGTTTATCATTTTGATGGAAAATTCTAGAATTGGTGGGCCCTACTTGTGGTTGGTGAAGAAATGTGCTGAATTATATTTCAAATGTGGTGGGTGGGAATAGTAGCAGGTAAAACCATCAGGTTGCGGGTCAAACCTACCAAAATTTTCCTATAAATAGAGGGCTAAGTTAGAATTAAAAATCACACCAGAAACAAGTTTTCTCTCTTTCTCTCTCTAGATTATTGAGTGTATTTTGTGAGTATTTAGATACTTTGAGAGTTTCTATTCATCAGAGCAAGTTTCTTTTAGCCTTATACCGGTATTCCGACCAGAAGTACTGATATTTTGAGGTAAGGGATATTATTTTCTTCTTAAATGATATTATTTTCTTCAATATCATTATGCTGAAATATTGATATGAGTTTTTATCAAATTTGGAACTTTTTATGTCGGGGTTACTATTCATGTATACGGCACTATTCACGTATACGGCACTATTCACGAATACGGCACTATTCACCGAAAAATAAAATTTTTCCTTTTTGTCCAAGATGTCTATTATGGTTACTATCTTTGATTGTATCCATGTTTTGATCTTTATTTTTGAATTCTGCTTCACAATTGATTATTATGAAGTATTATTGATCTTGGATAAACTGTTATACGAATCCCTACTATTTGTCCTTCTGTCTCATTGGATTCGTTCTCTTTAAGATATTTTTCATCATCCTCAGTCCTAAATGATGATATTACTGAATATCTTTGGCCTGTAGTGCAAAGATGTATAATTACTTGATGAATATCTTTGGCCTGTAGTGCAAAGATGAACAGGTGTTGAGATGAACATGACCGACTGATGATACAAATGAATATCTTTGGCCTGTAGTGCAAAGATGAATATTTGGTTAAAGATGATTATTAATTGATGTTACAGGGATAAAATATTGATGATGGACTTTTAAATCTTATAAGATAGTAGAATTCTTTCTCTACTTGACTCTTCTAATGGTTTGCTGTTTCCGCTGCAGTTGTTGATCTAAAACTTGTTGTCGATTATATTTTATCAGATTTTTCCCTGTTGAAGACTAACGATAATTTGTTGTATATTATCTTAGTCATAATATTCTTTACTGGGCTAGTTGAGCTCACCCTTTTCCTTTTTGTTCTATTTTTCTTCTCAGGAGGTGAGAACATAGCAGGATCTAGTCGGGGTATGGAGTGATGGTTCTAGAAAGATGTATTAGCAGTCCTCACTATTTCTGTAAAATAGTGTTTGAATAATTGTAATGAGGATTTATTTGAGTGTGGATATTGTCCAGAAGACAATATTTGTATTTAAACTCACAGTATGTGTTGTCGTATTTTGCACGACAATTGTATTATTGAAGTTGTAGTTTGCTTTCTGTACCATGTATTTGGCGACTCAGAATGGGTGTTGTATACCTATTTTGGGGGCGTCACAGTTGGTATCAAAGCTTAGGGATATGATCCCTGGCTGAGATGTGAGACAAGAACTAGGAGGGGAGAGATGGGGAATTCCTTCGCTAGTATGACTTGACTAAGTTTATTTGGTGTCTATTTGGTCGGTCAGAGTATAGGGATAATATATGACATGACTATTAACCCTTGTTTTATGGCAGTATTTAAGAATGGCAGCTGAGAATGCTAATAATGGAGTAAATCAGACCGTGGAGACACCTTTGATCACTACCCAGGGGAACGTGCAACAGTAAGGCAATATTCCTCCTGTAAACAACGTTACCGAGCAAACGATGAATGATGGAATGTTTAGGAGCTTTTTGCAGTTCATGCAAAATCAGACGAGGGAGACTCGTGTGCAGAATACAGGTGGAAATGATAACAACGCGCGGTTTGTCACAGCTAAGCAGTTCAAAGAATTGGGACCACCAGAATTTAAGGGAAAGCCGGATCCGATCATGGCGGAAACGTGGGTCAAGCAAATTACCAAGATATTTGATGTCTTGGGATGCACGGAGGAACAGAAGGTTCCATTCGCCACATTTATGTTCCGCGGTGAGGCAGACTACTGGTGGGAGTCTGTGAAGCGTACCCAGCATGACGCACTCAACATGTCCTGGGAAACATTTCAAAAACTGTTCAATGACAAGTACTTTCCTGAAAGTATTCGTCATATGAAGGAGGTTGAGTTTATTAGACTGGAACAAAACAACATGACGGTGTCCCAGTACGAGGCGAAGTTTGCAGAGTTATCCAGGTTTGCACCTCATTTGGTCGAAAATGAGGAACGAATGACAAGGATGTTTCTGAGAGGTCTAAAACCCGAGATTCGGCAATATCTTATCTCTCATAAATTTTTTTTATATTCAGATGTTGTAAACAGGGCTCAATTATTAGAGCGAGATAATGAGTATGTGCAACCGAGGGACCACAACCAGGGTCATACTGGTGGCGGCAGTCATCGAAGCAATGAAAACCAGCAGGGAGGAAAACATTCGGACAAAAGCGGTAACCACTCTGGTGGTAATCGTGGTCGTGATAATAGAAGGAGCGAGTCGGGAGGAAATTTCAAGAAGAGAAGGTACAACAATGATAACGTGAAGACGTCAGCACAAACATCAACTGTTTCTAGGGGAGGAGAACGACCACCGGTCGTATGTTACAAATGTGGGAAAGAGGGACATATCAGTCCAAACTGCCCACAACAATCTAAGGTATGTTATAACTGTGGAAAGGAGGGTCATATAGCTCGAGAGTGTTCTGTAGCAAAACCAAGTTCAGTGGGGATGGTGACTCCAAAAGCTGTCCCGGATAAGTCAAAATCAGCGGTTCCTGGAAGGGCGTTTGTCGTTACTGGCCAAAACGCGAGAAACCCGAACGAGGTGATCACGGGTAAGCTAATCTTGAATTCTTGCGAAGTTTATACTTTACTAGATACCGGTTCTACCCATTCTTTTATCTCTCCTGCTTGTGCTCAACGTTTAAACTTGACTCCGGAGAAATTGGACTTTAACTTATCTGTTGAAACTCCGTTGGGTGAAACCTTCGTTACATCTACAGTTTATAAATCTTGCATGATCCAAGTTGGTACTATCACATTACCTGTTGATCTTATCTCTTTAAAGATACTTGCTTTTGATGTGATTTTAGGAATTGATTGGTTAACCACTCATCATGCTAAAATTGATTGTTTTCGTAAGGTTGTTAGTTTTCATATTCCTAACCAACCTGTCATACGAATTTAAACTACTAAACCACTAAAATCAGTCACTGTCATATCAAGCCACAAAGCTATTCGTTTATTGAAAAACGGATGTCAAGCTTTCTTAGCCCATGTAATGGATTTGAACAAAGACAAGTCAGATTTGAATAATATTTCTATTGTTAGAGAATTTCCCGATGTATTTCCTGAAGAACTTCCCGGTCTACCCCCGGAACGAGAAATTGAATTCTTTATTGACCTTGAACCCGGTACAAAGCCCATTTCTAAAACCCCATATCGAATGGCTCCTATTGAACTTCAGGAGTTAAAAGTCCAACTACAGGAGTTGTTGGACATCGGTTTTATTCGTCCTAGTACGTCTCCTTGGGGTGCTCCTGTTTTATTCGTAAAGAAGAAAGACGGGAGTATGCGACTTTGTATTGACTATCGAGAATTGAACCATGTCACCATCAAGAATAGGTATCCGCTACCTCGCATTGATGACCTGTTTGACCAGTTGCAAGGAGCACAATTCTTTTCAAAGATCGATCTTCGTTCTGGATATCATCAGCTGAAGATTAAAACTGAGGATATTCCAAAGACTGCCTTCAGAACTCGGTACGGGCATTATGAATTCTTAGTAATGTCTTTTGGATTGACTAATGCTCCTGCTGCCTTCATGGATATGATGAACCGTGTATTCAAAGAATATTTGGATCAGTTCGTTGTTGTCTTTATTGATGACATCCTCATCTATTCCAAAAGCCGTGAAGATCATGAGCGCCATTTGAAGCTGGTACTGCAAAGGCTTCGTGAAAACAAGCTATATGCCAAACTGAAGAAATGCGAGTTCTGGCTTGAGGAAGTAGCATTCCTTGGGCACGTGGTGTCAAAACATGGAGTATCTGTCGACCCGGCGAAGATTGAAGCCATACAAAGTTGGGAGCAACCGAAGTCGGTAACCGAAGTACGTAGCTTTCTGGGCTTAGCTGGTTATTATCGGAGATTTGTGGAAGGATTTTCTCGAATCGCTACTCCGTTAACTCAGCTGACTCGGAAAGATACAAAATTCGTATGGAGTGAGGAATGCGAGAAGAGTTTCCAAGAACTCAAGAGGAGACTCATTTCGGCACCTGTTCTGACAATACCATCTGGTTCGGATGGATTTGTTATCTACAGCGATGCTTCAGGCAAAGGGTTAGGATGTGTTCTCATGCAACATGGGAAAGTCATAGCCTATGCCTCACGACAACTCAAAGAATATGAGAGGAATTATCCTACTCATGATTTGGAGTTGGCAGCAGTCGTTTTTGCGTTGAAGATCTGGAGACACTACCTTTATGGGGAGAAAGTGGAGATCTATACAGATCATAAAAGCCTCAAATATTTCTTCACCCAAAAGGAACTCAACATGCGGCAGCGACGTTGGCTCGAGCTGTTGAAAGATTACGATCATACCATCCAATATCATCCTGGAAAAGCAAACGTAGTAGCTGACGCATTGAGTAGAAGATCATATGCGGGTACGAGTGCAATGTTTTTAACACAAAGGCCCATTTTGTATGACTTACAAAGGATGGAGATAGAGATGAAGGCTCCAAGTACCCACATGATGATATCAAATATACGAGTAGAACCGACTTTAATCGATAAAGTTAAAGCTGCTCAAGCTACGGACATGGAGCTGATGCGTATGAAGAAGAAAGTGCAAGAAGGTGCTATTCCAGAAGCAAGAATCGATGAAGAAGGAATACTTCGAGTCAACTCCAGACTTTGTGTTCCTAACGATTTTGACTTGAAGCATAGAATAATGATGGAGGCACACAACACACCGTTTGCAATCCATCCTGGGAGTACCAAAATGTATCACGATCTTCGACATACATTTTGGTGGAGCAATATGAAAAGAGAGATCGCGGAGTTTATCTCGAGGTGTTTAACTTGTCAACGTGTAAAAGCGGAGCATCAAGTACCAAAGGGTCCATTGCAACCACTTGAGATTCCGAAATGGAAGTGGGAACACATTACTATGGATTTTGTTACGGGTCTTCCAAAGGTTTCTCAAGGCATAGATGCGATTTGGGTTATTGTTGATAGATTAACCAAGTCCGCTCATTTCTTGCCGATACGTGAGACTTATTCCCTTGAACGTCTTGCTAGTATGTACGTGAACGAGATTGTGAGATTGCATGGCATGCCAGTATCCATAGTTTCGGATCGTGACCCAAGATTCACTTCACGATTTTGGGTTAGCTTGCAGAAAGCTATGGGCACGGATTTACGATTCAGTTCAGCATACCATCCTCAAACGGACGGACAATCAGAGAGGACTATTCAAACTCTTGAAGATCTATTAAGACTTTGTGTCCTAGATCTCAAAGGGAGTTGGGATAAGTACCTACCATTGGTGGAATTCTCCTACAACAACAGTTATCAGGCGAGCATAGGTGTGGCTCCATTTGAGGCGTTGTATGGAAGAAAATGTCGTTCTCCAGTATGCTGGGACGAGGTGGGTGAAGCAACATTGTTGGGACCAGAATTGGTACGCATTACTACAGAGAAGATCCAAACGATTCGACAACGTATACAAACGGCACAGGATCGACAAAAGAGTTATGCGGATCTTCATCGGAAGGACGTGGAATTTAATATTGGGGATCATGTATTGTTACGTGTTGCACCATGGAAGGGAGTTACAAGATTTGGGAAGAGAGGAAAGCTCAATCCAAGATTTGTTGGTCCATTTGAGATTCTTGAGCGAATAGGAAATGTGGCATATAGACTCGCATTACCTCCAAGCATGTCTCGTGTTCATAATGTTTTTCACATATCTATGCTTCGTAAATATGTTAAAGACCCGAACCACATTATTGAGTTAGAACCAGACGAGATAGCTGAAGATTTAACGTACGAGGAGGTACCTGTTAAGATCTTGGATAGGAAAGAGCATGTCCTACGCACGAAGGTTATACCACAAGTTAAGGTTTTGTGGAGAAACCATGCTATTGAAGAAATGACCTGGGAGTTGGAATCAAAATGAAAGCGAGGTATCCTCACCTTTTTGAAACATCAGGTACGTACGTCAATTTCGAGGACGAAATTTCATAAGGAGGGGAGGTTGTAAGACCCCAACTTATTAATGAATAAAATCAAATTTTCTCTAAATATTATTGTGAATAATAAGGGGTTAATTTGATATAATACTTTGGTTATGGGTGAAATGTGCAAATTTTGCAAAATAAGCAAGTGGTTATAAAATATTTATTTTTGGTCGGTGAATATTCGGTTGGTCGTGGAATATTCTTGCTGTCGGAGAATATTCGTACGACGACGCAGCCTTGTGTGGGCCCCATAACGGAAAGCGATTGGATGAAGAAAACGACAAGTATAAGTTGTTTATAAATAACGGCGTAGTTGTTACCGTTAATACTGTTGGAATACCCGGTGGTTAAAATACAGTAGCACACGGTATTGCACCAATTATTGATTCTTACGTAAGAAGGCACTACTCAATAATTGTTACAGTAGTTATTATTCAATATTTTATTTTATTGATTCAATAATTGCTGCGTTGATATTTTATATTATTGTTGTTTCAATAATTGTTGTTGCACAGTATTTTCATTTATCAGATCAATAATTCATATTATTTGAATAATATTATTAGATAACATTATTGGCAATGTCTAGAAAGTTCTGTCTAAGGAGAGGTTTGGTCATCTAATTGCGCGCCAGTAAGGAGAAATCCTTATTGGAAAGCCCCCTCTTTCCTGGGAACGGCCTGGTTGTCATAAATGTGATTCTGTAATATTATTTGTGAATAATTAATTATTGATTCATATGATAAGGAAATATTTATTTTATGTGGATATAAATGAGGGATATATTTTTGTGGTTAAAAATGAAGGAGTTAATGTTGAGGTTTTTGTCAATATTTTTGTCAGAATGGAGGTATTAAAAATTAGGGTTTTTGAGATAGTTTGCGGGGGTTATAATTTTTAATCCGACCGTTGGATCGTGGTAATTTTTGGATATGTTATACATATATAAGTTGAGTATATGTCCACAAATTTTGAACCGTTAAAAATGAACGTATGATTTATTACGAATTTTACAAGATGACTGGTTCAGAAATTGTTGAATTTTCGGAGTTTATCATTTTGATGGAAAATTCTAGAATTGGTGGGCCCCACTTGTGGTTGGTGAAGAAATGTGCTGAATTATATTTCAAATGTGGTGGGTGGGAATAGTAGCAGGTAAAGCCATCAGGTTGCAGGTCAAACCTACCAAAATTTTCCTATAAATAGAGGGCTAAGTTAGAATTAAAAATCACACCAGAAACAAGTTTTCTCTCTTTCTCTCTCTAGATTATTGAGTGTATTTTGTGAGTATTTAGATACTTTGAGAGTTTCTATTCATCAGAGCAAGTTTCTTTCAGCCTTATACCGGTATTCCGACCAGAAGTACTGATATTTTGAGGTAAGGGATATTATTTTCTTCTTAAATGATATTATTTTCTTCAATATCATTATGCTGAAATATTGATATGAGTTTTTATCAAATTTGGAACTTTTTGTGTCGGGGTTACTATTCATGTATACGACACTATTCACGTATACGGCACTATTCACGAATACGGCACTATTCACCGAAAAATAAAATTTTTCCTTTTTGTCCAAGATGTCTATTATGGTTACTATCTTTGATTGTATCCATGTTTTGATCTTTATTTTTGAATTCTGCTTCACAATTGATTATTATGAAGTATTATTGATCTTGGATAAACTGTTATACGAATCCCTACTATTTGTCCTTCTGTCTCATTGGATTCGTTCTCTTTAAGATATTTTTCATCATCCTCAGTCCTAAATGATGATATTACTGAATATCTTTGGCCTGTAGTGCAAAGATGTATAATTACTTGATGAATATCTTTGGCCTGTAGTGCAAAGATGAACAGGTGTTGAGATGAACATGACCGACTGATGATACAAATGAATATCTTTGGCCTGTAGTGCAAAGATGAATATTTGGTTAAAGATGATTATTAATTGATGTTACAGGGATAAAATATTGATGATGGACTTTTAAATCTTAGAAGATAGTAGAATTCTTTCTCTACTTGACTCTTCTAATGGTTTGCTGTTTCCGCTGCAGTTGTTGATCTAAAACTTGTTGTCGATTATATTTTATCAGATTTTTCCCTGTTGAAGACTAACGATAATTTGTTGTATATTATCTTAGTCATAATATTCTTTACTGGGCTAGTTGAGCTCACCCTTTTCCTTTTTGTTCCATTTTTCTTCTCAGGAGGTGAGAACATAGCAGGATCTAGTCGGGGTATGGAGTGATGGTTCTAGAAAGATGTATTAGCAGTCCTCACTATTTCTGTAAAATAGTGTTTGAATAATTGTAATGAGGATTTATTTGAGTGTGGATATTGTCCAGAAGACAATATTTGTATTTAAACTCACAGTATGTGTTGTCGTATTTTGCACGACAATTGTATTATTGAAGTTGTAGTTTGCTTTCTGTACCATGTATTTGGCGACTCAGAATGGGTGTTGTATACCTATTTTGGGGGCGTCACAGGGGTGATCAGCCTGTTGTGTCCTGCATTGATCAATACTACATTTTAAGAACTCTCTCCGCCTTGGGCGCATAAATGTTTTCCCAATGTAAGGGATGTTCATACTTGTCTGGGTTCTAAAGCAAAGGTTTTATCTTGTTCAACAATAATCTATAATTCAACCTATATATAAAGGTAATTGACAAAGGTATATCAACATGTGATTAAATACAATGATTATCCAAGTGGGGACACTTATATAACCATTTTATAGAAATTGACGAATATAATATATATCTGAATTACCATATACTAACATGTTGATAAGCAATGAACGGATATAGAATATGTCGCAGTAGAGTTGATAATATAGCATAATAATAATTTAATTCTGAAACTTCTTACTCATGTCCATTGCATAAAGGAAATGCAAAGGTAGGATACTTTTCTGAGCTGCTGCTCACAATAACGCAACTTAGATTAATCTTTTATACAGCGACCTATCAGTAATAAGATCATTCGTTCGATTAGAATAATATACTATAACACATAGTACTGTATTTCGCAGTCAGCACATAACCTAATCACATTATCACACATATCCAACAGTCATTGAATCATAATTAATCATTAATACAGTCAAAATATCTAAGTCTAGATGAATTTTTGAAACATGTCGGTGTACCGACAGCTTTATTGGATAATTATTGAGTCTAAGACTCTATACTGTATTTCAATATCCGTAAGTATCAGTCATATTATTTTTAAATGACTTAATATAATTTTAAAATATTTATTATAATTTATCATGAATTTTTAAACATCGAAATCATATTTAAATAATTTAAACATCAAATAATTCTATTATCATTAACATTTAATCAATATTAAATTATTAATGAAACTGTTGCCAAAATATTAAAGTTATGTATAATAACTCAAAATGCTTTTAAAACATTTATACTACTCTTAAATGATTTTTAAAACATTTAAAATCATTTTTAAATAATTACCATTAATATTAAAATATTAATGCACTATTTATCTAAATATTAAAAGTCATTTATTATAACTTAAAATATTTTTAATTCATTTATATCTTTTTTAAATGATTTTTAAATAAATAAAACCATTTTTAAACTATTTATTTAATATAATTATTAAATAAACTAAATATCATCAATATTAGATTAATATCGTTAATATTAAATTAATAATATTTTTCATGACAAAATATCCAAAGTCATATTTTATAACTCAAAATATTCTTCTGATACTATAAATGAATTTTAAAATCATTAATTCTATTTTCCATAATTATTTCATACATTTATTAAATAATTTAAACATCATTAATATTAATTAATTAATGAAATTTCATCACAAAATATTAAAATTCATCAAAAATAACTTAAAATATTTTATAACACAATAATATAATTTTTCATGATTTTTCATGAATTAAAATAATTTATTTAATATTATAATTAAATAAATAAATACCTTTTTATATTCCAAAAATACTAAATATTTTTGAAATATACTCAAAATAGTTAAAAACTATTTTTCAGACTTTAAAATAGTTTTTCAGAATTTATTAAGTATTTTTAATAATTAAAATTTAATTTTTCTAATTTTTAAACCATTTTTTGAATTTTCAGAAATTAAAAAATTTAAAATAAATCAAAACCGTTGCTAAAGGCTTTAGCGACGCTTATCTGTTGCCTTAGGTGTTCTTGAGCCTCAAGAACACTGACAAGGCAGTTATCAAGGTGCCTAGTTTGACCGATTATAATTCTCAATCCATTACGTTTCTGGGCAATTTAACACTTGAATCTTGTAGTTCTCATGTAATACTACAATTACCAACAAACATCATGACTAAAAAATATCAGATCTAAGAGTTATTAGCCATCAAAAAGTCTGACAAGGCTGTTCTTCGACTGAAGAACAGTCGAGGTGCCTACTTTGGATCCCTATAACTTCCAATATGTGTATTGTTTGTGTGATCTATCAATTGGAGTGTGTAGACAACATGTAGGACTACAACTACAAAGCATCATAACACATTAACATCATAACATGAGCAAGATCTAGCTGGTCAAACTTCAACACGGAATCTGCTAAAAAAAATTCTGGGTTTGTGTTCTTCAGCGTTTTCGGTCAACGGGTTTTGACAATGAATAACTCCCGATCTACAAAAGCTATGAACTTGATTCTTTTTTCATATTAAAGACGACATATCCGACTACACATAACAACTTTTAAATAACAAAAATCATGATCGAGCAAAGATTTATAAGCTCTGACATTTGCCAAAAAATATTTTCTGGACACTTAGAATATTTTCTGGGTTTGAATAACAGGCGGTCAATGCCGGTCAACCCACTTTGATCTTAAATAACTTTTGATCCAAAATAGATATGCACCTGATTCGTCTTGGAGATTAAAGACCACATAACAAGCTACACATATCAACTTTTAGAACACAAAACACATTAAAGATCACAGAGATATAAGGCTTGACATTTGCCAAAAAATCACAGAAAATGAAATTTCTAGATTTTGGAAATCTTCTAATCCGAGCTTCTAAATATTATGGATCCAACATATAGCAACCCAGATCATCCTTAGACACTATAATCAACATGTTCTAACATTTAAACATAACATCTAACACCAAAAATAAAAAAAAATAAAAAAATCAAGCTAGAGTTTATACCTTTTCTAAGCTTTGATTCTTGATTTTTGGCTTATGATTTGTTATGATTGGTAGTAGGGCTTTGTTTTGGGACTGAAATACTACAATAATTCGTAGGTTTTAGAGAGAGAAGCTCAAGGATGAGAGTTGGACAATTTTTAGTGTACAAAATGCCTTAATTCTCTCTCCAATCTATATATAAACCAAATTAGATGTATTGAATGCTCAAAATGATTGATTGAATCTGGATATAATTGAGTCTTGGATGCTAAATTGGTAGGGTAGGATGTTTTCCATGCTTTGATAGCAATAATGCACAATAATTCACTAATAATACACTAAAGAGACAAAAAGGGCATTTTGGTAATTTCACTTAAAATCTCAAGGGCATTCTTGTACAAGGTGATTAAATCTAGGGTTTATTCACCAGATTGAAAATCTTACAATTTTCCAAATAATTTATAGGGTTTGGACAATTTAAAATTTAAAGTGTAATACAATTATAATTTAAAACATATTAATTAAATTAGGGTTTTTAATAGAAATTAGGGTTTTTAAATTAGGGTTCCTAAATATTATTAGGGTTCCCAAATTAATTAGGGTTTCCTAATTATCTTTATAATTAACAAAATAATATTTAGGGTTTCAAAAATTTGCAATTAGGGTTTTCAAATAAATAATTAGGGTTTTTCCTAATTATCAGCATAAAACAATAATTAGAGTTTTTTCTAATTACAGAAATTCTAATACGCAGAAGAATTCATATAACACAATTACTACTCAGTCTTAACTCAGAATTGAGTTTAACAATTAGGGTTTCACAACATAATATTAGGTTATGACCCAATTTACCACAATTGACCAACATTAACAGTCTACAGATATACGGTATATATTTAAGCACTGAAAATTAAAATATAATTAATATTACATTATTATTCTCATTCCTGGATAAAAATCCAAGTTTAGGGTTTGGATTCCATATCTGACTTATCCTTCGTACACAATATCAATAATCAAGTTAAAATAATTAACTTAAATATTCTGAACAAATTTATATAATAACATATTTATTATTATAATTCTAATTGTCACTTCATATATTATTTAAATAATATATAAATTATATTTTCATGGAAAATAAATAATAAAAACATTTCTGCTTAAAGAAATTAATTACCATAAGAATATAATTTGTAGTAATTAATAATTCTAAAATTATTTCTAATTTTTCAAGTAATAAATATATTCGCATTTAACATCACAATACTTGACACTTATTCTCATTGTAAAAAAAAATTATATGCAAAATTTCTTATCTATTTATATAAAAAATATCAGGTTATTACATTCACCCTCCCTTATAAGGATTCCGTCCCCGGAATCACCATTTTAAAACTCATATATACAAGGGTACATAGCATATATAATCATTGCAAGTAGACCTCGATCATAATTGATCGAACTGATCTTTTACTATTCAGCATAACGCTTGTCTACCTGATTAAACAGAAGTTTTATTTCTAAAAGGACTCAAATTCTTCATTCAAAATTTCTTTATAAATTAATTTACTATATATATAAGAAAATCATATAAGATATATAAGTTATTCGAATAACACCTGGAGTTCCATTTCCAGCTGCCACAGTATCCTAGACCGTCATGTTGAAGACCCTCGAAGTTGCTTTTGTTGGGTTATTGGTTGAGGTCGGTCCTGTGATTGCTAAAGTCCCACTGCCTTTCCCCGTGGTTACATTTCATGCCTCCATTATCCTCTTTGGACAATCCTTCACCTTATGTTCAGTCGATCCACATATAAAACACCCACTGTTCATCCTTGGGTTGGGGCAGTTGGGAGAGATATGACCCTCCTGCCCGCACTTGTAACTTACAAACTTACCCTTTAGGCACTCACCAGAGTGATTCTTCCCGCAATTCTTGCACTGCACTACCTGCTTCTTCACACCTTCCTGTTTCACCTGAACATTCCCAAAAAAATTCCCCTTTCTTTTCTCACCCCTATTTCCACTAGTTCCTTCCACCTTCAAAGATCCTTCTGCCTTGCTTCTGTTCTTCTTCTCCTTGTTGTAGAGGCTCATGGCCTCACTCCCCTCCTCAGCTATGATAGCCTTCTCCATGAGTGCTGCAAAAGTATTGATTTGCAATACTGCCACCTTACTGTAGAGCCAGGGTTTTAAGCCCAGCTCAAACCTCCTTGCCTTTCTAGCCTCCATATCAACTTGATGTGGAGCAAACCTAGCCAACCCATTAAACTTTGCGACATACTCCGCAACAGTCATGTTCTCCTACTTTGACTCCAGAAATTTCACCTCCATCCTAGCTTGCGTACTAGCTGAGAGATAGTTTTCGAAAAATAAAGTCTTAAACCTATCCCAAGTAACTATTCCTTCTCCTGCCCTAGTTTTATTTGCCTCCCACCAAAAGTTAGCTTCCCCTTTCATCATATAAGTGGCAAAAGCAGTCTTTTTACCCTCATCTACCTTAGCAATTACGAACGCCTTTTCTATTTCATTAACACATGTCTGGGCTTCTATAGGGTCAGCTGATCCTCTAAATTTTGGTGGTCCTACTGCTTTGAAGTCTTTAAATTTTGCCAAGCGATTATCTGGCTGGTTTCCTGCGGCTGGTATTCCCTGCTGCATAGCCTGAGCTACCATGTTTGCAAAGTTTTGCATCGGCTCTTGTTGTTGTTCCTCAGTATTGTTGAGAGATTCTTCTACCCTTTGGTTTCGAGTTTGACGTCTTGGCGGCATTATCTGGTTAAGTAAAACCATAAATTATACTTTATTAACTTACATTCTAAACCTTATTGCATAAGATTAATATATTAAACTTGTTTCATTTCTCAAACTTAGATTCATATTCATTCATCGAATATTTTACATAGCATAGCACATACTACTTTACACACCAGCTATCCCTTTGTGACTATAAAAGTCGGGATTTACAACATTGACCAACACAAAAGTTGAAAATATTTTATTACATAAACATACTTATTACACATATTACCTTAAACATACCTACACAACAGAACCTATACTACCTATTTACTAAGCCTCTCTCTCGGATAATCTTTTGATCGATGACCTTTCATCCCACAAATAAAACATACGCCTAGATTAAAGTCGGGACAATGATGAGAGGTATGTCCCTCATGTCTGCAATTGTAACATATCTTTTTCCCTTTCTTCTTATCAGGTTTTCCTAAATCATGGTCTTCTATCTTTTTTTTCCCTTATCTCTCGGAGCTGCACACGATGTGTTGCTTGAGGCTCCTATCTGATCAATTTGGATTTTAAGCTTATCCTGCTCTTCCATTGTTTCTATTAACGCCTGACGCAGTTGAATATTCAACAGCTTTTCTATTTCCCACAACTTTTTCAAAGAAGAAACCTTGTTCCTCAAATCTTGCACCTCCGTTGATGCTTGATCAGCTTCAACTTTAATGTCCGTATCACTATCTGTCAGTTCCACCATTTCCGGATCTGGTACTATATTTTCCACAATAACTACCTCGTCTGAGTTGGTTTCATTGTGAGCCTTTATTTCAGCTATTGGCTTCGATATTAGCTCGGGTGTATGGATCTGATTCTTCTTCAAGTTATAAGCCCATAACAATCCTTTTCCACCAGACATCTACACACATAAATTATCCTAATTAGCATATAGTATATACACACAACAAACAATAGTTTTATAAGAGTTATCTTTTATTTTGTTCAACGATGAATTTATTCAATTCATCTCCTTTTAAAACTCTATATGAGTTATTTGTATTTTCAACGTTTTCCCCTGTCCTAAGGTTATAGCCTAAGGTTGATCCCACCTAAGGTTTTTAACCCTAAAGCTCTGATACCAACCTGTGGCGCACCCAAATTCGGGTACTTAAAACCCGAACTCGGTGCTTCACGATACCATTTTTATGAGCGGAATTCTACGAATAATAATAACAATAATATGAATAACAACTTAATTTACATAATTATCAGAGTTTATCTCCCCAGGTACGAGACCTTAAAGTACATTCCATACAATACATGATATTATTTATATATATATCATTGTCTTAATAATATAAACTATTACAGCAACTACCACAAATCTTATTCGGTTAGCTTTCCTTTTCCTTTGTTTCTGCACGAGCTTTCTGGTTCTTCAAACTTAACTGAAAACATTTAAATTAAGCAAGAATGAGTATTTGAGTGCCCAGCAAGTAATAATAATAATATATATTAGCTGAAAGAATTAAATATTTTCTTTGAAAGACACTTCTACAACGAATCAACAGTTCTGAAGTAAGCTGTACCAAGAATAATAATAACATAACAACTCTCTTTCACATTTTTGAAACTACATATTGACTATAAGTAGGGTTAAGTGACATATTATGAATATTGTTTTCTTTTTTCGAAAAGGTTAAACAGAAATTCATCTGCAAACCGTCATAACTTACGGACACGGGGGTGATCAGCCCGTTGTGTCCTGCATTGATCAATACTACATTTTAAGAACTCTCTCCGCCTTGGGCGCATAAAAGTTTTCCCTATGTAAGGGATGTTCATACTTGTCTGGGTTCTAAAGCAAAGGTTTTATCTTGTTCAACAATAATCTATAATTCAACCTATATATAAGGGTAATTGACAAAGGTATATCAACATGTGATTAAATACAATGATTATCCAAGTGGGGACACTTATATAACCATTTTATAGAAATTGACGAACATAATATATATCTGAATTACCATATACTAACATGTTGATAAGCAATGAACGGATATAGAATATGTCGCAGTAGAGTTGATAATATAGCATAATAATAATTTAATTCTGAAACTTCTTACTCATGTCCATTGCATAAAGGAAATGCAAAGGTAGGATACTTTTCTGAGCTGCTGCTTACAATAACGCAACTTAGATTAATCTTTTATACAGCGACCTATCAGTAATAAGATCATTCGTTCGATTAGAATAATATACTATAACACATAGTACTGCATTTCGCAGTCAGCACATAACCTAATCACATTATCACACATATCCAACAGTCATTGAATCATAATTAATCATTAATACAGTCAAAATATCTAAGTCTAGATGAATTTCTGAAACATGTCGGTGTACCGACATCTTTATTGGATAATTATTGAGTCTAAGACTCTATACTGTATTTCAATATCCGTAAGTATCAGTCATATTATTTTTAAATGACTTAATATAATTTTAAAATATTTATTATAATTTATCATGAATTTTCAAACATCGGAATCATATTTAAATGATTTAAACATCAAATAATTCTATTATCATTAACATTTAATCAATATTAAATTATTAATGAAACTGTTGCCAAAATATTAAAGTTATGTATAATAACTCAAAATGCTTTTAAAACATTTATATTACTCTTAAATGATTTTTAAAACATTTAAAATCATTTTTAAATAATTACCATTAATATTAAAATATTAATGCACTATTTATCCAAATATTAAAAGTCATTTATTATAACTTAAAATATTTTTAATAAATTTATATCCTTTTTAAATGATTTTTAAATAAATAAAACAATTTTTAAACTATTTATTTAATATAATTATTAAATAAACTAAATATCATCAATATTAGATTAATATCATTAATATTAAATTAATAATATTTTTCATGACAAAATATCCAAAGTCATATTTTATAACTCAAAATATTTTTATGATACTATAAATGATTTTTAAAATCATTAATTCTATTTTCCATAATTATTTCATACATTTATTAAATAACTTAAACATCATTAATATTAATTAATTAATGAAATTTCATCACAAAATATTAAAATTCATCAAAATTAACTTAAAATATTTTATAACACAATAATATAATTTTTCATGATTTTTCATGAATTAAAATAATTTATTTAATATTATAATTAAATAAATAAATACCTTTTTATATTCCAAAAATACTAAATATTTTTGAAATATTCTTAAAATAGTTAAAAACTATTTTTCAGACTTTAAAATAGTTTTTCAGAATTTATTAAGTATTTTTAATAATTAAAATCTAATTTTTCTAATTTTTAAATCATTTTCGGAATTTTCAGAAATTAAAAATTTTAAAATAAATCAAAACCGTTGCTAAAGGCTTTAGCGACGCTTATCTGTTGCCTTAGGTGTTCTTGAGCCTCAAGAACACTGACAAGGCAGTTATCAAGGTGCCTAGTTTGACCTATTATAATTCTCAATCCATTACGTTTCTGGGCAATCTAACACTTGAATCTTGTAGTTCTCATGTAATACTACAATTACCAACAAACATCATGACTAAAAAACATCAGATCTAAGAGTTATTAGCCATCAAAAAGTCTGACAAGATTGTTCTTCGACTGAAGAACAGTCGAGGTGCCTACTTTGGATCCTTATAACTTCCAATATGTGTATTTTTTGTGTGATCTATCAATTGGAGTGTGTAGACAACATGTAGGACTACAACTACAAAGCATCATAACACATTAACATCATAACATGAGCAAGATCTAGCTGGTCAAACTTCAACACGGAATCTGCTCAAAAAAATTCTGGGTTTGTGTTCTTCAGCGTTTTCGGTCAACGGGTTTTGACCATGAATAACTCCTGATCTACAAAAGCTATGAACTTAATTCTTTTTGCATATTAAAGACGACATATCCGACTACACATAACAACTTTTAAACAACAAAAATCATGATCGAGCAAAGATTTATAAGCTCTGACATTTGCCAAAAAATATTTTCTGGACACTTAGAATATTTTCTGGGTTTGAAGAACAGGCGGTCAATGCCGGTCAACCCACTTTGATCTTAAATAACTTTTGATCCAAAATAGATCTGGACCTGATTCGTTTTGGAGATTAAAGACCGCATAACAAGCTACACATATCAACTTTTTGAACACAAAACACATTAAAGATCACAGAGATATAAGGCTTGACATTTGCCAAAAAATCACAGAAAATGAAATTTCTAGATTTTGAAAATCTTCTAATCCGAGCTTCTAAATATTATGGATCCAACATATAGCAACCCAGATCATCCTTAGACACTATAATCAACATGTTCTAACATTTAAACATAACATCTAACACCAAAAATAAAAAAAAATAAAAAAATCAAGCTAGGGTTTATACCTTTTCTAAGCTTTGATTCTTGATTTTTGGCTTATGATTTGTTATGATTCGTAGTAGGACTTTGTTTTGGGACTGAAATACTACAATAATTCGTAGGTTTTAGAGAGAGAAGCTCAAGGATGAGAGTTGGACAATTTTTAGTGTACAAAATGCCTTAATTCTCTCTCCAATCTATATATAAACCAAATTAGATGCATTGAATGCTCAAAATGGTTGATTGAATCTGAATATAATTGAGTCTTGGATGCTAAATCGGTAGGGTAGGATGTTTGCCATGCTTTCATAGCAATAATGCACAATAATTCACTAATAATACACTAAAAAGACAAAAAGGGCATTTTGGTAATTTCACTTAAAATCTCAAGGGCATTCTTGTACAAGGTGATTAAATCTAGGGTTTATTCACCAGATTGAAAATCTTACAATTTTCCAAATAATTTATAGGGTTTGGACAATTTAAAATTTAAAGTGTAATACAATTATAATTTAAAACATATTAATTAAATTAGGGTTTTTAATAGAAATTAGGATTTTTAAATTAGGGTTCCTAAATATTATTAGGGTTCCCAAATTAATTAGGGTTTCCTAATTATCTTTATAATTCCCAAAATAATAATTATGGTTTCTAAAATTTACAATTAGGGTTTTCAAATAAATAATTAGGGTTTTTCCTAATTATCAGCATAAAACAATAATTAGGGTTTTTTCTAATTACAGAAATTCTAATAGGCAGAAGAATTCATATAACACAATTACTACTCAGTCTTAACTCAGAATTGAGTTTAACAATTAGGGTTTCACAACACAATATTAGGTTATGACCCAATTTACCACAATTGACCAACATTAACAGTCTACAGATATACGGTATATATTTAAGCACTGAAAATTAAAATATAATTAATATTACATTATTATTCTCATTCCTGGATAAAAATCCAAGTTTAGGGTTTGGATTCCATATCTGACTTATCCTTCGTACACAACATCAATAATCAAGTTAAAATAATTAACTTAAATATTCTGAACAAATTCGTATAATAACATATTTATTATTATAATTCTAATTATCACTTCATATATTATTTAAATAATATATAAATTATATTTTCATGGAAAATAAATAATAAAAACATTTCTGCTTACAGAAATTAATTACCATAAGAATATAATTTGTAGTAATTAATAATTCTAAAATTATTTCTAATTTTTCAAGTAATAAATATATTCGAATTTAACATCACAATACTTGACACTTATTCTCATTGTAAAAAAAAATTTATATGCAAAATTTCTTATCTATTTATATAAAAAATATCGGGTTATTACACCAACAACTGTCCATCAATGCACTACGGGCCAATGAGGAATTTTACCACATCATTTGTAACATTACGGTCATGATTATACTGAATAATCCCTGGTCATAATCATACCAATCAATAGTACATCTATGCACATAAGCCACATATGACTTTTATCACAATATAAGCATGAGGATGATGACAATGATATAAGAATTCAATTGAAAGAAAGCAAAGTATAAAGAATGAAATAACAAAAGATTTCACCATACATGCGGTAGTCTGCGTAGACAAGTTATTCCCACATAATAATAAAGAATGGAATAACAAAAGATTTCACCATGCATACGGTAGTCCACGTAGACAGGTTATTCCAACAGAATAATAAAGAATGGAATAACAAAAGATTTCACCATGCATGCGGTAGTCCGCGTAGACAGGTTATTCCAACAGAATAATAAAAAATGGAATAACGAAAAGATTTCACCATGCATGCGGCAGTCCGCGTAAACAGGTTATTCCAACAGAATAATAAAGAATGAAATAACAACCCTTACGAGTATTGAAAAAAATAACTCACTTCATGAATACGAAAGAAATAATACCCCTTACCTTAATAGAAGAGTGAATACTGAAGTAGGGTAGTAGTAGAATACTCTTCTTCTTGCTCTCTATAGTTTCTCTCTCTAGAGTTTCAGTGAATTCGTAAGAAATAATGAAGGGATGAACTTCTATTTATAGGAAAAAGGATTGAAAAGTAACTAATCCATGAATGGTCCAGATTAATTCACTTTTAAACGGACGGTCCATATTGATTTACTATTAAAACTTAAAGCAACGGTCCATACTGATTTACTATTAAAACTTTAAACCAGCGATCCATATTGATTTACTATTATAACTTCAACTAACGGTCTGAAAAATTAGCACATCTCCTCATGGAATAATAAGCCAAGCTTATAACAAACACCTCATAACAAAAAAATTGAATAAATAATTTCCACAAAACACTTATAAACACATTTTTAATCTATTAACAATTATTCATCATTAATATTATAACTCACAATATTTAACAACTAGATCATTTCCAGGAAAGATGGAGCTTTCCGATAAGGATTTATCCCTATTGGCGCACAATTAGGTGACCAAACATCTCCTCGACAAAACTTTCTAGACATCGTCATTATTATAAATAATAATATGAATAACTTTATTATCTCAATTATTGATTTAGTAATATAAAATATTATGCAAATAATACTGTGACAATAATTGAATCAAATAACATAAGATACTATGCAGCAATTACTGTAGCATTAATTGAGTATAATTGTGTGACTTCTCACGTAAGCATCAATAATCAATACCATGTGCTACTATGCAACCACGCGTATTACTGTTCTTTTACCACCGGATATTTCAACAGTTTAACGGTAAAAATTTTGCCATTATTTTATAAAAAGATATTTCTGTCATTTTCTAACTTCGACAGTTATTCCGTTGTGGGGTCCACCAATGATGGTGTCGTCGTACGGATATTCCTTGTTAAAATGAATATTCCCTGACCAATCGAATATTTTATAACCACTTACTTACTTTACAAAATTTATAAATATTACCCACAACTATAACATTATATCAAATCCACACCATAATGTTCAAAAATATAATTCGAGAAAAATTAATCTTTATTCATAAAAGTTGGGGTCTTACATTCTTCGCCTCCTTTGCCTTACTGCTCTTGGCTTTCTTCTTTTCTTCCTTCATTCGTTTCTCCTTACTCCTCCTTGAGTGCCTTTTTTTATGCCTCTTTTTTCTCCCCTTTTTTGTCATTAACCACTTGTGAGAGCTGCTCCACATTTGACATAAGCTGCTCCATCAGGTAGGATGAGTTGCTAACTTCAATCTTGAGTTCCTGTTGACCTAGCTCCAATTGTAGAGAGAGAGACTACTTGAGGAGGTCAATCTTATCAGAAAGGAATAGGATTTGATCTGTGTTATCCTTCTGAGCTTACAGAGCTTCTTCCTTCTGATCATTGAGAAACTTCAGATAGATTTGATCTCTCTCTTTGATTTTGAGAGATATATCAGACATTGTGGCTTGGAGTCTGTCTTGAAGCACACTATCTCCATCTTCTGAAAATATTTTTGCTTCTTCGGTAATGAGAGATATCTTCTCAACTAGCTCTTCAGTATTCTTAAGTAACTATTGCTCCTTAGGAGTTTAGTCATTTAGTTGATCAGATTCCTGTTGAACACCAGACTAGACTCCATAGTTTTCGTCCTTGGACAGTTTTTTGAATGAAGTGAGAATCTGATAGATCGTTGAGTGCCAATCACTGCTGGAGGATGATGGAATATCAGACAAATCTGCTTGAGCAATGTAGAGTTTCTCAGACTGAGCTTGATCATTTTTAATAGAGTGAAGGGACTCTATGATCATGAACTTGGATAAAATCATTTTGCCATCTGAACCCACTCTACAATCATAGGGAATGTAGTGGTTACCAGCATGTCGGTAGACTTTGAAGTGAGACTGGTCTTTGATCAGCTTTGTTGAAAATTTCCTTACTCTTGGAATGTTTTGTGCCACAAGCTCTAGGTTTCGAAAATATGAGTAACACCAGCTGAAGTAACTTTCATCTTTTCCAGTATATGCCTTTAGCCAGGGCATCCATGGGAAGAACCATCTCATCAGAAGATCGTCAGGATTGTACAATATCGTAGTGCAATCTAACTCCATGTTTTTCTAGTTGTTAAACACATCATATGTAGTCATCCTTACAACTTTGAGTTGTTCGTTTCCATAGCTTATCCATATTTCTGGTGCTTCATCAAAGACTTCCACCACTATTCATCTGCAAACTCTTGCTGGAGAGAGAACAAGATAGTCTACTGATTCCTCTGATTCCTGATTTGAAGAACTAGAATCTTTTTCCATCTCTTCACTTTCTGAGCTTGAATCATACTGGATCATTTCATCTGATTTATTAGAGAATCCTTCTTGCAGATTTTTATCACTTGTTTCTTCTTCAGTACCCTTAGCATTTTTTCCTTGGATTTAGACTCATCATCACTTAATGCAATGATTATAGTAGAGGTTTCTCCTTTCTTCTTTAGGACAAATTTAGCAAGCAGTATGTTGCTCTTTCTTCTCCTTTGAGGTTCAACTATAGGAGATTCAGTTCTTTCATTATCTTCAAAATTTGAAGCCTTTGAATCATCAGATGAACTTGTTGAGGCTTTCGCAGTAGGAGATCTAATTTTCTCAGCTTTCGAACTTTCTTCGTTAGCAGAGTGGCTACTTTGAGTGTTAGCCATAGGACTTATATATTCTTCTTTATCACCAGATTTAGCTATTCCTTTCATAGGTTCAGTTTTCCCCTTCTTGGATTCAACTTCTTCTTCATTAGTGGACTTGCTCCTTGAGGATTCATCCTTGAAGCTCTCAGTTCCCTTCCGATCTTCTGACTCTGTGTTTTCTTCTTTAGAAGATAGACTTCTTTGGGGAACTAGTTTGGATTTCTTTACCACTTTAGTTTTCTTCTTCGATGGCCACACAGATTTGGACTCTTGGATGTCTGAATCTTTAGTGAATGACAACTCCTCCTCTTTCATAGCACTTGCCTTCCTTTTCTTCGTAGTGCTTTTAATGGTGCTACCATATATCATCAGCTTTTTGTTCTCCATTAGGTTCTTCTTCCAATTTGCAAACAACTGTGTAGTCATCACTTTATGGCTATTAACGACTTCACCTTCATCATCCTTAATTTTATTCTTCAGCATCTTCTTCAAAATGATACTTCAGAACCTTCCATGGAAAACCTTCGTGAGGGGTTTTCCTGTTAACCTTTTCTTCTCTTCCTTATCCAGCCATTTGGACATTTGGTCAAGTTGGATAACTCCAAAGTTGATACGTTTCTTCAGAACTATTGCAGACATGATCTTTAGATGTTGATCACTCACAGTGTCATGTGAAGTGTCCTTGTATAGGATACATTTGCCCACTATTTCTGTAAGTAACTCGAATTCCTCAGGAAACTTCTTTTTCTTCATGTCCTTCAGACTAGGGTTTCTTATGTACTGTATAATCTTAATAGCTTGTTTAATGTCGATCTCATCAAGGCTTTTCAGACCTAGGTCAGGAAAACCTAAGCATTAATTGATGTTAGACGATTTCAGCTTTAGAATCTGACCTTTGACCTTGGTAGAAAGGGTTCCAAAATTTATGGTTACGTTGGAGTGAAATTCTTTAACCAGGTCAACATATATGCAAGTGTTTGACTCGAGACATTCTGAGAATCCAGCCTTCTTCATAAGTTCAAGAATATTTCTGAACTTCTTCTCAAATTTCTCAAACGTCTTGGTTCCGAGCTGAATGCTAGTGATTATGTGACGCCCCCAAATCCAGGTACTTGAAACCCGAACTCGGTACTTCACGATACCATTTCTATGAGCGGAATAATACTAATAATAATAACAATAATATAAAAATTAACTTAATTTACATATCATCGGAGTCAAATCCCAGGTACGAGACCTTTAATCATTCATTACAATACATGATAGATAAATATATATCATTCTTCTTTTAATAAAGTCTAAACTATTACATAATATATATAGCATAACACTTATTCAACAACTTTCCCTTTTCCTTAGTTCTTGGCAGAGCCTTCAGGTTATTCACGCTTAGCTGAAAACATTTAAATTAAGCAAGAATGAGCATTTGAGTGCCCAACAAGTAATAACAATTATATTTATAAGCTGAAAGAATTTAATGTTTTCTTTACACTACACTTCTACAACAAGTCAATAGTTGTGAAGTAATCTGAAGCGATAATAATAATATAACATCCCTTTTTCAAATTTTTGAAACTACGTAATGACTATAAATAGGGTTTAAATGACATGCTATGAACATTATTTTTATTTTTGAAAAGGTTAAACAGAACATCATCTGTAAACCGTCATAACTTACGGGCACGGGGGTGATCAGCCCGTTGTACCCTGTATTGATCAATACTACATGCAAGAACGAGGGTATCGTTCACTCTGTCCACCTTGGGTGCATAAAAAGTTTTACCGTGTAAGGGATGTTCATACTAATCTGGGTTCCAAATCAAAGGTTTTATCTTGTTCAACAATAATCTATAACTCAACATATATATATATATATATATATATATATATATATATATATATATATATATATATATATATATATACGGGTAATTGATAAAGGTATATCAACATGTGATTAAATGCAATGATCATTCAAGTGGGGACACTTGTATAACCATTTATAGAAATTAACGAACATAATATATATATCTGAATTACCATATACTAACATGTTGATAATCAATGAGCGTATATAATATAAGGTTAATAATCTGTACAATAATAATATAATTTAGAAACATTCTTACTCATGTCCATTGCATAAAGGAAATGCAAAGGTAAGATACTTGCTTGATGCGTTGCTTACAATTTGCAACTTAGTTTTATCTTTTATATAACCACCAATCAATAATAAGATTATTTTACTGATTAGAATAACATATTATAACACATAACACTTCTTATTGCAATCAGCACATACCCTAATCACATTATCACACATGTTTAACCACCATTGAATCACAAATAAACACTTATCAAGTCAAATTATCTAAGTCCAGATCAATTTTTGAAATATGTTGGTGTACCGTCAGCTTTATCGGGTAATTATCGAGTCTAAGACTCTGTCTTGTAACTCAATATCAGTCATATTATTTTTAAATGACTTAAAATAATTTTTAAAACATTTATTATTATTTATCATGAATTTTCAAACCTCGGAATCATTATTAAATGATTTAAATACTAAAAAATTCTATTGTCATTAATATCTAATTAATATTAAACTATTAATGAAACTATTGCCAAAATATTAAAATTATTTATAATAACTCAAAATATTTTTAAAGTATTAATATTACTCTTAAATGATTTTTAAAACATTTAAAATTATTTTTAAATAATTACCATTAATATTAAGTATTAATGTTCTATTTATCAAAATATTAAAAGTCATTATTCATAAATTAAAATATTTTTAATTCATTTATATCCTTTTAAATGATTTTTAAATTAATAAAACCATTTTTAAACTATTTATTTAATATAATTATTAAATAAATTAATATCATTAATAATAATTAATAATCATTAATATTAATTATTAATGAAATTATTCTTTAAATATTAAAAGTTATATTTTATAACTTAAAATATCTTTAAACACTTTATTTTCATTTAAAATGATTATTATAATATTAAAATCATTTTAAACTAAATTATTTAATATAATTATTAAATAACTTTAATATCATTAATAATAATTAATTAATGAAATTTACCTTTAAGTATTTAAAGTTATATTTTATAACTTAAAATATTTTTAAATACCTTATTATTATTTAAAATGATTTTTAATATAATAAAATCATTTTTAATCAATTTATTTAATTCATTTAGTAAATAACTTAATGATCATTAATATTAATTTATTAATGAAATTTATCACAAAATATTAAAAGTCACTAAAAATAACTTAAAATATTTTCTTATATCATAATATAATTTTAAATGATTTTTCAAATATAAAAATCATTTTAAAATAATTTATTTAATATTATAATTAAATAAATTAAATACTTTTAATATTCCAAAAATATTAAATATTTATGAAATATATTAAAAATAATTAAAAAATAATTTTCCGATTTTAAAATAATTTTTAATAATTTATTTGGTATTTTTAATAATTAAAAACTATTTTTTTTCTATTTATTTAATAATTTCCGAAAAATTAAAATATTATTTGTCGCTAAAGACGGCCTATAGGGACAGAACCGTCGCTATAGGTGTTCTTCATGTTCTTCATGCAAACCCAGAACACCATGCCAGTTAACGAGTTGCTAGGTTTGACCAAGTGTTGTGTTCTGTGTAATATGCTTCTGGGTATTTTATTTATCAGATCGTGTAGTACTAAT
The DNA here is from genome assembly GCA_016801055.1 of Panax notoginseng. Classification (NCBI taxonomy): domain Eukaryota; kingdom Viridiplantae; phylum Streptophyta; class Magnoliopsida; order Apiales; family Araliaceae; genus Panax; species Panax notoginseng. The sequence continues at coordinate 120,722,243 of CM029019.1, forward strand.
GTTATACTACAAGATTCAACAACAAACATGACCAAAACATGCATCAATCAAAGAGATCTGATCCCTCAAACAAGCTATCAGACATGTTCTTTATTTCAGGGTTACCCATAAATGAAGAACAGGTTGTCTGTCCAATTTTGGCCTTCTATCACATGTGATTCTTGTGCGTTTTGTGTGAACTAATGAATGCAGTATGCAAATAACATGTAAGTCTAGAGATCCATTACATAAAACCGAATGAACAACAACAAAATCAAAAGATATAAGCTGGTCAAACCTTGTCAGAGATCATGTACTTAAGTTTTCTGGGTTACCCAGAAAACCAAGTTCGTGATCTTCTGGCCTGGTTTGACCTTCCACTGACTTCTATCCATTAGATATTTAGGCGATCTACAAGCTTAATCTTGAAGTTCATATACCATAGTACAAACATATTACAACATCACCAACAAATAAACTAACAAATGAAAAATCCAAGGCCGTGAATCTACTGTCAGACCGTCCTGGAAATTTTATGGGTAACCCAGAAATGGCCCGGTCAATGCCGGTCAACGACCTTTGACCGGTTATACCTTACAATCTACAACTGATCTAGGCTTGATTCTTGATCTAGAGCAAAGATCTCATAACAGACTACATATCTAAAACATAAAACAACCAAAAACATAAACCGATAGGATCTACAGCCTCTAATATTCATTGTCAGAACACAAAACAAAAATTTTCTAGATTTTATAAAACTTCAAATCCGAGCCTCTAGATGTTATGGATCTAACATCTAGCAACCCAGATCATCATTAAACACTGGATTTAACATGTTTAACACAAAAAAAATAACATCAAACCACAGATCGATGGACATATTTTTAAGTAGGGTTTATACCTCTAATGAACAAATCTTGATTTCTGGCTTCTGATTTGTTTGTGATTTTCGTGGGGCTTGTTTATGGAACTGATTTAGCTTATATTTTCGTTGGTTTAAGAGAGAGAGAGAGAGTCTAGGTTGAGTATTTGGAGAGAAATGAGCTAAATAGCGACTTTCTCTCTCTCTTGATCTATATATACTAGTGTATGATACATGTATGACTGATATATATGACTGATTGCTGGCAATTTAAGTCACTAAGTCAACATGTTAGGTCACCAACTCCAACAACTCTAACACTTGGCAAAAATCAATAATACAAGAGGGGTAAAATGGTCTTTTCTCATGAAATTTTAATGGCATTCTTGTAATCTTGCAAACCCTTAGGGTTTAACCCTAAGGTTTAGCACAAATTAAATGTAGGATTTCCAATTTAGGGTTTGTACAAAAAAAATTAAATAAATTTTAGTTTCTAAAATTTTGAAATTAGGGTTTCCTAATTATGATTAATTTTCTAATTACCTTATACAGGAACATTAGGGTTTAAAATCACTAAGTATAATTAACTTTGCTAATGTAGCAATTAGGGTTTAGCATTTAAAATTAGTGTCTTTTTAAAGATTAATTAGGGTTTTCTCGATTTTAATTAGGGTTTACCTAATTAATCAAATCATTATATAATACACATCATAAAATATATAACACCGTCATATAACAGTCTTAAACTCACAGTTAATTTCCAAATTAGGGTTTCCCACAGTAAAATTAGGGTTTACCGAATTAATATCAGGGTTTTGAAATTAAACACCATAATTGATCAATTATCATCAATACGCACATACAATACATATTCATAGCACTAAAAAAATTAAAATATAATTAATATTACATTATTATTCTCATTCCTCGGTAAAAATCCAAAATTAGGGTTTGGATTCCATATCTGCTTTATTCTTCCATATTTAATCTTAATAATTAAGGTAAAATAATTAACTTAATAATTTGTACTAAAATTCACATAATAAAATAATTATTATAATTATTCTAAAAATCACTCTATATATTATTTAAATAATATATGATTATATATTCATGGAAAATAATTAATAAAAATATTTCTGCTATCAAATTAATTATTATAAGAATATACTTTTTAATAATCAATAATTCTAAAATAAATTTACTTGTAAATAATCATGTAATAAATATATTTGTATTTACCACATAAATACATATACACATTATCTTGTACAAATCCTCATCCTTAAAAAAAATTTATACGCAAAATTTCTGATTTATTTATATAGAAAATATCGGGTTGTTACAGATTACTCGCAAATCTACCATTTGAATAGTTCAAAGTATATGGGTTCTTAATTTTAGAATTCTTATGAGGTATAGTTAAATGCGATTTTGGCAAAGCTCGAGGTTTAATGGATTTAGGCTTTGAAGAGGATTTTAGGTTTTGAAAAAGGGAGGGACAGAGGTTCGATAGCTTTTGATAGCTGTTTGGAGATTTTTAATTTATTTTTATGACAGTTCCTTCTGACTCTGCATAAGTTGTGATGTGTCGACCAGCTATTGGTTGCACGATGCCTAGTAGGAAACTATAACTCCCTATAAATTGAATAGTTTTTTAGTTTTGATTTTCTTTTAAGAAAATATGCATTACTGGCGTAGGCTGACTGTTGACTTTTTCAGTACGTAGAGTAGCTTGATGAGATAGCTATAGACTCTACGATTTTCTTTGACAACTCAACGATCCTCTTCTGACAGATGCTTCAGTGAGTGTTTTGACTCTAATTCTTATCTTGGAGTTGCATAGCTTAACCACTGATGCGCCCCAAGAGAGTTCGGGCACTGAACTTCTAAAGTGAATTTTCAAGACGTCTTTCCAAACTATATTCGTAACTTCCCTCCGCACGATCTGAATATTTTGGCATGTGTCGAGTTCTACCGAGCTCCTCATGAGCTAGTGTATCCTTTGGGAAGACTGTGATCATCGAGGCTACTCTACGATCATTGTCTGAACTGGTTCTTGTGATGAGTTCTGACTAATCATTCCTTCTGGGTTATTAAGGTAACTCATGAAGGGCCAACCTCTTAGAGTGAACTAAGGGTCAGGTTTGTCCCTATGGCACTTACAAGATGGAGAACTTTAGACATGATAAGTATTGATATAGCATTTGATCTATCTGCTAGGGAGTTCATCTACCAACTCTGGATATACATTGGTGTTTCGTGGTGTCCTCCTACTCTTACGCTACGATCAGATGTTTGATCGCATGCACTCCATGATTTTTAGTTGGGTGGTTGATATGGTTATCAATGGCACATTTTGAGATGTTCCTATGGATCTTCATTTGGTTCATCAACAATAAAGTTTTGGGACTTTTTAACTGGTATATTGCTGTTTAGGATTAGCTTTTGTTCCCTATGAACTCGACAGAAGTGGTTTTGATGATCATGGTGTGGTCGATAGGAATGCACCATGATTAACTTTTCTTCTGAGCTTATCTCAGATCTTCTAGCAAGAATTCCACTTCTTTATTTTTGTTCCCTGAGCTTCATCATCTCCATATCTCTAATTGTTCTTTCATACTCTTCCCTTTAAGGCTGTGTACATTCTTCAGAATCAACCCTGACAGTTGTTTAGGCTGAGAGTGCTTTGTAGTGCACTTCTGATACTTTTAGTGTTGTTGTTCTTTAACAGATCACTGCTCCCCCATAGTTGATACTATCTTCTTAGAGAGGTGTGATTTCTTCTTCTTCATGTGCATTAAAAGGCAGCCTTGCATATCTCCTTCTGACAGGAATCATCACTATCATTTAAACCTCCTTGGATCATAGAAATAGATATCTTCAGGACTGATCACTCTACGATTGATGACAGAACTACGAACGTAGTCTTCTTTGACAGATTGTACTCTTGGATTTCTGCTTTTATAATGAGTTCCTCATGATTAATGCTCGATGATCCTCTGATGTGAACTTCCCCGAGGATTCTTCTTAGATGATATGCTTTACATGATTGAGCATATAAGACCCTTTTCATTCATGTTAGCTCAACAAGTTTTCAAGAACTAGTTTTGACAAGGAATGATTTTGTCATGAACATTTCTGAAAAGTCTTAAGCCTCCAACTGTTTGAATCTTCTTGACTGAAGTCATCTGCTTCAGCATTCCTTAGTGTGGTCCGATAGACACCAAATACCTGCAGGTTAGATAAATTTCTATTTTTGGTACCCATGGTTAAACGGGTCCTGCTAGGTTAGCTTCCAAAATCCCTATTCCTCATATATTTGAATTTTCATCACATTGATCATCAACAATTATATTCATGCATGTATCTAATTTTGATATGACATTTTAAGATGCATGATGATGAGTATGTGTAAGATTAGCCATTTTAATAGGACACCCTTTTTCTTTGATGGTTTCATCATTTGCTTGGTTATGTTCACATATTTTAAATGTTCATAGAGTGAGAATCAACTCTATCACTTATTTGTATCTTGTTGATTCATGGAGATGATCAGTTTCTACGAATCTGCAAGATACTCTTGTAGAATTGATCATACTCTATGTATTATCAAAAACCTAGAACATAGGTTTGTACATACATACTAACCCTTCAGCAATGATTACTCCACTTAAGATTAATTAAATCTAGAAATGCTTATGACCTATTTCAGACTTCTTTCAAGATGTTATCTTCAACCTAAAACTTGGATGGAGATAAAGTTTATTAGCAGTTGAGTTTCCAATCTTAGTGTACTTTCTCTCTTCCCCCTTTTTGGAAGAGTATGGTCTCTTGATAGAATATTGTTATAGTACATAAGGTGATGCAACATGATGTACACATTTATATTAACGAGGAATCGTACCTTTCAACTATCAGTTTCTTGACGGTCATTTATCTTGATATAATGAGGTTGGACATTGATGTGCATATATATATTTTTATATATTTCTGACAGCTTGTTGTTCCAGTTATCCTTCGATCAATCAACCATAGTTTTGAAGATGTAAGCTAAGAAAATCTTGGCATCCTTAGTTCTTTGACAACCGTGAACCTCAAGGTTCACGTCTAGCTGTTGGTTAGCCAAATACATATTTGAGAGATATGGCCTTTAATCTTTAAGACTGGTGGATGCTTGACTCTTTGTTGTTGATGCCTCTTGACCTCCCATCTATGGTCTTCAGACTACGAGATTGACTGTGGACAAGGATTGGTCTTATTGTTATGGCATTTAAGAACATGGTTCAATCTGAGCAGCTTCATGCGTATATACACATTTACCTGTACACATTATTTCCAACGTGTGAGTTCATCTGAATTTACAAGTGACTTACTACTAAACTAAGTTTAGAATAATGTTTGTGCCTAGGATCAGACTCAAGGAGATTAGCTTTTGAATATAAAATGAGAACCTGCTCTGATACCAATTGTTAGTTCCTAGTAGGCACACAATAGATCTAGAAGGGGGGGTTGAATAGATCATTTTTAATTTCAAATTCTTTTCCTGGTTATTTTGCATAGCTAATGAATTAACATATGACAAACATAAGAATCTTTTCAAGCATAGCGGAATAAGAAAAAGATCCCCTTCATTGATATTTTTATGAACATACATACATTATTCGTGGAATTAGTTTAGATGTAAGTGGTTAATACATACATAGAATTTATAACAGTTTGGTACATAATGTAAATGATAGAAAGTAAATGACTGAATGTAAAAGACACAAGAGATTTTAAGTGGTTCAGAGACTCAAGCTTCTAATCCACTATTCTGCTTCAATAAGCAGGAATTCCACCAAGGAAGGGAAACACCCTGAATCACTAAGATTCCTTTAAGGCCAGCAGCCTTGGAACTTCAGTTCACTAAGAACTCTTCAAGCCCAGCTGGCTTGGAACTTCATTTAGTCCCTCAGGACAAGGATCTTTCAAGCCCTAGCTACTTGTTGTTATTGTAGTTGTTGTTGGTGCTTTGCTGCTAAGATGTCTTAAAGTTTGAACATCTTTTATACTTAACAGCTTGACGTGGTCCTCTTTGCATTTGGCGTAGAGTCTGGACCACCTCATCTCTTGTGCAGCTGATCTTCATATTGTTCATCTCATCTTCATCCGATGTCAGCTGTGCATCATCACCATTTAGGTTTGCTAAGTCTTTGAGCTTTTGGTAGACTTCGTCTAGAACTTAGCATTCCCTGAACCCTTCTTAAATGGTATGCAGACATGGTTCTGCATATGTTCTGTTTCAGCTTTTGGTTTATGGTGATTCGTAGAGTGGCTCTCTGAATCTTCTTTATGCCCTGCCAGTTTTTTGAATGCTATCTTCTTGGCCTTCTCGGCTCTTAGCTTAGCTGCCATCTTTAGTGGCATTCTTATCCCTGTTGAGTGAAGCTTTAATCTGTTTAAGTCCTTCAAATTTGCTTCATCACCTTTGTAGTCTCACTATCATTGAGACTTGTTATGCTCAGTCTTGGTGGAACTCGAATAGTCAGCAATATAGCATTCCAACAACTCAACGATTCTTCAACTCAGCTCCTTTTGATCTTTGAAGCTCTAGCTGATTTAAACTCCTTCACAATCTTCCCATTGGAATATAGCCATTGGGAGCTATTTGAATTGCTTTGCAGATCTCGAGTTATTTGGTGTAGACTACTTGATATGATGAGACGTCTCCTTTATGACTTTATTGACACAGCAGTCTGCTACCTCACCTACCGCCTCAGAGGTGTAATCTTTCCGTGTCAGGCTTGTAGTTACCTTTATTTCTCTTTCTGACTTCTCGATCAGAACATCAAGAACTGTCCTTCTGCATCGATGCTCTCAATTTGTAACGTTTGAATATCAGTCTTCAGATTAAACCGTTGCCAATGCTTCAATCCTCAGATGACCGAACTCTACGATTCTAAAGTAGATGTTCTTGCCCTGATCGTAGTGTATCTTGTTGAATGTTGTTCATTGACTGGTTGAGACAACACTACGATTCTGAAGAGTGTTCATTGGATCGTCAATATAGAACACCTCTTCCTTCACTTGTGCAGTGCTTCATCACTTTTGCTTTCCTTAACTTACATTAGGTACTGACAACTTGTCTGATTACTCTGGCCCTCCTCAACTCCAAGACTTATCAGGTTAGACATGCTCAATCTCTTTCTACTTGTGATGTCCTGTTAACATATCATGAATGGTCTGACCCATGCTTAATCTTCTTTGTCCATTTTGTATAGATTGACCAGTGTCTCTGTTATAGTTCCCATCAGTTTCTGCTTCTTATTTGGCAAACATTACGATCCTAGTTAATCCCAAGGTCGTTTTCTTCTGTTCTCTTGACAGCTACTGCACTTGCTGACTTTCTTTAGTCAGTCACAGTTACTAGAGTCTTCTTCTGATTGACTTCTGGAAGACTTCATCTTGAATGACTTTACAACTCAATCTGAATGTTGATTGGGTCGGTGTTTAGATCTTCTGTTAGCTTGCATGCCATTCGTTGAGTGTTCTCTGGTTTCCTTTAGGTGGAATATATCTTTGTAACTCAGACTAGAGGCTTTATACTTTGAATATTCTGTGAGTGCTCATTTGTTGAGAATCGTGTTGACTCTACGATTCTGCCTTGGCGTTGTGAGCACCTCTGTTGAAGCCTTAGTTTTGCACACTATGATTTATCTTTGGTTCCACAGACACTACGACTCCGAGATTAGATCTGGATAGACTATGATTTCTGTCTTTATGCTTGTTGTCCTCGTCTGATCTGGCTTGACTACGATCTCTGCCTTTGATATGATCAGTAGACTCCACTACTTCAAGTGTGGCCTACGATTCTTGACTTGGCTCTGGCAGATGCTCGGTCGACTCTTAGACAGGATGTCTCTACGATTCTGAACATGACTTCCTCAGCAGACTACGGCTCTGAGAAAGTTCTTCTCGATACACTACGATTATATGTGGACTAATGTACATGGATTATATGTGCGAGTACATAAATAATCCCTAACTTTACTTGGTGTAGTAGCATTAATACATTAAAATTTCATTTTGGAAATTAAAGGAACAAATTAGGCTTTAGTTGCTGAGATGTAAGCCTTGTCCCAAAATCTGTGTCACACTCTATTTTAACTGCCGTAAGAATAGGCCATTGTCCTATCCTATTCCTTCTTCACTATGTAGTAGTTGATGATGGCTGGAGGGATGGAGGAGAAGGGAGTAGCTCATCAACTATTCATTGTTCATCATCTTCTTCTTCCTATTGCTAGTTCAAAACGTTGGGCAAAACTATTATTTGGATATTGATTTCTCTATAAATAGAGACTCCTTATTCTTTCTCGTTGGATAAATTATCTTAGAATTTGGTTATGGAAATTCCGTAGTATTGAGAGCAATCAGAGGTTTGCAGTGCTATAGATAGCAAATTAAAGTCATTAAGAGGTAATGAATCTAATGTTTATGCTTTTGATTCCCAAGTCTTGAATTCCTTAGAAATAACAAAAAAAAGTCACTTTTGGGTCACAAATTTGATGGCTAAGGGTTGTAGTAATCCATGAATTTCAATTAGATGTTGTTAATATAGTTCAATACGAAAACAACGGAAGTTAAATGGACCAATTTGGTTGAGAAATGAATTCGTAGTGAATGAATTCGCTAAATGTGTTTAAAATATAGCATGAATATCGAATTGGAACCCTTAAAATGATTTGTTAATATGTTTGAAGTGTTATAATTATTCTGTAGATGAGTAGCTAAGAGTTTAACGAGTCCATAGAATCGAAAACCAACTAATTCGGACTTAAAACGAGGAAGTTATGGCAAAAACTGTAAATTGGGCGAGGCCAAGCGCGAGCACGCTGCCCAGGAGCGCGGGGGTGCGGCTAGGCACTGCCATATGGTGCGGGCACACTGGAATTTTAAGGAAATTGGGTCGCGCCCAAGGTGTGACTGGTGTGACTGTTTTGACCTATCTTAGTAAAAAGGCCATAACCTTTTAATACAAACTATGATTGAGGCAATTCAAGATGATCTGAAACAAGGACGAATAGGCCTACAACTTTTGTTCTTTAAGATTTTCAATTTGTGGTCATTAGGAAGGGTCAAAATAGTCATCTTTGTTACTATTACGTAATCGAAGGCCATCGGAGGGCGTCGAGTGAGCACATACACAAGTATAGTGCTCCCGACGATGGAATATGTTATTCTAAGTGGTAAAACATAACTATGCATGATAATAGACATATTATATAACTAAAATTTCTTTACTCATAATGGAATACATTAACATGATTTTCTAAGAGAAAACTCAAAGTTTTTGAGAAACGGAAGTTGATGAATTTGGTGTCCTTTAACTTCTGACCTTGGACCCTATATATGCATATCAACGTGCATGAAATATAGTTTTAAAGTTACCTTGCATATACTGGATTGATATAGCTTGGTTCAAAATGTTTTGAAAGAAAACTCGGATGTTTTGAGAACTAGTAGTTTCAAATAGTGTGCAGAGTATACTCTGACCTTTCTAGCATGCACACTAAGATGCCTTATGCCTCTAGACTTGACGAATATGTTCATCATCTAGCTAAGCATGGTTTATAATGAGATTTCAGGTGTTAAACTATTCAACCTTGGCGTAAATGAGTAGTATACATGTGAGCATGCATATATAGCTTAGTTAAATGAACAAATGAGTATAAGTTATGATTCAAAGTTACTTTGTATATTAGTTGGGTTTAGCATGAGTTTTTAAAAGAAAACTTGAAGTTTGAAAATGAAACTTGACGAACTTTGTGTCTTTTAAGTTTGGACTTTGTGAACATGTGAATGTGGCCTAGTTATGTGCGCAGATGGGTAAGAAATGTAATTTCAAGATATATTGCACATAAAAGGTTGTCAAGCTCGATTTAATATGTGTTTTAAAGAGAAATTTAAAAGTTTAAGAAACTAATTTTGATAAGCATTGTATTACTTGCATTATGACCTTATAAGCAAGCATGATAGAGTTGTTTATGCATTTAAGCATGAATGATATGTGCACTCAATTAGTTAAGCATGACATACGTTATTTAAACATGTTTGAAAAGTAAATGAACTATGCTATGTCTATGTAAATGAGATAGATACATGTGAACATACATATTAAAGGCTTGTTAGTACCAATATAAGGCTTAAAATCTTATAAACATTGAACCTTTGTTAAAAAAAGTTGTTAAGCCTTATCGATTGAAATAAATCATTATGGAGCTAAGTAGTTTGAATAGGAACTTGAAAATAGATCACAACCTACTTGATGTAAGTTACAATACGTATCAGAATACATGTTATGCTAGAAATTATATTGGGCAATAAAAAGCCTAAGTATGGTTCTGGAAGGGAGTAGCACGGCCGCGCCACTCCCAAGCTTAAATGTAGCGCAGCCGCGCCGTTCTGCATAGTGACCAAGAGTAGTTTTTTAACTGCATGTTCTTAAGTTTTGGTTATATGTTGTCCATAAGGACTACAAGATATGAAAACAAGATTGTTTAGATAAATATGATAGTAGAATGAGCTAGTGTCATGGTTATCCTAAGTTCAAGTAAAAATGAAACCAATGTAGGAAACATTAATTGTTCTTATATTAATAGCGTATGAAATGTATGACTGATGGGTGTGAATCCATGATTATTTAACTGTGTAGGAACACACGCATTGCAGATAAGCTTTAAGCAGTTAAGTCGTAGTTAATAAACTACGAATCACGAAAATCTTCCGATTCCTATTTGATATATGAATTCTATAACTTTTAGTTGAGCTATATTATGCTATGAGAATATTAATGTATATATATGAAATATATATGAGATATGTACGAAAGTTGAAAGTTGATCTTTGATGATATGCTTGTGAAGTAAATCTCTATGCCTGTTATGTGAGAAGTAACATGCGTAGTAAATATTAATTGATTATGAATGCATGAATTGAGTATGTTATTATATGCTATGTGCTGCATGAAAACTATTAGACTTGCTGGGTTGTCGAGGTCACCCTTGCAAATAACCACTTTTGAAGGTTAAGGACTCACGGTAAAGTTACGTGCTACTTGATTGATAAAGTTTAATTATATTGGAGGAGATTGATTTATTATTTAAATAGATGCTCTTAATCCATGTTTAGGTTCTAGTAGATGTACATGATAGTAGTTTACGATGTGTAATACATGTTAAGTTGTAAAGTTGTACTAGGCGGTACATAGAGGAATTCGAATTGAGATGTAAAAATTTATATAGTAATTGAATAGAATGAATCATAGCATCATTTGATTCAAGGATTTGTAATTGATTCAAGTTAAGAAATCAATAAAAGACTATTTTAAAGGAGATTGAAAAAGTTTAAATTATTCTGCATATTTTTATAACATCGAATATGATGTAAGACAGGAATAGTAAGGACCAAGATTTGTAACTTATAAAAGTTTAGGGTCATTGTAGTATCGTGGCGGACTGGATCTGGGGTTCGAAGGGATCTGGATTTGGGGGCGTCATAGTGCCGCAACGCCAGTTATGTTGCGGTGCCACTAATGCAAGCTATAGCGCCAGCCACACCGCTGCGCCAATGTTAGCCTATATGGTGGCGCCGAAGCGCCACTTTGCAGTTTTTGCCAAAAATGTGAATTTTAATTGTTTTAGTCCAGGAAATGTAATTGTAACCTAATCTAATGAACATAAAAAGGTATTAGACATATAATGTGATGTTAAAATAGATTCTTAACATGTTTATGAGGTACTTACGTGTTTAATCGAATTGTTGAACGCATAGTTAACTCGTCTATCGTGAAGTCTAATATTATGTGAAAACAAGTGTTGTGATTTGATTAATATAATCGTAATCAGAGTTTAGACAAAAAAGAATGAACATGTGATGCTAGTTATGTTATAATTAAATAGTATTGTGAATGTAAATGGTATGTAGGATTAAATTGAGGAACGTGAATAGTTAACGTGTAATCTACGCACGATGCAAGTTTCTAAACCTTACCTCTTTGCATTGAGCAAGTTCTAGACCTATATTCTATATCGAGCAAGTTCTTGTTATTTATTGATCAGGCTCAAGATGTCATATTAAATGTTATCAATCTTTTAAAGCATGATTCTTGTTATACAATACTTATTCCACTTTATACCTCTTGAGTTTATTATTCAAATTGAATATCATTTATTGTTAAATCTTGTGAGACTAGCGAACCCTTATTGATTCGACTAGTCCATAGTTGATAAACATTCTAAATTTCAGAACCCTTGTTGAGTTTATCCAAACCAAACTTCCTTTGATGCGGACTCTAATGTCAAACTGAGATGAACAACCTTATTATAGGGGATTACTTATGCTTTAGCGTTAAGATATTCTGCACAGTATGGTACTAAGGGCTGATCCCCTTGAGTACGAGAATAAGAGTCCATAGTCTTATGACTGTTAAAGGTTTCAAGTATAAACACTTGATAACCTAGGATGTAGTTCAAGGTCTTATGACCCTCAGGAGTTCTTTTGATTCTTGTTATTCATTCTTGATTCAAAAGCAGAGTTTTCTTATTTCAAAAGTCTATAATTCACTTGTATGTTATTATATTGTTGTTACATTATTATACTTGTGGGAAATCGTGCTCACTCTTGCGTAATAATAACATTGCAGTTAAGAACGAAAGGTCCGACAAGCCTTCTACTAGCAAATGCAAGGGCAAGATTAATATGTGATGAAGACTTGTTGTTTATTTAATGTATTTATGTTTCAGACTTATGTCAATGTAAGACTAAATATTTTTTTATGTTTTCGCATTTGAGATTTAAGGTTAGTATGACCTGGGATTGATGCATTTATATTCAGATATTGTAACTCCTTAAGGAGAGGATTTATTTCTATCTATTTTATGGTTTTCATTTATTATGGGTAGATAGATATGTGGTGTTTGTTCAGTGAACACCAAATCACGTGGGAATTGAAGTACCTGAATTTAGAGGTGTCACAGGTTAGTATCAAAGCTGTAGGTTATGAACCTTAGGTGGGGGAACAACCTTAGGTAGTAGCCTTATAGGAGATCGAGAACATAGTGGTGGTAAACTATTATTGAGTTCTAATAAATGAATTCCTTAATTCATTGAAGATAATAAAAGACTTTATGTGCTTATGTGATAAACTTATGTGCTCGCGAGTATCAATTATTAACTAAAACATAAAAATGTGTTGTCAGGATGTCGGATGTTGGAGGATCTAGTTGAGCTGGGGAGGAGGAACCCTGAGTACCTACAGAGGAGAAGCCCCGAGACATTCCTGTCGTCTGGGAGCAGTTGGTACAGAGATCCATCTCCGTTGATCACTGTTATTGATCAGGAGCATGAGCCTGAGTCTGATCTTGAGGAGGATCCTGAGGAAGACAAGGAGGAAGATAAGTTCCCACCAAACTCTATCAGCGCTGAGATGTACGGCGAGCTATATGACCGTAACATATAGTTACGAGATATTGTTCAAGAGCTGAAGGAGCGGACAATTATTCAATAGCTTACCATTGAGCAGAGGGATAGAGAGGTTGAGACTCTTCACACACGTATGGGAAACGTAGAGTGGTATTTAGTTCACGAGAAGGGCCAAATTGAGCTGAAGTCAAAGGAGATAGAGGAGTTGAAGAATGTACTGAAAGAGAACTCAGCAAGGCTGGCCATAGCAGAGGAGGCCTGGGTAAGGGAATCACGACGTGGAGATCTTGCAGAAGAGAACTGTCGGGCGAAGAAGGCTAAGCTTGAGGAGATACACTCTATGCTTCAAATGCAATTGATGAGGCCCAAGATCGGGTTATGAGATACCCAATTCAGTTTGAAGGACTACCATTGTACATGCTAGATCACAGGATGATGCCCCGCATTATGGAAGAAGAACGTAGTAAAGCTATTCAACGTCTTAGCAAGCAGTGATAGGAATAGTTTAATTATGTGAAAACCTATCTGATAGTTAATAATGTAAATTTTGATGTGTTTATAAATAGAGGAATATTTTGACATTTTAAATCCTGTAGATTCTTTATCTCGGGATAGTTGATGTAAATAGCAGTGATGCTATCGTATTTTGTTAGAACTTTTGATTTAAATAAAATATCATAGTTTATTTGAGATAATGTGTTAAGTGATTATGTTTAAATGTTTTTGTTAAGCCTTAAATATTTAAAGGATGTAATAAAGATCTAATAAGCATATATTTTAACAGAAATATGCCACCGAGAAGAAGACCAAACCGTCAACCAGCCCATGAAGGGTCGACGAACAACAACGACGACGCCAATGCTAACCTCGTTCAGCAATTGGTGAACTTATTAGCTGGATCAATTAGTAATCAACCTTAAGCTCCACCAAATACAACGTTCAAGGACTTCAAGGCGATAGGACCGCCAGAGTTTAAAGGTTCCATGAACCCGATAGAAGCTCAAACTTGGGTTATGGAGATGGGAAAAGTTTTTGACGCCGCCAGAGTCAGAGAGGATCAGAAAACTGCCTATGCGACGTTCATGCTGAAATCAGAAGCTAGTTATTGGTGGCAAGCAAATAAGGTCCTTGGAAGACAAGGTGTGATCACTTGGGAGAGGTTTAAGGAGATGTTCTTTGAGATATACTTTCTGACAAGCTCGCAGAACCAAATGGAGGTACAATTTCTAGAATTAAAGCAAGGAAATATGTTCGTACCAGACTATGCGGCAAGATTCAATGAGTTGGCTAGGTTCGCCACATATCAAGTGCACACGGATGAGAGAAAAGTAAAAAGTTTTGAACAGGGACTGAAGCCCTGGTTATATAGTAAAGTGTCAATGTTTCAGTTGAAAACTTTTGCTGGAGTACTGGAGAAGGCCACCCTCACTGAAGCTAGAAGCGATGCGGTGATTAAATATAATCAAGATCAGAAGAAGAAGAAGAGTGAAAATGAAGGAATTAACAAGGTCAGTATAGACACTAAAAATTTTCTGCACCCCTGTTACTGACATTGTACGAGGGCAGATTCGTTTTTCAGAGATAACCCTAGAAGACAACTCACATCCAGTCCGGATACTATCGGAAGCTCAGTTTCAACCCCAAAACACATACCGGGAGTAACAGTTCCAACCTCAGCGATAACCCCGAGGCCTACAATTTCAATACCGGAAAAGTCCGATTTATCCTGGAGATAACCTCAAGATATTCCATCTCAGTCCCAACACTGGGAGTAGCAGATTCTAACGTTGGAGATAACCCCAAGGAATGTAGTTCCGGAGATAACCCCAGAAATGCTTGATTCAAATGTATGCAATCAGCTTTAGAACACTCGACGCTTACACTGAGGCACTCAGTACAAGACCCAAGAGATGACCCCGGTAAGACAGGCACATCTCAGAGATGACACAGAGGACCTTCAACACATGCAGCAGTCCAATCTCAGAGATAACCCTAAGCAACGTCTGCTTTATCAGCCCAAACTAGAGATAACCCCGGTGAGGGAGAAAGTCATCATCTTGCTACCTTGACGCCACATCACACGGTCTCAACATTTTAGACATACATTTCTACACAGCAATGTCCCATAAGAGCCAAGGAAAACCAATCCCGAGTGACTATTACGTAGTGTAACAGATAGAATTTGAACCTTGAAAACCGGAGGGCGTCGTCCCATCTTCCTGACTTCGTACAACCTCTAATCCCATGTCATTACGTAACTCTCGACAATGGCGGTCCGAAATAGGTCTTACATACCTCAGTCAGATGCCCGAATTTCAATTCTGAAAGTTCGAGCGGACATCACGTTGCACGCGTGCACATACTTCGAGACGGCAGGACCCGCGAAGCCCAGGGCACCCCGGGTAGTAGCAAGTACACCTGCGTCCCACCTGCGGCTCCCCCTCTATAAATAGACGGCTTAGGGTGGCCATTTGTAAAAGAAAAAAGGTGAGGAAACCCTGTCCAATTTGCCCTGTACACACCCCAAACTGAGTGCTTTCTCATTTTAAACACTTGTAAGGTCACATATAGCTACTTTTTACCGGTGGGATCTGAGTGTTCATCCATTTCAAGTTATTGAAGTCTTCTTTGGCAGCCCACTGTAAGCCTTCTTACACATTTTAAAGTCTTTCTCTTCATCTTTGCACACACTATTCTTCACATTGAGAGTCGTGTTGCATGTGTATGCCCGGACTTCGGTCCGTGGTATCATTTCAATTTGTATATATATATATATATATATATACTTATATTTATATATTTATATATATGGACTAACATTATCGAGTTATGCCTCGATTGAGCCTAGACTTATGTCTGGAGCATTTAATAGCTTTCTTATATATATATACCTATATATATGAACTGTGTGTCGAACTCTATTCGATGAACCTAGACTTACGTCTAGTGCGTTTAAATGCTTTCATATATCTATATATATACTTATATATATGAATTGTGTGTTGAACTTTGTTCGATGAGCCTGAATTTACATCTGGTGAGTTTACTGCTTTAATATATATATATATACTTATATATATTAACTATTGTTGGACTTTGTCTAATGAGCCTGAATTTTATATCTGGTGCATTTACGCGCTTTATATATATATATATATATATATATATATATATATATATATATATATATATATATATATAAATTTTATATATATACCTACTTACTGCGTCTATATCAATTGCGACATCATATGAGCTTAGAAATCATGTGATCACAGATTCAGTCCACTGAATCTAGATTCGGTTCCCGTGATGGACATTTTTCAGCTGTAAGCAGCTTGTAAATTCATTCCCGGTGTTCAGATTTCCTCTGATGGTTTCTATACCCATGAGGAATTCGAAACTACTTTGTATTTTATTTTCTCGAAGATGCTTCGCATCTCGAAAATAAAAGCAATTAAGCCGAACATTTAATAATACAATGGAAGCGTAAAAGGTCTCAATTACCATTGAGCATAAGGGTTTGAAAAACCTCTTTTACAAAACATCAGTGATATATCTTGTTTAAAACTGAATTTTTACATAAATTCAAACCCTTTGTATATAGGTGCGAACGAGGCCTCACAATACTTCCAAATAACAACACATTGACCCACACACACACATTCACATAACAATTTCTTGAAAAGTGGCGGTCACCGTGGCAACATGGATGTCGGGGGTGCCTAACACCTTCCCTCCGCATAAGCAAGTCCCCGGACCCTAATGAATCCCGGTTTCATCGACCCGTTTAGTAGTGTCACATCACTGGGTCAATGTGCAAACCTTTTCTCGGTTGTGTTAGTACAACCAGTTAAAAAACCAACTAGCAACTCTTAACAGTCCATCGTTGACAATACACATGTCTGACCTTTTTCACTTGTTTTTTTAAACCAATCTCACCTAAAGTGAGAACACAAAAGGACAGGTAACGAAAAGGGACAAATAAAAATCCCGACGTCGACAGCTGGCGACTCTGATGGGGACACCAGTAAGACGACTTAAGCTGCTATTACGAACTTTTCAAAACTGTTATATGCTTGTGTGTGGATGTTGCATTTACATTTATAATGAATGTGTACGAATGCATATCTTTACTGCAATTAATGCTTTACACTATATTTGCCTGTGATATTAGTGCTTCGCACATGTCATCATTTTCATAAGCGGTGAGACACGTTGTATGTGAATATATGTTGTGTGGTCCCTCCACCAGGAGGCTATCCTGTCGGTGTTTGATTACTAGACTCATAGAAAGACTAATTCCAACGAGGCTCAGGAAAGGCACCACCCAAATTCGCTCCAGTTGAAAGACCGGATTAATTTCCCGTTGAGTAAATTGCGATTATTTGGGAACCTTCATGCCAAAAAGCCACGAGAGAAACCTAAGATAGGTCAGCCTCTGATAAACCAAATGCGGAGGAAAGTCTCTTCATGATTTCTCATTTTCAAATTACTCGTAAAGTCAATTACTTTTAATTTACATTTCATATTCATCTCCATGTAATGAGAAATATGAAGAAATATGTGCATACACATTTAAATTAACATGTAATCCTATATTACAAACAGCTAACATCCTTTTTGCAGGACAAAATTCCTAAAACGGACACATCACATGGCATGTTAACATTTACACCCTCCCTAAAACTAAACTATGCCAGTTTTATTGCAGGGAAGCATTCGGACCTATTACCCGGTCAAAGTCCAAAAAGGCCGTGAGCCTATAGCCAATCATGTCTTCATCTGACCAGTCTAATCCAGATTCTTGCGAAGAATTTGACAAATTAAGTAAACAAATTATAGATTTGGATGTTCTGCTTAAAGAACTACATCAATCTACTCAGGGTCCAAAGATATCCATACATGCTGAATCCTCTGCTCAAGGAGGAACTCAAGGTTCTGATAAAGCCATTACAGTACCTGAACTACAGTTGGATACAACCAACAAAAGTCATGATACCGCCAATCTCACAAGAGATCCAGACACCGCTGACATCAGAAAAGAAAGTTCTTCAAATGGTCGCGCTATCAAAGGAATTAGAGCACACTGGAGTGTTTCATATGCCGACCTTTATATATTCCCCGGTGTTCATTATCCAGAAAAGTTCAAAACTCCTGACTTCGAAAAGTATGATGGGTTAGGAGATCCTTATACTCATTTGAAGGTGTTCATTGGAGAACTTGGATCTTATGCAGAGGATGAGAAGCTCAGAATGCAGCTGTTCCAAAAGAGTCTGACTGGAGAAGCTCGTTCATGGTATACCAAATTAGACAACTCAAAGATCCATAGCTGGGAAGAGCTAGCTCATGCCTTCCTCACACAATATAGTTTCCAGTCTCAAATGGCTCGTGACCGATACCAAATTACTAAGGTCAAGAAACAGTCCAATGAGTCTTTTAAAGAATATGCTCAAAGGTAGAGGCGCCTTGCTACTCAATTAACTCCTTCTATGATAGAGTCAGAGATGGTCATGACCTTCATCGACATACAAGAAGCTCCTTTCTATGAAAGACTCTTAGCTGGTATCGGTAAACCATTTTCTGAAATGATCAAACATGGAGAAATGGCTGTGATGGGATTGAAGTCAGGAAAGATTCAAGACCTAGCCGCTCTCAAAGCTGTTGCCGAGCACATCCAATCCGAAAATTATGGAAACAACCCCCGGAGTGTCCATAAAAAGAAAGAGGAGGATGTTTCCTTGATACTACAGGGTCAGAAAGGCAATCAAAATATGTCTATCCAACGGAGAAATTATACTCCCTTTCCAGCACAATCTTCAAACCCTCCAATACCAAAAGGTGGAGAAGTCAAATGCCCTCGAGTGTTCACACCCTTAGGAGACTCACTCGATAATATTCTCATTCTTCTGACCACTCAGAAGAAAATCACGCATATTCTCCACCAGCTAGCCCTAATGGGAGGGGTTTTAATGCTGCTCGAAAATGTGCTTATCATGCCGGGGCACCTGGACATGATACTCAAGATTGTTGGGCCTTGAAACACATGATTCAAGATTTGATAGATAATGGTGATATTGTGGTCACCAATCCAGATCAACCTCACGTACAAGACAACCCTCTTCCTCCACACAAAGAGGAAGAGGTCAACATGATTAACTAGAGTAATGGACAGAGTTTCAATCTTAACTGTGAAGCATCCCAGATCATCAAAGATGGTGTTGATAAATGTGATTATGAAAAGTTCTAATTTCCACTTGAACTAAAGATTAAAGCTCTGTGTAAGCAAAATGAGCAATTACCAGAACATGTGACATATCAGCATCAAGTCACACACCAATTAATTAGCCAGGAGCATTCTAGTCTCCTCCCCATGGTTATGAGTACTCCATCGTCACCTTCAAAAAATGAAACATTGGAGGACAAAGTGACGAAGAGAGCGACTGCCAAAGCCCGTCAAGATTTTGCCAATAGAAGGGAATTTATATACCTGGGCCAACATATGGAGGATATACTTCAGATGCTAATCAATGAAGAAAGAATCACTTCCCTCCTACCTCCAATAAATCCCCATTTAGGACGGTTTAACCCTGATTGAGTATGTTAGTATCACTCCCATTCTCGCGGTCATAGCACGGAAGAATGCTGGGCACTCCGCCACCTTATTCAAAACTTAATCGATAGCAGTGTCCTGTAACTGGCAAACAATGATACTGTGCTATTTGAGAGTGAAAATACTTGTCCCACTAAATGGAAGCGACTGGTAGCAGTTATATCCTCTAAGGCCCATGAGATTGTTAAACCACTCATAATTCAGCTCAAAGGAATTAACAATCCTTTGAAAGTGGCTGCTCCAGAGCCAATCAACCTACCATTCCGATCACAATATCCTGTTGTCAGCTTACAAAAAATCCCTTGGAATTATGGAGAAGCTGAAGGATCCACCTCTCATACAACTGCTGCAGTGTCGAAGGAGAATCCACTGTATCTTCCCCAACGGGTGATGAAGCCTGCTGTTAAATCAAAGTGGAAAATTCCCATAGAGAAGATTGAAAATTTCCTCTGTGCTATGGGTCATAATGAAGCTAAGGTGGTTTTAAGCTTAAGATAAGCTCCACATCAAATTTTAATATTAGACTTGGTCTTAACTTCCGAAGATCACAGGAAGATTCTACTAAAGGTTTTGGACGAAGCCTACTTGCCAAAATTAGTGGATGTGAAAAAATTTCAACATCTGGCTAATCACATTTTCAACAACAATGTGATCTCTTTCACTGATGATGACATACTGCCCGAAGGAACCGGTCATTGTAAGCCGTTACACATTACGGTTTTGTCCTCAGGATATATGTTAGCTGGAGTCTTGGTAGATGGAGGTTCATCTCTGAATATCTGTCCTTATGCTACGTTGCTTAAAATGAATGTCAATCTCCAGCGAATTCGAAGTAGCCATACGATCATCAAAGCTTTTGAAGGATCCCACCGGAATTCAGTCAGAGAGATTGAGCTGCCAATTGAGATTGGTCCTCATACATTTTGTGTGTCTTTTCACGTGCTCAAAATAGATACACGTTACAACCTACTGCTAGGGAGACCGTGGATTCATATGGCTGGGGTAGTCCCTTCCATTATTCATCAGCAACTTAAATACATTATCAATAATAGCCTAGTTACAATTAACGCTGAATCGGAATGCCCTCAACCGGGTGACATAACGTTCATCAGTTTTAATTCCGATGTTAAGCCGATCTGTTCCCATACTTTGGAAGTAAGCAACCCTCAATATGATGCCATTGGGACACCATTTCCCATACCCAAGATTTCTGCCGAAGTGATGGCAGCTACTCAAGAATTGATGTCATTGGGACACTAGTCGGGACAAGGGTTGGGAAAAAGTCATCAAGGTATTAAGTACCCGATTCAAGTGTCCAATCAAACTAGGACAACCAGATTAGGCTATTTTGCCAGTAACAGTTACAGGAATCCACATAAGCATAGGCAGATTCCTTCCACTTCATCCGAACGGCTATTATTTCCACCTGTACATCCTGAGTCCTCACAATCTCAGGTAAAGGTGCCAGCCAACGTAATGGCTATGTTATTTCCTAAGCCGATGTCGGTAAAGGAGAAGGAAGTCTTTGTTCCAGATCCCAAGGTGGAAGAAGAGGAACGGAGAATTAAACAAGACATTGTTCGAATGATGTCAGGCATACGCATCGTTGTCCATGATGAACATACAAACAGATACACCCAGACGATGATTGCCCAGATATAATGGTTATCATTCGGGAGAAGGAGGATGATGACAGCCCCTCCATTATTGCAGTCCCCCAGGACTTTGCCCTTGCCAATTGGAGCAGCACTCCTTGCATTGGTCGACAAGGATAAAATGGGCAGGACTTCTTTTTGCCCTGTAGATATCATAACTGCTTACTTTTCTGTATAGTATTAGCAGTTGTTTTGTCCGTACATGCTAACATTGCATATTATTAAACAGTTTCATATATATTAAGTGAAAGAATATTTTGTTTCAGGACTCTGAACTTAGATGTGCCTGTACTTGCTGATAAGATGCCTCTTCTCCACAAGGATTGTAACTTTGATGAAAAGTTGGACTCAGACTTGCTGGAAATACAAGAGGACATTGAGGTACCTCCGGAGATCAAAGAATGGGTCGAAGATAAACCTAAACCCAACATTGATCAAACCACCTCCTTTAATCTTGGAACATTAGAAAACCCTATGTTAATCTAGATTGGTTCAGACCTTACCCCAAACTAGAGGAATGACATGGTTACGCTACTAACCCAATTCCAGGATGTGTTTGCATGGTCTCATGAAGACATGGTGGGTTTGTCCACCAACATTGTTCTTCATCGCCTTCCCATCAAAGAGAGATTCAAGCCAGTCAAGCAGAAACTCAAGCGATTGAAACCTGAGTGGAGTTTAAAGGTGAAAGAAGAAATTTTGAAACAATTTCAAGCTGGTATTATCATGGTGTCCACATATCCTGATTGGATATCCAACATTGAGCCCATGCCTAAGATTGGAGGAAAGGTGCGAATTTACGTGGATTATCGGGATATGAAAAAAGCTTGCCTTAAGGATAGCTTTCCCGTGCCTTTTATCCACATTCTCATTGACAATACTGCTCAATATGGCATGTACTCCTTCGCCGATTACTTTGCGGGGTACCATCAGATCATGGTTGCTAAGGAGGATCGTGAGAAAACTGCTTTCATCACGCCTTGGGGAACCTTTTGCTACAAACGGTTGTCTTTCGGCCTCATCAATGCCGGAGCTACCTATCAGAGAGCTATGATGGCTCTTTTCCAGGACTTAATGCACAAAAAGATAGATTTCTATGTGGATGACATAATCGTCAAATCCCGGAAGGAGGAGGACCACTTAGACCATCTCAAAAAGCTTTTCAATAGGTTGCGTAAGTACAACTTGAAGTTGAATCCAGCCAAATGCGCCTTTGGCATTAAATCAGGCAAGTTGCTAGGATTTCTAGTCAGCCGCAGATGAATCGAGCTAGATCCCACCAAAATCCAGGCCATTACGAAAATGCCTATTCTTCAGACAGAGAAGGAAATACGGGGTTTTTTGGGAAGAGTCAACTTCATTAGTAGGTTCATTTCTCAACTCACAGCAGCCTGAGGGCCTATCTTCAAGCTGTTAAGGAAGAACTCCTCCATGAAATGGAATGATGAGTGCCAGAAGGCCTTCCTTACCATTAAAGAGCAGCAAGTCAAAGCTCCTATTTTGGTACCACCCAGGGATGATGTTCCCCTGTTCATGTACCTGTCCATAAGTGACAATGCCATGGGCCGCATACTGGGTCAGAAAGACGATAGAGGCCGAGAATGAGCTATCTATTACCTCAGCAAAAGACTCAATAGCAGTGAACATAATACACTCTGATTGAGAAGACTTGTTGTGCTTAAGCATGGGCTGCCATGAGGTTACAACATTACCTCCATGGACACACAACTCATCTAATATCTCGCGTGGATTCTCTCAAGTATGTGTTTAGTAAACCCATAATGAATTGTCGGCTGTCCAGATGGTAGTTGATTGTACAATAATTTGACATTATTTACGTGACACAAAATTCCATTAAGGGTCAAGGAATTGCGGATCAACTGGCCGCCGCACCTTCGGGAGACTTTTAACCATTGGAAACATACTTTCTCGATGAATGGTTAATGACAATTCAGCAATACCATCAGTACGATGCACGTCAAATATAGAACATGTATTTTGATGGAGCTGTTAATATGGAAGGTTCTGGAGCTGGAGTAGTTATAGTATCCGGTATGGGGGAGCAGTATCCCGTCACCGTTAAATTACAGTTTGTCAGCACCAACAACACAACTGAGTATGAAGGCTGTATCATGGGGCTAAAACTTTCCCGTTCAATGGGTATCCGACGATTAACTATCTTTGGGAATTTAGAGTTGGTAATCAAATAATCCATGGGAATCTATCAAACTATAGAGCTACGTTTACTGCCTTACCATCGGCATGTTTTACAGATGGCTTCGGAGTTCGAAGAGATCTCCTTTCTACACATTCCTCGTAATAGGAATGACTTCGCAGAAGCATTAGCAACTTTGGCCTCCGTGATTCATATACCTGACAAGGGACACATGCCAAGCGTCACATTTGCCCTGCAAAATGCACCAGCCTATGGGAACTATGTTGGAAAAGTATCAGATGAGCTACCTCCCATCCAACAACCTTGGAATCAACATATCAAGGAGTACTTGCGAGATGGATCTACACCCACTGAGGCGAGCCTGACTGAGCAAAGGCGGATTCATCGACTTGCTATGAAATTTTACCTGAGCGGAGATGCACTCTACAAGAGAGATGTAGGACTATGTCTCCTCAGATGCCTGGATAAGGATCAAGCTCAGAGACTCATGGATGAGGTCCATGGTAGAGTATGTGGCCCACACATGAGCAACCCTTTACTTGTAAAGAAGATCCTCAGAATAGGACATTACTGGCTATCTCTCAAAGCTGACTTCAATGATCACGTCAAGAGATGTTATCAATGCCAAATTCATGGGAATGCTATCCACGTCCCTCTACGGGAGCTCCACAATATGAGCTCACCTTGGCCCTTCTCAATGTGGGGAATGGACGTGATCGGGCCCATCGAGCCCAAAGCCAGTAATGGACATCGCTTCATCTTCACCATGATCGACTACTTTACCAAGTGGGCAGAAGCAGCCTCCTTCCCCAGGGTTACCAAAGAAGTCATATCACTTTCCTCAGAAATAATGTCATTTATCAATTTGGACAACCCGAGGTAATTGTATCAGACAATGCTAAGAACTTCAACAACAAAATGATGGAGGAATTATGCAGCAAATTCCATATCAAACACCTTAACTCCGTCATCTACCGTCCAAAGATGAATGGTATTGTTGAAGCGGCTAACAAAAACATCAAGAAGATCATGCAAAAGATGTCTGCCAACCACAAAGGATTGCCTGACTTATTGCCTCTTACTCTATTAGCCTACAGAACATCAATGCACACTTCAACTGGGGCAACCACCTAAGCATTAACCTATGGGATGGAAGCAGTACTCCTCATAGAAGTAGAAATGGAATCACTCAGAGTGTTGATGGACGCTTAGCTGGATGAAGATCAATGGGTACAAGACTGGTATCACCAATTGTCTCTAATAGATGAAAGGCGAACCGCGGCTATCTTCCATGGTCAGTTATATCAACAAAGGATTGCCAGATCCTATAATAGAAAAGTCCGGCTATGGTAGTTTAAACAACATGACTTGGTTTTGAAGAAGATCCTCGACAACCAAGATCAGTCCAAGGGAAAATTTGCTCTTAATTGGGAAGGCCCATTTATTGTCAAGGAGGTATTGACAGGAGGTGCTCTCACATTGTACGAAATGGACGGCGATGAATTTTCACAACTTATCAACTTGGACACCGTGAAACGGTACTATGTCAGAAGTTGCTATCAAGTAAACATCCTGGTATTGGACCATCAGATCACCAGTCATTCCGGTTCTTTAACCCTTAACCACATACAACTCTTTTTCACACTTTTCCCCTCAGGGAAACATACTCTTTAAGCTAGAAGCCTGGCTTCACTGCGCTCTTACAACTTTGGTCATCCCACTACAGATTGAACCTCTCGCGTTTATAGTTTGTCCCCCCAAATATGGGATCAAACTTTTCATACCTGCAGATTATCCTCAACCTAGGATCAAACTTTTTCTTCCCCACAGTTTACCCTGCACATGGGATCACGCTTTTCAACTCGTCCTGAGAAGGGAACTACGTCGACCTGATCTCCTTGATACACGGGAGTACGTAGGAAACCATATTCTATATGGCCCACTCGCAGTAAACAAAAAAACAGCAAAAAATTTTCTACCCTTTTCTACAAAAACAAAAACCACAAAAACACTTCTACAACCTTCTTCATCAATAAAGCTTCTACACCCATCTGTCTTGCATAAATAGCGTTGAACCTCTTACACCAGGTTCGAACTACACCGACCTGATCTCCTCTTCAATAGGAGTACGTAGGCAGCCATTTATGGTTCGATATAACCCCCTACCAAAACACAAATATCTGTCAACGGTATTGGGATCATACTTCAATCCATCACATTTCATTTGGCTTCAAACCAAAGGGATGGAATTACCTGAACTCCTCCCAAATAGGAGATTCGGTGACCATCTAAGCCGCAGTTGTTCCTTGAAGAGTAACACCAATCCATAAGAGATGGAATGAACTAGGCTCCTCCTAAATAGGAGTACTGGCGACCATCTGTGGTGTGGTCAATCTCAGAGAGGAAAGCCACACTCCTCTCCATATTTCCATATAAAAACAAGTCCCAAGACACCAAAGATGGTAGGGATACACACAGATCCATGATCCATTCTGAACTATCCAAAGACAACTTAATGTCCATCCAGCAAGATGGAATTCAGAATACATCAAGAGCACAAGCCCTGAAGAAGCAGGCAAATATCAAGCAAGTATTAGAGCATATCTAAAAGGGAAGTGATCAAAAATATATTTCCCTGTACATGACAAAATGGCTAAGCTAGTCTGTGCAGGAGAGTACAAGTCTATCTATAAAACGGTGTATATGCGAGCTAACAAGCCCAACATGGCATCCCTCTCTAAAGAAGGAGGCAAAGCTGTGGTGTCCTGTACGAGGATATCCACACGACCCAATAGATCTGTAGCCATCTGCATGGTGACCATATGCTCGTCGATGTAAGTGCTCATCTCTACAAGCATGCCAGTGGTAAGGGACCTCACTGCAGTACTATTTCTGACGGCTACATTCCGGGAAGATATGGCGCTATCCCGCTCAACTATCACTGCATCTCTGGCAGATCTGGCCTCATCCCACTCAACAACATCGACATCTTTACGAGCTAATGCCTCATCCCTCTCTAACAAGGATGCGTCTCTCAAGAGCTGTCAACATCAGGGATCTAGCCTGATCTCTCTGAAAGGTCATCAGATGAAGACTCTGCTCAAAGTACTGTGTTGAATGCTGAATCACGACAGTGCTAGTACCGGGAGAGTCTAAAGGAAATACTGCCAACCCAGTTCATGGCTCATCCTCGATGTGAGAATTAATGTCTTCCATGGGCTCTCAACCATCTGAGTTAATACTCGGCAATGTGGATACCACCTTAGCCTATGTAGTCTCTACCTCTATCCATGTAGAATACTCTGCAGAACAACCTGGATGACTAATGGAGAAAGCAACTATCTCACGCTGATCCCAACATGCATACACACGGGATCGGTCCTCTGCTGAAAGATAGCGAGAAGCTAAATACTGGCCTAGCGCTCCCTCAAAAGGATGAAAATCCTAAAACTGGTCAAACTACGACATCACGGCCAATGGATGGTAAATAGTAATGCCCCTCAAACCAGCCAAAGGGATGTAATCCATGCCTGGAGCATGAGTAATAAAGCTGTAAGGTGAGCTGATCCCTGAGCATGACAATACACTAAACATGTTTACAATATCAGCTAAGAAAGTGGACCAGGACATAGCATCCGTATACTCTGTAGGCTGAAATGAATATGACATGGCTATATCATGGGTGAAACAATACCCATGCCGTCTAAAAGTGCCAATCGGTCTCAAATGTGACATGAACCACACGTATAGCATGGCCGGAATGCCCGTAAGTACTCCTATAGGATAAGTGCTGTAGTACGTAGCTGACCTCAATGTCTCGGCTATAATCATCGGTATGATGGTACAAACCTCCCTGAGAGCTCTCACCGCCATGATAACTCCTTTGTCCAACTCATCCATATACCGTAGCATGTAGACATATGACAGTATGCACAATAGCAGTACATCGACCCTGGCTAGACGCCAATGGTCCTCTAATGTGGTGAAATCCCCAGAATGTCGTCCATAACTATCTTCAGAGCCAAATCTGTCAAACAGAAAATGCTGGGATATAATGTAGCCAGATGTCAGCTCATCTTGCACCACCCTACGCCTCAATCCAGTGAGGGTTATGAACCATTGACTCATGTCCCCCAAAGCCATATGCACGCAAGGTCTGTCCAGTGGCAGCATCGTCAACCGTGCATACTCCTCCAGAGTGGTAGTCAACTCATGGATCCCAAATCGAAAAACCTGTCTCTCCGGTATCCAGTGCTCTAACATGCCCTCAACGAATCCTGTGGGAACTTGAAACAGAAAAAGATTCATGGTATGCTACAACAGCTGATCTACGGTCACCCTATCTGAGGGTGACATACTATCATACCAGTATCTCAGACGGGATGCCACCAATAATGGCGAGGTGTGATCTATGTGACTGACTATGGAATAAGACATCTGTGTGGGCCGTATCATAATACCATCCAGGGGTCAACGCTGAATACCTCTGGACATACATACATATGCATAACATGATACATGCAGAACAAATAATAGATGACAATATGATATAGGGAATAGAAAATTGTACATACATTCCTAAGTATATCATCATCTAATACATCAGCTCAGTACAACTAAAAATACAGGGAAATGGGGCACAAACACCCTACAACTAACTGAGGCACCCCTACGTGGGTTCAACCCCTCTGGCTCGGTCAAGTACGAGTTGCAAAGGAGTTTGCACAAGCTAAAAAGGCCAAATCAGGGATAAAAAAAGCTACGCGATTGAGTGGAATAGCCTGAAATCCTGGTTCTTCTAGGCCCGACTATGGCTTTCATATCATTCGTTGGTATTCGCTCGAGCATAGGGTATACTATACCAATGATCCAAGTTATTGTAGATCACATTTGGCAATACCGCATAGAGGTCCCATGCCGTCAATTCAGGGTCATCACCCTAATCCTTTCTAACAGATCCCCGACGGGGGCAACAATGCATGTTCCGTTGATATGCACATCAGTGATGATCAAACAGATCCCCGACGGGGGTCACAACGTAATCTCAAAAAGGAGATCCCTGACGGGGGTTACAACGTAATCTCAAAAAAAGAGATCTCCAGTGGGGGTTACAACGCAATCTCAAAAAAGAGATCCCCGACGGGGGTTACAACGCAATCACAAAAAAGAGATCCCTGGTGGGGGTTACAACGCAATCACAAAAAAGAGATCCCCGGTGGGGGTTACAATGTAATCTCAAAAAAGAGATCCCCGGTGGGGGTTACAACGCATGTTCCATTGACACACACATCAGCGACGATCCAAGAGATCCCCGGCGGGGGCTACAATGCATGTTTTATGTTGATACATATGTCAGTGAAGGTCAAGCAACCTTAACGCCAGTTCAGCCGTTGGCAAGTAAACCCAACGTCGCATCGGAAGCCATCCGATGATTGCATCAGTTGATACACACATCAACAAAGTCCAAGTAGCCTTGGCATTCATCCCAAGTAGGGAGTTCATCCGTTGATATACACGTCATTAGAGGATCAAATGGATCCCCGAAGGGGGGTTACAACGCATGGTCAACTGTTGGTTCACACGTCAACGAAGGTCGGGCAGCCCTGACGACACATACTGTTGGCGGTAAATCCAACAGAACATTGATATGTCTTGGTGATACAAATTAGGGAGGATCAACATCATCGAGGAGGATCGATGATGGAATATGTTATACACATCCTTAAATTAACGAAGTGTTATCCCCACAGATCTCTTGCATACGAGAGGCACACCTTTGGAGTAAAGTCTATATTCAGGATTAAGAACTTTGGTGATAGCCCCAACGTCAACCTCCTGATAGGTTAGGAATATACATCCAAGCTTGTCGTCATTACCATCACTGGTAGAAGCAACAGGGAGCCGGCAATCATCCCCAGCATATTGGAAAGCAATTCATATGCATCATACACTTGCATCATATTGCTCCATATTACATCATATTTATCTTGTTGCATTTCAAGTGTATAGGATTCTTTATCTTATCCATGCCATTGCATTGCATGAATATGATAAAGAGGGGTATCTGTAGACACTCAAAATTTTTTGCACACCTATTACTGACATTGCACGAGGGCAGATTCGTCTTTCAGAGATAACCCTGGAAGACAGCTCACATCCAGTTCGGATACTACCGGAAGCTCAATTTCAACCCCGGAACACACACCGGGAGTAACAGTTCCAACCTCGGCGATAACCCTGAGGCCTGCAGTTTTAATACCACAAATTCCACCGAAGAAGACCGATTTATCCCGGAGATAACCCCGAGATATTCCATCTCAGTCCCAACACTAGGAGTAGCAGATTCTAACCTTGGAGATAACCCCAAGGAATGTAGTTTCGGAGATAACCCCGGAAATGCATGCTTCAAATGCATGGAATTAGCTTCAGAACACGCGGCGCTTACACCGAGGCACTCAGTACAAGACCCAGGAGATGACCCCGGGAAGACGGGCACACCTCAGAGATAACACTGAGGACCTTTAACACTTGCAGCAATCCAATCTCAGAGATAACCCTGAGCAATGCTTGCTTTATCAGCCCAAACTAGAGATAACCCCGGTGAGGAACAAAGTCGTCATCTTGCCACCTTGACGCCACATCACGCCGTCTTAACATTTCAGACATATATTTCTACACAACAATGTCCCACAAGAGCCAAGGAAAACTAATCTCGAGTGACTATTACGCAGGGTAACAAATAGAATTTGAAGCTTGAAGATCGGAGGGCATCGCCCCATCTTTTTGACTTCGTACAACCTCTAATCCCATCTTATTAAGTAACAATCAACAACGGCGGTCCGAACTACGCTCTATATACCTTAGTCGGATGCCTAGATTGCAATTTCAAAAGTTCTAGCGGACATCACATTGCACGCGTGCACGTACTTTGAGACGGTAGGACCCGTAAAGCCAGGGGCACCCCGAGCAACCGCAGGTACAGCTACGGCTCCTCCCTCTATAAATAGAGGGCTTGGGGTGGCCATTTGTAAGAGAAAAAAGGCAATGAAGTCCTGTCTAATTTGCTTTGTACACAACCCAAACTTAGTACTTTCTCATTTTAAACACTTGTAAGCTCACATATAACTACTTTTTACCGGCGGGAGCTGAGTTTTCATCCATTTTAAGTTATTGAAGTCTTCTTTGGCAGCCCACTCTAAGCCTTCTTACACATTTGAAAGTCTTTCTCTTCATCTTTACACACACTATTCTTCACATTGAGAGTCGTGTTGCGTGTGTATGCTCGGACTTTGTTCCGTGGTTTCATTTCAGTTTTATATATATATATATATATATATATATATATATTTATATATTTATATATATGGACTAACATTATCAAGTTATGCCTCGATTGAGCCTAGACTTATGTCTGGAGCGTTTAATGGCTTTCTTATATATATATATATATATATATATATATATATATATATATATATATATATATATATATATATATATACATATATTTATGAACTGTGTGTCGAACTCTGTTCGATGAGCCTAGACTTATATATATATATATATATATATATATATATATATATATATGAACTGTGTGTCGAACTTTGTTCGATGAGCTTGGATTTACATCCGGTACGTTTACTGCTTTAATATATATATACTTATATATATTAATTGTTGTTAGACTTTGTCCGATGAGCCTGTATTTTATATCCGGTACATTTACGTGTTTGTATATATGTATATATATATATATATATATATATATATATATATATATATATATATATATTTCATCCTGCCTGGAGTTTTCTCTGTGGCGGTTGATCGCTTTTACAGCTTTCCTTACATTTTTGATCCCCCGTGGAGGTGTTTCGTGGTGATTGATCATTGTCTGTATATATATATACATCTTTTATATATATACCTGTTTACTACGTTTATATCAATTGCGGCATCATGTGATCACAGATTCAGTCCACTGAATCTAGATTCGGTTCCCGTGATGGACCTTTTTCTGCTGTAAGTAGCTTGTAAATTCATTCCCGGTGTTCGGATTTCCTCCGATGGTTTCCATACCCATGAAGAATTCGGCACTGCTTTGTATATTATTTTCTCAAAGATGCTTCGCATCTTAAAAATAAAAGCAATCAAGCCGAACATTTAATAATAAAATATAAGTGTAAAAGGTCTCAATTACTATTGAGCATAAGGGTTTGAAAAACCACTTTTACAAAACATTACTGTTATATCTTGTTTAAAATTAATTTTTACATAAATTCAAACCCTGTGTATATAGCTGCGAACGAGGCCTCGCACTACTTCCAAATAACAGCACATTGACCCACACACACACACACACACACTCACACATTTATATAACAATTTCTTGAAAAGTGGTGGTCACCGTGGAAACACGGATGTCGAGGGGTGCCTAACACCTTCCCTCCGCATAAGTAAGTCCCCAGACCCTAATGAATCTTAGTTTCACCAACCCGTTTAGTAGTGTCACATCACTGGGTCAATGTGCAAACCTTTTCTCGGTTGTGTTGGTACAACCAGTTTAAAAACCAACTGGCGACTCTGAACAGTCCATCGTCGACATTGCACATGTCGGACCTTTTTCACTTGCTTTTTCAAATAAATCTCACCTAAAATGAGAACACAAAAGAAAAGGTAACGAAAAGGAAGAAATAAAAATCCCGATGTCGACAGTCAGTGGAAGTAACACGGCAGGAAGTAACAATCAGAAGAGAAGGAGGTCTGATAACTCATCAACTGGAAATCAGCAAGGAGGTTAGAAGAAGAGAATTGAAGCATGCCCGACCTACGAGAAAGCTCATCTGGGAGTTTTTATGAAGGGAAAATGAGTTTGCTACAATTGTGGTCAGGAAGGCCACATAGCACCTAACTGTCCTAACCCAAAGAAGGACGCCTGCTTCACTTGCGGCTCAAAGGACCATCTAGAAAGGGACTATCCCAAGAAGGGATCTGGAGGGGTAAAATCAGGAGGGAACAGGGGAAATAGCGGTGGAAGTGCTCTAACTATCCCGGGACCAACCGCCAGGACATTCAACATGACAGTGCAGGATGCTATTCAGTCTCGCGATGTGGTGTCAGGTATCATTCCGATCAATCAAGTTAATGCTTATGTACTATTTAATTCGGGTACTACTTGTTCACTTATATCCGATGACTTTGCTAAGAACTTAGAATTGCGTAAGGATGAGTTAGAATACCCCATGAATATAGAAATTACGAATAGAGAAGTAATCCCTGTTAAATACGTACACAAGAATTGTACGGTGGATATTAAGGGTAACATTATGAACGTAGATCTTATCCCGATTAGACTTGGGGAATTTAACGTCATTATGGGAATAGATTGGTTATTCAATTACGCGGTTGTAATTGATTGCCAGAAGAATTGTATTAACCTTATGACTCCTTCAAAGGTTGTGTTTTATGGCAGCAAGTTTCCTAGACAAGCGAACTGTCTAACGATGATGCAGGCCAGGAAGTTCTTAAGACAAGGCTGTGTAGGATATTTAGCTTACATAGTCGATAGTCGTAAAGAGAACCCGAAAGTAGAGGAGATACCAGTAATGAGAGACTTCGCAGACGTATTTTTAGAAGATCTACTAGGACTTTCGCCAGACAGAAAGGTTGAGTTTATGATCGATTTGGCGCCAGGAATGGCTCCAATATCGAAGGCACCATACTGAATGGCTCCAATAGAGATGAAAGAATTAATGGTATAACTGCAAGAGTTGCTGGACAAGAAATACATTCAACTGAGCGTATCGCTGTGGGGTGCGCCGGTGTTATTTGTGAAGAAGAAGGACGGGACGATGCGACTATGCATCGATTACAGAGAACTGAATAAGGTCACGATTAAGAATAGATATCCATTACCGATGATCAAAGACTTGTTCAACCAACTGAAGGGAGCGAGATACTTTGCCAAGGTAGACTTGAGGAGTGGTTATCATCAGCTGAAGGTGAGGCAAGAGGATGTACCGAAGATAACGTTTAGAACATGATATGATCACTACAAAGTTTTAGTGATGTCATTCGGTTTAACTAATGCTCCTACAGTATTTATGGGCCTAATGAACTGAGTGTTCAAGCCTTTTTTGGACAAATTCATGGTGGTATTTATTGATGACATTTTGGTATACTCGAAGACTAAGAAAGAACATGTAGAGCATTTGAGGGTAACGTTAGAGGCGTTGAGAAGGGAGAAGCTGTATGCCAAGTTTTTAAAATGTGAATTTTGGATTGAGTGGGTACAATTTCTTGGGCATGTGATTGATAAGGACAAAATCTCGATAGATCCCTCCAAAGTCGAAGTTGTGATGAACTGGGATCAGCCGAAAACTCCATCAGAAGTGAGAAATTTTCTTGGATTGGCAGGCTATTATAGAAGATTTATTTAGGACTTTTCCATGATCGTAACTCCGCTGACGAATTTGACTAGGAAAGCTATGAAATTTGTTTGGACAGAGAAGTGTGAGGAAAGCTTTTAAGAGCTTAAGAAGAGGCCGAGTTCAACACCGGTGTTATCACTTCCGGATGACACGGGAAATTTTATGGTTTATAGTGATGTGTCGCATAAAGGACTTGGCTGTCTGCTTATGCAAAATGGTAAGGTCATTGCGTATGCGTACCATAATTGAAAGACTATGAGAAGGGGTATCTAACCTATGACTTGGAGTTAGCTGCGGTGGTATTTTCTTTGAAGATTTGGAGACACTATCTCTATGGAGAGAAGTGTGAAATATATATAGACCACAAGAGTCTGAAATATATTATTACATAGAAGGACTTGAATATGCGCCAGAGAAGGTGGCTGGAATTAATTAAGGACTATGATTACGAGATTTTATTCCATCCGGGTAAAGCAAATGTGGTTGCCGACACCATATGTAGAAAGGGTCAGGAGAAATTAATGATATTGACCGCTCAAGATGAGCTAATTTTAACAATGGAGAAACTAGAGTTGGACGTGAAGTATCTGATAAGTAGTTTTTATACCTACTTATCTGGTATCGGTTACTTGAATTAATTGCTTAATCTCATGTTTCTTAGTTACCTTTCATGCATTTTGTGTTCGTTTTGTAGATTATATGCTTGGGAGCTAAAATCGCAAAGAATTGGTATAAAATCGCAAAGAAAAGCAATCCAGATATCGTTTGGGCTTTCATGTTATTTCATGTTCTTGGCTTGGAACTTTGATTATATTATAGAGCTTCTTCTTTTCTTTCCGGAACATCTTGAATCATTCCAATCGGAGTTCGGATGCATGAGTTATGACCTTTGTACCAACTGACGTTGAACTTCACTGTTTTGGGTGACCATTTACATAACACCCACTTCAGAGCCAATTTAAGCATCGTCTTAGTCCTAATTTCAAAAAAATATAAAGCATGAAAGTTGTAGATCTACGTCTCCTCTTTCCGAAACATCTTGTATCATTGAAATCGGAGTTCAGACGAAGAAGCTATGGCTATTTTGGCAAAGGACGTCAGAGAAGAAAAAAGGACCCCCGTCAGGGCGCGTTTTCTCTTCACAAAACCCCCGCCGGGGCGGGGGTACCAGTTGGAAAACAAAACCCTAGCCCGACCGGGCGGCCCTTTATAAGGCTAAACCCCCGCCGGGGCGGGGGTATGCGTAGAAAAAGCGAATTTTGTCCAAATTTGAGTCCAAGAAAGATTGGTTCAATCCGATTGACTCAAGGACTTTCGAGAGGAGTTAAATACATATAAAGATACTTATAAAAGGAGGAGAATCACAAAGATTAGATGGGAGAGAGGATTCC
The DNA here is from genome assembly GCA_016801055.1 of Panax notoginseng. Taxonomy (NCBI): domain Eukaryota; kingdom Viridiplantae; phylum Streptophyta; class Magnoliopsida; order Apiales; family Araliaceae; genus Panax; species Panax notoginseng. The sequence continues at coordinate 120,757,817 of CM029019.1, forward strand.
ATTAGATTTGATTATAGTAGATTAAGACCAAAACTCTAGTTCTTATTAGATTTGGAGATTGAAGCAACTTGGAGACCATTGAAGATTCAAAGTAGGAGCAAGGAGAGAGCATCAAATCTACAGACAATAGATTCTATCTTCTTATCTTCTTCTATCTTTGTCTTTTATTATTGATTCAAGTGTGGATTCTTAGTTTTAATTCAATAAACTAATTTTTTGTTTGAGATTACAATGAATCTTATTGTGTAGTTTATTTTAATATGTTTTGCTATCAATTATTATGTTCTGTTGTGAGGATTGTCTATTATGATTTGGACTTAATTGTTTAAATTATTGGCCATCAATTACCGTGATAATCTATATGAACTCGAGAGATGAAGTATAAATTTAGATCTAATCATGATAGCATGTGTTTGTGATTTCTGCATAGATGGAATTCATGATTCGTGTTTAGGATAGAGATATGCATTACACCATATGCAATCTTATAGAGAACGTGTGCTTTAAATCTTTTTTAATTGCAATTCACATAGAGATGTAGTGGATTAGTTAATTAGGGTGTCTTGCTTAATTCTATCATACGTGGATTTAAGTGAGTATGAGTATTATGCATCGAGAGGTGATTTTATCTACTTTAGTGTTCTTGATTAACAATTCAGGATAGAAAATAATTGATGAAAAGTGTGTTAACTTAAATAAATCAATAAGTGAAGTTATGATCTTAAATCTCCGTAATATAATTTTAAATTAGTGGTATTTCGAATTAGTGTAATTAAATAATTTAAGTTATATAATTTGAAATTCATCCGTTTAAATAAGTTCGAGTTGGTTACGGGTTAATACTTGGTGATTTTTATTAAAAAATTCCTCGTGGGAACGATACTCTACTTTCACTTTATTACTTGTTGACCACGTATACTTGCGTGTTGTGCGTAACTATATTTTATTCAACAAGTTTTTGGCGCCTTTGCCGGAGAATTATTTCTGATAGGGATTTGCGCTTTACATTGAACTTTTGGAAACGACTACAGGAATGCATGGGTACGCAGTTGAGAATGAGTGCGACATATCACCCTCAGACAGACGGGCAGAGTGAAAGAACAATTCAAATATTAGAAGATATGTTAAGAGCTTGTATAATGGACTTTAAAGGAAATTATGATGATCATCTACCGCTCGTAGAGTTCGGTTACAACAACAGTTACCACACTAGTATTGGCATGCTACCTTATGAAGCATTATACGACAGAAAGTGCAGAACTCTACTATACTGGGATGAAGTTGGCGAGAGACAATTACTAAGTCCAGAACTGGTACAGCAGACAGCAGAGATAGTCAAAGTGAACTGAACAAGACTGGTAGCAGCCCAAGATAGGCAGAAGAAATATGCCGATCCACAGCGTAAAAATGTTGAGTTTGAATTGGGTAGTTATGTATTTTTAAAAGTCTCTCCCTTGAAAGGAAATATCAGGTTCAAAAAGAAGGGTAAATTAAGCCCAAGGTTCATTGGACCCTTTGAGGTACTGCGAAGGATTGGAGAAGCTGTGTATGAGGTAACCTTACCTCCAACACTCCAGAATGTCCACAACGTCTTCTATGTTTCATTTTTACAACCCTAGAAACCCGATTACAAGCATGTGATTGAGTATGAACCCCTACATTTTGAGAAAGACTTAACCTATGAAGAAATTCCTGTTTAGATTGTTGACAGGAAAGCATAAGTACTCAGAAATAAAGTAATACCTTCTGTTAAGGTAATTTGGAGGAACCACAATGCTGAAGAAGCTATGTGGGATCTCGAAGAGCATATGATAAATAATTATCCTCACTTATTTACTTAATTTATGTGTAAGCGATTCTGGGGACAGAATGTAACAGGACGAATTGATTGAGTCATGATTCTGGGACAGAATGCTTTTAATGGGGGAAAGATGTGACAAATGAAATTTTGTAATTTAAATTTGAATATTTATTGAATTAAATTAATATTTTTTAATAATTTAATTATTGGGTTAAATAATTAATTGATGAGTTTGTGGTAGATTAATTTAATTATATGTGTTACATTGATTAAATTAATGTGGAGAATTTTATTATTCAAAGTATGTATTTAATTGAGATTATTTGATTCAATGAATTATTTTATAAGCATAATGTTATTCTAATTAATTTAATAAATAATTAGAGATTTAAGGAATTGACATAATTAATAAATGAGAATTTAATTGTGTGACTATGTGAATTAATGAGAAATTATTATATTTTATTTAGAATAAATTAAATAAGATATTTGATTAATTGTTTAATTGGGTGTGACATTATTAAACTATATAATAAAAGATTAATTAAATTAAATGGGAAATAGCCTTTTAAAGGCTAGCCAATCAAGGCCCTAATAGGAGTTGGGCAGTTAACCAACGAAGGGGATTAACTGACCACAACGTTGCCAGTTATTATGCGTAAACATCAGTCTTATTTTTTTTACGTATTTCATTTTATGAGACTTAACTTAGAGAAATTTAGAGAGTTAGAGAGAATTTTGAGGGAAATTGTGAGATTGAAGAAGAATTAGAAAGGAATTTCATCTCCTAGTAATCTACACACACTAGCAGGGTAATCTCTTCAACCCATACTTCAATTTACGTTCTTGAAGTTTATGTTAGTTCTCTGTAAACTAAAATTTATAGCCAATGTGTTAGGAAACTGATTATATATGTTTATTAGCATGCATAAATCAATTCTATATGATTTGTATGTGATTAAAGTAATTGATTTCATGTAAACATGCTAGAATCAGAGTTTTCCATTAATAGTGTTTTGAGTTATATGAAAAACAAGTATTGCATGATCAAAGCATGAAGTGATGAATTATGTGTATATACATGATGATATATGGTCATAACACATTTTCTACCATCTATGTATGTTTTCAAAACATCAATTGCATATAAATATGTCGTAATTAGATTTTTGAAATTACAGAGTACAAAGGCTGCATATATATGGCCCTTATGAGCAATGGTATGCCATGAATTGTTGTTTAACTTGAAATTTAACACTAGATTATGATTATACATACTAAAAAGAAGAAAACAAACATTGAACGGACAAATTAAAAGTTATAACGAAATCATAATGTGAAATTTCATGTTTTATCTTCAAAACTTTCAAAAACACCAAGAATAGTGAAATTATGTGATTTGATTCGAGTAATTGTATGATTTAATTTGTTAAAATCATGCTAGATAGGTTGGGTTATGATCATATATGAATTATAGTGTCCGGGTATGCTTAAATTAATGTGTGAATAAAGTATTTGAATGCTTTGACCATGTTATGTTCTTTTCACGAACTTCAGAATCTGGAACTGGTGTGTCGCGCTGCAGTGCCAGTTCCAGGATTAAAGTCCATGCCGCAACGCCACTAGTCCAAGCTGCAGCGCCAGTTGCGCCGCAGCGCCAATGTTAGCTTATAAGGTAGCGCCGCAGTGCCACTCTGCAGTTTTGCCAGAAATGAGATTTTTAATTGTTCTAGTCCAGGAAATGTAATTGTAACCTAATCTAATGAACATAAATAGGTATTAGACATATAATGTGATGTTAATATAGATTCTTAACATGTCAATGAGGTATTTACATATTTAATCGAATTGTTGAACGCATAGTTAACTCGTCGTTTGTGAAGTCTAATATTATGTGAAAACAAGTGTTGTGATTTGATTAGTATAATCATAATCAGAGTTTAGACAAAAGAGAATGAACTTGTGATGCTAGTTACGTTATAATTGACAAGTATTGTGAATGTAAATAGTATGTAAGATTAAATTAAGGAATGTGAATAGTTAATATGTAATCTACACATGAGGCAAGTTCTTGTTATTTATTGATCAAGCTCAAGATGTCATATTAAATGTTATCAATCTTTTAAAGAATGATTTCGGTTATGCAATACTTATTCTATTGTATACCTCTTGTGTTTATAATTCAAATTGAGTATCATTTATTGTTGAATCTTATGAGATTAGCGAACCCTTATTGATTCGACTAGTCCATAGTTGATGAACATTCTAAATTTCAGAACTCTTGTTAAGTTTATCCAAACCAAACTTCCTTCAGTGCGGACTCTAATGTCAAACTTAGATGAACAACCCTGTTATAGGGGATTAGTTATGCTTTAGCGTTAAGATATTGTGCACAGTATGGTAATAAGGGTTGATCCCCCTAATTACGAGAAGAAGAGTTCATAGTCTTATGACTGTTAAAGGTTTCAAGTATAAACACTTGATAACCTAGGACGTAGTTCAAGGTCTTATGACCCTCAGGAGTTCTTTTGATTCTTATTATTCATTCTTGATTCAAAAGCAGAGTTTTCTTATTTCAGAAGTCTATAATTCACTCGCATGTTATTATATTGTTGTTACATTATTATACTTGTGGGCAATCGTGCTCACTCTTGCGTAATAATAACATTGCAGTTACGAACAAAAGGTCCGACGACCCTTCTACAACCAAAGGCAAGGGCAAGATTAATAAGTGATGAAGACTTGATGTTTATTTCATGTATTTATGTTTCAGACTTATGTCAATGTAAGACTAAATATTTATTTATGTTTCCGCATTTGAGATTTAAGGTTAGTATGACCTAGGATTGATGTATTTATATTCAGATATTGTAACTCCTTAAGGAGAGGATTTATTTCTATCAATTTTATGGTTTTCATTTATTATGGGAAGATAGATATGTGGTGTTTGTTCAGTGAACACCAAATCACATGGGAATTGAAGTACCCAAATTTGGGGGTGTCATAATCTTCAACGAATATATCGGGAATGGCCGGTGGTGTAAGCCATTGAAAACTATCTTCAGTGAAGGCATCAGGAATGACCGGTGGTGTAAGCTGTGACGCCCCCAAAATAGGTACACATCACCCATCTTGAGTCGCCCAATACATGGTACAAAATTTAAATACAAACTTAATTATACAATTGTCGTGTAAAATACGACAAATCATATCTGAGAGTTTTAACAGGAATATTGTCTTCTAGACAATATCCAAACTCAAATTCAATCTTCATTACATTTATTATCACACTAAATAGTGAGGACTACTAAAACAATCATCTCTAACCGTCACTCCATTCCCCGACTAGTCCCGGCTACGTTCTCATTTCCTGAAGAGAACAATGAAAGCAAAAGGGTGAGCTCAACTAGCCCAGTAAGAAATATTATGACTAAAATAATGCAGAATAAAATATCGTTAGCCTTCAACAGTGTTAAACTGTTAAAATACAATAAACATCAAGTTTAACTGCGGCGAGAAAAGCAATCCATTAGAAGAGTCAAGTAGAGCATGATATCTACTATCTTCTATGATTTAAAAAGTTTATCATCAATTTTATCGCTGAGACTCACCTTAATAAATAATCCACATCATCGAATTATCCATGCACTATGGGCCAAGGATACTCATTAGTACTACGTCCACGAATTGTCCATGCACTACGGGCCAAGGATAATCGTGTTATCACCAATAGTCATGATCATGCCAACAACTGTCCATCAATGCACTACAGAGCAATGAGGACTTTTACCACATTATTTGTAACATTACGGGTCATGATTACACCGAATGATCCCTGGTTATAATCATACAGGTCAACAGTCCATCCATGCACTACGGGCTAAAGATGACTTACATAACAATATAAGCATGACGATGATGACAATGATATAAGAATTCAATTAAATTAAAGCAAACGATAAATTTTAAAGATTTATAATTTAATTTATCCAGAATTCAAAAACGTCCAAATTGTCAACATGATACTACTTTGTGGAGTAAAATTCAAGAATAATATTATATCAAAAATAATTTGGACCGAAAAGAAATTATTTTTTATCATGAATAGCATCCCGAGTGAATAGTAACAGAGTGAATAGTACCCCGTGAATAGTACTCTGGCATGAAAAAGTTAAAACTTATCAAGAATGCTCAGAATAATGTTTTCACGAAAAGATACTGGATGATGCGCAAATTTCAAGGATATTCTACTAATTTCATGGAGTATATAAGCCAAAACTTAACAAAATGAGTATATAATTTAGAATCTAAAACGAAATAATATTACTTACATATTACAGAGTATCGAAGAAAATATTATTTCTTACGAGTATTGAACAAAAATAATATCCCTTACCTTAAAAAGAGAGAACTTCTGACTGGTAGGACGGGGATATTCTTGAAGAAAACTTGAACTATTTTTTCTACACTCAAAACTTCCTTAAACTCTAAAGAAATACGCTCAATATTATAGAAGAAGAATTCTCTGATTCTGGTGTGATTTTCAATTCTAATCTAAGCATCCTATTTATAGGAGAATGGAAAGGATACTATTTGAATAAAATCACTGGTGAACAATACTTTCTTTTTTTTTCTTCTCACGGACGAAACAACAGGAAAGTCACGGATGAATTAATTGAATGTGCAAACTTTTGATTTCAACATGCTCTCACACACACGAAAGTTATATATATATAGGAACCGGATCTTATCCGGACTCGCGGACAAGTTTAAAATCCGGTCCTTTTTTTTGGGTTTTTTTTAAAACACATAAAGAAATTAATAATTTATGGAACTGGAATTTTTCCATAATACAGTGTTTTTGGTGTGTTTTGGATACATATAACAAAACATGTCTGTACAGACCTTTTTTTTTGGTTGTTTAAAAAAAAATCAAAAAAATAAAAAATAAAAAATTCCGGACATTAGATCCGTCCGGACGTCTGGACTGGATCTTTTCCCTATATATATATATATATATATATATATATATATATATATATATATATATATATATATACACACCCTGTCATTCACGTTTTCTCCCCCACCCCACATGTCGCTTTCGCACACACACACACACACACACACACACACACACACACACATATATATATATATATATATATATATATATATAGAATAATTTTATACCGATTATTTTAAAAAATAGGTAAATTGGGATCCAAATAATATGCCAAAATTTACAACAAATACTTCATAAAAATTCTCTCAATATTTTTAACAACATTTATTCATCATTATTATAACTCGTAATATTAACAACCAGATCGTTCCCCGGAAAGTGGGGGCTTTCCGATAAGGATTTCTCTCTATTGGCGTGTAATTAGGTGACCAAACTCCTTTTCTCGACAGAACTTTTTAGACACTGTTAATTATGCAGATAATAATATGAATAACTTGTCATCTCAATTATTGATTTAATAATATAAAATATTGAGAATAATTGAATCAAATAACGTGAGATACTATGCAGCAATTACTGTAGCAATAATTGAGTATAACTGAGTGACTTCTCACGTAAGCATCAATAATCAATACCGTGTGCTACTATGCAACCACGCGTATTACTATACTTCTATCACCGGATATTTCAACAGTTAACCGTAAAACATTCGCCGTTATTTTTATAAAAAGATATTTCTTTTGTTTTCTAACTCCGATAATAATTCCGTTGTGCGGTCCACCAATGATTGTGCCGTCATACGAATATTTCCTGTTAAAATGAATATTCCCCGACCAATCGACTATTTTATAACAACTTGCATACTTTGTAAAATTTATAAATATTACCCACAACTATAACATTATCTCAAATCCATAATACTAAAAAAATATTTTAAAAAACTAATCTTAATTTATAAAAATTGGGGTCTTACAACCTCCCGATATTATCAAATTTTGTTCTCGAAATTAGGGTACGCAACTAGTATGACGAAGAGGTTAGGATACCTTGATCTCATTTCAAATTCTAACTCCCATGTCATTTCCTCAACATCGTGGTTTCTCCACAAAACTTTGACTTGAGGTATAACCTTAGAGCGTAGAATATGTTCCTTCTTATCCAAGATTTTAACAAGTACCCCTTCATACGTTAAATCTTCTGTTATCTCGTACGATTTTAACTTAATAATGTGATCCGGGTCTTTCACATATTTTTGTAACATAGATATGTGAAAAACGTTATGAACACGAGACATACTTGGCGGTAAGGCGAGTCTATAGGTCACAGTTCCTACTCGATCGAGGATTTCAATTAGGTCAATGAATCGAGGATTGAGCTTTCCTCTCTTTTCAAATATTGTAACTCCTTTCCATTGAGAAACACGTAACAACACATGCTCTCCAACATTAAATTCCACGTCTCTTCGATGAAGATTAGCATAACTCTTTTGTCGATCTCCTGAGGTTTTTTATACGTTGCCGGATCATTTGAATCTTCTCTGTAGTCATATGCACCAATTTTGGTCCCAACAATATTGCTTCACCCACCTAATCCCAGCATACTGGAGAACGATGTTTGCGTCCATACAACACCTCGAATGGAGCCATGCCAATACTTGCTTGATAACTTTTATTGTAGGAGAATTCCACCAATGGCAAGAACTTGTCCCAACTTCCTTTGAAATAAAGGACAGAGTCTTAATAAATCTTCAAGAGTTTGAATAGTCCTCTCCGACTGCCCGTTTGTTTAAGGATGATATACCGAACTAAATCGTAAATTTATGGCCATAGCTTTTTACAAACTAACCCAAAATCGTGAAGTGAATCTTGGGTCTTGATCAGAAACTATGGATACCGGCATACCATGTAGTCTCACAATCTCATTTATGTACATACGAGCAAGACGTTGAAGTGTATAAGTTTTTCGTACGGGTAAGAAATGAGCAGACTTAGTCAATCTATCAATAATGACCCAAATTGCATCTATGCCTTGAGAAACCTTGGGAAGACCAATAACGAAATCCATGATAATGTGCTCCTACTTCCATTCTGGAATTTCAAGTGGTTGCAATGGTCTTTTTGGCACTTGATGCTCTGCCTTGACTTGTTGACAAGTTAGACACCTTGAGATAAACTCTGCTATCTCTCTCTTCATATTGCTCCATCAAAATGTATATCGAAGATCACGATACATTTTGATACTCCCATGATGGATTGTAAACGGTGTGTTGTGCGCCTCCATCATGATTTTATACTTCAAGTTAGAGTCGTTATGGACACAAAGTCTGGAGTTGACTCGAAGTATTCCTTCTTCATCGATTCTTGCTTCCAGAATAGCACCTTCTTGGACTTTCTTCTTCATTCGCATCAGCTCCAGGCATGTAGCTTGAGCAGCTTTAACTTTATCGATTAAAGTCAGTTCTACTCATATATTTGACATTATCACGTGGGTCCCTAGAGTCTTTAACTCTATCTCCATCCTTTGCAAGTCATACAAAATGGGCCTTTGCGTTGACAATATCGCACTCATACCCGCACATGATTTTCTACTCAACGCGTCAGCTTCTACTTTCACTTTTCCAGGTTAGTATTGAATGGTATGATCGTAATCTTTCAACAGCTCGATCCAACGTCGTTGTCGCATGTTGAGTTCCTTTTGGGTGAAGAAATATTTGAGACTATTATGATCCGTATTGATTTCAACTTTCTCCCTATACAGGTAATGCCTCCAGATCTTTAGTGCGAAAACGACTGCTGCCAACTCTAGATCATAAGTAGGATAATTTCTCTCATATTCTTTGCGTTGTCGTGAGGTATATGTTATAACTTTCACATGTTGCATGAGAACACATCATAACCCTCTTCCTGAAGCATCACTGTAGACGACAAATCCATCCGAACTAGAAGGTATTATCAGAACAGGTGCTGAAATTAGTCTCCTCTTGAGTTCTTAAAAACTTTTCTCACATTCCTCACTCTAACTGAATTTTGTATCTTTTCGAGTCAGCTGAGTTAATGGAGTAGCAATTTGAGAAAACCATTCTACGAATCTCCGATAATAACCAGCTAAGCCGAGAAAGTTATGTACTTCGGTCACTGACTTAGGTTGCTCCCAGCTTTGAATTGCTTTAATCTTCGCTGGGCCAACAGATATTTTGTGATTTGATATCACGTGCCCAAGGAACGCTACCTCCTCAAGCCAGAACTCGCATTTCTTCAACTTGGCATATAACTTATTCTCACGAAGCTTTTAAAGTATTAGCCTCAAGTGTTGCTTATGATCTTCATGGCTTTTGGAGTATATAAGGATGTCATCAATAAAGACGACTACAAAATGATCCAAATATTCCTTGAATACTCAGTTCATCATATCCGTGAAGGAAGCAGAAGCATTAGTCAATCTAAAAGACATGACTAGGAATTCGTAATGCCCGTACCGAGTTCTGAAAGTAGTCTTTGGAATATCATCAATTTTAATCTTCAACTGATGATATCTGGAACGAAGATCGATCTTTGAAAAGAATTTGGCGCCATTCAATTGGTCAAACAGGTCATCAATGTGAGGTAACGGGTACCTATTTTTGATGGTGACATGATTCAACTCCCGATAATCAACACAAAGTCGCATACTTCCATCTTTCTTCTTTACGAATAGAACAGGAGCACCCCAAGGAGACGTACTAGGATGAATGAAACCGATGTCTAACAATTCCTACAGTTGGGTTTTTAACTCACGGAGTTCAATAGGAGTCATTTGATATGGGGCTTTAGAAATGAGTTTTGTATTGGGTTCAAGGTTGATACAAAATTCGATTTCACGCTCTGGAGTAGGTCAGGAAGTTCTTCAAAAAATACGTCAGGAAATTTATTAACAATAGGAATATCATTCAAATCTGACTTATTTTTGTTTAAATCCATGACATGGGCTAAGAAAGTTTGACATCCGTTTTTCAATAAACGAATAGCTTTATTGCTTGATATGACAGTGATTGACTTTAGTGGTTTGGTTGCTTGAATTCGCATAATAGGTTGGTTAGGAATATGAAAGTTAACAACCTTACAAAAATAATCAATTTTAGCATGGTGAGTAGTTAACCAATCCATACCTAAAATCACATCAAAAGCAAGTATTTTTAAAGAGATAAGTTCGACATGTAATGTAATACCCCAACTTTTATGAATAAAGATTAATTTTTTTAAAAATATATTTTTGAATATTATGGTGTGGATTTGATATAATGTTATAGTTGTGGGTAATATTTATAAATTTAGCAAAGTAAGCAAGTTATTATAAAATATTCGATTGGTCGGGTATTTCAAAAGTGTTAACGGTAACAACTACGCCGTTAATTGTAAAAACTCAAACTTATCGTTTTCTTTATCCTACCGTTTTTCGTTATAGGGCCCATAAATGGCTGCGCCATCGTACTAATATTCCCCGACAGTAAGAATATTCTACGACCAAACGAATATTCCCTGACAATAATAAATATTTTATAACCACTTGCTTATTTTGTAAAATTTGCATATTTCACCCATAACCAAAGCATTACATCAAATTAACACCTTATTATTCAAAATAATAATTAGAGAAAATACAATTTTATTTATAAAAAAGTTGGGGTCTTACAGTAATTATATTACTAATTAAAATTTTACCTGGCACTACTCCATTCGAAGCCACTGCATCCTGGACCGTCATGTTAAACATGCGTGCTGTTGGTCTTGCTGGTTGAGCTAGTCCATTGGTCGTTAGAGTCCCACTGCTATTTCCTTTGTTGTTGCTTCCCTTTTCTGCATTTTTCTTTAGACAATTACGGATTTGATTGATTGACAATCCATATAAATAACAACCTTGTATCTTCTTTGGACTGGAACAACTAGGAGAGATATGTCCCTCTTGGCCACAGTTAAAGCACACTCCTTTTCCCTTCAGGCAGAATCCCGGATGATTCTTCCCATAAATTGCACACGGCTCACCTTTATTCCTATCTTCTCCTGATTTGTTTCCCAATTGGGTGTTATCGCTCCATTTACGCTTGTTGGAGTTACTCCCTCCACTGTTACCTCCTTCATTCGTCCTTTTCTTCTTTTCCTGGTGATAATTCGATACGACTTCACTGAGAAGTAATTCTCCTTAAACAATTATTTGAACCTTGTCCATGTCACCACCACTGTTCCTGCTCTATTCTGGTTTATCTCCAACATATAGTTAGTCTGTCCCTTCATCAAATAGGTACCAAAAATGGTCTTTTGCTCCTCTGCTACTCTAGTGATAACGAATGCTTTCTCTATCTCTTTTATCCATGTATGAGCTTCTATTGGATCTAATGTCCCTTAAACTCTGGTGGTCATACTGCCTTGAAGTCTTTAAAATTTGCTAATTGATTTCTTGGCGGATTTTCTGCGGCTGGTTCCCTATTCTGCATAGCTTCTGCCATCATGTTTACAAAGTCTTGCACTGGGTTTGGTTGACCTCCTCCTGCATTGTTAACCGGGTCTTCGCCCTCTTGGTTACTTAGTACTCTTCTTGGCGGTATTTTTTGATTAAACAAAACATTAATTTATTACTTCATCTTTTACGCTTTTATGCCACATCTAATTAGTGGTATCATAAAAATTTAACACAAAATTTTAAACTCAGCCCAATTCGGCTTGCTGGATTAACCAATTCGACTTGCTGAATTAACCAATTATCAGTTAGACAACTTTTTATCTTTATTCTTAAAAGTTATTTACTTAATCGAACATATATTCATATTTATTCAACTAATTCATAGTACTTTACATCACATATCACATACTACGATAATCATTTACTATCACTTTTTGACCACAAAAGTCAAGAATCACTGCGATAACTTATACAAAAGTTGAGGCTTATAAAGGTTATCTCATTATTCATACATAAGTGATGATTGCATTCATATAGATATAAAATTACATATACCTACTCATCGTCTACAATACTACATTTCTAACATATTATCTTTCTCCAAAGGTTCTACTCCCCATACTTAATTTTTCTTTTTTCCACTTCCATCACCTGTCTTCCTCTTAGGACAATTCTTAGCCTGATGACCTTTTTCTCTGCACGAAAAACATCATCCTTTCTTAGGTTTAGGACAATTGGGAGATATGTGTCCTCCTTATCCGCAATTATAACATACATTCTTACTCTTCATACATTTCCCATAATGCTTCTTTCCGCAGTCAATACATGCCTTCTTCTTTGGCTGTGAATCCCCTGAGTTGTCATCACGATCATTATTCCATTTCCTTTTATCATTCTTCCCTTCTTTCTTCTTTCTTAAAGTTTCAGATGATACATTGCACTTAGCTCTCCTCCTATCGACTTGTGCCTTCAGTTCATTTCGTTCTTCAGTTATCTCTCTTAGTGCCCTTACTAAATGGTCATTTAGCAATCTTTCTGCATTCCATATTTCCTCCAGGAAAAACACCTTAATCCTCAAATCCTGATGCTTGACCATCTACGGCCACTACACTGCCTTCTTCTCCATCTTCTGTCTCAATTTTTGGTCCTACTTTAGCTTCTTTGGAATTTAATTCTTCCTCTTCATTCAGCTCCATCTCGGGGTACTCGTCATGATCGCTTCCTAGATTTACCGCAGGTTTTTCCTTTAGAATTTTCTCAACTGTCCCATCTTCTTTAAAATTCTTCTCTGATTCATATACCATTTCACCTTGAGCTACCATCTCGGCTATTGGCACTAGTGCAGCTGCTAACATCGTAATAAGCACTTGAGTTTCTCTAATCTCATCATCCCCTGACATCTTACAACCAACAAATTTCATTAATACCTCTCAATAAAATATACATTCATTATATGGGATGAAAATATATTTCATAATACTACTAATTCTCCAAGAAAACTCTACATGAGTTTTATCTCCTTCTATTCCTTAATCTAATCATCTACTAGCATCCTTCAATTAGTTTTAAACAACTTGATCAATACCTTAACAGTAAACACAATCTATAAACAGTAAGTGTCCACGCATCTTACTATTGATGAATTTTCTCAATCCATCACTTAGAACTCTAAATGAGTTTTCTCTATCATTCTTATGGTTATATTCGTAAGGCTTTTTCCCCCACCCAAGGTTTATAACCTACAACTTTGATACCAACCTGTGACGCCCCCAAATCTGGGTTTCCTAACATCGGGTTTGGTGCTCACGATCCATCATACATATCACTTCTAACTACCCATTCAATTATGAATTTCAATAATACTATTAGATGTGGAATAATCAACAATAATTATTCACTAACATGCTTGAAAAATAATAACTCGAGTTTGAGTTAGAGAACTTGCCTTGTCTGTAGTCTACTGCTATGAAAATAAATATATCCGGTTAGCAGTCTATCTACCTTCCTTCGAAAGACTTATAATTGACCTCTCGATTATCAAATCATATACTTATTCATAATATCATTATTTTATATTAAATTGCCTAATATTTAGTCACACGGTTAAATATTAGTTATTACATTAATTCATTAGTAACATTATTATCTCTTGATAATATTACTATTACCTAAACATTATCTTCACTCATCCTTTAATAATACTTTACTTACTCCTTGGTATTATTAATGAACTAATAATACTTTATTCACTTATAAATATTATTACCCTCATAATAATATTTTATTCATTTACTAATATTGCTAACCTTTTAATTTTATTCACGTATTAGTATTTTATTCTTTTACTAATGTTATTATATTTTAATAACATTTTATTTAATTAATTATGTAATAATATTTTAATCATCTAATAATACTTTAATCTAATATTATTAATCTTTTAATAATATTATTAATTATATTAATAATATTTTAATCTAATATTATTAGTCATTAATAATATTTATTAGTGTTAGAATATAATACTATTAATCATCTAATAATATCTTTAATTAAATTTTAATCTCAATATTTTTATTTATTTTAAAATATCAAATTCTAACATTATTAATATCATCATAATATTTTAATAATTTATTAGGCCAATAAATAATTTTATTTTAATTATTTACCCTTTATTAAACTACTTATTTAATACCCATAAAGGGTCATAAATAGAACTTCTCATCAATAATTATCGAAATACCTCTCCATAGTCAGAATATACTATATTAGGTGTATTCAAACATTAAAATCTCATTTTTCTTATTTATGACATCATTTAACCATTTATTCTCTTTTAGTCATAACTATAACATTTTTATGAAAAATAGCAAACGGATTCTGAAAATCCTTATCTTCTGTATCTAGACAGTATATGACCCAACAATGATCCCCAATTTTTTTTGAAATTTTAGAAAGTGATTTACTATATTTAAGGTGCTCAAACATCTTAATCTTGTTACATTTTTCATAAATCTAGTTTTACTTAGCAAATTTTGAAACTTTCAGGGTATGTTCTCATAACATATATTAACGTATTGTAAAATTTTCAGATTTTTCAGGTGTATACACAATAAGGAATTCGGGTGTTAATATTAAGGAGTCCTTTACGATAAAAACCATTACGTACAACCTACACATCAAAATGTGTATGTTCTTTTTCATACACGTGGATAACTTCTTAAGGTACCTTTGTGATTTTTTCCAAAATTTTAAAAAACTCATAATTGACCGAAACAGCCTTTGGAAAATCGGGGTTAGGGGGTTTTGTTAGGGTTTGGGTTATTCAAGCTTCTTGTGGACTATTTTGGGCAAAACAGCCCCCATGGCTTCAATACTTACTAGATTTGTATTTTACAACTTGGGTTTACTAGATAACTCATGTATCTAGCACCCTCCTTTGACGGATCACAAATCCAAGCTATAAAACTTGAGTTACACAAGATTTAGTGGAAGAAAACTAGGTTTTCACCCCTAGGAGAACATATGCTCATTTTCTTCCTCTAAACCTTTGTTCTAACACTCAAGATACTTAGTTCCATACATGAGATATATAGAACTAGGGTATCTTGGGTATTATATCATAACCCCAATAAACTTTGATATCAACCAAAATAGAAGAAGAAGAATAACTAGAAAAGTTCTCACCTAGTTTTTCTTGGCTACCTTTCTTGTTATTCCAAAGTGTGGGATGTGTTTAGGGTGCACAAACTATGCTAAGTTCTTCCTCTTTTTCTATCACAAAATCTGAACCCTCTCTCTATAGCTCTCTCTATTGCTAAGATTGGGAGAAAATGAAAGGAGAAATGAACATGAAAAGAAATGAAATGAATTGGAATGGACTAAAGGGATGCTTGCAATCATATTATCCCCCATACTTTCTTTGCCCATTAGACAATACCCCTTATCTTATCTTTAAATATGCTTAATGAGATTCCCAACCAATAAGGAGTAGACAACAATGTCCTTTGTTTAAGAGATTAGGAAAAGTAGGGTGATTAGCTATAAAAGGAAAGTGGGTTAGCAATATTTCATGCCTTAAAAGGGCCTCCAAAATCCGGCCACTTAAGCTCTAATTATCCTCCATTTTTCTTTTATTTTTAATGCCCAAATTTGATTAATCAAATGTTTAAAATGTCCTTAATCAGTAAGGCTAGGGTTTGGTCTTGAATTTTATTTCTTTTGGGCTTCTAATTTAATTAGTTGGGCTATGTAAGTAACATAGTTTAACAATTTTAATTTATATTATCCTAATTGTTTATTTAGGATTTCTATTTCCCAATCTTATGGAATTTAATTACTTATACATGTCTCTTTAATCAATAACCTAATTAGGTTTAAAATTATTAATCACTTGAAATAGAGAAAATTAATTTATTAGGTTAGTATAACTTTTAAATACTAACATTTCTTCAATACCATAACTCTTATGTTATTTAATTACCTTATATAATTAGGTTATGTGTCTTTCCTTTTTAATGAAATCTATAAATATACATATCCATAACTATAGTATATAAATTTATTTAGCCATACCCATTTCCACACAGTCCTCACATATTTATTCACTATATAATAGTCATACTAATTAATCATTTAAAGATTATAAATATTTCAATTTAACATTGAAGGCTAACATTCAAGCTATGTTAATGTTTCAACATAACTTATCTTACTCTTCCTTAATCAACTTGATTAAGTATTGTTCTTAGTTAATTTGAAATAATTAAATTAACTATCTTGTTTAATTTATATCTCATAACACATATTCACTTATAAACTAAAAAAATTATTCGTAAAAATTTAAATATATAATCATATAGGTTCTCGATCCTTACATTCTCTCCTCCTTATAATGTAAGACCCCGAATTTTATGAAATAAAAGTATTCAATTTTTCTTATAATTACAATTCAGTAAATGGTTAAATTGATAAAAAGTTAAAGTTATGTGTGAAATGTGAAAAATTTTCAAAATAAACAAGTGGTTAAAAAATAATCATTGTTGTCGGGAAATATTCGTTGGTCGTGTAATATTCTTTCTATCGGAGAATATTCGTACGACGGCGCAGCTATTTGTGGGCCCCATAACGGAAAACGGTCGGATGAAGATAACGACAAAAATTGAGTTTTTATAATTAATGGCGTAGTTGTTACCGTTAACATTGTTGGAATACCCGGTGGTTAAAATACAGTAATACGCGTTATTGTACAGTAGCACACTGTATTGCGCAGTATTTTTGAAATTATTGATTCTTACGTAAGAAGGCACTACTCAATAATTGTTACAGTAATTACTGTTCAATATTTTATTTTATTAATTGAATAATTGATGCGTTAATTTTTTATATTATTGTTGTTTCAATAATTGTTGCTGCACAGTATCTCCATTATCAGATCAATAATTCATATTATTTGAATAATATTATTAGATAACATTATTGGCAATGTCTAGAAAGTTCTGTCTAAGGAGAGGTTTGGTCATCTAATTGCACGCCAGTAAGGAGAAATCCTTATTGGAAAGCCCCCTCTTTCCTGGGAACAGCCTGGTTGTCATAAATGTGATTCTGTAATATTATTTGTGAATAATTAATTATTGATTCATATGATAAGAAAATATTTATTTTATGTGGATATAATTGAGGGATATATTTTTGTGGTTAAAATGAAGAAGTTAATGTTGAAGTGTTTTATCTGTATTTTTTATCGGAATGGAGGTATTGAAAATCAAATTAGGGTTTTTGAGATATTTTGCGAGGGTTATAATTTTTAATCAAACCGTTGGATCGTGGTAATATTTGGATATGTTATACATATATAAGTTGAGTATATTTTCAAAAATTTTGAACCGTTAAAAACGATCGTATGATTTGTTATGAATTTTACGAGATGATTGGTTCAGAAATTGTTGAATTTTTGGACTTAATTATTTTGGTAAAAAATTCTAGAATTGGTGGGCCCCACTCTTGGTTGGTGAAGAAATGTGCTGAGATTTTTATTCAAATGTGGTGGGTGGGAATAGTAGCAGGTAAAGCCATCAGGTTGCAGGTTAAGTCTGCTTCGGCGTGCTACCATTTTCCTATAAATAAAGGGCTAAGTTAGAATTGAAAATCACACCAGAATTCATAAGTTTTCTCTCTTTCTCTCTCTAGATTATTGAGTGTATTTTGTGAGTATTTAGATACTTTGAAAGTTTCTATTCAGCACAAGTTTCATTCAGCCTCGTATCCGATATTCAGTCAGAAGTACGGTTATTTTGAGGTAAGGGATATTATTTTATTCTTAAATGATATTATTTTCTTCAATATCATTATACTAAAATATTGATATGAGTTTTTTTTATCAAATTTGAAACTTTTTCTGTCGGGGTTACTATTCACGTATACGACACTATTCACGAATACGACACTATTCACCAAAAAATAAAATTTTTCCTTTTTATCCAAGATGTCTATTATGGTTACTATCTTTGATTGTATCTATATTTTGATCTTTATTTTTGAATTCTGCTTCACAATTAATTATTATGAAGTATTATTGATCTTGGATAAACTGTTATACGAATCCCTACTATTTGTCTTTCTGTCTCACTAGATTCGTTTTCTTTAAGATATTTTTCATTATCCTCAGTCCTAAATGATGATATTACTGAATATCTTTGGCCTGTAGTGCAAAGATGTATGATTACCTGATGAATATCTTTGGCCTGTATTGCAAAGATGAACAGGTGTTGAGATGAACATGACTGACTGGTGATACAAATGAATATCTTTGGCCTGTAGTGCAAAGATGAATATTTGGTTAAAGATGATTATTAATTGATGTTACAGGGATAAAATGTTGGTGATGGACTTTTAAATCTTAGAAGATAGTAAAATTCATTCTCTACTTGACTCTTCTAATGGTTTGCTGTTTCCAGCTGCAGTTGTTGATCTAAAACTTGTTGTCGATTATATTCTATCAGATTTTTCCCTATTGAATACTAATTATAATTTGTCGTATATTATCTTAGTCATAATATTCTTTACTGGGCTAGTTGAGCTCACTCTTTTCCTTTTTGTTCCATTTTTCTTCTCAGGAGGTGAGAACATAGCAGGATCTAGTCGGGGTATGGAGTGATGGTTCTAGAAAGATGTTTTAGCAGTCCTCACTATTTCTGTAAAATAGTGTTTGAATAATTATAATGAAGACTTATTTGAGTGTGGATATTGTCTAGAAGACAATATTTGTATTTAAACTCACAGTATGTGTTGTCGTATTTTGCACGACAATTGTATTATTGAAGTTATAGTTTGCTTTTTGTACCATACATTTGGCGACTCAGAATGGTTGTTGTATACCTATTTTGGGGCATCACAGTTGGTATTAGAGCCATAAGTAAGGAGCCCCGAGCCTCTATTTGGTGACATCCTATTGATGGGAAATGCACCGAAGCCAGACTCTCCGTAAGGGACGCCGTTCTGCGGTGACAAGCTGATAGGGACCTTTGTGAGGTGCTGACACATGATGGTGTCCAATGTCACAGTTGGTATCAGAGCTTAGGGATATGATCTCTGGCGGAGATCGGGAAATAGAACTAGAAGGGGGGAGATGTGTAAATCCTTCGCTAGTGTGTCCTACCCAAGCTTATTTGTTGGTCAGTCATAATATCGGGATATTATGTGATATGTTAATTTGTTCATTTAACCCTTGTTTTGAAGCTGTATTCTAGAATGATATCTGAAATACAGGAGATGTACAATAGAGAAATCATGATGACCCGGGAGATAGAATCTGTAATGAAAGCAAGGTATTCTCAACTTTTTGAAATACCAGATACGTAAATTTCGGGGACGAAATTTCATAAGGAGGGAAGATTGTAAGACCCCGAATTTTATGAAATAAAAGTATTCAATATTTCTTATAATTACAATTCAGTAAATGGTTAAATTGATAAAAAGTTAAAGTTATGAGTGAAATGTAAAAATTTTTCAAAATAAACAAGTGGTTATAAAATAATCATTGTTGTCGGGGAATATTCATTGGTCGTGGAATATTCTTTCTGTCGGGGAATATTCGTATGACGGCGCAGCTATTTGTGGGTCCCATAACGGAAAACGGTCGGATGAAGATAACGACAAAAATTGAGTTTTTATAATTAATGGCGTTGTTGTTACCGTTAACACTGTTGGAATACCCGGTGGTTAAAATACAGTAATACACGTTATTGCACAGTAGCACACGATATTGCACAGTATTTTTGAAATTATTGATTCTTACGTAAGAAGGCACTACTCAATAATTGTTACAGTAATTACTGTTCAATATTTTATTTTATTAATTCAATAATTGTTGGGATGATTTTTTTATATTATTGTTGTTTCAATAATTGTTGCTGCACAGTATCTCCATTATCATATCAATAATTCATATTATTTGAATAATATTATTAGAAAGCATTATTGGCAATATCTAGAAAGTTCTGTCTAAGGAGAGGTTTAGTCATCTAATTGCGCGCCAGTAAGGAGAAATCCTTATTGGAAAGCCCCCAATTTGCTGGGAACGGCCTGGTTGTCATAAATGTGATTCTGTAATATTATTTATGAATAATTAATTATTGATTCATACGATAAGAAAATATTTATTTTATGTTGATATAATTGAGGGATATATTTTTGTGGTTAAAATGAAGGAGTTAATGTTGAGGTGTTTTATCTGTATTTTTTACCGGAACGGAGGTATTGAAAATCAAATTAGGGTTTTTGAGATATTTTGCGAGGATTATAATTTTTAATCCGACCGTTGGATCGTGGTAATATTTGGATATGTTATACATATATAAGTTCAGTATATGTCCACAAATTTTGAACCGTTAAAAATGATCGTATGATTTGTTATGAATTTTACGAGATGACTGGTTCAAAAATTGTTGAATTTTTGGAGTTAATCATTTTGGTAGAAAATTCTTGAATTAGTGGGCCCCACTCTTGGTTAGTAAAAAAATGTGCTGAGATTTTTATTCAAATATGGTGGGTGGAAATAGTAGCAGGTAAAGCCATCAGGTTGCAAGTTAAGTCTGCTTCGGCGTACTATCATTTTCCTATAAATAGAGGGCTAAGTTAGAATTGAAAATCACACCAGAATTCATAAGTTTTCTCTATTTCTCTCTCTAGATTATTGAGTGTATTTTGTGAGTATTTAGATAATTTGGAAGTTGCTATTCAGCACAAGTTTCATTCAGCCTCATATCCGATATTCAGTCAGAAGTACGGTTATTTTGAGGTAAGGGATATTATTTTCTTCTTAAATGATATTATTTTCTTTAATATCATTATACTAAAATATTGATATGAGTTTTTTTTTTATCAAATTTGGAACTTTTTGTGTCGGGGTTAGTATTCACGTATACGTCACTATTCACGAATACGACACTATTCACCGAAAAATAAAATTTTTCCTTTTTGTCCAAGATATCTATTATGGTTACTATCTTTGATTGTATCCATGTTTTGGTCTTTATTTTTGAATTCTGCTTCACAATTGATTATTATGAAGTATTATTGATCTTAGATAAACTGTTATACGAATCCCTACTATTTGTCTTTCTGTCTCACTGGATTCATTTTTTTAAGATATTTTTCATCATCCTCAGTCCTAAATGATGATATTACTGAATATCTTTGGCCTGTAGTGCAAAGATGTATGATTACCTGATGAATATCTTTGGCCTGTATTGTAAAGATGAATAGGTGTTGAGATGAACATGACTGACTGGTGATACAAATGAATATCTTTGGCCTGTAGTGCAAAGATGAATATTTGGTTAAAGATGATTATTAATTGATGTTGCAGGGATAAAATGTTGGTGATGGACTTTTAAATCTTAGAAGATAGTAGAATTCATTCTCTACTTGACTCTTCTAATGGTTTGCTGTTTCCGCTGCAGTTGTTGATCTAAAACTTGTTGTCGATTATATTCTATCAGATTTTTTCCTATTGAATACTAATTATAATTTGTCGTATATTATCTTAGTCATAATATTCTTTACTGGGCTAGTTGAGCTCACTCTTTTCCTTTTTGTTCTATTTTTCTTCTTAGGAGGTGAGAACATAGCAGGATCTAGTCGGGGTATGGAGTGATGGTTCTAGAAAGATATTTTAGCAGTCCTCACTATTTCTGTAAAATAGTGTTTGAATAATTATAATGAGGACTTATTTGAGTGTGGATATTGTCTAGAAGACAATATTTGTATTTAAACTCACAGTATGTGTTGTCGTATTTTGCACGACAATTGTATTATTGAAGTTATAGTTTGCTTTTTGTACCATGCATTTGGCGACTCAGAATGGTTGTTGTATACCTATTTTGGGGGCGTCACAGTTGGTATTAGAGCCATAAGTAAGGAGCCCCGAGCCTCTATTTGGTGACATCCTATTGATGGGGAATGCACCGAAGCCAGACTCTCCGTAAGGGACGCCGTTCTGCGGTGACAAGCTGATAGGTACCTTTATGAGGTGTTGACACATGATGGTATCCAATGTCACAGTTGGTATCAGAGCTTAGGGATATGATCTCTAGCGGAGATCGGGAAATAGAACTAGAAGGGGAGAGATGAGTAAATCCTTCGCTAGTGTGTCCTACCTAAGCTTATTTGTTGGTCAGTCATAATATCGGGATATTATGTTATATGTTAATTTGTTCATTTAACCCTTGTTTTGAAGCTGTATTCTAGAATGATATTTAAAATACATGAGATGAGCAATAGAGAAATCATGATGACCCGGGAGATAGAATCTGAAATGAAAGTAAGGTATTTTCAACTTTTCAAAATACTAGGTACGTAAATTTCGGGGACGAAATTTCATAAGGAGGGGAGATTGTAAGACCTCGAATTTTATGAAATAAAAGTATTCAATATTTCTTATAATTATAATTTAGCAAATGGTTAAATTGATAAAAAGTTAAAGTTATGGGTGAAATGTGAAAAATTTTCATAATAAACAAGTGGTTATAAAATAATCATTGTTGTCGGGGAATATTCGTTGGTCGTGAAATATTCTTTTTGTTGTGGAATATTCGTACAACGGCGCAGCTATTTGTGGGCCCCATAACGAAAAACGGTCGGATGAAGATATTGAGTTTTTATAATTAACGGCGTAGTTGTTACCGTTAACACTGTTAGAATACTCGGTGGTTAAAATACAGTAATACACGTTATTGCACAGTAGCACACGGTATTGCACAGTATTTTTGAAATTATTGATTCTTACGTAATAAGGCACTACTCAATAATTGTTACAGTAATTACTGTTTAATATTTTATTTTATTAATTCAATAATTGTTGCGTTGATTTTTTTATATTATTGTTGTTTCAATAATTGTTGCTGCACAGTATCTCCATTATCATATCAATAATTCATATTATTTGAATAATATTATTAGAAAGCATTATTGGCAATATCTAGAAAGTTCTGTCTAAGGAGAGGTTTAGTCATCTAATTGCGCGCCAGTAAGGAGAAATCCTTATTGGAAAGCCCCCTCTTTGCTGGAAACGGCCTGGTTGTCATAAATGTGATTCTGTAATATTATTTATGAATAATTAATTATTGATTCATACGATAAGAAAATATTTATTTTATGTTGATATAATTGAGGGATATATTTTTGTGGTTAAAATGAAGGAGTTAATGTTGAGGTGTTTTATCTGTATTTTTTACCGGAACGGAGGTATTGAAAATCAAATTAGGGTTTTTGAGATATTTTACGAGGATTATAATTTTTAATCCGACCGTTGGATCGTGGTAATATTTGGATATGTTATACATATATAAGTTCAGTATATGTCCACAAATTTTGAACCGTTAAAAATGATCGTATGATTTGTTGTGAATTTTACGAGATGACTGGTTCAGAAATTGTTAAATTTTCGGAGTTAATAATTTTGGTGGAAAATTCTAGAATTGGTGGGCCCCACTCTTGGTTGGTGAAGAAATGTGCTGAGATTTTTATTTAAATGTAGTGGGTGGAAATAGTAGCAGGTAAAGCCATCAGGTTGCAGTTTAAGTCTGCTTCATCGTGCTATCATTTTACTATAAATAGAGGGCTAAGTTAGAATTGAAAATCACACCAGAATTCATAAGTTTTCTCTATTTCTCTCTCTATATTATTGAGTGTATTTTGTGAGTATTTAGATACTTTGAAAGTTGCTATTCAGCACAAGTTTCATTCAGCCTCATATCCGATATTCAGTCAAAAGTACGGTTATTTTGAGGTAAGGGATATTATTTTCTTCTGAAATGATATTATTTTCTTCAATATCATTATACTAAAATATTGATATGAGTTTTTTTATCAAATTTGAAACTTTTTGTGTCGGGGTTACTATTTACGTATACGGCACAATTCACGTATACGGCCCTATTCACGAATACGGCACTATTCACCGAAAAAAATAATTTTTCCTTTTTGTCCAAGATGTCTATTATGGTTACTATCTTTGATTGTATCCATGTTTTGATATTTATTTTTGAATTCTGCTTCACAATTGATTATTATGAAGTATTATTGATCTTGGATAAACTGTTATACGAATCCCTACTATTTATCTTTTTGTCTCACTAGATTCGTTTTCTTTACGATATTTTTCATCATCCTCAGTCCTAAATGATGATATTACTGAATATCTTTGGTCTGTAGTGTAAAGATGTATGATTACCTGATGAATATCTTTGGCCTGTAGTGCAAAGATGAACAGGTGTTGAGATGAACATGACTGACTGGTGATACAAATGAATATCTTTGGCCTGTAGTGCAAAGATGAATATTTGGTTAAAGATGATTATTAATTGATGTTATAGGGATAAAACGTTGATGATGGACTTTTAAATCTTAGAAGATAATAGAATTCATTCTCTACTTGACTCTTCTAATGGTTTGCTGTTTCCGCTGCAGTTGTTGATCTAAAATTTGTTGTCGATTACATTCTATCAGATTTTTCCTTGTTGAATACTAATGATAATTTGTTGTCTATTATCTTAGTCATAATATTCTTTACTGGGCTAGTTGAGCTCACCCTTTTCCTTTTTGTTCCATTTTTCTTCTCAAGAGGTGAGAACATAGCAGGATCTAGTCGGGGTATGGAGTGATGGTTCTAGAAAGATGTTTTAGCAGTCCTCACTATTTTTGTAAAATAGTGTTTGAATAATTGTAATGAGAACTTATTTGAGTGTGGATATTGTCTATAAGACAATATTTGTATTTAAACTCACAGTATGTGTTGTCGTATTTTGCACGACAATTGTATTATTGAAGTTATAGTTTGCTTTTTGTACCATGTATTTGACGATTCAGAATGAGTGTTGTATACCTATTTTGGGGGCGTCACATATAAGGATTCCGTCCCAGGAATCACCATTACCTTACATTCAAATTATGTCTATCCTTAGACCTTTATTCATAAATCAAAATTTATAACCATAATATAGGTATTACTTTGTTTCTTCTTACATTTACTCCTTCCCATCTTATTTAGGGCAGAAAATTCTCTACTTAACTAAAGTCTCATTCGACTTGCCATAGCTTATAATTACCCGTTATATTTAGGTAACAACATCTTACTCATAATAATATTCCTTTAATTTATTAAGCAACATGTGCTTTCTCTTATTCTACTTTGGAACCTCAGAGGGTTACCATAGACCACTCAATATACGTGTTTTCTTTTAATAATTTATAAAGTTGTATCAAAAAATCTTTCAATTTTATTTACGTGATACTAACATGTGATATCATCATGTGATACTAACCCATGACTCGAATCTGCATAGGAACAACACCTCCTAGTGATATCTATCAAATAAGACGTGCGTAGTTATTTTACTAATTAAAATTTTACCTAGCACTACTCCATTCGAAGTGACTGCATCCTGGACTGTCATGTTAAACGTGCATGCTATTGGTCTTGCTGGTTAAACTGGTCCATTGGTCGTTAGAGTCCCACTGTCATTTCCTTTGTTGTTGCATTCCTTCTCTGCATTCTTCTTTCGACAGTTACGGATTTGATGGTATGATGATCCACATAAATAACAACTTTGTATCTTCTTTGAACTAGGACAACTGCGAGAGATACGTCCCTCTTGGCCACAGTTAAAGCACACTCCTTTGCCCTTCAGGCAGACTCTTGGATGATTCTTCCCACAAATTGCACACGGCTCACCTTTCTTCCTACCTTATCCTGATTTATTTCCCGATTGGGTGTTATCAGTCCATTTACGCTTATTGGAGTTACTCACTCCATTGCTACCTACTTCATTCGCCATTTTCATCTTTTCCTGGTGATACCTCGATACGGCTTCACTGCCTCCCTCAGCGATGATTGCTTTTTCTAACAGAGACGAAAATGTATAAATTTGTAGCACTGCTACCTTTCTAAATATCGATGGTTTCAGTCTATATTGAAACCTTCGCACCTTTTGTGTCTCTTTGTCCACCTGATGTGGAACGAATCTAGCTAATCTGTTGAATCTGGCAACGTATTCTGAAACTATCATGTTTTCCTATTTCAACTCTAGTAATTGAACCTCGTCCGTGCTTGCATACTTGGCGAGAAGTAATTCTCGTTAAACAATTCTTTGAACCTTGTCCATATCACCACCACTGTTCCTACTATATTCTAGTTTGTCTCCCACTACTAGTTTACCTCCCCCTTCATTAAATAGGTAGCAAAAATGGTCTTTTGCTCCTCTGCTACTCTAGCGATAACGAATGTTTTCTCTATCTCTTATATCCATGTCTGAGCTTCTATTGGATCTAATGTTACCTTAAACTCTTGTGGTCCTACTTCCTTGAATTCTTTAAAATTTACTAGTTGATTTATTTGAAGATTTTCAACGACTGGTGTCCTATTCTGCATAGCTTCTGCCATCGTGTTTACAAAGTCTTGCATTAGGTTTGGTTGACCTCCTCCTGTATTGTTAACCGACTCTACGCCCTCTTGGTTTCTTAGTACTCCTCTTGGCGTTATTGTCTGATTAAACAAAACTTTAATTTATTACTTCATCTTTTACACCTTTATGCCACATCTGATTAGTGGTATCATAAAAATTTAACACCAAATTTTAAACTCAGCCCAATTCGGCTTGCTGGATTAACCAATTTGACTTGTTGAATTAACCAATTATCATTTAGACATCTTATTATCTTTATTCTCAAAACTTATTTACTTAATCAAACATATATTCATATTTATTCAACTAGTTCATAGTACTTTACATCGCATAGCATGTGACGCCCCCAAATCTGGGTATCTTCGAACCCAACAGATGGTGCTACACGGTGCTACAGTTCACACATACATTCAATTAAAATACCTCAAAAGAGTGAATATATCTTTTATATATTCCAAAATAATATTACCATTCCCAAGTTCTTTGTAACCATTACATGTGTTCTTGTCATAATATCAAATAATTACAACATTCATACTATACTATTACAAAGACAACTATTTGTCTGCCTTAGCCTTTCCTTTATCTTTGCCAGATCTTTCAGTCCATTCGGTCTTAGCTGCATTCATATGGTTCAAGAAAGTGTGAGCATAACTAGCTCAACAAGTATAACAATTTCATTAAACAATAGCGCTTGAATCATATGAATCATATATCTTCTATAACTAAATCAATAGTTATGAAGTACTATCGATAATTCAAAATAGAACTTCTCTTTTCTTTAAAACGTTTACCAATGAACAAAATAAGTTGAACATCAATTTTGGTCCAATACCATGAGCATTTCATTCTTTCTTTGAAAAGGACAACCCGGCACCAAGTTCGTAAGTCCGGTATATCTTATAAGCACGTTTAGGTGATCAGTCTATAGTACTCTATGTTGTATAACACTATTTCTTTAAACGTATGTACGTTTAAGTTTTGGAAACCTCACGTGCATGTCATTTGACGACAAAACATTTTTTTTATCATACTCAGTCTTTCTTTGAAATCCATACCAAAATAGTTTGGCAAAAGATAGCAACATTTACAATATTTTGATAGATTATAAGGAAATCTACAAAATACATTAAGTCTAGCCGAAGGAATTGGCTTGAACTTCATTATACATCAATTCATGCGTAAGGTACATGAATTACAAAGCTTATCCAGAAGAACTTAAACAAGGGTTAGAATACTTGCCTTCAGCATCTTCTACAGTTAATAAACTTTTCCTTTGAGTCTTTAAGGATTCTACAATGCATGATCACATAACATACCACATTAGGTAATAAACAATCATGCATGGTAACTAATTTATCTTACCCTTCTTCTCAATCTAATCATTCCTTAGATTGTTTAATATCTGATACGGTTTATCGTATTACTTTGCATTTACGTTCAAGTAATCTTCGTCAACCTTTAGTTGTAATTCTTAAGGTTATATTTGTGACGCCCACAAAATAGGTATACATCACCTATTATGAGTCGCCAAATACATGGTACAGAAACAACTAAAACTTTATAAATACAATTGTCGTATAAAATACAACAACACATAAACTATGAGTTTAAATATAAATATTATCTTCTAGACAATATCCACACTCAAATAAGTCCCCATTACAATTATTGATACACTATTTTACAAAATAGTGAGGACTGCTAAACAATTGTCTAAAACCATCAGTCCACACCCCGACTACTTCCCGCTATATTCTCGTCTTCTGAGAAAAATGGAACAAAAAGAAAAAGGGTGAGCTCAACTAGCCCAGTAAAGAATATTATGACTAAGATAATATAGAACAAATTATCGTTAGTCCTTAACAGGGAAAAATCTGATAGAATATAATAGACAAGAAGTTTTAGATCAACAACTGCAGCGGAAACAACAATCCATTAGAATAGTCAAGTAGAGAATGAATTATACTATATTTTAAGATTTAAAAGTACATCATCAATATTTTATCCCTGCAACATCAATCAATATACATCTTGAATCAAATATTTATCTTTGCACTACAGGCCAAAGGTATTCATTTGTATCACCAGTTGGTCATACTCATCTAAACACCTGTTCATCTTTGCACTACGGGCCAAAGATATTCATCAGTTAATCATTTATCTTTGCACTACATGCCAAAGATATTCAGTAATATCATCACATAGGACTTAGAATGATGAAAATATTTTAAAGAAAATGAATCTAATAAGATAAAAGAACAAGGATTATGGATTCATATTTTAGTTCATCAACATTCAAAAATACTCCATAATAAACCACTATGGAGCAAAATTCAAGAATGAAGATCAAAACATGGATACAATCAAAGCTAGTAATCATAATAAACAACTTGGACAAAGAAAATAAAATTTTAATTTTTTTGTGAATAGTGTCGTATCCGTAAATAGTGTCGTATACATGAATAGTGCCGTATACGTGAATGTTATCTAATAATATTAATAAAATAATATGAATTATTGATCTGATAATAGGAAATACTGTGTAGTGACAATTATTGAAACAACAATAATATAAAATATCAACGTAGTAATTATTGAATCAATAAAATAAAATATTGAACAGTAATTACTGTAACAATTATTGAGTAGTGCCTTCTTACGTAAGAATCAATAATTAGTGCAATACCGTGTATTACTGTGTTTTAACCACCGGGTATTCCAATAGTGTTAACGGTAACAACTACGCCGTTATTTATAAAAACTCATATTTGTCGTTTTCTTCATCCGATCGCTTTTCGTTATGGGCCCACAAAAGGCTGCGCCGTCGTACGAATATTCCTCGACAGTAAGAATATTCCTTGACAAAATGAATATTTTATAACCACTTGCTTATTTAAAATATTTGCCCATTTTACCCATACCTAATCACATTAATCAAATCAACCCTTACTATTTCAAAATAACAAATAGAGAAAATTCAATTTCATTTATAAAAAGTTGGGGTCTTACAATATTCATCCTTAAGGATGTTACTTCAAGTTATAATTTACTTTCAATTAACTTCCATCTCCTTTACATGCATTTTAAATTATTCACTGTCTTTCTCCTAGTGCTGGCGTTGAGGCGCCAGCTTCCCTATATAAAGCTCGCGCTACGGCGCGAGTTCACAGTACATGAGTCCTGGACTTGGCGATGTGACACCATTCCATTTGCCATTAGCCGCGTTGCGGCGCCACTTCACAGTGGCTAAGGGCTTGGCTTGGCACCGCGGCGCCGACTTTACACTTTTGGGCCGTGCTGCGGCGCCGACCCTATGCCTCAGATAATTTCTCAGTTCTTTTTTTCTGCAATATTTTCGGGTCATAACTTATTCATTATAAGTTGGAATTGGCTCGTTCAAAAGCCGTTAGCTCAAATATCACGTGTACTATGATTTCATTAGAAAATCTTACATTTTTGAATCAGTTAACACATAATTCACCGATTAAGTTCTTTATTGAGTGTTCGTTAAACGTTCGTGAACATTCAAAGCTCGTTTCTTCGTTCTAATTCAGAATTTGACCATTTTCGAGTCCGCAACTCTGAAATACAAAGTTAGACTATTCCCCGTCGAAAACCAATGTTTTTGAGTTAAACGGTGACTTTTGACTTTCATTCCGAGAATTTCACGATTTCGACGATTATCGTCTAATCTAGTAAATTTCGCCATAACTTCGTTAGTTGAGATTTTTACATCGTTCAAAATGGATTCATTCCATCATTCTAAAATCCTAACCAAACATATCTCATCCAATATTATACACGATGGTTTTCAATTTGTCCATCAACAACAAAATTACAATTCTTCAATGTTCTTCATTTAGTTCATAACTTCTATGATTCTGATTCACTTGCAACATGGTTTATTAAGGTTTAAGTCCTCTAATAACCATCTTTATTCCTCCTTATGATACATGCTCCACCAATAATTAATTCTCTATCATACTTACAAATGAAATGATGAAGATTAATGGTTAAAGGTTTATTACCTTTGATGATCAAGCTTTTCTTTCTTCTTCTTCTTGAATTATGAAAGTCTAACTCTTCTCACCTTTTCTCTCAATTTACTTATGCTCAGATGTTGGTGGAAATTAACAAGGCAGAAATGACCAACGACCTCTCCTATTTATAGGATTTACAAGGTGAGGGTAAAGTGGTAAAGATGCCATCCCACCTCCTTACTATTCCTTTCTTGCTTTCCACACATCTTATCCTTTGCTTTCTCACCAAGTGGCCAGCCATGACTCACTCATGGGGCCCACATGGGTTGCCCCATGGGTTTTGCTAACCCGCTGACCCAGCGATTCGATCCACGGGTCGGGTTCATGGTTCGAGCTTAAATTTAACTATTTTGGGCCTAACAGTTAGGCTTGCATTTCCTATATTTGGGCCTTAACAAGATTGCACTTGGGCTTGCTCAAATTCTACACAAATCCTACAAGTCCATTGCAATAGGATTAAAGCATTTACCGTATAATCCTCGTATTCTTTACGTATACTAGTTTGTATAATCATTCGTTATATA
Organism: Panax notoginseng; assembly: GCA_016801055.1. NCBI lineage: Eukaryota > Viridiplantae > Streptophyta > Magnoliopsida > Apiales > Araliaceae > Panax > Panax notoginseng. The sequence goes on from CM029019.1 coordinate 120,789,550, forward strand.
TGTTATACTATCTTTCATATATACTTGTACGATACTTCGTATCATACTCGTATCCATTGCTTGGTATAATACTTTTTTGTTATACATTCATTATTCATTCAATCTTTACTTTCCCTAATGTTCTTAAACTTAGTACGCAAGCGAAAAACTGCGTTTGTCATAACTGAATTATTATTACATAATCCATCCTTACTTATTATTCTATCGTTACGTATTTCTCGAAAGTTCAAAAATAATTCCCGAGCAGAATTTGATGAATAGTGTTTTTTAAAAAATTTCTCGGAAAGATTTTATTTTCGTCTTGGAAATTCAAACACTTTAATTCTACCACGTAGCCAGAATACTACGATATTACGATACTTTAAGGTTATAGAACAACCTTCATCTAGCTTACTCAATGGAATAACATATATTATAATTTTCTTTGTTATTTACTCAAATAAAATTATTTTACAATTAATCCAATTTTCTCGGTCGTTACATTCTCCCCCCTTATAAGGATTCTGTCCCCATAAAACAAATAATTGAGGGTAATTCTTCTTCATCTTTTCTTCAAGTTCCCACGCTACTTCTTCGGCATCGTGGTTCTTCCATAACACTTTTACCAAATGTATAACTTTGTTCCTTAGAACTTGCTCTTTTCTATCATTGATTTGAATAGGCATTTCTTTATACGTCAAGTCCTTCTCAATATGAATAGACTCACACTCTATTACGTGCTTATAATCTGACTTATAAGGACGTAACACAAATACATGAAACATATTGTGTATTCGTTCTAGGTCTGGAGGTAATGCTACCACGCAAGCTACCTCTCCTACCCTTTTTAATATTTCGAAAGGTCCTATAAACCTTGGACTTAAATTTCCCTTCTTTCCAAAGCGTATTTTTCCTTTCCAGGGAGATACCTTTAGAAATATGTACGAGCCTACTTCGAACTCTCTGTTCACTCGATGCGAATCCGAATACTTCTTTTGTCTATCTTGAGCTGTTACCAGACGCATTCTTATCAGCTTAACTCTATCCACTGTCTGCTGCACCAATTTAGGTCCTACCATTTGGCATTCTCCCACTTCATCCCAACACAATGGTGTTATGCATTTCCTTCCATATAAAGCTTCATAAGGTGGTATGCCTATGCTCGCATGATAACTGTTGTTATAAACAAACTCTACTAGTGGTAGATGATCATCCCAACTACCTTTGAAATCCATAACGTAAGATCTCAACATATCTTCCAGCGTCTGAATTGTCCTTTCGATCTGCCCATCAGTTTGTGGATGATAAGCCGTACTCAACTTTAGCTGCGTTCCCATCTATTCTTGCAGACTTCTCCAAAAGTTTTATGTAAATCGTGGATCACGATCTGACACTATTGAAACTAGTACTCCATGTCTGAAAATAATTTCCTTAACATAAAGTTTAGCTAACTGATCTAAGTTAAATTTAACTCTTATTAGCAAAAACTGAGCCGACTTCGTCAACCGGTCCACTATTACCCAAATCGCGTTGTACCCCTTTGAGTAATTGGAAGTCCCACCACAAAGTCTATCGCGATATGCTCCAATTTCAATTCTGAAATCTCCAATGACTGTATAAGCCACTGGGTCATTGATGTTTGGCCTTAACCTTTTGACAAGTTAAGCACCTACTCACATATTCTGCTATTTCCCTCTTCATGTTCTGCCACCAAAAACTCTTTTGAAGGTATTGATACATCTTAGTTATACCAGGATGAATTGAATACCTTGAACTATGAGCCTCTTGTAACACTTCCTCCTTTAATTTCATCTCATTTGAAATCCAAATTCTTCCTTCAAATCATAATAATCCCTCATTATCAAGACGTACTGTACATTAATTCTTTTTCATCGGCTAACAACTTCTTCATCTGGTTACACTCCTCATTTTTGAGTTGTTCCTCCTTGATTCTCTCTACAATGGTAGACCGTATCTCCGTTGTAAACAATTTTTGACCTGACTCACTCGGTAACTTAACCTCTAGCTCCATTCTAGCCATCTCTGTTATTAACTTAGTTTGAGCCATTAACATAGACAACTTTTCCCGACCCATCATACTTAAAGCGTCGGCCACTACATTGGCTTTTCCTGGGTGATACAAGATTTTGCAGTTATAATCCTTTATCAACTCCAACCATCTCCTTTGTCTCATATTTAAATCCTTTTGTGTGAAGATATATTTTAGACTCTTATGGTCCGTGTATATCTCACATTTCTCTCCATATAATAATGCCTCCATATCTTTAAGGCAAACACTACCTCGACCAGTTCCAGATTGCGAGTAGGATAAACTTTCTCATAATCTTTTAAATGTCGTGATGCATACGCAATGACTTTGCCATACTGCATGAGCACGCAACCATGTCCTCTATGCGAAGCATCGCTATAAACTACAAAATTCCTTGTATCATCGGGTAAAGATAATACGGGTGCTTCACTCAACATTTTCTTCAGTTCTTAAAAACTGTATTCACACTTCTCAGTTAACACGTGTCACTATCTTCCTTGTCAAGTTAGTCAATGGAGTAGCTATCTTAAAAAAATCTTGAATAAATCTTCGATAGCATCCTTCTATCCTTAGGAAACTCCACACCTTAGTCGGAGTTTTCGGTTGTTCCCAATTCATCACAGCTTCCACCTTTGCTGGGTCCACTTAAATTCCCTTGCGACCGATAACATGACCTAAAAACTGTACCATTTCTAGCCAAAATTCAAACTTAGTGAATTTCGTATATAGCTTATCCTTCCTTAGTGTATCCAACAATAATTTTAGGTGTTCAGTGCGATCTTCTGGCGTCTTAGAATAGACTAGAATACAATCGATAAACACTACGATGAACTTGTCCAAATATTGTTTGAACACTCTGTTCATCATATCTATAAATGCAGCTGGTGCATTTGTCAACCCAAACGACATCACCTTAAACTCATAATTGTTGTAACGAGTCCTGAATGTCATCTTAGGTACATCATCCTTCCTAACCTTCAACTGATGATACCCCGTTCGTAAATCTATTTTAGAAAAGTACTTTGACCCTTTCAACTGATCAAAGAGATCATCGATCCTAGGCAATGGATATTTAGTCTTTATTGTTAACTTGATTAACTCTCGGTAGTCAATACAAAGTCTCAACAATCCATCCTTCTTCTTCACAAACAATATCGGTGCTCCCCACGGCGAAACACTTGGTTGAATGTACTTTCTATCCAACAGTTCTTGTAATTGAACCATCAACTCCTTCATTTTCACTGGCGCCATACGGTATGGTGCCCTTGAAACTAGTGTCGCTCCTGGCACAATATCTATTACGAATTCGTTCTCCTTATATGCTGGAAGACCCGATAATTCGTTTGGAAATACATCCATAAATTCTTTAACTATAGGTATTTGTTCCATCATTGCTCCCACTCTCTAGGTATCAACAACATGAGACAAATAACCTACACATCCCTTCATCAGTAATTTCCTAGTCTGTGTCATGGTAAGATAACACGAACGCTCCGATAATTTATTACCGTAAAACACTACATTTGGTTGTCTCAACATTCTAATGTTTACACATTTCTTCTGACAATCTATAATTACCCCATGGTTAAACAACCATTCCATCCTGAGAGTTACATCAAATTCTCCCAAATTTATCAGTAACAAATCTACCGATAATTTATAACCTTGTATTTCTACACAACAACTCCTATGATAATTTTTAACAGGAATTATTTCTTTGTTGGCTACCTTGATATTCAAAGGTACAAGAAATCTTTCGGGAAGTAATCCTAATCATTTAGCAAAATTGTATGCTATGAAAGAACAAGTAGCACCCGAATCAAATAACACATAAGCATTTATATCATTGATTGAGATAATACATGCAACTACATCCCCTGATGCAACTACATCTTGGACCATCATGTTAAAGGTGAGGGCCATCGGCCTACTCATCTGAGCTGGACCACCAATAGCTAACTTACCGCAATTAGCACCCTTATTCCCATCCATCCCCTTATTTGGGCAATTCTTCACTATCTGAAATGTTCCCCTCCTGTCCACAGTTATAGCACACCTCTTTTCCCTTAAGACAGATTCCTAGGTAAGTCATCCCACAGTTCTTGCATGCCTGCATCCTCTTCTTAGGATCTCCTTGCTTTACTCCGGTATTCCCAAAGTTAAAACCCTTCCTCTTATGGCCGTTGCCACTACCACTAGCTCCCTTAATTTTCACTCCCCCATCTGCCTTTCCCTTGTTCTTCTTCTCCCTGTGGTATTGGATTAGAGCCTCATTACCACTCTCGACAATTATTGCCTTCTTAAGAATGGTTCCAAAGGAATTACTTTGGAACACTGATATTCGGCTATAGAGCCAGGGTTTCAAGCCCTGCTCGAATCTTCTCGCCTTTATCACCTCTGTGTCCACCTAATGTGGAGCAAACATTGCCAGTTCATTGAACTTGGCAGCGCATTGGGGAACTATCATTTTCCCTTATTTCAGTTCTAGGAACCGCATCTCCATCCTCCCTTGCATATTCGTGAGAAAGTAGTTCTTGAAGAAAAACTCCTCGAACCGCATCCACGTCATAACTTCCACTCCAGCCCTAGCCTGGTTCGTCTCCCACCAGAAGTTGGCCTCCCCTTTCATCATGTTGGTGGCAAATGCAACCTTTTTCCCCTCTTTGATATTTGCAATAACGAATGCCTTCTCTATTTATTTCACCTAAGTTTGGGCTTCTACGGGGTCCATAATTCCTTTGAACTCTGGCGGACCAACACTTTTAAAATCCTTAAACATAGTAGCCCGTACTACCACAAGATTTACGAGTATATTCGCCCCATTTCTATTAAAAGCAGCCGTTAATAACTTAACAAACTCTTGCATTGGATTAACCGGTCCTCCCTCCGGTTGATTCACGTTCGCTTCTTGATTTCGTTGTCTTCTTCTTGGCGGCATTTTCTGTTAAGATAAATAACACGTCATTATTACTTTCTTCTTGTTAATTAGTTATTATTCATTATTAAACAATAACTTCAAACTCATTACACAATATGTTCCATAAAAGGCTTATATTGATTTTATTGCTTGTAGTATAATACTACATCATTCGTCATTACACAGACACAGCCTTAGCTGATTACATTACTTTCCTGCAATTGCTTTCCAGAAATTAGAATTTACAAAAGACTACCCTTTGATATATAAATGAGGGTTTTACGTCACTACTTAGACACATCATATTTACATATCTAACTCTACTCTAATTACTAGCTATATTACATTTACCTTATGGCATTCTCATAATCCGCATCGGCAAGACTGACTATAATATCTCGACTGATAGTATGTCGAGTCTGCCCTGCCTCTATTGGATACTCAGCCACTTGTCGCTGAAAATCTCCGTGTGAACTCCTATGTATATAGGGCATTCTGCTTATCTTCTGCTTCTTGGCCTTTAGCTCCTGCCTGAGCTCAAAGACCTCATGTTTTAGCTCATGGACCTTATCCTTCGCCAAAACTCTCTTGTCGTGCTCCTCCTCCCACATTGTTTCCATGCTTTTCTTGTCCTCCAATATATCATGGACTTCCTCCTTCAGCTCTCTTACCTGCTTCCCTAACTGGATATTTCTAACCAATATCGTCATGAATAACGCCTTCATTGACTCCCCCGAAGTCATCTCTTCTGCAGGTGCTACCGTATTGAATGACACCACCTCCACCTCCTCCTCTGACATGCCATCAAACAAGGACATAAGTTCTAAATTCTTCGAGTCTTTTGACTTGACCAACACCACTTCTGGCACTTCAGCTATAGGGTTTGGTAATATCTCTACTTGATTTACCAACTCCTTACTAATGACATGTATGTCCCTATACATTACGTTCACTTCTGACATCAACAACAAAACAAATTAGTTTGATTAGTAAACATCATTAGAATAATAAAAACACATATAACATTTAATGCATTTTTTTAGGATTAACTTCATCTTTTACTTCTTTAACTCTTCTTAAGGTTATGACTTAAGGTTCTTTTCCCCCCTTATGTTTTATAACCTACAGCTTTGATACCAACATGTGACGCCCCCAAATCTAGGTATCTTCCAACCCGACAGATAGTGTTACACGGTGCTACAGTTCAAACATGCATTCAATTGAAATACCTCAAAAGAGTGAATATGTCTTCTATATAGTCCAAAATAATTTTACCACTCTCAGGTTCTTTGTAACCATTACATGTGTTCTTGTTATAACATCAAGTAATTACAACATTCATACTATACTATTACAAAGACAACTATTTGTTTGCTTTAGCCTTTCCTTTATCTATACCAGATCCTTCAGTCCGTTCGGTCTTAGCTGCATGCATATGGTTCAAGCAAGAGTGAGCATAACTAGCTCAACAAGTATAATAATTTCATTAAACAATAGGGTTTGAATCATATAAATCATATATCTTCTATAATTGAATCAATAGTTATGAAGTATTATCGATAATTTAAAATAGCACTTCTATTTTCTTTAAAACGTTTAACAATGAACAACATAAGTTGAACATCAATTTCGGTTCAAGACCTTGAGCATTTCATTATTTCTTTGAAAAGGACAACACGACACCAAGTCCGTAAGTCTGGTATATCTTACGAGCACGTCTAGGCGATCAACCTATAGTACTCTATATTGTACAACACTACTTCTTTAAACGTATGTACGTTTAAGTTTTTGCAACCTCACGTGCCTGCCGTTTGACGACAAAACATTTGTTTCTCATACTCAATCTTTCTTTGAAATCCATTCCAAAATAGTTTGGCAAAAGATAGCAACATTTACAATATTTTGATAGATTATAAGGAAATCTACAAAATACAATAAGTCTAGCCGAAGGAATTGGATTTGACTTCATTATACATCAATTCATGCGTAAGGTACATGAATTACAAAGCTTGTCCATAAGAACTTAAACAAGGGTTAGAATACTTGCCTTTAGCTTCTTCTACAGTTAATATACTTTTCCTTTGAGTCTTTAAGGATTCTACAGTTCATGATCACATAACATACCACATTAGGTATTAAACAATCATGTACGGACACTAATTTATTTTACCCTTCTTCTCAATCTAATCATTCCTTAGATCGGTTAATATCTGTTATGATTTATCGTATTACTTTGCATTTACGTTCAAGTAATCTTCGGCAACCTTTAGTTGCAATTCTTAATGTTATATTCATCCTTAAGGACGTTACTTTAAGTTATAATTTACTTTCAATTAACTTCCATCTCCTTTACATGCATTTTAAATTATTCATTGGCTTTCTCCTAGTGCTGGCACTGCGGTGCTAGCTTCCCTATATAAAGCTCGCGCTGCGGCGCCACTCCCTTTACCATTAGCCGTGCTGCGGCGTCACTTCACAGTGGCAAAGGGCTTGGCCTAGCGCAGCGGCACCGAATTTATAATCTTGGGCCGCGCTGCGGCGCTGGCCCTGTGCCTCAAAGAATTTCTCAGTTCTTTGGTTCTGTAATATTTCCGGGCTCATAATTTATTCATTATAAGTCGGAATTGGCTCGTTCAAAAGTCGTTAACTCACATATCACATGTACTACGATTTCATTAGAAAATCTTACATTTTTGAATTTTTAACACGGAATTCACCGATTAAGTTCTTTATTGAGCGTTCGTTAAATGTTCGTGAACATTCAAAGCTCGTTTCCATGCTAAGTCATAATTTAATCATTTTTGAGTCTGCAAATCTAAAATGCATATTTAGACTATTCTCTATCGAAAACCAATGTTTCTGAGTTAAACGGTGACTTCTAACTTTTATTCCGAAAATTTCATGATTTTGATGATTATCGTCTAATCTCGTAAATTTCAACTTAACTTCGTTACTTGAGATTTTTACACCGTTCAAAATGGATTCATTCCATCATTCTAACATCCTAACAAAACATATTTTATCTAATATTATACAATATGGTTTTCAATTAGTCCATCAACAACAAAATTTCAATTCTTCAATGTTCTTCATTTAGTTCATAACTTCTATGATTATGATTCACTTGCAACATGGTTTATTAAGGTTTAAGTCCTCTAATAACTATCCTTGTTCCTCCTTATGATACATGCTCTACCAATAATCACTTCTCTATCATAGTTACAAATGAAGAAATGAAGATTAATGGTTAAAGGTTTATTACCTTTAATGATCAAGCTTTCCTTTCTTCTTCTTCTTGAATTATGAAAGTCTAACTCTTCTCACTTTTTCTCTCAATTTACTTATGCTATGATGTTGGTGGAAATTAACAAGGCACAAATGACCAACAACCTCTCATATTTATAGGATTTACAAGGTGAGGGTAAACTGGTAAAGATGCTATCCCACCTCCTTACTTCTACCTCCTTACTATTCCATTCTTGATCTCCACACATCTTATCCTTTGCTTGCTCACCAAGTGGCCAGCCATGACTCACTCATGGGGCCCACATGGGTTGCCCCATGGGTTTTGCTAACCCGGTGACCCATCAATTCGATCCACGAATTAGGTTCTTGGTTCGGGCTGAAGTTTAACTACTTTGGCCTAACGTTGGGCTTGCATTTCCTATCTCTGGGCCTTAACAAGGTTGCACTTGGGCGTACCCGAATCCTAAACAAATCCTACAAGTCCATTGCAATAGGATTAAAACGTTTAACGTATAATCCTCGAATTCTTTACGTATACTAGTTCGTATAATCATTCATTATATACGTTATACTATCTCTCGTATATACTTGTACGATACTTCATATCATACTCGTATTCATTCCTTCGTATAATACTTTCTTATTATACAATCATTATTCATTCAATCTTTACTTTCCTTAATGTTCTCAAACTTAGCATGCAGGTGAAAAACTGCGTTTGTCATAACTAAATTATTATGACATAATCCATCCTTCCTTATTATTCTATCATTACGTATTTCTCGGAAGTTCAAAAATAATTCCCGAGCAGAATTTGATGAATAGTGTTTTTCAGAAAATTTCTCGGAAAGATTTTATTTTCGTCTTGGAAATTCAAACACTTTAATTCTACCACGTAGCCAGAATACTACGATATTATGACACTTTTAGGTTATAGAACAACCTTCATCTTGCTTACTCAATGTAATAACATATATTATAATTTTATTTATTATTTACTCAAATAAAATTATTTTACAATTAATCTGATTTTCTCGGTCGTTATATAGCACATATTGCAATAATCATTTACTATCCCTTTTTGACAACAAAAGTTAGGAATCACTGCGACAACTTATACAAAAGCTGAGACTTATAGAAGTTTTCTAAAAATTCATACATAAGCGAGGACTACATTCATATAGATATATAATTACATATACATACTAATTGTCTACAATATTACATTACTAACATATTATCTTTCTCCAAAGGTTTTACTCCTCATACTTAATTTTTCTTTCTTCCACTTCCATCACCTGTCTTCTTCTTAGTACAATTCTTAGTCCGATGACCTTTTTCTCCGCACAAAAAACATCCTCCTTGTCGACGTCTAGATTTTTATTTATCCCTTTCTGTTCTTACCTTTTGGCGTTCTCATGTTAGGTGAGATTTGTTTAAAAAAGCAAGTTTGAAAAGGTCTGACATGTATATGTCGACGATTTGACTGTAAGAGTCACCATTTGGTTATTTTTAAATGGTTTCACCAACTCAACCGAGAAAAGGTTTGCACAAAGACTGAGTGATGTGACACTGTTTAACTGGTCTGTAAAACCAAAATTTGTTAGGGTCCGGTGGCTTGATTAAGCGGAGGGAAGGTGTTAGGCACCCCCCGACTTCCGTGATAACAAGATTACCAACACTTTTCATTGAAAACTTTTATCTGAGTATGTATGTGTGTTTGAATTAGGTCTATGTGCAGTTGTTTGGAAGTAGTGCTATGCCTAGTTCGCACATATATATAAAGGGTTTGACTTCTGTATAAAAGTTCAATTTTAATAAGATATAGCAATGATGTTTTGTAAAATAGGTTTTTTAAACCCTTGTGCTCAATAGTAATTAAGGCCTTTGATACTTCCATTTTATTATGTGTTCGGCTTGATTGCTTTTATTTTTGAGATGCGAGGCATCTTCGAGAAAATAAGATACATAGCAGTGCCGAACTCCTTGTGGGCATGAGAGCCATCTAAGGAAATTCAGACACCATAGATAATTTACAAGCTGGCTGCAACTGCAAAATGTCCATCACATGAACTGAATCTAGATTCAGAAGCTGAATCTTTGATCACATGATTCCTAGGCTCACATGTGAAAGTAATATGTACAAAAGCTAGAAAAAGAACTAGATTCGAGTAAATCTAAACCATTCCAGCTTCAACGGTTCTAATTTAGTCAACATGAACCGGTCAAAGTAAGAAATAGCCAGATTTAGGCAAATCTAGCCCGCATGCTGAAATGATTAATATCTACATTATAAAAGCAGATAAAACTGTTATATATATAAAAGCTATATATATATATATATATATATATATATATGAATGATCAACTGCCACGAAGTAAACTCCAGACAAGACTTTTGAATTGATATATATATATATATATATATATATATATATATATATATAAGTAGTAAACGCACCGGATGTTATCCAAGCTCAATCAAACGGAGTTTGATGAAAAGATATATATAAGAATTTATATATATATATACAAAAGTAGTAAATGCTCTGAATCGATGAAGTAGTCGATCACTTGGTGAAGTAGTCGATCATAGTAAAGATAAATCGATGACCATTACTGGTTTTGGGCTCGATAGGCCCAATCACGTCCATTCCCCACATCGAGAAGGGTCAGGGTGAACTTATATTGTGGAGCTCCCTTGGAAAGGCGTGGATATCATTCCTAAGAATTTGGCATTGATAACATCTCTTGACATGATCATCACAGTCAGCTTTGAGAAATAGCCAATAATACCCTGTTCTTAGGGTTTTGTTTACAAGTAGAGGGCTGTTCATGTGTGGCCACATACTCCACCATGGATTTCATCCACGTGTCTCTAAGTTTGATCTTTGTCTAGGCATCTGAGAAGGCCTAGTCCTGCATCTCTTTTGTAGAGTGTGTCTCTTCTTAGATAGAATTTTATGGCCATTCTATGGATCCTCTTTCTTTCAGCTTGACTCGCCTCAGCTTGTGTAGATCCATCTCGCAGATACTTCTTGATATCCTGATACCAAAGGTGTTGGATGTGAGGTAGCTCATCCGATACTTCTCTAATGTAGTTCACGTAGGTTGGTGCCTTTTGTCGGGCAAATGTGATATTTGACATGTCTTCCTTATCAAGTATGTTGATCAAGGAGGCCAAAGTTGCTAGTGCATCTGCAAAGTAATTCCTATTCCGAGGAATGTGGAGGAAGGATATTTCTTCAAACTCCGAAGCCATCTGGATAACTTGTCAATGGTAAGGCAACCAATATAATTCTTTGGTGTGATAGATCCTAGTAGTTTGTCTGATTACCAGTTTAGAATATTCGAAGATAGTTAATCGTCTGATGCCTATGGATTGGGCTAGTTTCAGCCCCATGATACAGCCTTCATACTCAGTTGTGTTGTTGGTGTTGACAAACTGTAATTTGATGGTAACGGGATACTGCTCTCCGGCAATGGATACTAGAATGGCTCCAGCTCCAGAACCTTCCATGTTTACGGCTCCATCAAAATACATCCTCCATGGTTGGTGTGTATTATCCTAATGGTGTTCTTGAACTATCATTACCCCTTCATCGGGAAAATATGTTTACAAAGGTTTGAAATTTGCTGAAGGTGAGGAGGACAATTGATCCGTAATTCCTTAACCTTTGATAGACTTTTGAGTCACGTAGATGATGTCAAATTGCTGGAGAATTAACTGCCATTTGGACAGCCGACAATTTAGCATAGGTTTGTTAAACATGTATTTAACATATGCTTAACATAGGTTGTGTGACCATGGAGATAATGTTGTAATCTCATGGAAGCCCATGCTAAAGCACAACAAGTTTTCTCAATCAGAGTGTACTTGTGTTCATTGATGTTGATTCTTTTGCTGTGGTAATACATAGCTCTTTCTTGACCTCTATCATCTTTCTGTCCCAGCATGTAGCCCATGGCATTGTTATTGATTGACAAGTACATAACAGGGGAACACCATCCCCAGGAGGTACCAAAACAGGACCTTTGATTAGTTGCTCTTTGATGGAAAGGAAGGCTTTTTGACACTATTTATACCATTTCTTGGAGGAGTTCTTCCTTAACAACTTAAAGATGGGTTCACAGGTTGTTGTGAGTTGGGAGATGAATCGACTGATGAAGTTGATTCTTCCTAAAAATTCTCGTATTTCCCTCTCTGTCTAGGGTATGGGCATCTCCGTGATGCCCTGGATTTTTGTAGGATCAAGCTCAATGCCTTTGTGGCTTACTAGGAATCCTAGCAATTTACCTGATTTGACGCCAAAGGAGCATTTGGTCGGGTTTAGCTTCAAGTTATACTTACGCAACCGGCTGAAGAGCTTTTTGAGATGATCTAGGTGGTCTTCCTCCCTTCGGGACTCGATAATGATGTCATCCACATAGACTTCTATCTCTTTATACATAAGATCATGGAAATGAGCCATCATGGTTCACTGATAGGTAGCTCCGGCATTGTTGAGGCTAAGTGACAGCCGTCTCTAGCAAAAAGTTCCCCAAGGAGTGATGAATGCAGTTTTCTCATAATCCTCTTCAGCAACCATGATTTGATGGTACCCAGCAAAGCAGTCAGCAAATGAGTATATGACATACTAGCAAATGAGTATCAATGAGTATATGGATGAATGGTATAGGAAAGCTATCTTTGTGACAAGCTTTGTTCAGATCCACGTAATCCACGCAAACTCAAACCTTCCCTTCGGGTTTAGGCACGGGGACTATGTTAGATAATCATTCAGGGTATGTTGATACCATAATGATGTCGGCTTGAAATTGTTTCACAATTTCTTCTTTAACTTTCAAACTCCACTCAAGTTTTAATCGCCTGAGTTTCTGTTCGACAGGCTTAAATCCCTCTTTGATTGGAAGGCAGTGAATGACGATGTCAGTTGACAAGTCGACTATGTCTTCATGAGACCATGCAAACACATCCTGGAATTGGGTCAATAGAGTAACCATGTCATTCCTTTGGTTTGGAATAAGGTCCGTACCAATCTGCATTTGTTTGGGGTTTTTTGAGGTTCAATGGTTAAAAGAGGTGGTTTGATCAAGATTTGGCTTTGGTTTGTCTTCGACCTATTCTTTGATCTCCTGAGGTATCTCAGTCTTCTTGCTCAATCTCCATCAAGTTAGAGTTCAACTTTACATCAAAGTTGCAGTCCTTGTGAAGAATAGGCATTCCATCAGCAAGTTTAGGCATATCTAACTTTAGAGTCCTAAAACAAAAATGCTTTCACTTAATATATGAAACTGTTTGATTATACACAATGTTAGCATGAAATGACAAAAATAACTTCTAATACTATGCAACAAAAGTAAGCAGTTGTTGTTATCTACATGGCAGAGGGATTTTTTGCCCTTTTTAATCTTGTCGGCAAATGCAAGGAGTGATGCTCTAGTTGTCAAGGGTTAGATCCTGGTGGATAGCTATGATGAAGGGGCTCTTATCGTCCTCCTTCTCTTGAATGATGACCATGACATCTGAGTAGTTGTCATCTAAGATATCCTTGTTCATACCCTCGGTATATGCCAATAAGTACATCTTCGATAACCGTCTCTTAATGTCTTGCTTGCGCCTTTGATTCCTTTCCTCCATGTATGAGTCTGGAATCATGACTTCTTTTCCTTTAACCGGTATCGGCTTAGGAAATAGCATGCCTACTACAGAGGCAGGAATTTTCTGCAAGCTTAGGCAATAACCTTGTAGATTAAGGAATTGGTGTATGCTTGTGCGGGTTCCTGTGACTGGACCTAGAGGAGTAGCCTAGTCCGACCTTCCCCATCTGACTAGGAACTTGAATTGGGCATTTGATTCCTTGTTGATCCTTTCCTAACCCTTGTCCAGGTTGGCAACCCAATGATATCATTCTTGAGTTGCCGACATTACTTCAATGAAAACTCTAGATTTCAAAGTAGGAGCCCAATGGGTTGATAGTGAGTGTTGCTCACCTCAAGGGCTTGGAAGCTGACAGGCTCAACTTTGTCATTGAAACTGATGAGAGGTACATCACTTTGGACAGGATACTCTGGCTCATCATTGACAGTGACCAGATTACTGTTGATGATATACTTGAGCTGCTGATGAAGACTGGACGGGACGGCTCCCGCTATATGATTCCAAGGTCTTCTCAACAAAAAATTATATACTGTAGTGTTTTTGAGCACTTCGAAAGATATGTAGAATGTATATGGATTAATTTCCACTGGTAAGTCAATCTATCCGATAGCATTTTGCGGAGATTCATCAAAGGCTTTGATGATTATATGGTTTATTCGAATCTTGTTGAGATTAATGTTCATTTTTTCTAATGTGACATAGGGGCACATGTTTTGGGATGATCCTCCATCTATTAGCACTCCTCCGACCACATATCCAAAAAACATCACCGCTATGTGCAACGGTTTGCAATAACCCGTCCCTTCGAAAGGTATGTCATCATCGGTGAAGGATATCACATTGCTATTGAAGCTGTGATCAACCAGATGATGGAATTTTTTAACATCCACTATCTTTGGCAAGTGGGCTTCTTCTAATATTTTCAGTAAGACCTTCCGGTGATCTTCTGAAGAGGAAACCAAGTCCAGGATAGAGATCTGTTGTGGAGCTTCTTTCAGGCTTTGAACCACCTTGGCTTCATTATGTCCCATCTGATGGAGGAATTCTTCAATCTTCTCCTTGGGCACCTTCCCCTTAAATCTGATGACAGGTTTCATCACTCATTGAGGGAGATATAGTAGATTCTCTTTAGACACTGCAGTAGTTATGTTTGATGTTGATCCTTCAGCCTCTCCATAATTCCATGGGAATTTCTTAAGGTTGGTGATAGGATATTGTGGCCTAAATGGCAATATGATTGGCTTTGGTGAAGCCATTTCAGAGGGTTTTCAACTCCTTTGAGCTGAATTGGTTGAATTGTAAGAGGTGTGGCAGCCAAATCTCCCTCAGAGGATATAACCGCTACAACTTCCTTCCATCCTGGAGGAAATGTATCCCCACTCTTAGATGATACATTGTCATTGTCTGCCATTTGCAAGTCACCACTGTCAATCATATTTTGGGTAAGATGGCGGAGTGCCCAGCATTCCTCAGTGTTGTTACCGTGAGAATTGGAGTGGTATTGACATACTCCAGTAGCATGAAACCTTTTTGAGCGCGAATTGACAAGAGGTAGCAGTGCTATGATTTTTCCCTCATTGATCATCATCTGCAATATTTCTTCCATCGGTTGGCCTAAGTAGTTGAATTCCCTTTTGTCGGAAAAGTCCCGACGGGATTTAGTTTTTACTTTTCTTGTAAACTTTTCCTCCAAGGTTTCACTTTCTTAGGTAAGTGATGGAATTTTTATGATAAGAGAAAGGAGGCCAGCATGCTCCTGACTGAACAACTGTCGTGTGACTTGGTGTTGATGAATCACCTGTTGATTGACTTGTTTGCCAAGAGACTTTCACTCTCGTTCTATCATGAACTGGAACTCTGAATAATCCCACTTGTCGAAATTATCTTTGTTAGTTTGGGAAAAACCACCCACGTATTTGAGGTACTTGGAGCTCTCTCCATTACCCCTGGTGATCATGTTAACATCCTCCTCCTTGTGTTGAGGGAGAGGGTTGTCTTGAACATGTGGTTGCTCACGCTTGGTCACCATGATCTCACCTCTATCAATTAAGTCCTAGATCTTATGCTTAAGGGCCCAACAATCCTGAGTATCGTGGCCTGGAGTTCCAGAATGGTAAGCACACTTTTTACTTTTATTGAAGCCCTTTTCACTTGGATTAGATGGTGGAAGGAGATGAGTTATTTTCTTCTGAGTTGTCAGAAGTTTGAAAATGTTTTCGAGTGAATCCCATAATGGAGTGAATACTCTTGAGTGTTTGACTTCTCCACTCTTTGGCAAGGGACGATTTGAAGACTGTGCTTGATAAGGGTAGTAGTTTCTCCTTTGAATAGGCAAGTTTTGATTTCCTTTTTGTCCTTCAGTATCAAGGAAACATCCTCTTCTTTCTTATTATGGACCATCCGAGGGTTGTTCCTTTAACTTCCAGATTGGATATGCTCAGCAACGACTTTTAACACGACGAGGTCTTGAATCTTCCCAGATTTTAATCCCATTTTTTCCATTTCACCATGCTTAATCATTTTTGGGAATGGATTTCCTATTTCAGGTAGGACCCTCTCATAAAACGGGGCTTCTTGAATATCTATGAAGGTCATCACCATTTCAGACTTTGTCATGGATTGGATAACTTGAGCAGCCAGACGCCACCATCTTTGGGCATACTCTCTGAATGACTCATTGGCTTGCTTCTTAACCTTGGTAATTTGATACCGATCTGGTGCCATCTGAGTTTGAGAGCTGTATTGACTGTGGAAAGCATGGTCTAACTCCTCCCAGCTGTGAATTTTGGAGTTCTCCAATATGGTGTGTCATGGCCTGGCTTCTCCAGTCATGCTTTTTTGAAATAGCTGAATTCTGAGCTTTTCATTCTCGACATAGGATCTGAGCTCTCTAATGAACACTTTTAAGTGGGTAGAAGGATCTCCCAATGCATCATATTTCTCAAAATTTGGAGTCTTGAATTTTTTCGGATAATGAACCCCGAGGAAGATGCAAAGGTCTGAATATGAAACACTTCTGTGTGTTCCAATCACTTTGATGGACCGAATGGTCTCTTCCATTTGTAGAACATTCTTCCGAATATCACCGGTGTCTTGATCTTCTTTAAGAAGGGTGCTTTCAAGGGTTTTGTTGGTCTTCTCAGTCTGAGACTCAGGTGCTAGAACTTCTCTGTTCGGACCCTGGATTCCTCCATGTGCAGAGGGTTCAGTGTGGATGGGTATTTGTGGACCCTGAGTTGATTTGTTTAGTTCTTTGAGGAGAACAACCAACTCTTTTATTTGACTCCTTAATTCTTATAACACCTCGCGAGAGACAGGAGTAGGATCAGGATGGGCACTTGTAGCCATGTCTTACTGTGGGTTTATTGCCTTTTTGGACCTTGAATAGGTAATGGGACCAATCGTTTCCCTACAAAAAAAAACTTATGTAGCCATGAATAAGTAAAACTGAGAAATAGCCAGATTTAGATAAATCTAGCCTGCAGGCTGAAAGGATGAATATCTACATTATGAAAGCAGATAAAACAGTTATATATAAATAAGCTGTATATATATATATATATATATATATATATATATATATATATATATATATATATATATATAAGCCGTAAACTCATCGGATGTTATCCAGGCTCAATCAAACGGAGTTTGATGAAAAGATATATATAAGTATTTATATATATATACAAAAGCAGTAAACGCTCCGAATATTAAATTCGGGTACAATCGAAGCAAAGTTCGATAATAATATCTATACACACACACACACACACACACACACACACACACACATATATATATATATATATATATATATATATATATATGCATATACAAAAATGATAAAAAGCTTAAAAATCTGAAATATCTTACGGTGGGCTGCCAAGAAGACTTCAGATAGCTTTAAACGCCAGAAAGCTCAGTTTTCACTGGTTAAATTTTAGTATGCAGCAAAACACGAGCTTACAAGTGTTTAGAAAGAAGAATCACTCAGTTTAGAGCACTCTAAACGTGTTTACAAGCTGAAATGGACAGAATTTTCTCTCTTTTTTTCTTTTTTTTTAAATGAGCTGTCAAGAGCTCATATTAAAAAACTCGATGGCCGCGGGCCTTCCTGCGGGTGTCTGGGGTGCCCCGAGCCAGACGGGTCCCGTCATCTCGAAGTACGTGTACTTTGGCTACGCGTTGTCCGCTCGAACCTTCATTACTTTCAATCTGGGCATCTGATAAAGGCGTGATGTACCTTTTCGAGAAACTGTTGTCAAGAGCTACACAATGTCATGAGATTAGAGGTTGTACGAAGCCGAGATGATGGGTCCATGACTAGATCTTCAAGTCTTCAAATTCTATCCGATGTGCTGTCTTGTGTAGTAGTCACTCGAGATTTGAGCTACGGTTCTTGTGGAACACCTTGTATGAAGAGTTAATTAAAATGATGTTGAGACGACGTGAATTTAGTTTCGAGGTGGTAAAATGATGATTTTGCCCCTCATCGGGGTTATCTCCGGCTCTGCGCAGATTTAGTAGTCGTTGCTCAGGGTTATCTCTGAGATTGGGCTGCTGTGAAAGCTGAATGTCCTCAGGGTTATCTTTGAGGTGGCTTGACCTCCTGGGGTTATCTTCGGGGTTTAAACTGAGTGTCTCGGGGTTGTCTCCGAGGTTGGAACTGGCTTTTCTGGGGTTATCTCCAGAACTTTTCTGGGGTTATCTCCAGAACTGGAACTACATCCCTCGGGGTTATCTCCGAGGTTGGAACTGAGCATCCCGAGGTTAGCTCCGGGATTGAAAATTGAGCATCTCAGGGTTGTCTCTGAGATTGAAAATTCAGTATCCCGGGGTTGTCTCCGGGATTGAGATGATTTGACTTCCAGGGTTATTTTGGAAGATAATTTTGCCCTCCTGCAAGGTTAGTAATAGGAATGAAAAATTTCAAGTGTCTACACTCCTTTCTTAGGTTTGGGACAATTGGGAGATATGTGTCCTCCTTGTCCGCAATTATAACTTACATTTTTACCCTTCATACATTCCCCAAATTACTTCTTTCCGTAGTTAATACATGCCTACTTCTTCGACTGTGAATCCCCTGAGTTGTCGTCACTGTCATTATTACGTTTCCTTTTATCATTCTTCCCCTTTTTCTTCTTTCTTAAAGTTTCAGACGATACATTGCACTCGGCTCTCCTCCCATCGACTTGTACCTTCAGCTCATTTCGTTCTTCAGTTGTCTCTCTTAGTGCCCTTACCAACTGGTCATTTAGTAATCTTTCCTCATTCCACATTTCCTCCAAGAAAAACACCTTATTCCTCAAATGTTGAACTTCCCCTGATGCGTGACCTTCTACGGCCACTACACTGTCTTTTTCTCCATCTTCTGTCTCTATTTCTGGTCCTACTTTAACTTCATTGGAATCTACTTCTTCCTCTTCATTCAGCTTTATCTCAAAGTACTCGTCATGATCGCTTCCTAGATTTACCGCATGTTCTTCCTTTAAAACTTTCTTAACTGTCCCTTATTCTTTAAAATTCTTCTCTGATTTAACTACCGTTTCACATTGAGCTACCACCTCGGCTATTGGCACTGGTACAACTGCTAACATCTCAATAAGAACTTGAGTTTCTCTAATCTCATCATCTCCTGACATCCTACAACCAACAAATTTCATTAATACCTCTTAATAAAACATGCATTCATTATATGGAATGAAAAAATATTTCATAACACTACTAATTCTCCAAGAAAACTCTACATGAGTTTTAACTCCTTCTATTCCTTAATCTCATCATCTACTAGTATCATTCAATTAGTTTTAAACAACTTGATTAATACCTTAACAGTCAAAACAATCCATTAACACTAAGTGTTTGCACATCTTACTATTAATGAATTTTCTCAATTCATCACTTAGAACTCTAAATGAGTTTTCTCTATCATTCTTATGGTTATATCCCTAAGGATTTTTCCCCCACCTAAGGTTTATAACCTACAGCTTTGATACCGACCTGTGACGCCCCCAAATCTTGGTTTCCTAACCTCGAGGTTGGTGATCACGATCCATCACACATATCACATCTAACTACCCATTCAATTATGAATTTCATCATTCATTACATTACCTTAATAAAAACATACATTAAAACATAATTATACCATCGTTATCCCAGGTTAACTAACCTTAACCTTTCATGCCTATTAGTATAAAAGACTTAAACAAAATTATAATATAATAATCATTGAACAACTTGATACAACTCGCTCGCCTTCGCCTTGCCTTTGTCCTTATTACAACCTTCAACTACTTCGACTTTGGCTGAAATATTTTATTTAAGCAAGGGTGGGCAACGAGTTTGCTCAGCAAAGTGTACAATAAAATATAAAGAAGAATTTAACTTTATAGAATTGCAACGCTATTCAAAAGATTTCGAAGTAGCTGAATAATAAATCATTTGCAATAACAATGATTTTCTTTAGTTTCATACTGAATAACATTCCAAGAATGAAAGAGTAAAATTCTATCGAAGGTTTAATAATATTCAATTGATTAAGAAGAATTATCAATACTACGACAATATTCAACAAAGTGGGATATTCCCAGATTTCATGCTGAGTGGTCACAAATGGATTAAGAACTACTCGAGGAATCATCAGTTATTAAAGCTGAATTACCTCAAGAATATAAGTTAGTTATAAAAACTAATTATACTTTTCTAGAAGTACATGAAGTGATTGTGACAACCCGAAAATTTGGACAATTCTATAAAATCTTAAAAGATTGAATAAAGGTTAAATAATATACCTAGACAAAAAATGAGTGTATGGATTTGACGTTTCTGTAAAGGAATTTTAAAGATTTCAAAATTTTTGGATAAGAACTTGAATGATTTGGTAGACTATAAGTGATAGTCTGATAATGAGGTATATGTTTAGTGTATGAGTCATAAGATTATATGTATGTGGTTCTAGTATTTTAATTATATACTAGTGACCTAATCTAGGAATTGTGGACCATGTCTCAATTTAATAATTTATTTTGTATGAATATGTGAGTAAGTGAATTAAGAATTAAGTTATGTAACCTATATATATATATATATATATATATATATATATATATATATATATATATATATATTAGGTGTGATAAGTAAATAACCTAAGAGGTTATAATATGAGAAAATATTAGTATATAAATATATATACTAACATTAAAAGATTTATTTTATACATCTCAATTAATTAATTTTATAACCTAATTAAAGCAAATCTAATTGGGTTAAGAAAATAAGTGTGTATGAATAAGAAATTAACTTACAAATGTGTGTAAGGGAACCCTAATTAAATAATGGGGAATGGATAAAAAGTTAATAAGTATAGAACTAAGTTGATTTTTAGGCTCAAAGAATTAATTTGTAGCCCAAGTGTTTATTTAAGCATGAGATTTGTAGTTAATTAATTTAAGAACAATTAAATTATTGAGCTAGCCCAATATTTAATATAAAGGGCAAGTTTAGTGATGACCCAATTTATTTGGTGGAGGAGCTCAAGCTCATTTTAATTAGTAGACAAAGGAATAAGAAAGTGCAAGCCCAAAAAGAAATAAAAAGGGAGTCCAAGCTTGGCCCAATTAAAGTCCACTTAAGGAGGGGCATTATGGTCATTAATTAAGCTAGCTAATAAAAATAAAATGGGTGAATGAAGAGGACATGTGGCTGAATTTGGAAGAGTGGGAAAAGAGAGTGGAGTGTAATGATGGGTTTAACTTTAGTTGGTAAACAACTTTTCTTTGGTTGACAATTTATTAGTTGGACAACACATTAGTTGTTTCTTGCAAGTTAGCTTTGATATGATGAGAGAGTAGGTAAGAGAAAGGATGAGATATAGTGGAGTTATTAAGGCCACATGGCCGGTTACTTAAAGGAGAAAGGGGGAGGTATTTAATGATCATGTAACTTTAGTTGGTAGATTACTTTAATAGGTGACATATTTTTAATGAGACAACACTTTGTTGTTTCTTCCAAGCAACCACTTGGTAATTGAGTGGAGAGAGAAGAGCTAGATATGTTGGGAGATTTTAATTAGATATTCAAGTTATATGCATACACATATATTTATTTTTTTGCCACAAGTTTATTTTTTTTTCTCTTTCATCATTTTCTAAATAACTTAAGAGCTAAAGGAGAGAGAAAATAGAAAGAGAGAGCCCAAGGGGCTGCCGACTTTGTGAAGTAGAAGGGAGGAGATTTTCATGTCTCCAAGAATCATGAAGTTACTTTGTGTAGGAAGAAGAAGAAGAAAGACTTCAAAGGTATAAACCCTAAACACTTAGTTTATGTATTTTTATGGATTTGATGGAGAAAAGGGTTTTGTGATTTGAAAGTTAGGACCCTTTTATTTATGTGTTTTATGTAGATTCATGCATGAATCTAACTTGTTAAAGTATTTAAAGGTGGATCAAAAGGGGAGAAATGAAACTAGGTTTCTAGAAATGTAGAAAACCCTAATTTGACCTTACCTTGATTGTATTTTATTTTGTGTTTGATGATTGTTTGATGGAATAGATCATTCATCACGATAGATCCATGAGTGTATGAGGTATTATTAAGTATTATGATGAGTTATGTTGATATTATGTGAAAACATGAAAGTTTTCTTAGAACTCACCAAGGGTTAAAAATCAGAATTTTGTGAAAACGGAATATGAAATTCAAATGACCATATCTCCTATTATATTTTGAAATTTTGAGTGTGGTCAAGTCCTAGAGTTAGATCTATATGTTATCTAACATTTCCAAGTAGAATCACTGAAAAAGGAGTTGAAGATTTCTGTATGGACTATTTTTAGCAGAGGACGAAAAACTGTAAAATGACAATTTAGCTTCTGCCAAAAACTTTAAAAGGGCTATTTCGGCAACTTGTTTATCGAGATAAAATCCGGCCTTTTTGGGGATGAACATATATGGGATAAAGTAGGTTGTGTCCAAAAATGAGCTTATTTTGACTTAAATTGAGCAAGTTATGACCATTTCAATTTCTGTGATTTTTCGACAAAAAATGCTATAACCGGAGTTCTATAATTCCGATGGTCACAAAATTTAAACTGGAGGGTCACGTTAACATGTATAACATTATGCCAAGAGATGGGAATTTCTAGAGTTAAGCACGAGGTAGCTAATTTCTTAAGGAATTAACTAGAAATTGATTTTTGAAAAATACTTAAGGAAGTTGAAAAATTACGGAAAAATACTTTTTGTGTATGGAATACATGTGTATATGATTGTCCAAAAGATAGAAAAATAATAAGTTGATTTGTTATTTTCGTGCAAAAGAATAGTGAATTCAGGTTGCTGAAATTGAAGATTTTGAATTCAGGTTGCTGAAATTGAATTTAGTCTGCTAATCTGATTTTGGTTTGTTGAAATAGTGATTTCAGGATGCTGAAATGTAATTCATTTTACTGAAATGATATTTCAGTTTACTGAAAGGTTATCTCGCTTACTAAGATAACATCTAAAGGGGAAAACTTATAAAGTATAAGTTGTAAGATTATCAAAGTATAATGATAATACTCAGACTAAGGTGTAATGTCTAATGCTTAACTTTGGGAGTGAATGTTAGACAAGTTAATATAAGATGATGAGATTATAAGTAAGTAAATGAATATGGTGTTAAGATTATCTAATATTTGGCTATGTGATTAAGTGTTAAATAGTATTATGAAATAAGGTATGATATGCTGATTGAAAGATCAATCTTATACCTGATAGGTCTTTTTCGTAAAGAGAATAAATTAAATTGAGTAGCGGTAATCGACTATGCAGGCAAGTTTCCTTAACTCAAACTCGAGTTATATTTCAAAGCATACTAGTGAATAATTATTGTGGATTATTCACATTTATACTAATTATTGATTCGCACTTAGTGCATGTTGCATATGTTCATCAGGTATGAAAGGTTGATCACCTTCATTACCATCTGCTCCAGTTGAATTATTCATATTCATTATTGACATTTATTCATGTCGTCCTGATCATTCAATTATGAAATTTGATTCCTGCTAGTTCACAATTATATTGTTGGACGTTGCTAGCCTTTTATTCATATTCTTTCAATCATGATATATCCTCAAATAAATTTAACTTGCTGGGCAAATTTGATGCTCACCCTTGCTATATCATGATAAAAAATTTCAGATTAAGATGAAAGCTCGAGCAAAGATAGAAGCAAAGACAAAGTGAAAGATTAATTTTTGATACAGTTAGAACTATTAAATTTTCTGATACAAATGATATTGTAAACCTTTAAATTATTGAAGGTATGTATTAAGTTAAGGTTGTAGACCTTGGGATTTATGTTGTAAAAGTTTAATGTATAAACAATTTATGTTTATATCTTCCGCAATAATTATTGATTTAGTATACCAGATTAGTGGTAAAAAGGTACCCCAATTTGGGGATGCTACAGTTGGTATCAAAGCCGTAGGTTAGAAACCTTAGGTTGGTGTACCTTAGGCTATAACTGCGGAGATGATAAGGAATAAACTCAGATCGAGTTTAAGTGATAAGAGATGAATTTCGGAAATTCATCATTAAAGTAAAGATGAAGATAAATAAGATTCAAAGAAGAATCTTGAAATGCTATAAGGGTAAGAATCTGGAGTTACCTAACTCCAGTAATAAAAATGAAAAGTGATAATAAATAGACTGTGTCTATAAGATGAAAAATGTTAATAAAATCATAATATAATATGATTAAAGAGAAGAATAAGAAGATCGTAAAATAAAACGATCATGAGTATAATGAGAAATGATTACAAAATAAGATCATGACGTGATCAAATTAATAACATATGATATGTTAAAATATTGGAATGATATAGCTTGATGCTATAAAGAGAAGGTACTATGAAATGGTACTATGTAAACTCAGAAAAGAGTGGTAAATTTTAAGATACGGATTAAAGAAAATTCGTATTAAGAAAAGTGAAAGTTAGAATTGTGTGGGATTTCAACTGAGGACTCAGGTCAGCAGCTGAGTTGTATGATTCCTTGTATGGGCGGGGAATTTGTACTTGGTTTTAGAATCACTTAGCTTCCTGGTCGATATAGTGGTTAGGTTGACCAATTCTTTGTATGGGCGGGGAATTGTTCGCTTAGTTTCCTATGTTGATTAGTGGCCAAGTTTGGTTTGAAAACCACTTAGTTTCTGGTACTGATAATTATTAAAATGTTTGTGTCGCGCTATTTGCTATATATCTGTTGAGAAGGTGATTCTTTTCTCAGGTGTATAACAGATAGGTAGGGTATAGTTAGAGAATATAAGGTTAAGTACGAGTTCTTAAAACTCATACTTATGGTACGTTCGTGACTCATAATTATATAAAATATTTATGAACCCCTCAGCGGATGGACGCCAAAGGTCTGACTAGGACAAGTCATTAAACGCATATGATTGTGGAAAGTTCCTGAACTCATAATGTGTGATAAGTTTGACGAACTAGGTATAGTTATGTGGTGAATGGAACATTGAGAATGATAGAAATAGATAGATTTATTAAGAAATGGATCATTAGAGAAAGTTAAGTTGATGGTGGAAGCATATGTATTCCAAATCTTCTAGCTATGCTAGACTTCAAAGTTTTTGACATCAAGCTAAAAACACACTATGTGCCTTTTTGAAAATGAATTTTTATTCTCAACTCCTGGTGACCCTTGTGTATGCATGGACTTTGGGCCACTGACACCTCGTTACCTGTTGAGATGATAAAACAGATTTGTAATAATTTTTGAACGGTTTAAAGAATAGTCTATGCTACTTGTTTCGGCTAGACGATAATGATTTGAAATATCAAAATATATTTTTATTTATCACTTATGTACCATGTAACCTGGTTCAGATATGATAAAAAATTGATGGAGTTGTAAATACAGGAATACTTAGTGTTGAATTCGATTTGATTATCGTTGTCCCACTATTATATGATGTGTTATGACAAAGTCACTCGATGACGGCATCCTCAAACGTGCTGTTAATACAGTACGGCATCATGACGTCATTTGTTTAAACGAATTTTCAAAATTTTAAATTTGCCAATGGCATTTGGCTATACACATTCGTATATCGTTTGAAATTGATTATTGATATGGGTCTAAGATATTTGATTCGGCTAGACCAACGTTTATGAAAATTCTTAGCGTTCTTTGAAAATTTTCCCGAACCAAATTATTTTGGTGTGGAATCCTATGATAAGACTGAGGTGAACTATGTTGTTTGGATAAAATAATCCAATCTAATAGCGTAAATATTCGCTAGACATGATTGATACGTTATGCATGACGTAAAAGTACGATAGGCTAATAACCTAAAGTACTAGCAATGGTAGTTTACCTTCTTCATGATTGTAAACA
The DNA here is from genome assembly GCA_016801055.1 of Panax notoginseng. NCBI lineage: Eukaryota > Viridiplantae > Streptophyta > Magnoliopsida > Apiales > Araliaceae > Panax > Panax notoginseng. The sequence continues at coordinate 120,815,809 of CM029019.1, forward strand.
TACTGTTAACCTTTGTAAGGGGTAGAGTACCTTTTTCTTAATTGAAATAGGTAGCAGGTAGTAATACCTATAAACCTCAATCGTTCATGGTCTATATGACCCCTCAGCACAATTTGAAAACTTTTACTCTCGTGAGTGGTGTATTGGGTAGCATGTGATGCTGTGTATGAATGGTGTATGGTGTATGGTATAAGGTGTAAGGTAAATTTCGGGGACGAAATTATTAGAAGAAGGGGTGAATGTGACAACCCGAAAATTTGGACAATTCTATAAAATCTTAAAAGATTGAATAAAGGTTAAATAATAGACCTAGACAGAAAATGAGTGTATGGATTTGACGTTTCTGTAAAGGAATTTTAAGGATTTCAAAATTTTTGAATAAGAACTTGAATGATTTGGTAGACTATAAGTGATAGTCTGATAATGAGGTATATGTTTAGTGTATGCGTCATAAGATTATATGTATGTGGTTCTAGTATTTTAATTATATACTAGTGACCTAATCTAGGAATTATGGACCATGTCTCAATTTAATAATTTATTTTGTATGAATATGTGAGTAAGTGAATTAAGAATTAAGTTATGTAACATAATATATATATTAGGTGTGATAAGTAAATAACCTAAGAGGTTACAATATGGAAAATATTAGTATATAAATATATATACTAACATTAAAAGATTTATTTTATACATCTCAATTAATTAATTTTATAACCTAATTAAAGCAAGTCTAATTGGGTTAAGAAAATAAGTGTGTATGAGTAAGAAATTAACGTACTAATGTGTGTAAGGGAACCCTAATTAAATAATGAGGAATGGATAAAAAGTTAATAAGTATAGAACTAAGTTGAATTTTAGGCTCAAAGAATTAATTTGTAGCCCAAGTGTTTATTTAAGCATGAGATTTGTAGTTAATTAATTTAAGAAAAATTAAATTATTGAGCTAGCCCAATATTTAATATAAAGGGCAAGTTTAGTGATGACCCAATTTATTTGGTGGAGGAGCTCAAGCTCATTTTAAATAGTAGACAAAGGAATAAGAAAGTGCAAGCCCAAAAAGAAATAAAAAGGGAGTCCAAGCTTGGCCCAATTAAAGTCCACTTAAGGAGGGGCATTATGGTCATTAATTAAGCTAGCTAATAAAAATAAAATGGGTGAATGAAGAGGACATGTGGCCGAATTTGGAAGAGTGGGAAAAGAGAGTGGAGTGTAATGATGGGTTTAACTTTAGTTGGTAAACAACTTTTCTTTTGTTGGCAATTTATTAGTTGGACAACACATTAGTTGTTACTTGCAAGTTAGCTTTGCTATGATGAGAGAGTAGGTAAGAGAAAGGATGAGATATAGTGGAGTTATTAAGGACAAATGGTCGGTTACTTAAAGGAGAAAGGGGGGAGGTATTTAATGTTCATGTAACTTTAGTTGGTAGATTACTTTAATAGGTAATGAGACAACACTTTGTTGTTTCTTCCAAGCAACCACTTGGTAATTGAGTGGAGAGAGAAGAGCTAGATATGTTGGGAGATTTTAATTAGATATTCAAGTTATATGCATACACATATCATATTTATTTTTTTGCCATAAGTTTATTTTTTTTTCTCTTTCATCATTTTCTAAATAACTTAAGAGCTAAAGGAGAGAGAAAATAGAAAAAGAGAGCCCAAGGGGCTGCCGACTTTGTGAAGTAGAAGGCAGGAGATTTTCATGTCTCCAAGAATCATGAAGTTACTTTGTGTAGGAAGAAGAAGAAGAAAGACTTCAAAGGTATAAACCCTAAACACTTAGTTTATGTATTTTTATGGATTTGATAGAGAAAAGGGTTTTGAGATTTAAAAGTTAGGACCCTTTTATTTATGTGTTTTATGTAGATTCATGTATGAATCTAACTTGTTAAAGTATTTAAAGGTGGATCAAAAGGGGAGAAATGAAACTAGGTTTCTAGAAATGTAGAAAACCCTAATTTTTCCTTACCTTGATTGTATTTTATTTTGTGTTTGATGATTGTTTGATGGAATAGATCATTCATCATGATAGATCCATGGGTGTATGAGGTATTATTAAGTATTATGATGAGTTATGTTGATATTATGCGAAAACATGAAAGTTTTCTTAGAACTCACCAACGATTAAAAATCAGATTTTTGTGAAAACGGAATATGAAATTCAAATTACCATATCTCCTATTATATTTCGAATTTTTTAGTGTGGTCAAGTCCTAGAGTTAGATATATATGTTGTCTAACATCTCCAAGTGGAATCACAGAAAAAGGAGTTGTAGATTTCCGTATGAACTATTTTTAGCAAAGGACGAAAAACTGCAAAATAGCAATTTAGCTTCTACCCAAAACTTTAAAAGGGCTGTTTTGGCAACTTATTTATCGAGATAAAATCCGGCCTTTTGGAGGATGAAAATATATGGGATAAAGTAGGTTTTTTCAAAAAATGACCTTATTTTGACTTAAATTGAGCAAGTTATGACCATTTCAATTTCTGTGATTTTCCGACGAAAATCGCTATAACCGGAGTTCTATAACTCCGATGGTCACGAAATTTAAACTGGAGGGTCGCGTTAACATGTATAACATTATGCCAAGATATGGGAATTTCTGGAGTTAAGCACGAGGTAGATAATTTCTTAAGAAATTAACTAGAAATTGATTTTTGAAAAATACTTAAGGGAGTTGAAAAATTACGTAAAAATACTTTTTGTGTATGGAATACATGTGTATATGATTGGCCAAAAGATAGAAAAATAATAAGTTGATTTGTTATTTCTGTGCAAAAGAATAGTGAATTCAGGTTGCTGAAATTGAAGATTTTGAATTCAGGTTGCTGAAATTGAATTTAGTCTGCTAATCTGATTTTGGTTTGCTGAAATAGTGATTTCAGGATGCTGAAATGTAATTCATTTCACTGAAATGATATTTCAGTTTACTGAAAGGTTATCTCTCTTACTAAGATAACATCTAAAGGGGAAAACTTATAAAGTATAAGTTGTAAGATTATCAAAGTATAATGATAATACTCAGACTAAGGTGTAATGTCTAATGCTTAACTTTGGGAGTGAATGTTAGACAAGTTAATATAAGATGATGAGATTATAAGTAAGTAAATGAATATGGTGTTAAGATTATCTAATATTTGGCTATGTGATTAAGTGTTAGATAGTATCATGAAATAAGGTATGATATGCTGATTGAAAGATCAATCTTATACCTGATAGGTCTTTTTCATAAAGAGACTAAATTAAATTGAGTAGCGGTAATCGACTATGCAGGCAAGTTTCTTTAACTTAAACTCGAGTTATATTTCAAAGCATATTAGTGAATAATTATTGTGGATTATTCACATCTATACTGATTATTGATTCGCACTTAGTGCATGTTGCATATGTTCATCAGGTATGAAAGGTTGATCACCTTCATTACCATCTGCTCCAGTTGAATTATTCATATTCATTATTGACATTTATTCATGTCGTCCTGATCATTCAATTATAAAATTTGATTCCTGCTAGTTCACAATTATATTGTTGGACGTAGCTAGCCTTTTATTCATATTCTTTCAATCATGATATATCCTCAAGTAAATTTAACTTGCTGGGCAAATTTGATGCTCACCCTTGCTATATCATGATAAAAATTTTCAGATTAAGATGAAAGCTCGAGTAAAGATAGAAGCAAAGACAAAGTGCAAGATTAATTTTCGATGCAGTTAGAACTATTAAATTTTCTGATACAAATGATATTGTAAACCTTTAAGATATTGAAGGTATGTATTAAGTTAAGGTAGTAGACCTTGGGATTTATGTTGTAAAAGTTTAATATATAAACAATTTATGTTTATATCTTCCACAATAATTATGGATTTAGTATACCAGATTAGTGGTAAAAAGGTACCCGAATTTGGGGATGCTATAGTGATCATCTCCACTGTATCCTATATTATGCATAATACTAAAAAATCGCGTATTGGTCATTTTATGACAATAAAGTTTACCCCTTTTATAAGGGTTGTTCTTCTCAGTCTTACATAATGAGTTCGTACCATGACAATATAGTTTGGATTGAATTTTAAAAAGTACTATAAATTTATCGTATAATATCAATGTTAATCTAGCCGAAGTAAATGGCATAAATCTTCCAATAATAAATCAACTCATAATAAATTGAACGTTTCATGCTTTATCAAATATTAGTCTCGCCAAAACAAATAGTTGAGACACAACTCATAAACAGTTCATGCATAAAAGAACTTTAAATTATTTCACAGTTCAAGTAATAGATCAAGAAATCAGATGCACTAGGTGCGAATAACAATAATTATTATGGATGTGAATAACCAACAATAATTATTCACTAATCATGCTTTGAAATTAATAACTCAAGTGGAATTAGGAAACTTGCCATAATGCAAATATTCAATAATAATATTAGATGTTGAATAATCAACAATAATTATCCACTAACATGCTTGAAAAATAATAACTCGAGTTTGAGTTAGAGAACTTGTCTTGTCGGTAGTCTACTGCTATGAAAATAAATATATCCGGTTAACAGTCTATCTACCTTCCTTCGAAATACCTATAATTGACCTCTCGATTAGCAGATCATATACTTATACATAATATCATTATTCTATATTAAATTGTCTAATATTTAGTCACACGGTTAAATATTAGTTATTACATTAATTCTTTAATACCATTATTATCTCTTGATAATATTACTATTACGTAAACATTATCTTCACTCATCCTTTAATTATACTTTACTTACTCCATAGTATTATTAATCAACTAATAATAATTTATTCACTAAATAATATTATTACCCTCTTAATAATATTTTTTCAGTTACTAATATTATTAACCTTTTAATTTTATTCATGTATTAGTATTTTATTGCTTTACTAATGTTATTATATTTTAATAACATTTTATTTATTTAATTAATTAATAATATTTTAATCATCTGATAATACTTTAATCTAATATTATTAATCTTTTAATTTTATTCACGTATTAGTATTTTATTTCTTTACTAATGTTATTATATTTTAATAACATTTTATTTAATTAATTATTTAATAATATTTTAATCGTCTAATAATACTTTAATATAATAGTGTTAATCTTTTAATAATATTTTAATCTAATATTATTAGTCATTAATAATATTTATTAATGTTATAATCTAATATTATTAGTCATCTAATAATATCTGAAATTAAATTTTAATCTCTATATTTTTATTTATTTAAAAATATCAGATTCTAACATTATTAATATCATCATAATATTTTAAAAATTTATTAGACCAATAAACAATTTTATTTTAATTGTTTACCATTTATTAAACTACTTTTTTAATACCCATAAAAGGTCATAAATACTACCTCTCATCAATAATTACCAAAATGCCTCTACATAGTCAGAATATACTATATTAGGTGTATTCAAGCATTAAAATCTCGTTTTCGTTATTTATGACATTATTTAAACATTTATTCTCTATTAGTCATTACTATAACATTTTTATGAAAAATAGCAAATTGATTCTAAAAATCCATATCTTCTGTATCTGGACAGTATATGACCCAACAATGATCCCCAAATTTTTCTAAAATTTTAGAAAGTGATTTACTATGTTTAAGGTGCTCAAAACATCCGAATCTTGTTACATTTTTCATAAATCGAGATTTAATTAGAAATTTATGAAACTTACAGGGTATGTTCTATAACATATATTAACTAACTGTAATAATTTTAGATTTTTCCAGTGTATACACAGTGAGTTTTTTACGGTAAAAGCCATTACGCACAACTTACACATCAAAACGTGTCCGTTCTTTTTCATACACGTATATAACTTCTTAAGGTACCTCTGTGATTTTTTCCAGAATTTAAAAGACCCAGAACTAGTCGAAACAGCCTTTGGAAAATCGGGGTCACGGAGTTTTGTTAGGGTTAGGGTTCTTCAAGCTTCTTGTGGACTGTTTTGGGGAAAACAGCCCCCATGGCTTCAATACTTGCTAGATTTGTGTTCTATCACTTGGGTTTACTAGATGACTCATATATCTAGTAGCCCCCTTTGACGGATCACAAATCCAAGCTACAAAACTTGAGTTACACAAGATTTAGTAGAAGAAAACTAGGTTTTCACCCCTAGGAGTATATATGCTCATTTTCTTCCTATAAACCTTTGTTCTAACACTCAAGATACTTAGTCCCATATATGAAATATGTAGAACTACGGTATCTTCGGTATTATATCATCACCCCAACAAACTTTGATATCAACCAAAATAGAAGAAATAAATAACTAGAAAAGTTCTCACCTAGTTTTTCTTGGCTACCTTTCTTGTTCTTCCGAAGTATGAGATGTGTTTAGGGTTTATGAACTATGCTAAGCTATTCCTCTTTTCCTCTCACAAAATTTGAACCTTCTCTATATAGCTCTCTCTCTCTCTCTCTTGCTAAGCTTGGGAGAAAATGAAAGGAGAAACGAACATGAAAAGAAATTAAATGAATTGGAATAAACTAAAGGGATGCTTGCAATCCTATTATCCCCCATACTTTCTTTGCCCAATAGACATTACCCCTTATCTTATCTTTAAATATGCTTAATGAAATTCCCAACCAATGAGGAATAGACAACAATGTCCTTTGTGTAAGAGATTAGGAAAAGTAAGGTGATTAGCTATAAAAGGAAAGTAAAGCGTTTTCTTCCATACTCTGTAGTATGTAAATAATATTATTTCGTTTCAGGTTCTGAATTCTAAACTCATTTTGTTAAGTATTGCTTCTATACTACTTGAAATTAGTCGAATACCCTTGAAATTTGCGCTTCATCTACTATCGTTTCACAAGGATATTTTTTTGAACATTATTGTTAAATTTTAATCTTTTAATGCTGGGGTACTATTCAAGGGGTACTATTCACAAAGTACTATTCATAGGATACTATTCACTCGAGTACGATTCACCCGGGGTACTATTCATGACAAAAGTTGATTTCTTTTCTGTCCAAATTATATTTGATACATGAACATTATTCTTAAATGTTACTCCACAAAGTAGTTATCATGTTGACAATTTGGACATTTTTAAACTCTAGATAAATTAAAAAAATTTAATATTTATCTTTGATTTCGTTTGATAAATGCTTATATCATTGTCACCATCCTTATGCTTATATTGTGATGAACGTCATATTTGGCACGTAGTGCATAGATGGACTGTTGATTGGTATGATTATGACCAGTAATTATGTATCGGTATAATCATGACCTGTAATGTTACAAATGTTATGGTAAAAGTCATCATTGGCCCGTAGTGAATTGATGGACAGTTGTTGGCATGAGCATGATCACTGGTGATAATAACGAATATCATTGGCCCGTAGTGCATGGATAATTCGTGGATGTGATACTAATGAATATTTTTGGCCCGTAGTGCATGGATAATATAATGATGTGGATTACTTATTGATGATGAACTTTTATGTCATAGAAGATAGTAGATATCATGCTCTACTTGACTCTTTTATTGAATTATTTGTTCGACTACAGTTAAACTTCTTGTCTACTTTATTCTATCAGTTTAACACTGTGGAAAGCTAACGATAATTTATTCTACATTATCTTAGTCATAATATTCTTTACTTGGCTAGTTGAGCTCACCCTTTACTTTCATTGTTCTCTTCAGGAAATGAGAATATAACTGGAACTAGTCGGGGAATGGAGTGATGTGTTAGGTTTGTAATATTCATGAACGCAATCAAATTGCACAAAGCAAGTAGAAACGTGGAAAAATCAGAGTTTTAAAATTTTACAAACCATATACCCGGATCATCCTTTATGCACAATTATTAATTAAACGAAAAGATAAACAACGAGAATCATACCCTTGAAGATTTGAGCTTCCTCAGGTACAAGTTCACCTCCAATCCTTTTTGCGTTTAACTTGAATCCACCGGGTTTGGTTCCTTCTTTTAATCAATGTTACTCACCTAAGTGTTTGGCCTCTAGAGGTGATCCACCAAGGAAGAAGAAAGATTCAAGAATATGGGTGTTTGGCAAAACCCTAGTTTTTCTATCTCTCATAGAAAAGACGTACTCTTTAACAATTGGAATCACATATGTTGTGAAAAAGTCAACCACAACCTCACCCATAATAAGACTCCTCTTATTTATAGATGTGGGCAACCCTCCTTAACAATTAAGAAATTTAGTTTTATTTTAATTAATTAAACTCCTTTAATTAATTATGCTCTCAATCTTATTAGGAATAATTAATTAAAATCTTTTAATTAATTAGCCTCATAATCTTATTAGGAATAAATGAGAATACTTATATTAAATTAATTTCCAACTCTTTAGAAATTAAAATAATAATAATTGTAATAATATTAATAAGACTACTCTTATTAATTTATATATTTAATACTTAAAAATATTAAATAAAAAATATTAAACTATTTAATTTATTCTATCACCATAGATTAAATTAAATACACTAAACATATTATTACGATTATGTCATTAACTTCTTAAACAATTATTTATCCTTTTATAGTGTAACCCTTTAGGTTCTCTATATTAAATCGGTTGTGAATAAATCAATTAGAACGATTATAATCTTATTTAAATAAATAAATTAAAATAGTAAATTATTTAAATAAATAATATTTATTCTACAATATGGGATAAGCCTTCCTAGCGATTAACGACTTTCTAAATAATATAGATTTCAAAATTAATCATAAAAGAACCTTTGAGTAAATAGTTACAGTACAATTCAATCCTTCTACCATACAGTGTCCCAATTAAATATAAGACATGGAATTACTGTCAAGTCTTATTTTATTTAATTATATGTATTTCGACTCTTAAATGCATAACTCCAAATAATACAAATTAGAAACCCCTTTCTAATTTCATTCTGCCTTGGCCAAGGACTACTGAGTTGTCATTTATCGAATCACATATGACATTTCCATTCTTTTACTAGAAGTGACAGATTTTTTATTGATCATACATTATCTCCATGTACAACTTATTATACCCAAGCATACCCTTTGATATACCCTAAGGGTCTTAAGGAATAAGTCAAAGTATAACTCATCATACATAAGATACTATGATGATCTCAAGTCCAAGGATCACTTGTACTACTATCACTACAGGAATTCCTATTGACAGGCAAGTAAAACTCTATTAGGTATTCATTAGCGAGCCACGTTCAGTGAACTTATTCTCTAATAAGCACCTACATACTTACTTTAGTGTCTCCACACAAATGATCATGAGATCAATCATCCTCATCCAATGAGCAAGCAACGTATGTACCAATCTATCCGAATTTATTAATTCCCAATTTAGTAATCCAACGATTGGGAACTATTTTAGTTTTAAGCTTTCTAAGAATTTAGATCTCATTAGAATGATCATCATCATTATTCTAAAAGCATTGCTTAAAACTATGGGTTTATCACATATTATAAAGCAGCATCATGTAGATAATTAAAAGTCTTTAATAAATTAATATTTTTTATTAATAAATGAATAAGATTGTTACAAAGTATATGTTTTATCATCAAATATGATTGGCTTGTATGCATACTACTTTCAATCTCCCACTTGCACTAAAGCCAATCGCCATGGTATCTCATACCCTTATTCTCTAAGTGACGATTATCCTGCTGTTGGATAAGCTTTAGTTAAAAGATATATAATGTTGTTCTTGAGAGTCAACTATCTCTATAGTGATTTCCTATCTTTCAATGATTCTTATAATCAAATGAAAGTGGCACAACACATGTTTAGATCCAAGATGAGACTTATGAACTATTCATAGTTTTGTAATGAACTTTTCATCCAAACAATCAACTTGCAACTTCAATTACAGCTATGTACTTTATCTTTGTCACTAAACCAACAACTATTTGTTGTTTAAAACCTTTCCAATTCACTGTACCACCGTTCAAGGTAACACTTTACCTTAAAGTGGATTTTCTGTCGTCTTGATCTATCTGAAAAACTTAAGTCTGTTAAGCCATCTAGTGTGGCACCCCCAAATTCGTGTACCTCAATTCTACAGATTTGGTGTTCACTGTCCAATTAAATCATAACTAACTACGCATAAACAAATGATATAATTAAACTCAAAAGTTTAAACAATACATCTCTCATTAAAGGATTACATAATCTAAAATAAATCCTAGGTCATCTAACCTTTATTACAATCATTAGCGGAAAATTAAAACATGATCATAATTAAATCTATTTCATAAGCTTCATAAATAAAACTTAAATTAAACTTTGTCGTCTAATCAAGCACTTTGTCCTTGCCCTTGTTTGTAAAAAGCTCTCCAAACTTCTTAACTTCATCTACATTATTTTGTGCAAGAGTGAGCAAACAATTGCCCACAAGAAGGATAATATACAATAACGTTTTATGAATGACAATTAACTGAGCTTTCAATGGTAAAGTGTTCATACTGAAACAATAAACTTTAATTCAACAACTATGAGTTCAAAGGAATAATGAACGTTAGGTCAACAATAGATATCAACATCAAAGAATACACTGAGAGTCACAAGACCACGAACTATACTCTAGGTTTTCAAGTATTTCTACTTTAACCTTTAATAGTCTAAAAGACTATAATCATCATCTATGTCCTAGGTTAACAAGTGTTTCTACAGTAACCTTTAACAGTCTAAACGACTATATGGACCATCATCCCATACTCTAGGTGATCAGCCCTTTGTACTATGTATTGCGCAAACATTTTAACGCTATTGCGTAGCTCTAAAATAATCCCCTAATATAAGGTTGTTCATCTCAGCTTAGATTATCAGGTTCCGAACCAAAGGAAGTTTGGTTGTGAATTAATTTCAAAGGAATTCTAGATCTTTAGAATGCTCATCAACCAAGTACTGGTTGAATCAGATAGAGACCAATAACTATTCAAGAGTTTGATTATAATATCTTCATGAACAAGGTATATCGATGAATCAATAAGAGCTAAAGTATTAAAAATTCCTAAATTAAACAAATGTTATCATCGACAACTTACTTTCAAAATTGTGCGAGTACATAAGTAAACCAAAAGAAGTTTGGTTTGGGTTGACTTCAATGTAATTTAGAGTTTAGAACATTCATCAACTAAGGATTAGTTGAATTGGTAAAGAATCACTAGACAACTTAGAGTTCGGTACAATAATGTAAGATAATACAATGACATTGGAGAACGAATATCAAACAACAGTTATTAGTAGTTGAATAAACAACATTACAGACTTTGAATAACCAAAGTGATCTCGTTTGAAATAAAGAAATAAAGATTAACTAACTTGCTCAACAATAAATAAGGGTTAAAGAACTTGCATGACAATAAATTATTAAACAAGAGATTAGAGATACAGAATTTGCATAAGTATAACATAACAGTGAAAAGTAACCTTGCTAAATAATAAAGTAGTAAATGTTAGGGAGCTTGCTTCTTGCGTAAGCTATACAATTACAATTTACGTACTCCAATATCCTACACATTTTAGTGTAATCACAATATCTATTAGACATGTAAACATCCACTTCCAACATAACACCCATTTCTAGTTAATTGTTTACTATTCATATATACACTAAGTTCTAACATATCACGCTCATAGCTTATAATTCATTTTACAAAGTTAAAATTATCAATGACATGACACGATACTGAATGAACCTCTTTGATACATGTTTGACACCTTAACACAACCTTAGACCATGTTATAGTGGTATCCCAGGTCTGCAGCATTAGCAGAAGCCACTGCCTCAGATCAGTGTATGGCGTAGCTGCGCCGTTTCTGGCCTTGGCACCGGCGTAGCTGCGCCGTGCACAGAAAGAACCGGAAACAACAGTGAACAGTAGTCGACTTTAGCCCAACTAACATGAATTTCACCCACCAAACAGTAGTATTAACGCATATAACTGATATAAAACTATCATAAACATGTTTCCTCACATATTCATCAATATAGAACAATTTAACAACCATTTTAACTAATTTAATTCCTCAAATTCCATGTTTTCATACAAAAACACCATTTTTGACATTCTTTACAAAAATCATCACTGTAATTACAATTCTACACTGAATCACTTCGTTCAAACTAAGTTCTCTTTGTTTCTTAACAAACTAGCATAAACAAGACTCAATTTATAGTTTATCATACTAATTGACCACCATAATTAGTACTTTCACAAGCCATATAAAAAATATATACTGTGATTACTTTTCCTTCCTTTTAACCAAAATTAGCATACCAATTCATGCCTAACTACATACTTTAACATCATAATTATATGCAATCACCATAAACATGTTATATAATAACAATTTACAAAAACTGGAATTCACAGAATATAAGAATTTTGTCGTGAAACACACACACACACACACACACACACACACACACACACACACACACACATATATATATATATATATATATATATATATATATATATATTATTAAGGTTATGAATAATACCTTCTTATGCTAGAAAATCCTTGCTATCCACTGATAATTTCTCAGAAACACATGAATCTCTCAAGTCTCTCTTAACTTCTCATTGTAAACCTCCTTCTTCCTTCCTTAGTATAAGCGAAAACTAAACCTTTTACGTAACATTAAGGAGACGCACCCAACGTATGTAACTGCCGTATACTTATTATAATACTAATTGCATATCAGTTAAAAAAACAATATATTTTATATTTATTATTTTATTTGTTATAATAAAATTCATAATAAAAAAATCCAAAAGTCATAAAAATTTGTTTGGCAAAAACTCTTTAAAATAAAGACTTAATATCTTAAACCTTGTTTGGTTAAATCAATTAAAATTACTTTAATTTTATTTTAATAAACCACTTACACTATAGTTTAAAATCTCATATTTATACCTCCTTATTCAACATTAGTTAAATAACCAATTTCCACATACTAAACAAATTTTCCCACTTAATCCAAATATCACAAAGTTATAATCTCATTATAATTTTATTTAATAATTTAACATATCCTCTTAAATTATTAAATCAAAACAACAACATAACATCTCATGTTATATTACAATTCTCTAAATTATAAATTAATTTAATTTAGAATATTATCTAATAAATTTAATTAATAAATATTTACTAATAATAACCACATCAATAAAATATTTATTAGAGTGTTATCTAATAAATTTAATTCACACATATCAACCACATAAATAGAATACTTATTTATTTTAAGAAATATTTTAAATTACAAAACAACAATTTCATCAATAAAATATTTATTTCATTTAATAAATATTTTAAATTATGCATAAAATCTTGGATTGTTACATCATTCCCTCCTTACAAGGATTCTGTCCCCAGAATCACAACTCAAACAATCAAATCGTCACATTCTTCCCTCCTTACAAAGATTCTGTCTGCATAATTGAAGACACAGACTAAACAAATAACTTAGGGTAATTTTTCATCATTTCAGTTTCGAGTTCCCACGTAGCATCTTCGATGTTGTGGTTCCTCCATATCACCATCATAGAAGATATCACCTTACCCTGAGCAGTTGTCCTTTTCTGTCGACTATCTGAATAGTAATTTCCTAGTAGGACACTATAACGGTTTGTACTTGATCACATGATTGCAGTCGGGCTTGATCAATTATATCACCGAAACATGAAAAACATTACGTATGCGCTCTAACTGTAGAGGTAAGGCTACCTCAAAACCATCTTTTCAACTTCATCAATGCCTCCTATACTATAACCATTTTATACCCAATATAGTTCATCAAACTTACCACACTTTGGAAATTCAGGAACTTTCCATAATCATATGAGTTTATGAACTTATCCTAGTCAGACCATAGGCATCCATTCGCTGAGGGGTTCAAAATATACCATATGATTATGAGTCACGAACTTACCATATGCTTTAGTTTTAAGAACCGAACCTAATCTTAATATCATCTAACTTAATCTTAAAAACCTCTAACTATCAAATATATATATGAGAAAAGAATTACCTTTCCACCACATATACATTGATAGCGCGATACCGATATTCCAATGATTATCAATGTGATAAACCAAGTATATACACAAAATCTCTGCCCATACAAAGGTTTATACGACTTAGTCACCATATGAGTCCTCAGTTAAAATTCCACTTAACATTACCTTACTCTTAAAGTATTTTTAATTTGCCCATAACATGCTCAATGCGGATTCCTCGTATGATAATATCGAAAACTTCTCGTGCGATTAGCACGCCTTTTTAGTTTGGCAATCGATTTGCAAACGACATTACATACTTATTTCTAATTACGTCCCACACATTCTTGTAAACCTTTTTGAAAATCCGATGTAAATCGTGAATCTCGGTTCGACACAATTGATACTGAAACACCGTGCCTTAAAACAATTTCATTAAGACGTAACTTCGCACACTGCTTGATATGTAATATGCTAACTTTGACATACCAAAAATATATCGCCATATCTTGCCACCAATAGTAATATCGAAGATAATATATAATTTCGTGCTCCCTAGTTGACTCAACATATAAATTTTATGCAAAACTTCATTTTCCATTCCTGGTATTAGCGAAACCTAGTTTCTTCCGTCTACTTTAAACTACCCTTCAGTATCGATTTTGATTTTTTTTAACACCCTCATCTTGGAGCTACTCTTCCTTTAATCTGTCTAGCAAAGTTGTACGGTTTTCTACCTGAAAAGTTTCTCCTCTAATTTTTTTTTTAATTTTTTTATCTTACCTCCTACCACAACTTAGTCATTTCCATAATGAACACATTTTGCACAGTTAATAAAAAAAATAACTTCTACCCTTTTCTTAAGATGTCGACAACCATAATCATTTAGGATTTTGCATTCACAATCTTTGATCAACTCCAACTATCACTCCAACGCATGCTTAAATACCCCTATATATGAGAATATGCTTTAGACATTTATGGTCTTTTTATATCTCACACTATTTCCCAAAAATAACACCTCTAAATCCTCAGAGCAACCACTAATACCTCTACTCTAAATCGAGAGTCGGATATCCTTTCACATAAAATTTTTAACTGACGCGATGCATATGAAATGACCCTGTCATTCTGCCTAAACACACAACCTCATATATTATATGATGCGTCGCTCTACAACACAACATTTTTGTATTATCTGGTAGAGATATCACAGGTGCCATACTAAATTCTTTTCCAATTTATGAAAATTCACTTTATAATTTCTTGCCCATATAAATTTCACTGATTTTCTCGTTAAGTTAGCTAACGAAGTGACTATCTTGATCTTTACATATCCCACACAATATTTTCTAAATAAATTCTTGATTTACAACATCGATAGATAACTCTACCGTATAGACGTCTTTCAACTAAAAGAACAAAATATTACCTTTGACTTCCTCAGAATCTTAAGGTTTATGCACTTTCTTTGACAATGACTTATCACCACATGGTTTAACAACCTTAGAGTTTCATAAATCAAATCGTAAACAAATCCATTGACATCACTTGGCTTTTAATACCAATACAACAATTCTACACATCAACTTAAAAGGAATCATTATTCAGACTCTCTATTTAGGGAATAGTCTAACACTTCCCGAAGCGAATTTAGTTTCTAAGAAAATTCATTAGACATACATTAACAAGTGGGACTTGAATTAAATAACACATAGCCGTATATATAACTGATCGGAACCATACCTTGCATTGCATCCTGCATCGTAACGTTGGTTGATTATTCGGTTGGTCGACTCGGTGGAGCTGATTCTACAATAACCAGTTTGCCACTGTCCCTTTGCTTCCACTTACTTTTCCTACCGCTTTCTTTGGGTAACCTCGAGCCAAGTGCTCTTTCGATCCACACGTGAAGTAGGCTTCCTTCCTCGGTCTTGAACATTTTGGTGCAATGTGACCCTTCGAGCCAAATTTAAAGCACACCCTATTCCCTTTCAAACAAACACCTACGTGTTTCTTTCCGCAGTTGCTACACGCCTCCACCTTTTCTTTTCCTTCCCTTGCTTATTTTCAGCGTCAAAACCATTGTTCCACATTCTTTTTCGAGCGTTATCGGTACGACTATCATCCACCTTATCATCTTCACTCTTCTTTCCCTTCTGCTATTGATTGTATGCCAACGTATTACCTCCCCCATCTACATCATTCGTTCTCTCCAACCCTGTTGTAAATGAATTTTGTTGGAACATCGAGATTTGATTATATAGCCAGAAATTCAGTTGATTTGTCAGTGCTTCCACTAGAAAATTCACCAATTGTGGCACTAAATTTGCGTTAACTTCCCTACTGTATGCATATTCCTTGGGGCTCTGTTGAAGCTGTTGTCTTCATCTAGGCGGCATCTTACTATTTAAAACTTGCACCATTAGATCATCGTTCATTCACACATTTAAATTTTCAAACTTATCTCAACCACTTATAGATAACATATAATATATCTTAATAAATGATAATACTTTTTTTATTATACAACACATAACGAAATAGCCTCGCTGCTATTTATATTATTTATCCTGTAATAATAAAATCCTAAGATTACTTCATCATATCCCACTATTTAATTCAAAAGTTAGGATTTACATTTTATTAATTTTCATCGCGATTTATAAATAATCTTAATGTTTTTCTTGCCATCTACAAGAACATTTCACATTGTACAACCTCATTGCGCTCTTACTCCATGATATGAATCATTGACGATCCATCACATACCAAAGATAAATCTCAACCTATACAGAAAATATAATACTAAATTCTAAGTTCCATCATTCGCTTGGCCTTCTTCAACTTGTCTTCAACACGATCTATGCGTTTTGAAGCCTTTACCCACACGTCTTCAGCTCTCGCACGCTTTGCTGACTTCTTTCCCCAGTCATTCCTGTGCAATCTCATTCCTAGCTAATAACTATCCTCTTTATTATTCTGACTGAGCTAATATTTGCTCTACATCTGCAAGTTGTGCAGTAAGGTCTTGAGTCTCGACATCTTCTTACGCTAACGTGGCTTAGTGCTTTACGGCTTGACCTTCTAATTTCTCGACCTTCCTTTATAACTCAATATTATGACCATACACTTCATTTGAGGAATTCCCCTCCTCGTACTCATCTTTCGCCTTTATCACCCCAAACTTATCCTCTCGTTCAAACTCAAGTTTGTACCCAAGGTCTATAACATAAATCAACGGGTATGGCTTTCCCAATACCAACCATACTCAGACTATACAAACTTCTCAGGCTCCCAATCCTTATGATCCTTCTTCATTCATTCTGACAACAAAGTTTTAACAACCCCACAACTTGGTATGTATAATACTCGTTACTCCTAAGTACTCACAAGCACAAAAGTAATTAACACATAAGCACATAAAGTCTTTTATCAATTTATCTTCAATGAATTTCCCTCAATTCATTACTTAGAACTCGATAAGAGTTTATCACCTCAATATTTTCGATCTCCTAGAAGGTTATAGCCTAAGGTTTTCCCACCTAAGGTTCATAACCTAAAGCTTTAATACCAACTTGTGACACCCCCAAATTCGGGTACCTCAATTCCACATATTTGGTGTTCACTGTCCAATTAAATCATAACTAACTACCCATAAACAAAGGATATAATTAAACTCAAAAGTTTAAACAATCAATCTCCCATTAAAGGGTTACATAATCTAAAATAAATCCCAGGTCATCTAACCTTTATTACAATCATCAACGAAAAATTAAAACATGATCATAATTAAATTTATTACATAAGCTTCATAAATAAAAGATAAATTAAACGTTGTCGTCTAATCAAGCACTTTGTCCTTGCCCTTGTTTGTAAAAAGCTCTTCAAACTTCTTAACTTCATCTGCATTGTTTTGTGCAAGAGTGAGCAAACAATTGCCCACAAAAAGGATAATATATAATAATGTTTTATAAATGACAATTAACTGAGCTTTCAATGGTAAAGTGTTCTTACCGGAACAATATACTTTAATTCAACAAATATGAGTTCAAAGGAATAATGAACGTTAAGTTAACAATAGATATCAACATCAAAGAATACACTGAGGGTCACAAGACCACGAAATATACTCTAGGTTTTCAAGTATTTCTACTTTAACCTTTAACAGTCTAAAAGACTATAATCATCATCTATGTCCTAGGTTAACAGGTGTTTCTATTGTAACCTTTAACAGTCTAAACGACTATATGGACCATCATCCCGTACTCCAGGTGATCAGCCCTTTGTACTATGTATTGCGCAAACATTTTAACGATATTGCGTAGCTCTAAAATAATTCCCTAATATAGGGTTGTTCAACTCAGCTTAGATTATCAGGTTCTGAACCAAAGGAAGTTTTTAGGAATTAACTTCAAAGGAATTCTAGATCTTTAGAAAGCTCATCAACCAAGTACTGGTGGAATCAGATAGAGACCAATAACTATTCAAGAGTTTGATTATAATATCTTCATGAACAAGGTATATCGATGAATCAATAAGAGCTAGAGTATTAACAATTTCTAAATTGAACAAATGTTATCATCGACAACTTACTTTCAACATTTTGTGAGTACATAAGCAAACCAAAGGAAGTTTGGTTTGGATTGACTTCAAGGTAATTTAGAGTTTAGAACATTCATCAACTAAGGATTAGTTGAATTGGTAAAGAATCGCTAGACAACTTAGAGTTCGGTACAATAATGTAAGAGAATACAATAACATTGGAGAACGAAGATCAAACAACAGTTATTAGTAGCTGAATAAACAACATTACAGACTTTGAATAACCAAAGTGATCTCATTTGAAATAAAGAAATAAAGATTAACTAACTTGCTCAACAATAAATGAGGGTTAAAAAACATGCATGACAATAAATTGTTAAACAAGAGATTAGAGATAGAGAATTTACATAAGTATAACATTTTAGTAAAAAGTAACCTTGGTGAATAATAAAGTAGCAAAGGTTAGGGAACATGCCTCTTGCGTAAGCTATACAATTACAATTCACATACTCCAATATCCTACACATTTTTGTGCAATCATAACATCTACTAGACATGTTAACATTCACTTCCAACATAACACCCATTTCTAGCTAAACTTGTTAATTTAGTACAAGTCTGATGCTACTAGATAAATATCAGAAATTTAAAGTGTTAACCTTCACAACACTTGTTTACTATTCATATATACACTAAGTTCTAACATATCATGCTCATAGCATATAATTCATTTTACAATGTTCAAATTATCAATGACATGACATTGTACATAATGAAACTCTTTGATACATGTTTGACACCTTAACACAACCTTAGACCAAGTTATAGTGGTATCCCAGGTCTGCAGCAGTAGCAGAAGCCACTACCTCAGATCAGTGTATGGAGCAGCTGCGTCATACATCAACCTGGGACCAGCGTAGCTGCGCCGTTTCTGGCCTTGGCACCGGCGCAGCTGCGCCGTGTACAGATAGAACCAAAGACAGTAGTGAACAGTAGTCGACTTTAGCCCAATTAACATGAATTTCACGCACCAAACAGTAGTATTAACACATACAATTGATATAAAACTATCATAAACATGTTTCCTCACATATTCATTTATATAGAACAATTTAACAACCATTTTAACTAATTTAATTCCTCAAATTCCATGTTTTCATACAAAAACACCATTTTTGACATTTCTTTACAAAAATCATCACTGTGATTACAATTCTACACCGAATCACTTCGTTCAAACTACGTTCTCTTCATTTCTTAACAAACTAGCATAAACAAGACTCAATTTACAGTTTATCAAACTAATTGACCACCATAATTGGTACTTTCACAAGCCATATGAAAAATATATTATGTGATTACTTTTCCTTCCTTTTAACCAAAATTAGCATACCAATTCATGCCTAACTACATACTCTAACATAATAATTATATGCAATCACCATAAACAGGTTATATAATAACAATTTACAAAAACTGGAATTCACATAATATAAGAATTTTGACGTGAAATACATATACATGTATATATATATATATATATATATATATATATATATATATATATATATATATATTAAGGTTATGAATAATACCCTCTTATGCTAGAAAATCCTTGCTATCCACTGATAATTCCTCAGAAATACAGGAATCTCTCAAGTCTCTCTCAAACTCTCTCAACTTCTTACTGTAAACCTCCTTCTTCCTTCCTCGGTATAAGCCAAAACTAAACCTTTTATGTAACATTAAGGAGACGCACCCAACGTATATAACTACCGTATACTTAATATAATACTAATTACATATCAGTTAAAAAAACAATGTGACGCCCCCAAAATTAGGTATACATCACCCATCTTGGGTCGTCAGATACATAGTACAGAATACAAATACAACTTACTAATACAACTGTCGTGTACAATACGACAAAACATAAACTGTGAGTTTGAATACAAATATTATCTTCTAGAGAGTATTCATACTCAAAAGGAGTCCTCATTACATTTATTAACACACCATTACATAGAATAGTGAGGACTACTAACTATAACTATCATTCGGACCATCACTCCATTCCCCGACTTGCCCCAGCTACGTTCTCATTTCCTGAAGAGAACAGTGAAAGAAAGGGTGAGCTCAACTAGCCCAGTAAGAAATATTATGACTAAGATAATGCAGAATAAATTATCATTAGCCGTCAACAATGTTAAACTGATAAAATATAATAGACATCAAGTTTAACTGCAGCGGAACAAGCAATCCATTAAAAAGAGTCAAGTAGAAAATAAACTCTATTATCTTTTATGATTTAAAAGGTTTTTCAACACTGTGATCACTGGGACTCAGCTTAATAAAATAATCCACATCATCGAATCACCCGTGCACTACGGCCAAGGATATTCATGTATTCATTAATGGTCATGATCATGCCAACAACTGTTCATCAATGCACTACGGGCCAATGAGGACTTTTACTATATCATTTGTAACATTACGGTCATGATTATACCGAATAATCCCTGGTCATAATCATACCAAGTCCATCTATGCACTACAGGGCACAGATAACTTTTAACATTTTATAAACACGAGGATGATGACAATGATATAAGAATTCAATAAAACAAGTTCAAAAATTAATTTATCCAAGAATTAACAACGTCCAAATTGTCAACATGATACTGCTTTGTGGAGTAAAATTCAAGAATGCTTAGAAGAATATTTTCATGAAAAGATACTAAATGAAACGCAATTATCAAGGATATTCCACAAATTTCATGGAGTATAGAAGTCAAAACTTAACCAACTGAGTATAATAAATAATGAAATAACAAAAGAAATCACCATGCATGCGATAGACCGCACAGACAGGTTATTCCAACAGAATAATAAATAATGGAACTAGGTCCGACGTAAACGCACAGACAAGACATTCCGACAGAATAATAAATAATGGAACCAGGTCCGGCGTAAAACGCACAGAGAGGATATTCCAACAGAATAATAATAAAGACGGAACCAGGTCCGGTGTAAAACACACAGACAGGATGTTTCAACAGAATAATAATAAAGACGGAACTAAGTCCGGTGTAAAACACACAGACAGGATGTTCCAACAGAATAATAGAAGAATGTCACCAAGTATAGGGTAGACCGCGTATACATGTTATTCCAACAGAATAATAAGAAATGGAATAACAACAGTTCTCTTCATGAATAAGAAAGAATAACACCCTTTACCGTTTTAAAGAAGAGCTGAAATAAGGAAGTAGTTAAGTAGCAGAATACTCTTCTTCTCTCTCCCTATAGTTTCTCTCTCTAGAGTTCAGTGAATTCGTAAGAAATAATGAAAGAATGAGCTGCTATTTATAGAAAAATAGAATGCATAGTAACTAATCCATGAACGGTCCAGATTGATTACTTTAATTTGACGGTCCATATTTAAAAAAAAATCTTTTAAATAAAATATAATATATTCTATTTATAGAATAACTTTAATAAAGTATTCTGTTTTATATAAAAATATGTTTCTGTTTTATTACGTTAATAATACGAATAAAACAAAACGTCATTATCGCTAAATAATTCATATTATTAACTGACAATAATTGAATCAAACTGAGTGACTTCTCACATAAGCATTAATAATCAATATCGTGTGCTACTATGCAATCACACGTATTACTGTACTTTTACTACCGAGTAATTCAATAGTATCAATGGTAAAACTTCCGCCGTTATTTTTAATAAAATATTTTTGTCGTTTTCTTAATCCGATAATAATTCCGTTGTGGGGTCCACCAATGATTGTGCCATTGTACGAATATTCCCTGTTAAAACGAATATTCCCCGACCAATCGAATATTATATAACAACTTGCGTACTTTGCAAAATTTATAAATATTACCCACAACTATAACATTATATCAAATTAACTCCATAATATTCAAAAATGATATTTATAGAAAATTCATCTTTATTTATAAAAGTTGGGGTCTTACAAACAATATGTTTTATATTTATTATTTTATTTGTTATAATAAAATTCATAATAAAAAAAATCCAAAAGTCATAAAAAATTGTTTGGCAAAAACTCTTTAAAATAAAGACTTAATATTTAAAACATTGTTTGGTTAAATCAATTAAAATTACTTTAATTTTATTTTAATAAACCACTTACACTATAGTTTAAAATCTCGTATTTGTACATCCTTATTTAACATTAGTTAAATAACCAATTTTCACATACTAAACAAATTTTTCCACTTAATCTAAATATCACAAAGTTATAATCTCATTATAATTTTATTTAATAATTTAACATATCCTCTTAAATTATTAAATCAAAACAACAACATAACATCTCATATTATATTACAATTCTCTAAATTATAAATTAATTTAATTTAGAATATTACCTAATAAATTTAATTAATAAATATTTACTAATAATAACCACATCAACAAAATATTTATTAGAGTGTTATCTAATAAATTTAATTCACACATATCAACCACATAAATAGAATACTTATTTATTTTAAGAAATATTTTAAATTACAAAACAACAATTTCATCAATAAAATATTTATTTCATTTAATAAATATTTTAAATTACACATAAAATCTTGGATTGTTACATCTAGTTTTAATTGAGACCCACCATGAATATGATCACATCCTTATTACCGGTTTAGTACTTTAAGATATTTTTCACTGTCTTACAATGATCTTCCCAGAATATGATCGATCAACATCAGGTATCGTATATTTCATTGCATACATGATTGTCACTCATGCGATCTCTCTTTTTAGGAGTCTATATAGACTATTAAGAGAGATTCACTCCTTGGCTCATCAACATGAGACATCTCTTGGAGTTTGACATGCTAAACGACTTTAGCATCAAATGAATATACGTTCCTTGGGTTAAGCTGAGCATCCTTTTAAATTTATCTATATAGATTTGTATTTCCAATCAAGATACTCTTCCCAAATCATTAATGAAAAAATATTTAGATAACTTTATCTTTACTGATTGTAGCATTTGTATATTATTCCTTATCCGTAGTATATCAACATATAATACTAGGAATGTTACGACGCTTCCACTGACCCTTTTGTACACACTAGGTTCATTCTTATTTTTGATAAAACCAAACTCTTTTGATTGTCTCAACAAAACGAATGTTCCATATGTGAGAAGCTTGCTTCAATCCATTTCACTGAGTGTCTACAACTCTTACCTCATCATATGTAACTGGATCATCATATTCTATGATGTGTACCTTATCATCATCATTTATGATGAATCCATACCTCCTAGGTATCTTTAGTACTATTCCAAATTTACGATTTAATTGTGGTACAATATGTCTATCTACAGGTTTCTCTTATTTGACTTATAGTGTTTTGTGGTTATTGAACTCTTCAAGATCTATTATCCTCCCACTAGCCCCTTCAATGATAAACACCTTTATCTTAGACGGTAGCGTGTTTCGTAACAAACATCTTCTGCTAAGTAGGATTATAGAACATATACCCTAAACATACTTTAGGATGTCCCACAAATCGACACTTGTCAAATCTTGTCCCAAACTTATCCCTTTAAAACTTTTTCACATAAGCTAGACAACCCCTTATCTTAACATACTTAAGATTAGGAATCCTCCCTGTCCATAACTCTTATGGAGTCTTGGGTCAGATTTTGAGGTTACCTTTTGTAGATATGCAGCTATTTCTAGGGTATTATCCCAAAAGGATAATGGAATGTCGGTAAAATCATTACGGACCACACCATGTCCAACAAAGTAAGATTTTTCCTTTCAGATACATCAATTAATTATTGCGTATTAGGAAGCGTCCATTGTGAGAAAACCATTTGAGATGATCTAGAAACTTATTGAACAAGTATTTATTTCTTAATCTAATCAAAGAATCTTAATACTTTTCAAATTAGTTTTACTTTTGAATTCTTTGAACCTTTCAAATAATTCATACTTGTATTTTATCAAATACAAACATTCAACTCTTTGAATGATCATCTCCTTTTTTATACTAATTTGTTCAATATGTAAAATTATTTTCACGTAAGTCAAGTATACAACATCTATTAAGTAATATTTCAGTTCTATACAAAACATTATTATTATAAATAGAACAAAAATTGTTCTTAAATATAATACCAAAGATTTTATTGTCCAACAACAAAATAAAAATAATATTTCTAACAAGAACTGGAATACAATAACAACTTATTGACTTAATTAATAGATTTACCCGTAGTCATTGCTAAACTATAAGTTTCTATAGCTAATGTAGCAATATTTGCTTCATTTTCCACACATAGAATTACTTATTTTTGTTTAGCTTTCTACTTCTGATTGGTCCCTTCATAAATCTATTTTTATTATAACAAAAGTCGGTATTCAATACCCAAGTAGAACCTTGACTTAAAGAAAAATTTATTTTAAATTATGAATAAAATTATATTTATAACCGAAACTTCACTAAGCTTCTTCTGGTTAGCTCCGCAAGATGCTTCTCGCAGTTTCTTTTCTAGTGTCTTGTCTTATTACAGTAGAAGCAAACTCCTTCGCTATCTGTATCAGTTTTGTTCTTATTATCTTTTATTTTTGCCTTTTTCTATTTACTTTATTACAATCGTTTTTCTTTTCAGAAGATCATTTGGCCTCTACCGTGAGACCCCAAATTTTATGAAATGAAAGTATTCAATTTTCTTATAATTATTCTATTTAGTAAATGGTTAAATTGATAAAAGATTAAAGTTAAGGGTGATATGTGAAACTTTTTTTAAAGTAAAAGAGTTATCATAAAATAATCGGTGATAAAAGTACAGTAATATGTGTAGTTGCATAGTAGCACACGGCTTACGTGAGAAATCACTCAGTTATACTCAATTATTACTACAGTAATTGCTGCATCATATCTCTTATATTATTGATTCAATTGTTGTCATAGTATCATTTGCATAATATGTTATATTATTAAATCAATAATTGAGACGACAAATTTATTCATACTATTATTTGCAATATTGACAATGTCTAAAAGTTCTGTCAAGGAGAGGTTAGATAATCTACTTGCGCGCCAATAGGGAGAAATCCTTATCGGAAAGCCCTCTTTCTTGGGAACAAACTAGTTGTTAAATATTATGAATTATAATATTAGTGATGAATAAGTTCATGTTGATTAAAGATGAAATTGATAGTTCCATTGTGTGGGAATTATTAGTGTTAGTGAAAATCGACATTTATTTCGATAATAATTAATGTCTGGAGGTTATATTGACCAATCGGGTAATTCACCGGATAAATGAGTAATTAATTGCTATTAATTCACATGCTTATAACTATGTATTCACATGTGTATACTATTGATTCACATGATTTACTATTAGGGGAGTTGGTGCAAGATTGATAATACGTGTATGACTAAATTAGGAATGAAGGTATAGTTGAAGGTACTATACTATAAATAATTTTTTTTCTCATGATTAGACCTATTGAGTCACGTGATTTACTATTGATTCACATGATTTACTATTAGGGGAGGTGGTGCAAGTTTGATAATACTTGCAGTACTAAATTAAAAATTATAAAAAGAGGAAGGTATTATACTGTAATATTTCGAGCCCCAAATCGTGCAATTATCGAAACTATATTTTCCTATAAATAGAAGCTCATTCTTCCTTCATTTCTCACCAATTCACAAAGACTCACAAGAGCAATTATAGAGAGAGAAGCTATAGAGAGAAAGAAGAAGAGTAGTGTGCTACTTCACTATTCCAGTATCCAGTTTTCTTATAAGGTAAGGGGTATTATTTCTTTTGTATTCCTGAAGAGAGCTTCTGTTATTCCATTCTTTATTATTCTGTTGGAATATCCTGTCTGAGCGTATTACGCATGACCTGGTTACATTATTTATTATTCTGTTGGATTAACCTGTCTATGCGGTCTATCACATGCCTGGTGAATTCTTCTATTATTCTATTCTTTATTATTCTATTGGAATAACCTATCTATGTGGATTACCGCATGTATGGTGAATGATCCTTCGTATTTATTTTTTATTAAATTGTGGAAATGATCTGTCTACGTGGATTACCGCATTACGAATAAAAATCCATTTGCAGTTTCATATATTTTATTATACTCGTATGAGATATCATTTCTTTTGTACTCGTCATGGAATATCATTTTCTTTGGTATTTTTTACGAGTTACTATTCACATAGTTACTATTCATTCTAGTATTATTCACTCGGGTATTCGGGACACTTTTCATGTCGGAATACTATTCATGGGTTACTATTCACCTAAATTATTATTCACCCAAATATTATTCACTCAGGTATTTGGGGTACTTTTCATGTCGGGGTACTATTCACGAGGTACTATTCTTGAAGTACAATTCACGGGATACTATTCACGGAGTACTATTTACCCGAAAAATATATTTCTTTTTTGTCCAAATTATTTTTGGTACATGAATATTATTCTTGAAATTTACTCTACAAAGCAGTATCATGTTGACAATTTGGAAGTTATTGATTTCTGGATAAATTGAATCATAAATCTTTAAAATTTATCCTTGAACTTGTTTTATTGAATTATTATGTCATTGTCATCATCCTCATGTTTATATTGTGATGAAAGTCATCTTTGGCTTATGTGCAAAGATGGATTGTTGATTATTTATTTTACAGTTGTATATCTTTGGCTTACATGCAAAGATGGACAGCTGATTATTAGTTTTATAGTCGTATATCTTTGGCTTACGTGCAAAGATGAACAGGTGTATGACATGATCATAACCACTGGTGATAATAATGAATATCCTTGGCCTGTAGTGCATGGATAATTCGATGATGTGATTGGCAGGATCATGACTATTAGTTAACAGTTGAATGTCTTTGGCCGTAGTGCACTGACATGCAATTGATTGGTATGATCATTGTTATTACATTTGAATATCTTTAGCCTCTAGGGTAAGGTTATTGAGTAAACGTTCTATTATGCCTTTGTGGCAAGGAGAAACTGTTGATTTACATGATTATAAATATGAATTGTAGATTTAACTATAATCTTTGGTGGTTTAGGTGAAGACAGGTGATGATAGTTCTTTTTGTCTTGGGTATAACAAAGAACTGTTGTTGAGTATAACAGGAATGAAATATTAACGATGAACTTTTAATCTAGAAGAGATAGTAGACATTATGTTTACTTAACTCTTTTAATGGATTGCTTATTATGCTGCAGTTGTTGATCTAAAACTTGTTGTCTATTATATTCCATCAGGTGTTATACTGTTTAAGGCTAAGGAAAATTTATTCTGCATTATCTTAGTCATAATTATTCTTTACTGGGCTTGTTGAGCTCACCCTTTTCTTTCACTGTTCTTTTCATGAAATAAGAATATAGTTGGGACTAGTCGGGGAATGGATTGACGGTCCGAGATGGTTGCTATAGTAGTCCTCACTATTTTTATAAAATAGTGTGATAATAATTGTAATGAGGACTTCATTGAGTGTGGATATTGTCTAGAAGGCAATATTCGTGTTTAAACTCTCAGCTATGTTTTGTCGTATTTTGCACGATAATTGTATAATTAAGTTTGTAGTTGAGTTATGTACCATGTATCTGGCGACTCAAGATGGGTGATGTATACCTGTTTTGGGGGCGTCACAGTTGGTATCAAAGCTTAGGGATATGATCCCTGACTGAGATTTGAGACAAGAACTAGGAGGGGAGAGACGGAGAATTCCTTCGCTAGTATGACCTACCTAAGTTTATTTGGTATTTAATTGGTCGGTTAGAGTATATGGATAATATGTGCCATATCAATTAACCTTTGTTTTGAAGATGTATTCTAGAATGATATCTGAAATATAGGAGATGAGCAATAGGAAAAATCATGCTACAGAGGAAATAACCGTGAAAGTATAATCTGAATAGAAAGCAAGGTATTTTCATCTCTTCGAACTACCAGGTACGTAAATTTCGAGGGCGAAATTTCATAAGGATGAGAGATTGTGAGACCCCAAATTTTATGAAATGAAAGTATTCAATTTTCTTATAATTATTCTATTTAGTAAATGGTTAAATTGATAAAAGGTTAAAGTTAAGGGTGATATGTGAAACTTTTTTTAAAGTAAGCAAGTTATCATAAAATAATATGTGATAAATGTACAGTAATATGCGTGGTTGCATAGTAGCACACGGTATTGATTATTGACGCTTACGTGAGAAATCACTCAGTTATACTCAATTATTGCTACAGTAATTGCTGCATCATATCTCTCATATTATTGATTCAATTGTTGTCACAATATCATCTGCATAATATGTTATATTATTAAATCAATAATTGAGATGATAAAGTTATTCATGTTATTATTTGCAATATTGACAATGTCTAGAAGTTCTGTCAAGGAGAGGTTAGATAATCTAATTGCGCGCCAATAGGTAGAAATCCTTATCGAAAAGCCCCCACTTTCCTGGGAACATAGTGGTTGTTAAATATTGTGAATTATCACTACTACAAAACAGTAAATAGACAACGCTTAAAAGACAACGTTTTTTATAAAAACGCTGTGGTATTTTTTTTCACAACGTTTTTTAACAAAATGTTGTAGATATATATGAGAAAACGTTATCTATTTAATAAGAGCATTTTTTGATTTTAAATAGATAACGTTTTTTTTTAAAAAACATTTTTTTAAAAACGTTATGTATCTAAAAAACAAGGAGCTCAAAAAAAAACACGGAGGTGAATTTGAAATTAATATAACACGCCAGCCCCAAAACCCTAGCCTCTCTTCTCTCTCACTCCCAAATCCGTCCCGATCTCGTCAAATGTAGTCTCTCTCACGCCAGCACCACGCCGCCCCAGCTCCGGTCGTCGACTGCTCCACCGTTGTTCTAAACATGGCGGACTGTCTCTCTTACATCAGCAGCGACAGCACAGTGAGTAAGCCAGACGGGACGTGTTGATCTGGCCTCAAAACTGTTCTCAAATCCAAGTGTTTATGTGTGGTTTTCAAGAACAGTGCTCAGTTTGGTTTCTGTTTGAATGTCACCAAAGCCTTGGCTCTTCCATCCGCCTGCAAAATCACTGCCCCTTCTGTTTGCAATTGTGGAGGTATGAGTTTTTTTCCCCATTTTTTGTGGACTATAGTTAAGAAATTTGATTCCCTTTCTGGGTTTTTTCTTAGATCAATTTTTTCGTAGATCATTTGTTTCTGTTGATTTCCTCTTGTGAAAATTGTTTTCTTAAAATTTCCCTTTTTTATTTCTCTTTAATTTTTATGGGTTTCTAAAAATGGCTATTTACAGCTGATTTATATTTTATTTTCTAATTTGATTCTGCTTCGAAGTACTATGTTCTATGATTTTATCTGGTATTCTCTGTTTGTTTCCCTCGAGTATATAGTAGGATTTTCCTAAAATATTGTTTCTTTGAATGGTTTAATCTTTTTTTCTTTATAAGTAATTTGTTCTCTCAGTTGCTCTGTTCCCTTCTTTAGTTGTTCAATGATTCTGATGGTGATGGGTTTAGTGGTGGCCTTTGGTACAAATACTAGATTTGACCAATTGTGTGAGTTTTTCGGTTTCTGTTCATGAGCTAATCTTGCTAATCAAATTAATTATGTAACCAGTTAAATTATATGTTGTTCATGGTGGAGAGTTTCTCCTTTTTGTTTTAGGGGTTACATTACATGGTGGTATGAATTTGTTAGTTATATCATCTTATTCTGTTTTTAGATGTACCTTTGAGTACTGTATCTCTCTCTATTTCTAATTATGTTGAAGAATGTGAGACAATTGAATTCACATTGGTTTTCCATATTGAAGCAGCTCCAACCACACCAAAGGAAAAGCAGCGTAAGCATAAGAGAGTAGAAAGTGAGAATGATGAGTTATGTTATATTTGATGTTGATTTGCTTTGTCTTAGAAGTTACACTGTATTCATACCTTTAGTAATGTTCAAGCTTGTCTTCACAAGCTTATCTACCATTATAGAAACAACAGTTACTGGTAGTTGTGATGTGCCTTGCATTTTGTGTAGCTTCAAATTATTTTTTTAATATATTCAGGCACATGGGTTGACCCAGTGGTTCGCTATCTGTCTGCCTCTTATATTAAGATGTTATTTACTGAAAAGAGAGTGTGCGTGTGTGTGTGTGTGTATGTGTACACACACTATTCTATAAAAAGGATTCCTGTATATCTTGTTTAATTTGTTAAGGAACTTTTCTCCTTATTCTTTTATTTACAGATCCAGACGAACCAAAGAGAAAGGAGAAGCGGCAGAAGGGTGGTAATTCTGGGATTTTGGCCCCAATTCCACTTTCAGATGCTCTAGTGAAGTTTATTGGTACTGGAGAAACTGCGTTATGACGAGCTGAGGTCATAAAGAGAATATCAGATTCACCTTTGATTAGAGATTTAGAGGGGATCAACGCTGGGTAACAGGCTAGCAGGCTTCCGAGTTTGGTTTTGTGGTAATAGTTGTGATCTTATACTTATTCCTCTTTATGTTAATTAAGTTCTGTTATATTCCGACTAGTTTAGTAAGCTGGTGCTCTGGGAAATATTTTGGTTGCAGTAAAGTTAGCTTACGTCCGGGTGTCTAATCAATTTTTTTTAATGTAGGTGAACCACATCTTTTTTTTAAATTTTTTTTTATCTACAACATTTAAAAAACGTTGTCTGATATACTAAACAACAACATTTTTATCCAAAAAACGTTGTGGAATCATATCTTCTACAACGTTTTTAACCATTTGCTAATTTTTAAAAAACAAATCTACAACGTTTTTTTCCTAAAAAACGTTGTGTATTGAGCTTAACTATAACGTTTTAAAAACGTTGTGTAAGGGTGTCAAATAGACAACACCCTTAACCACGCCGTTTTTCTGACTTAAACCACAACGTTTTTTTTGCGTTGTCTATTTACTGTTTTGTAGTAGTGTATAATATTAATGATGAATAAGTTCGTGCAGACTAAAGATGAAATTGATAGTTCCATTGTGTGAGAATTATTAGTGTTAGTGGAAATGGACATTTATTTTGATAATAATTATTGTCTGGAGGTTATATTGACCAATCGGGTAATTCACCGGATAAATGAGCAAATAACTGCTATTAATTCACATGCTTATAACTATGTGTTCACATGTGTGTACTATTGATTCACATGATATACTATTAGGAAAGTTGGTGCAAGATTGATAATACTTGTATGACTAAATTAGAAATGGAGGTATAGTTGAAGGTACTATACTATAATTAAATTTTTCACATGATTAGAACTATTGAGTCACATGATTTACTATTGATTCACATGATTTACTATTAGGAGAGGTGGTGCAAGTTTGATAATACTTGCAGGACTAAATTAAAAATGAAGAAAAAGAGGAAGCTATTATATTATAATATTTTGAGCCCCCAATCGTGCAATTATCGAAACTATATTTTTCTATAAATAGAAGCTCATTCTTCCTTCATTTCTCACCAATTCACTAAGACTCACAAGAACAATTATAGAGAGAGAAGTTATAGAGAGAAAAAAGAAGAGTAGTCTGCTACTTCACTATTTCAGTATCCAGTTTTCTTCTAAGGTAAGGGGTATTATTTCTTTTGTATTCATGAAGAGAGCTTTTGTTATTTCATTCTTTATTATTCTGTTGAAATATCCTATCTGTGCGTATCACGCATGACCTGGTTCTATTATTTATTATTCTGTTGGAATAACCTGTCTGTGCGGTATATCGCATGTCTGGTGAATTCTTCTGTTATTCCATTCTTTATTATTCTGTTGGAATAACCTGTCTATGTGGATTACCGCATGCATGGTGAATGATCCTTCGTATTCATTCTTTATTAAATTGTGGAAATGATCTTTCTACGTAGATTACCGCATGGAAGATAAAAATTCATTTGCAGTTTCGTATATTTTATTATACTCGTATGAGATATCATTTCTTTTGTACTCGTCATGGAATATCATTTTCTTTGGTATTTTTTTTACGAGTTACTATTCACGGGTTACTATTCACCGAGCTACTATTCACTCTAGTATTATTCGCTCGGGTATTCGGGGTACTTTTCGTGTCGGAGTACTATTCACGAGTTACTAATCACGGGTTACTATTCACCCAAATATTATTCACTCTGGTATTTGGGGTACTTTTCATTTCGGGGTACTATTCACGAGGTACTATTCCTGAAGTACTATTCACAGGGTAGTATTTACCCGAAAAATATATTTCTTTTCTGTCCAAATTATTTTTGGTACATGAATATTATTCTTTAATTTTAGTCTACAAAGCAATATCATGTTGACAATTTGGACGTTATTGATTTCTGGATAAATTAAATTATAAATCTTTAAAATTTATCCTTGAACTCGTTTTATTGAATTATTATGTCATTGTCATCATCATCATGCTTATATTGTGATGAAAGTCATCTTTGGCTTACGTGCAAAGATGGACTGTTGATTATTTTTAAAGATCGATCTTCGTTCCGAATATCATCAGTTAAAGATTAAAACTGACGACATTCCAAAGACTACTTTCAGAACTCGGAACGGGCATTATGAATTCCTAGTCATGTCTTTTGGATTGACCAGTGCTCCTGCTGCCTTCATGGATATGATGAACCGAGTATTCAAGAAATATTTGAATCATTTTGTGTTTATCTTTATTGATGACATACTCATATACTCCAAAAGCCGTGAAGATCATGAGCAACATTTGGGGCTGATACTCCAAAGGCTTCGTGAAAATAAGCTATACGCCAAGTTGAAGAAATACGAGTTCTGGCATGAGGAAGTAGTAGCATTCCTTGGGCACGTAATATCAAATCATGGAATATCTGTTGACTCGACAAAGATTGAAGTAATACAAAGCTATAAGCAACTTAAGTCAGTGACAGAAGTGCATAGCTTTCTGGGCTTAGCTTGTTATTATCAGAGATTTGTGGAAGGGCTTTCTCAAATCACCACTCCGTTAACTCAGCTGACTTTGAAAGATACAACATTCGATTGGAGCGAGGAATGTGAGAAGAGTTTTTAAGAACTCAAGAGAAGATTCATTTCAGCACCTGTTCTGACAAAACTATCTGGTTTGGAGGGATTTGTCATATACAACGATGCTTCAGGCAAATGTTTAGGATGTGTTCTCATGTAATATGGGAAAGTCATTGTGACACCCCCAAATCCCGATACTTCATTACCTCGAGATTTTGTGTTCACGTAATCAAAACATTCATTTCTAACTACCCAATCACAATAGAATTGAATAATAAAAGAAAACCTGCCCATATAGGATTAAACTTAAATAAAAAAAATCTCCCAGGTTATCCAACCTTTAACAACAATCATTCAAATGCGGAAAATTAAATAACTTCATTACAATCTTTAAATCAAATTCTGAAAGTAAACTATCAAAACTATTACAAGTCTTCAGTATTTATTCATCTTTCCTTTTCCCTTACTGGTGCTAGGTACGTCACCCGTTTCAACTTTGGCTGTAAGAAATTTTACAGGCAAGAGTGAGCAAACAAGGCCCACTTGAAATAACAATAAGTAAATCTTTAAACTTTCACATCAATTGCCAATAATAGGCTCAATGGAACTGAACAATATATTCTATTAACTTTCTGAAAATTATAACATTCACTGAGGGTCTAATGACCACGAATTATGTCCACAGTTATAAGTAATCTTTCAACTTTAACTTTAACAGTCATAAGACTATAAGGACTCCACGTACTTAGGGGGATCAACCCTTCGTACAATATATTGTGCACAACCTTTTCAACGCTAAGCGTAAACCTCTATTAAAAGAGTTGTTCATCTCAGTATTTAGAATACAAGTCTGCACCAAAGTAAGTTTGGTTTGGATAAGCTTTCAAGGGAATTTGGAATTCAACGAACATCAACTAAGGAGTAGTTGAATAAATCCAATAACACTATACTATAGAATAATCGTGATTGAATCAATCATAGTAAACTAAAGTCATGCTTTAGGAATAATCTAATAGCATACAATTTGAATAACTATAGCATACCTTGCTTGAACAATACTAAGCAAAGGTTAACTAGAATTGAATACTGAACATGCATAGTAATTTGAACGATAGAAATGTTCGACATTAGTATATATAGTTGTGCATACTAAACAACAAGTTAAATACAAGAATAACTTGCTCCAGAATAACTTACATCATTATATTGTAATCGAATTGAAAACAGTAATTGAATTAACAAGATAATAGATTAGAAAACTTGCTCAAAGATAGCTAGATACTTGCACAATTATAAAAGTAGAGTTAGAGAACTTGCCTCGTGCGTAGGTTAAACAATTACTATTCACGTTCACCCCAAGTCCTACATATACCATATGTATTGACAATACACATTAGTTACACAAACATTACCTTTATGAGTTACTTTATTACTCTTAGTATAGCTACTAACTAAGTTTAAGTTTAAACAACATCACATCTTTTCATGAACATTACTTTTTAGCTTTATTACAACTACTTAAGTGATCATGTCATTGCACCACATGCACATTAACAACTTAATACAACATCCTATTACATGTCCAACATGTTATCATTAAGCTATACTAATACACAAAGGGTTGCACTTGCATTCGTGCATCCCGACGCCTTCCGATTGGCTCCAAATACACAACAGTCCTAAAGATGGCAATTTTGACGACTGTTACAGACCTCAAATTAAAAAAACCTAAAGCATGAAAGTTTTAGGTCTATTTGTCCTCGTTCCGGATCATCTTGAATCAACTCAATCGGAGTTCGTATGAGAAAGTTATGGCCGTTTTACTACAGGAGGTCAAAACTGTTCGACCCAGACCACTTTTCCAGCGCTGGGGCGCGAAACAGTGGCGCCGGGGCTCGAATTCTAGCGCTGGGGCGTGAATTCAAGCGCTGGGGCGCGAACTTTTGGCCTATTTTTGGCGCTGGGGCGCGAAATTTGACGCTGGAGCGTGACTTTTGACGCTGGGGCGCCGAAACTCACAAAACCAAACAAGAAAAACTGAGCAAAGCTACTGTCTAACTTTTTTTTTAACAGCCAATGACATCCAATAACATGTATAACTTCGTGAAAATTACACATAAAAGTTATGAAGCATTTGTGTACGAATTTTACACAACTAAACAACAATATCAGATAACTAATTATTTGAAAACACTGTTTTTCTTTAAAACCAAACTTTTAAAAATCAAAACTCCATTATTGATATCTAAAGTATAGCGAATGAAATTCCATGCTTAGAACCAAATTAATACCTTTGAAATATAAGCATACCAATATATAGTCCAATTAACATGTATAGTCCAATTTCTCAGTTATCATACATATATATATATATATATATATATATATATATATATATATATATATATATATATATATAATCTTTGATATATTCTACACTCAAGTTCGTACTCACATGTTTTCACTGTGAAAAAATCAATTTCTTGAATACGTAATTTAGCATACACACACACACACACACACACACACACACACAGATATATATATATATATATATATATATATATATATATATATATATATATATATATGCTAACTATAACAATTATAACAATAAAAACACATAACATCATAACCAATTCTAGAACATGTTTTACAGATAATTTTTGGTAAAAACCTTAACAGAGTGAATGACTTTCAAGAACACAGACTATCAAATTCACAGTAAGTATATAGCGTGAAACATATATGATTACATACACATAATTTAAGGTTATAAGCACCTACCTTTTTGTTGATTTTAGAAAACTTTGTTGTTCACTGATAATGATAATCTCAGAGCTTTCCTCTCTTTGTCTCTCTCTCAACTATCTCAGACAAACTTCAAATGTTGATTAGGCTTAAGCCAAAATAGCATATACGTAATATTAACTAAAATCAACGCTTACCTTTAAAACTAAAACATATAAAACTGACGCTCAACTAATGATCGTATTAATTTAGCAGTTACCTAAAATAATATATATTATATATATTTTATTTATTTAATTAATAATTTAAATTCAAAAGAAATCCAAAAGTCATAAGGCTTTATTTGGCAACCCATTAAAAATTAAATGATTAATATACTTAAACATTGTTTGGCAAAACTAAATTAAAATTACTTTAATGTATTTTAATAACTCTTTATAACATAGTTATTTGTCACTCTTTATGAAATAATAATTTATTAAATAAATTACTTAAGCACATAACTCAATCCACATAACGCATTAACTATTTAACAAATAAATAATTAAGTAATCACATTAATTATTTAGCAAATAAATAATTAACTAAATCAACTCAATCAATTTGAACAATTACTTATTCAATAATAAACACATCCAATAAATATTTATATAAATCAATAAATATTTATAACTTACATTTAAAAAAATCTGGAATGTTACAGTCATAGCCTATGCCTCACGACAACTCAAAGAATATGAGAGGAATTATCCTACTCATGATCTTGAGTTGGCAGCAGTCATTTTTGCGCTTAAAATCTAGAGGCATTACCTATATGGGAATAAGGTGGAGATCTATATATATCATAAAAGCGTCAAGTATTTCTTCACCTAAAAGGAACTCAACATGCGGCGGCTTGAGCTGTTGAAAGATTACGATCATACCATTCAATACCATACTGGAAAAGCGAATGTGGTAGCTGACGCGTTGAGTAGAAGTTCATATGCGGGTACGAGTGCGATATTGTCAACGTAAAGACTCATTTTGTATGACTTACAAAGGATGGAGATAAAGTTAAAGACTCTAGGGACCCACGTGATGATGTTAAATATACGAGTAGAACCGACTTTAATCGATAAAGTTAAAGATGCTCAAGCTACAGACATAGAGCTGGTGTATATAAGGAAGAAAGTATAAGAATGTGTTATTCTAGAAGCAAGAATCGATGAAGAAGAAATATTTCGAGTCAACTCCAGACTTTGTGTTCCTAACGACTCTGATTTGAAATATAAAATCATGATGGAGGCGCACAACACACCTTTTGCAATCCATCTTAGAAGTACCAAAATATACCATGATCTTCGACATACATTTTGGTGGAACAATATGAAGGGAGAGATAGCAGAGTTTATCTTGTCAATGTGTCAATGCGGAGTATCAAGTGCCATATGGTCCATTGGAACCACTTGAAATTCCAGAATTGAAGTGGGAGCACATTACCATGGATTTCATTACTGGTCTTCCCAAGGTTTCTCAAGGCATAGATGCAATTTGGGTTATTGTCGATAGATTAACCAAGTCTGCTCATTTCTTACCTATACGAGAAACTTATTCACTCGAACGTCTTGCTCGTATATACTTAAATGAGATTGTAAGACTGAATGTTATTCCAGTATCTATAGTTTCTGATTGAGACCCAAGATTTACTTCTCGATTTTGGGTTAGTTTGCAGAAAGCTATGGGCACAGATTTACGATTTAGTTCTGTAATAACCAAGAATTTTTGTGATACATTGTAAATAAATATATTAAATAATCTGTAATAGATTGTGACTGATGAAGTGATTATGTGGTGAATATGATATAATATTTAAAGAAAGTCTCACTAAAAAGTTATATAAGTTAATGAACTAACCTAAGTATTTTAATAATATAGGAAATAGATTTAAGATGTTAAACCCTAAGTAAGTACTCAATAAACTTGAATAAGAAAAGTCTATTTGGGTTATGTAAGTTAATTAACATTATTGATTGATGTGAATGTGTAAATATCAATAATAATGAGTAATAGTTCATGTGATAATAGGGTTAATATTACTAAGGATGGTTAGTAGTTTAAACAAGCCCAATAATTATTTAAGCATTGGACTTATAGATAATTTGATTGTTAAGCTAGCCCGCTATTAAATTTAATGGGCAAGTATACTAATAGCATAATTATTTAAGAGTGGAGGCCCAAGTTCATTTTAATTAGTAAGTCAAACTAGTTAATTAAAAGTCCAATATGTTATTTGTTGAAAGCCCAAAACATCTTTTATAATGGCCCAACTTGTAGCCAATTGAAGAGGATACTTTAGACATTTAGTATGCTAGATATTTCAATAAAAACAAAAGCAAAACTGGAGATAAGAAGGCCACTTGGCCGGCCAAGCAAGGAGAGAATAAGGGGGATGGATGTAATTATTATTTGCTACACATCCTCCAAAAGATAATTCCTTAATTAACTAGGTGTCATGTTATTTATGGAACCAACATATTAGTAAGTAATCTTATAAAAATTAAGAGAGATAGAGGAGATATGTTAGTGGATTAGATATAGATATACTAATGTATCTATATATTTTTGTCCAACACATTAAACCATCTTCTCTTTCATCTATTATTTTATCTCATCTTACTTTCTCTTTAGTTAACCAAGCAAAACATAAGAGAAATAGAGAGAGAGAGAGAGAGAGAGAGAGGGAAAATTCGGTGGAAAGGAGGAGAGATAGAGGAAGAGATACACCATTGATGCATCCTAAGTTTGTCAATTACTTTGGAAGAATAAGAAGAAGTGCTCAAAGATCTAGGTATAAATCTTAAACTTATGGATTTCCTTTTTATTTTATTTGATTTTGGTTATCTAAGGTTTATGATCTAGAGGTATAAAACCCTCTATCTACATGTTTTATATGGTTTCATGTATTGATCTAACATATTTGAGTGTTAGAAAGTGAATCAAAAGGATAGAAAAGAAACTAGTTTTGTTTTGTAAGAAAACTCTAATTTTTTTTCACTTCCTTTGATCGACTACCATTTTTGATCTACACCTTTTTTTTGTGATCCGTCAAAGAGGGGTGCTAGATATTTAAGTTAACAACTAAACCCAAGTGGTAGCATTCAAAAATGTTGAATACACAAGTGGTAGCAACTGTTTTACCAAAAATAGTTTGGTCTTTTGAAAGAAAAATAAACTATTTTTGGATAGTCAATGAAAGGGGTATTTTCATCATTTTTCTGACATTTAAAAATTCCGAAAAAATTTAGGAGAGTAATATGATGAGTTATCTTTCAAATCCAAGTAGAATCACCTAAAAAGGAGTTGTAGATTTCCGTATGGACTGATTTTAGCAAAGTAGGTAAAAGCTAAAAATCCCAAAAAGGAATCTGCCCCAAAATTTTGAAAGGGCAGTTTCGGCCACTTAAATTATGGAATAAATTCCGGCCTTTTGGGACATGAAAATATATGATATAAAGTAGCTCATGTCCAAAAATGAGCTCATTCCGACTTAAAATGTCCAAATTATGACCATTTCAATATTTAGGTTTTTCGGACAAAAATTGCTATAACCGAAGTTTTAAAACTCTGATGGCCACGAAATTTAAACTGGAGGGTCACGTTAACATGTATGAGATTATTCTAAGAGATGGGAATTTCTGGAGTTGAGCATGATGGGGCTAATTTCTTAAGCCACGCAATAAAAATGATTTTTAAAAAATAGTAAAAGAAATTGAAAAAATTACGAAAAAATACTTTTTATGTATAAAATACATGTATATAAGTATGGCCAAAGGATAGAAAAATAATAAGTTAATTTGGTATTTTTGTAAAGGAGATATGGAATCCAGCTTGCTGGATTGGAAAAAATGTTGAATCCAGTTTGCTGGATTGAAAGATTTAGAATCCAGGCTTACTGGATTGCAGGATGTGGAATCCAGACTTGCTGGATTAGAAGTTTGTTGAATCCAGTTTGCTAGATTAGCCAATCCAGGTAGCTGGATTGCATGCTTGAATAACCTAGACTATGATGTTAGTATTCAACTTACTAGATTATAAGGAAGACTTAATAAAATGAAAAGATTAAGTGTTAAATCATAAGGAATATGATAAAGTAAATAACATATTATCAAAGAATGATATTAATAAAAATGTTTTCAGGTAATTTATTATGTGGATAAGTAAATTGCTGATAGAGTAGTTGTATTCTGATATAAAGTATGATATGCTGATTGTAAGATCAATCTTAACAATGATAGGTCTTTACAATAAAGAGATTAAATTAAATTGTGTAGCAGTAGATCGCAGTCAAGGTAAGTTCTCTAACTCAAACTTGAGTTATTCTTTTCAAAGCATGTTAGTGAATAATTATTGTTTATTATTCACATCCATATTGATTATTGATGCTCGCACTTAGTGCAATTAAATTTCTGTTCTGTTATTATTGAACTGTGAGTTGGTTAAAGTTCTTTTATTCATGAACTGTTTAAGATATGGATCTATGCTCATTGTATCAACTAGATCAAGTATGTTTGAATTTGTTTAATTTAATATGTTGTTAAAAGCTGTTCTTCACCAATTGATTTGGTAAGGACTCAAGACTGAAAAAAAGAACAATTTGATTAAAGCATTATTGAAAAATAATTATTGCTCGTACATTAAGTGTTTATGCATAATACACCGGGTATGAAAGGCTGATCCCCTTGATTACCAAAACTTATTAAAAGGACTAGTTTAAATACTGACAACCTTAGCATATGTTCATGGTCATTATGACCACTCAGTATCTGATATTCAATTGTTCGAATATTCAGTTGCCAAGACTTAATTCATGTTCTTTCGCAATTAATTTCTATTGTGGAACATTGAACGATAAATTTTTTGCTAATCATGATATATCTTCTTTTACTTAAACTTGCTAAGCAAATTAGTTGCTTACCCTTGCTATATCTTGACATTTATTTCAGCTAAGCTAGAGAGTTCAAGTAAGAAGGACAAGGGAAAGGGAAAGGTCCAAGAATAGTTATTTTAAATGTTTAAGTATCATGAAATACTATGTTTGATGTTTATGTAAACCTTTTATGTTACTTTATGTAACTTAAGTAAGGTATGTTTATGTTAAGGTAATAGACCTTGGGGTATTGTATAAGACTTTATTATAATGAACAACGTATGTTTATTATTCCGCAATAGTATATAGAATGCTTATGTTGATGATGGATAGTGAGCACCAAGCCTGGGGTTGAGAACTCGGATTTGGGGGAGTCACAGGTTGGTATCAAAGCTGTAGATTATAAACTTTAGGATGCGAAAATTAGGTTACAACCTTAGAAGAAAAGTCGTATAGAGTATGCTAA
This sequence comes from Panax notoginseng, assembly GCA_016801055.1. NCBI lineage: Eukaryota > Viridiplantae > Streptophyta > Magnoliopsida > Apiales > Araliaceae > Panax > Panax notoginseng. The sequence continues at coordinate 120,857,588 of CM029019.1, forward strand.
GAGGTGGATTGGGGAGATTCATCTAGTATACAGTGTACATAATAAAATATTGTTTCATTTTATCAGTGAATATATTTTATTGTGATACTGATATTGTGTTTGTTTGGTTATAGGATGCCTGAGGAAGGACAAGGTAGCCATACAGTCGAGCAAGAGCCGTTAGATCCGATAGAGGATCATGCTGTTAGTGACGAGCGTGATGAGGATGTGATGGAGGTTTTGTTTGAAAATAACATGGCTTTGGAGAATAGAGTGACAGAGTTTGAGCAGGAGAATGCCACTCATTAGTTTACTGAAACTCAAGACAAGGAACTGGCATATCAAGCTCAGAACGAGCTTGCTGAGATGAAGATTGTGACGCCCCAAAAATTAGGTATACATCACCCATCTTGGGTCGTCAGATACATAGTACAGAATACAAATACAACTGATTAATACAACTGTCGTGTCCAATACGACAAAACATAAACTGTGAGTTTGAATACAAATATTATCTTCTAGCGAGTATTCATACTCAAAAGGAGTCCTCATTACATTTATTAACACACCATTACATAGAATAGTGAGGACTACTAACTAATACTATCATTCGGACCATCACTCAGTTCCCCGACTTGCCCCAGCTACGTTCTCATTTCCTGAAGAGAACAGTGAAAGAAAGGGTGAGCTCAACTAGCCCAGTAAGAAATATTATGACTAAGATAATGCAGAATAAATTATCATTAGCCTTCAACAATGTTAAACTGATAAAATATAATAGACATCAAGTTTAACTGTAGCGGAACAAGCAATCCATTAAAAGAGTCAAGTAGAAAATAAACTCTACTATCTTTTATGATTTAAAAAGTTTTTCAACACTGTGATCGCTGGGACTCAGCTTCATAAAATAATCCACATCATCGAATCACCCCTGCACTACGGCCAAGGATATTCGTATATTTATTAATGGTCATGATCGTGCCAACAACTGTCCATCAATGCACTACGGGCCAATGAGGACTTTTACCACATCATTTGTAACATTACGGTCATGATTACACCGAATAATCCCTGGTCATAATCATACCAAGTCCATCTATGCACTACAGGCCACAGATGACTTTCAACATTTTATAAACATGAGGATGATGACAATGAGATAAGAATTCAATAAAACAAGTTCAAGAATTAATTTATCCAAGAATTAACAACGTCCAAATTGTCAACATGATACTGCTTTGTGAAGTAAAATTCAAGAATGCTTAGAAGAATATTTTCATGAAAAGATACTGGATGAAACGCAATTATCAAGGATATTCCACAAATTTCATGGAGTATAGAAGTCAAAACTTAACCAACTGAGTACAATAAAGAATGGAATAACAAAAGAAATCACCATGCATGCGATAGACCGCACAAACAGGTTATTCCAACAGAATAATAAATAATGGAACCAGGTCCGACGTAAACGCACAGACAGGATATTCCGACAGAATAATAAATAATGGAACTAGGTCTGGTGTAAAATACACAGACAGGATGTTCCAACAGAATAATAATAAAAACGGAATCAGGTCCGGTGTAAAACACACAGACAGGATGTTCCAACAGAATGATAAACGGAACTAGGTCCGGTGTAAAACACACAGACATGATGTTCCGAACAGAATAATAGAAGAATGTCACCAAGTATAGGATAGACCGCGTATACTGGTTATTCCAACAGAATAATAACAAATGGAATAACAGAAGTTCTCTTCATGAATATAAAAGAAATAATATTCCCTACCTTAAAAGAACTGGATATTGGAAAAGTGATGTAGCAGAATACTTTTATTCTCTCTCTCTCTTATTCTCTCTATACTTTCTCTCTCTATAGCTTGAATGAATTCGTGAAAAATAATGAAGCCCTAGGCCTCTATTTATAGAAAAACTGAGGGTGGCTCTTGGTCTTAACGAAGGGCCAAATGACTCTTGGTCTTAACGAAGGGTCAAATGACTCTTGGTAATATTGAAGGGACAACTACTATTGACGAAAGTAATTACTATTGACCAAGGTAAATACTATTGACGAAGGTAATTACTATTGACCAAGGTAAATACTATTGACCAAGGTAATTACTATTGACGACGGTAATTACTATTGACGAAGAGACTCTTAGATGATGACATATGCCCCCCCATAAAATAACCAAACTTACCACAACGTCTCAATAATATAACATATTATACAGATGATACTATGACAATAATTTAAGAGATATGATGCAGTAATTACTGTAGCAATAATTGAGTATAGCTGAGTGACTTCTCACGTAAGCATCAATAATCAATACCGTGTGCTACTATGCAACCACGCGTATTACTGTACTTTTACTACCGAGTAGTTCAACAGTTTTAACGATTTTAACGGTAACACCTCAGCTGTTATTTTTATAGAAAGATAATTCTGTCGTTTTCTCAATCTGACAATAATTCCGTTGTGGGGTCCACCAATGATTGTGCCGTCGTACGAATATTCCCCGACAAAAAGAATATTCTCCGACCAAACGAATATTTTATAACAACTTGCTTACTTTACAAAATTTATAAATATTACCCACAACTATAACATTATATCAAATTAACTCCATAATATTCAAAAATGATATTTATAGAAAATTCATCTTTATTTATAAAAGTTGGGGTCTTACAACCTCCCCTTCTTATGAAATTTCGCCCTCGAAATTAGGGTACGTACCTGGTATGTCGAAGAGGTAAGGATACCTTGATTTCATTTCTGATTCTAACTCCCAAGTCATTTCCTCAACATCGTGGTTTCTCCACAAAACTTTAACTTGAGGTATAACCTTGGAGCGTAGAATATGTTCCTTCTTATCCAAGATTTGAACAGGAACTTCTTCATATGTCAAATCCTCCGCTATTTCGTCCGGTTCTAACTCAATAATGTGGTTCGGTCTTCTACATATTTGCGTAACATGGATATGTGGAAAACGTTATGAACACGAGACATACTTGGCGGTAAAGCGAGTCTATAAGCCACAGTTCCTACTCGATTGAGGATTAAAAATGAGCCGATGAATCGAGGATTTAGCTTTCCTCTCTTTCCAAATCTCGTAACTCCTTTCCATGGAGCAACACGTAAGAACACATGATCTCCTACATCAAATTCCACGTCCTTTCGATGAAGATCAACATAACTCTTTTGTCGATCTTATGAGGTTTTTATACGTTGTCGGATCGTTTGAATCTTTTCTGTAGTCATACGTACCAACTCCGATCCCAACAACGTTGCTTCGCCCGCCTCATCCCAGCATACTGGAGAACGACATTTTCTTCCATACAATGCTTCGAATGGAGCCATGCCAATACTTGCTTGATAACTGTTGTTGTAGGAAAACTCCACCAATGGTAAGAACTTGTCCCAACTTCCCTTGAAGTCAAAGACACAGAGTCTTAATAGATCTTCAAGAGTTTGAATAGTCCTCTCTGATTGTCCGTCCATCTGAGGATGATATGCTGAACTAAATCGTAACTCCGTGCCCATAACTTTTTGTAAACTAACCCAAAATCGTGAAGTGAATATTGGGTCTCGATCAGAAACTATGGATACGGGCATACCATGCAGTCTTACAATCTCGTTTATGTACATACGAGCAAGATGTTCAAGTGTATAAGTTTCTCGTATCGGTAAGAAATGAGCAGACTTGGTCAATCTATCAACAATGACCCAAATCGCATCAATACCTTGAGAAACCCTAGGAAGACCGGTGACGAAATCCATGGTAATGTGCTCCCACTTCCATTCTGGAATTTCAAGTGGTTGCAAAGGACCTTTTGGTACTTGATGCTCCGCTTTGACTCGTTGACAAGTTAGACACCTTGAGATAAACAACGCTATCTCTCTCTTCATATTGCTCCACCAAAATGTATGACGAAGATCATGATACATTTTTGTACTTCCAAGATGGATTGCAAACGGTGTGTTGTGCGCCTCCATCATGATTTCATACTTTAAATCAGGGTTGTTAGGAACACAAAGTCTGGAGTTAACTCGAAGTATTCCTTCTTCATCGATTCTTGCTTCCGGCATAGCACCTTCTTGCACTTTCTTCCTCATACGCATCAGCTCCAGGTCTATAGCTTGAGCAGCTTTAACTTTATCGATTAAAGTTGGTTCTACTCGTATATTCGCCATCATCACATGGGTCCCTGGAGTCTTTAACTCTATCTCCATCCTTTGCAAGTCACACAAAATGGGCCTTTGCGTTGTTAATATTGCACTTGTACCCGCATATGATTTTCTACTCAATGCGTCAGCTACCACGTTCGCTTTTCCAGGATGGTATTGAATGGTATGATCATAATCTTTCAACAGTTCAAGCCAACGTCGTTGTCGCATGTTGAGTTCCTTTTGAGTGAAGAAATATTTGAGGCTTTTATGATCCGTAAAGATCTCCACTTTCTCCCCATACAAGTAATGCCTCCAAATTTTAAGTGCAAAGACAACAGCTGCCAACTCTAGATCATGAGTAGGATAATCCCTCTCATATTCCTTGAGTTGTCTTGATGCATAGGCTATGACTTTTCCATGTTGCATGAGAACGCATCCCAACCCTTTGCTCGAAGCATCACTGTAGATGACAAATCCCTCCGAGCCAGATGGTATTGTTAGAACAGGTGCTGAAATGAGTCTCCTCTTGAGTTCTTGAAAACTCTGCTCACATTCTTCGCTCCAACCAAACTTTGTATCTTTCCGAGTCAGCTGAGTTAATGGAGTAGCGATTCGAGAAAATCCTTCCACGAATCTCCGATAATAACCAGCTAAACCAAGAAAGCTACGTACCTCGGTCACTGATTTAGGTTGCTCCCAGCTTTGAATAGCTTCAATCTTTGCCGGGTCAACCGATATTCCACGACTTGATACTACGTGCCCAAGGAATGCTACCTCCTCCAGCCAGAACTCGCATTTCTTCAACTTGGCATAAAGCTTGTATTCACGAAGCTTTTGGAGTACCAGCCTCAAGTGTTGCTCATGATCTTCACGGCTTTTGGAATAAATAAGGATGTCATCAATAAAGACGACCACAAAGTGATCCAAATATTCCTTGAATATCCGGTTCATCATATCCATGAAGGCAGCAGGAGCATTAGTCAATCCAAAGGACATGACTAGGAATTCATAATGCCCGTACCGAGTTCTAAAAGCCGTCTTTGGAATATCCTCAGTTCTAACCTTCAGCTGATGATATCCAGAACGAAGATCGATCTTTGAAAAGAATTGTGCTCCTTGCAACTGGTCAAACAGGTCATTAATACGTGGCAATGGGTACATGTTTTTGATGGTGACATGATTTAACTCCCGATAATCAATACAAAGTCGCATACTTCCATCTTTCTTCTTCACGAATAGAACAGGAGCTCCCCAAGGAGAAGTACTAGGACGAATAAAGCCAATGTCTAACAATTCCTGCAGTTGGATCTTTAACTCCTGAAGTTCAATAGGAGCCATTCGATATGGGGCTTTGGAAATGGGTTTTGTACCGGGTTCAAGGTCGATACAAAATTCAATTTCACGCTCTGGGGGTAGGCCAGGAAGTTCTTCAGGGAATACATCAGGGAATTTATTAACAATAGAAATATCATTCAAAACTGACGTATTTTTGTTTAGATCTGTGACATGAGCTAAGAAAGCTTGACATCCGTTTTTCAATAAACGAATAGCTTTATGGCTTTAGATGACAGCGATTGATTTTAATGGTTTGGTTGCTTGAATTCGCATAATAGGTCGATTAGGAATATGAAAGCTAACAACCTTACGAAAACAATCAATTTTTGCATAATGAGTAGTTAACCAATCAATCCCTAGAATCACGTCAAATGCAAGTATTTTTAATGAAATCAGATCGATAGGTAATGTGTGGGTACCAACTTGAACCAAACAAGACTTATAAAAAGTGGAGGTAATGAAGGTTTCTCCCAACGGAGTTTCCACAGATAAGTCAAAGTCTAATTTCTCCGGAATCAAATTTAATCGATGAGCGCAAGTAGGAGAAATAAAAGAATGGGTTGAACCGGTATCAAATAAAGTATAAACTTCTTTAGAGTTTATGATAAGCTTACCCGTGATGACCTCATTCGGGTTCCTTGCTCTCTGGGAGTTCACAACAAACGCTCTCCCTTGCACAACCGGTTTTGACTTTTCTGGGACGGCTTTTGGTGCGTCCATCCTAGCTGAATTTGTCTTCGGTAAACGACAAAATCGGGCTAAATGACCTTCTCTTCCACAATTATAACATGCTTTGGACGGCATCGTGCAGTTTGGACTGATGTGCCCCTCCCCTCCGCATTTGAAACATATGATAGGTGGTCGTTCTCCTTCCTTAACGACAGGTGCTGGTGCTGACGTCTTTCCATCATTGTTGAATCTCCTCTTCTTGAAATGTCCACTGTTATTGTTTTGGCCCTGATTACCACAGAAGTAGTTACCATTTCTGGCCTGTTGATTCCCTCCACGCTTGTTGTCACCGCTTCGATGACTGCTCTCACTGGTATTATCATTTTGCCGGCTGCTCTCTTTTGGTTGCGTTGTCTCGTTATCGCGCTCCACCAACTGAGCCCTATTTACAACATCTGAATACAAACACAGTTTATGAGAAACAAGATGTTGCCGTATCTCCGGCTTCAAACCTCTTAAAAACATCCGCGTCATTCTTTCTTCATTAACCACCAGGTGGGACGCAAACCGGGATAACTCCGCAAATTTTGCCTCGTACTGCGACACGGTCATATTATTCTGCTCCAATTTGATGAACTCCACCTCCTTCATGTGACGAATACTCTCGGGAAAGTATTTGTCGTTAAACAGATCTTGGAACTTCTCCCAAGACATCTTCAGTGCGGCAGGTTGAGTACGCCTTATCAATTCCCACCAGTAATCTGCCTCTCCTCGCAACATAAAGGCGGCAAAGGGAACCTTTTTCTCCTCGGAGCAACCCAAGACATCAAATATCTTGGTGATCTACTTTATCCATGTTTCAGCTACAAGTGGTTTGGGTTCTCCCTTAAACTCCGGTGGTCCCAGCTCCTTAAACTGTTTAGCGGTGACCGCCTGAGAGTTTCCAGTATTTCCACCTACGTTGTGGACAGGAGCCGCTTTCACCTGTTGTTGCATGAATTGCATAAAGCCTCTGAACATTTGATCATTCATCATTTGGTCAGTGTTGTTGTTTGCATGAGGATTAACACCTTCCTGATGCACATTATCCTGATTATTGATATGTGGTGAATCAACAGTCGTCTGTGCTCCATTACTATTCTCAACATTCTCAGATGCCATTTTCAGATACTGCCACAAAATAAAAATTAATTGATATATCATATATTATCCTTATATTATGACCAACCAATTAAATACAATGCAAATAAACTTAGGTATGTCATACTAGCGAAGGAATTCCCCGTCTCTCCCCTCCTAGTTCTATTCTCACATCTTAGCTAGGGATCATATCCCTAAGCTCTGATACCAACTGTGACGCCCCCAAAATTAGGTATACATCACCCATCTTGGGTCGTCAGATACATAGTACAGAATACAAATACAACTGATTAATACAACTGTCGTGTCCAATACGACAAAACATAAACTGTGAGTTTGAATACAAATATTATCTTCTAGCGAGTATTCATACTCAAAAGGAGTCCTCATTACATTTATTAACACACCATTACATAGAATAGTGAGGACTACTAACTAATACTATCATTCGGACCATCACTTCGTTCCCCGACTTGCCCCAGCTACGTTCTCATTTCCTGAAGAGAACAGTGAAAGAAAGGGTGAGCTCAACTAGCCCAGTAAGAAATATTATGACTAAGATAATGCAGAATAAATTATCATTAGCCTTCAACAATGTTAAACTGATAAAATATAATAGACATCAAGTTTAACTGTAGCGGAACAAGCAATCCATTAAAAGAGTCAAGTAGAAAATAAACTCTACTATCTTTTATGATTTAAAAAGTTTTTCAACACTGTGATCGCTGGGACTCAGCTTCATGAAATAATCCACATCATCGAATCACCCCTGCACTACGGCCTAGGATATTCGTATATTCATTAATGGTCATGATCATGCCAACAACTGTCCATCAATGCACTACGGGCCAATGAGGACTTTTACCACATCATTTGTAACATTACGGTCATGATTACACCGAATAATCCCTGGTCATAATCATACCAAGTCCATCTATGCACTACAGGCCACAGATGACTTTCAACATTTTATAAACATGAGGATGATGACAATGAGATAAGAATTCAATAAAACAAGTTCAAGAATTAATTTATCCAAGAATTAACAACGTCCAAATTGTCAACATGATACTGCTTTGTGGAGTAAAATTCAAGAATGCTTAGAAGAATATTTTCATGAAAAGATACTGGATGAAACGCAATTATCAAGGATATTCCACAAATTTCATGGAGTATAGAAGTCAAAACTTAACCAACTGAGTACAATAAAGAATGGAATAACAAAAGAAATCACCATGCATGCGATAGACCGCACAAACAGGTTATTCCAACAGAATAATAAATAATGGAACCAGGTCCGGCGTAAACACACAGACAGGATATTCCGACAGAATAATAAATAATGGAACCAGGTCCGGTGTAAAACACACAGACAGGATGTTCCAACAGAATAATAATAAAAACGGAACCAGGTCCGGTGTAAAACACACAAACAGGATGTTCCAACATAATAATAAACGAAACCAGGTCCGGTGTAAAACACACAGACAGGATGTACCCAACAGAATAATAGAAGAATGTCGCCAAGTATAGGGTAGAACGCGTATACTGGTTATTTCAACAGAATAATAACGAATGGAATAACAGAAGTTCTCTTCATGAATATAAAAGAAATAATATTCCCTACCTTAAAAGAACTGGATATTGGAAAAGTGATGTAGCAGAATACTTTTATTCTCTCTCTCTCTTATTCTCTCTATACTTTCTCTCTCTATAGCTTGAATGAATTCGTGAAAAATAATGAAGTCCTAGGCCTCTATTTATAGAAAAACTGAGGGTGGCTCTTGTTCTTAACGAAGGGTCAAATGACTCTTGGTCTTAACGAAGGGTCAAATGACTCTTGGTAATATTGAAGGGACAACTACTATTGACGAAAGTAATTACTATTGACCAAGGTAAATACTATTGACGAAGGTAATTACTATTGACCAAGGTAAATACTATTGACCAAGGTAAATACTATTGACGAAGGTAATTACTATTGACGACGGTAATTACTATTGACGAAGAGACTCTTAGATGATGACATATGCCCCCCCATAAAATAACCAAACTTACCACAACGTCTCAATAATATAACATATTATACAGATGATACTATGACAATAATTTAAGAGATATGATGCAGTAATTACTGTAGCAATAATTGAGTATAGCTGAGTGACTTCTCATGTAAGCATCAATAATCAATACCGTGTGCTACTATGCAACCACGCGTATTACTGTACTTTTACTACCGAGTAGTTCAACAGTTTTAACGATTTTAACGGTAACACCTCAGCTGTTATTTTTATAGAAAGATAATTTTGTCGTTTTCTCAATCCGACAATAATTCCGTTGTGGTGTCCACCAATGATTGTGCCGTCGTACGAATATTCCCCGATAAAAAGAATATTCCCCGACCAAACGAATATTTTATAACAACTTGCTTATTTTGCAAAATTTATAAATATTACCCACAACTATAACATTATATCAAATTAACTCCATAATATTCAAAAATGATATTTATAGAAAATTCATCTTTATTTATAAAAGTTGGGTTCTTACAAAGATACAGTTGCAGGAGCAGACGACCTTGGCTACTCACATGGTTGCTAAGAATGCTGTGCTGAGAGAGATATTAGAACAAGAGCATAATAAGTTTGTGATATTGAGTATTGAGCATCAGGCATTGCACCTGAGGTTTGACTTAGAGATCGCTGACAGGGTCCAAGTTGAGGATGTCTGGGTCCGAGCAGCGAGAAGAGTGGATCAGTTAGAGGTTGAGGCAGAGGCTGGATGGGTTAGGATGGAAACCTTGGGACGGGCTTTAGATGCAGCATATACTGGTCCCCAAGTAGGAGTGAGGATATCCTTTGAGATAGGCGAGTCAAGTCGAGCTGTTAGACGTCGACTTATGGATGGACTATTTCCACTAGAGCAGGAGCATTCAGGCGCACCCTCTCCAGACGCGTAGTGATAGTTTATTAGCTTTCTATTGTATATAGATGCAATAGGACCCTTTTTGTTTATTAGGGTTTTATGTTTGATGTAAACCTCAGTAGGTGTGAGGTAGTATGTAAATATGATGTATCCCCATCTTTGGTGTGTAGGGGAGTATGTCTTTTAGCAGATCCCATCTATTGATGTTTAAAAATGGGATAGTTAGCGTTTATAAAAATATGCCAAGTATGTAAGTATATGACGTTAAAATTTGGTATATGAATATAAATGCCCTGTTATAATTACTTGTTTGATCAAATAGAAAAGTATTAAGAAATAAAATGAGAAGCTGTCTGTTTGAAAAGTCAGTAAATCGAATATGTTAATTCAGCAAGCTGAATGTGTTATTCAGCAAGCTGAATATGTGAATTCAGTAAGCTGAATATGTGAATTCAGTAAGCTGAATATGTTAATTCAGCAAGATGAATTAGTCAATTCAGTAGGTTGAATTCGCTAATACAACATTATGATGATATGATTGTTAGAGTTTAAATTACATGTTATATTTTAAACACTTAGAAAATATATCATATAATTAAACTCGATGTAATAAATTAAGGTTTTGTTTAATCAGATAATGTCGCCAAGACGTCAAAATCGTAACCAGAGGGAGGAACGTTCTGTGAACAATGAAAGGAATCAAGATGACCCAATGTAGAACTTCGCTAATATGATAGCTCAAGCTATGTGAACTCGTACACCTGCAGCAAGGGGGCAAATGAATAATAGATTGGCAAATTTTAAAGATATTAAAGTTGTAGGACCACCAGAATTCAGCAAAACTACGGACCCTATAGCGGCTCAAACATTGGTGAAAGAGATGGAAAAGGCCTTTATCATTGCTGGGGTAGCCGAAGAGCAAAAGACGGCTTTTGCTACCTACTTGATGAAAGGAGAGGCTAATTATTGGTGGGAGACGAACCAAGCTAGAGCCAGAACAGAGGTAGTGACATGAACCTGGTTTAAGGAGTTATTCTTGGAAAGTTATTTCCCAGAGGCCATGCAAGCCAGAATGGAAGTGCAGTTTCTTGAATTAAAGCAAGAAAATATGTCAGTTGCCGAATATGCAACAAAATTTAATGAGCTAGCCAGATTCGCACCTCATCATGTGGATATAGAACTACGAAAGGCACGTAGGTTTGAAAATGGGTTGAAGCTGTGGATTCACAACAAGGTTGCAGTGTTGCAAATTGCTACATTCTTAACACTGTTATAAAAAGCCATCATTGCAGAAGGTAGTAGTGAGGTAGTTTCTAGATTCAACCGAGAGAAGAATCATAAGAAGATTGAAGGTGGTCATCAAGGTACGAGTAGTGGTGGCAGTAACAGCAAGAAATGTAAGTGGAACAACAGTTGCAATGAATCAGGAACGCAACCAGGGAATACTCAGCAGAAGAAGGCAGCATGTTCGAAGTTTAGGAAGAATCACTCTTGAGAGTGTATGAAAGGGAAAAATGTTTGTTATAATTGTGGTCAAGAAGGACATATTTCACCAAATTGTCCTAAGCCGAAGAAAGGTGGTTGTTTTTCTTGTGGAGGAACAGGGCACCGATTCAAGGATTGTCCATTGAAGAAGAGTACAGATGGAGGAAGTGGAAACAAGAGCAGTTCAACAAAGTTAACTATTGGAGGGCCAACGTAGCAGAGCAAGCCGACAGCCCAAACGTTTAACACGACTGTGCAAGACGCAGTTGCATAAAAGGAGGTGGTGTCAGGTATTATTCCGATCATTAATATAAATGCCTACGTATTATTTGATTCGGGAGCTACCTGTTCATTTGTGTCTGATGAATTTGCAAGAAGATTAAACTTACCATTTGAAAAGTTAAAGAACCCAATGAATATAGAAGTTGCAAATAAAGAAGTGATTCATGTAGAGTTTGTCCATAACAACTGTGGTGTGGATATAAGGGGACATAAGTTAAGCGTGAATTTAATTTCGATACGCTTAGGAGAATTTGATGTTATCTTAGGGATGGATTGGTTGTTTAACCATGAGGCAGTTATAGATTGCCAGAAAAAGAGCATACGGCTTAAGACACCAGATAAGTCTAAGGTTGTATTTTATGGTAGCAAGTCGCCAAGGCAAACAAGTTGTCTGACGATGATGCAGGCTAGGAGAATGTTATGAAAAGGCTGTGAAGGTTATTTGGCTCATGTAGTGGATACACGGGTTATGAATTTGGACATGGGGCAGATACCTATAGTTAATGAGTTTGGGGATGTCTTTCTAGAACAACTTCCGGGAATTTCTCTAGATAGAGAAATAGAGTTTGTGATTGATTTAGTACCGGGGACAGCGCCGATATCGAAAGCGCCGTATCGAATGGCTTCTATAGAAATGAAAGAGTTGATGATCCAGCTACAAGAGTTATTAGATAAGAAGTACATCCAACCTAGTGTATCTCCGTGGGGAGAACCGGTGTTGTTTATAAAGAAGAAGGATGGTTCGATGAGGTTGTGTATGGATTATAGAGAATTGAATAAGGTGACAATCAAGAACAAATATCCGTTACCAAGAATAGACGATCTGTTTGATCAACTTAAGGGAGCGAGATGTTTTTCGAAGATTTACCTGAGAACTGGTTATCATCAGTTAAAGGTGAGAACAGAAGATGTATCAAAGACAACATTTATAACTCGTTACAGCTATTATGAGTTCTTAGTGATGTCGTTTGGACTGACGAATGCGCCAGCAGTTTTTATGGACTTGATGAACAGAGTATTTAAACTGTATTTGGATAAATTTGTGGTGGTGTTCATTGATGACATTTTGGTGTATTCGAAGACTGAAGAGGAGCATGTCGAACATCTACAAATTGTGTTGGAAACCTTAAGGAAAGAGAAGTTATATGCTAAATTTTCAAAGTGTGAGTTCTGGTTAAAGAAAGTTCAATTTCTGGGGCATGTCATCGATAACGAGGGAATTTTTGTTAATCTAGTAAAAGTAGAAGTGGTGAAAAATTGGGGACAACCGAAAACACCGATAGAGATTAGAAGTTTCTTGGGATTGGCAGGATATTACCGAAGGTTTATTCAGAATTTCTCGAAGATAGCGACACCATTAACTAATCTGACAAGGAAGACTGTTAAGTATGTATGGACGGAAAAGTGTGAACAAAGTTTTCAGGAATTGAAGAAGCGACTAAATGAAGCACCTATGTTATCTTTACCAGATAGTACGAGAGGTTTTATAGTGTATAGTGACGCATCACACAAAGGACTAGGTTGCGTATTAATGCAGAATGGTAAAGTCATTGCGTACGCGTCACGACAGTTAAATGACTATGAGAAGGAATACCCTACCCATGACCTTGAGTTGGGTGCGGTAGTATTTGCCCTTAAGATTTGGAGACATTATCTATACAGGGAAAAGTGTGAGATATACATAGATCACAAGAGTCTGAAGTACATCTTTACACAAAAGGAGATAAACATGAGGCAGAGGAGATGGTTGGAATTGATCAAGTACTATGATTGTGATATTCTATATCATCCGGGAAAGGCTAATGTGGTAGCGGATGCTTTAAGCAGAAAGAGCCAAGAAAAATTGTTTGTATTAACAGACCAGGAAGAGTTAGTAAGAGAAATGGAGAAATGGAGTTGGAGGTGAAAAATCTGAAGGATTCGAATAAAGTAATAGAAATGGAAGCAAGTCCGACTTTATTAGACAAGGTGAAAGAATCACAAGGGAATGATGATGAATGTGGTAACATAAAGAAGCGGTTAGTCGAAGGCGAAGAGCTGAAGTATAAGATCAACGACACTGGATTGCTGAGATTTGATGGAAGAATTTGGGCGCCTACAGTACCAGAGTTACGAGAAGAGATTCTTCAAGAAGCGCACAATACGAGATACTCAATACACCCAGGAAACACGAAGATGTATCAAGATTTGCGTCAACATTTTTGGTGTCCAAACATGAAGAGATAGGTTGCTAAATGCGTCAGCCGATGTTTAACTTGTCAAAGAGTCAAGGCAGAGCATCAACGATCAAGTGGACTATTACAGCCGTTGGAAATTCCAAAATGGAAATGGGAGCACGTCACGATGGATTTTGTGGTAGGACTTCCAGCACCACAGAAGGGTTACGATGCTAAATGGGTAATTGTCGACCGTCTTACAAATTTAGCACACTTTTTTTCGATCAAGATTAGGTATAATTTGGATCAGCTAGCAAAATTGTATATCAAGGAAATTATTTCGAGACATGGAGTGCCAGTATCAATCATGTCTGATAGAGATCCGTGCTTCACGTCAAACTTTTGGAGGAGTCTTCAAGAAAGAATGGGGACACAATTAAGGTTGAGTACTGCGTATCATCCACAGACTGATGGGCAAAGTGAGAGAACGATTCAAACATTACAAGACATGATCAGAGCCTGTGTGATGGATTTCAAGGGAAGTTGGGAGGATCATCTTCCATTGGTGGAGTTTGCGTATAACAATAGTTATCATGCAAGCATTGGTATGCCACCGTATGAAGCCCTGTATGGGAGAAAGTGCAGAATGCCCTTATGTTGGGACGAGGTAGGTGAAAGAAGATTATTGGGGCCAGAATTGGTTCAGCAGACTGTGGAGGTCATTAAAGTGATAAGAGCTCGATTGGTAGCAGCTCAAGATCGACAAAAGAAGTACGCAGATATTCATCGCAAGAAAAGAGATTTCGAAGTAGGAAGCTACGTATTTCTGAAGGAATCTCCTTGGAAGGGGAAGATAAGATTTGGGAAGAAAGGTAAACCGAGTCTAAGGTTTATTGAACCATTTGAAATACTGAAGAAGATAGGGGAAGTAGCATATAAGGTAGCTCTACCTCCTGAACTGTAACATATTCACAATGTGTTTCATGTGTCAGTGTTGCGTCCGTACAAGCCGAATTACAAGCATGTGATATCATATGAGCCGATTCAAGTCGAGAAAGACTTATCATACGAGGAGGTTCCTATAGAAATTTTGAATAGGACAGAGCAGAAATTGAGAAATAAGGTTATACATTCTGTTAAGGTGCTGTGGAGAAACCACAATGCTGAAGAAGCTACGTAGGAGCTTGAAGAAAAGATCAGGGAGAATTATCCGACTCTTTTTGAGTAACCTTAATGAAATTTCAGGGACGGAATTCTTATAAGGAGGGGAGAATGTAATAACCAAGAATTTCTGTGATACATTATAAATAAATATATTAAATAATCTGTAATAGATTGTGAATGATGAAGTGATTATGTGGTTAATACGATATAATATTTAAAGAAAGTCTCACTAATAAGTTATAAAAGTTAGTGAATTAACCTAAGTATTTTAATAATCTAGGAAATAGATTTAAGATGTTAAACCCTAAGTAAGTACTCAATAAACTTGAATAAGACAAGTGTAATTGGGTTATGTAAGTTAATTAGCATTATTGATTGATGTAAATGTGTAAATATCAATAATAATGAGTAATAGTTCATGTGATAATAGGGTTAATATTACTAAGGATGGCTAGTAGTTTAAACAAGCCCAATAATTATTTAAACATTGGACTTGTAGATAATTTGATTGTTAAGCTAGCCCACTATTAAATTTAATGGGCAAGTATGCTAGTAGCATAATTACTTAAGAGTGGAGGCCCAAGTTCATTTTAATTAGTAAGTCAAACTAGTTAATTAAAAGTCCAATAGGTTATTTGTGGAAAGCCCAAAACATCTTTTATAATGGCCCAACTTGTAGCCAATTGAAGAGGATACTTTAGACATTTATTATGCTAGATATTTCCATAAAAACAAAAGCAAAACTTGTAGATAAGAATGCCACTTGGCCGGCCAAGCAAGGAGAGAATAAGGGGGATGGATGTAATTATTATTTGATACACATCATCCAAAAGATAATTACTTAATTAACTAGGTGTCATGTTGTTTATGGAGCCAACATATTAGTAAGTAATCTTGTAAAAATTAAGAGAGAGAGAGAGAGGAGATATGTTAGTGGATTAGATATAGATATACTAATGTATCTATATATTTTTGTCCAACACATTAAACCATCTTCTCTTTCATCTTTATTTTATCTCATCTTACTTTCTCTTTAGTTAACCAAGCAAAACATAAGAGAAAGAGAGAGAGAGATAGAGCAAAAATTCGGTGGAAAGGAGGAGAGATAGAGGAAGAGATACACCATTGATGCATCCTAAGTTTGTCAATTACTTTGGAAGAATAAGAAGAAGTGCTCAAAGATCTAGGTATAAATCTTAAACTTATGGATTTCCTTTTTATTTTATTTGATTTTGGTTATCTAAGGTTTATGATCTAGAGGTATAAAACCCTCTATCTACATGTTTTATATGGTTTCATGTATTGATCTAACATATTTGAGTGTTAGAAAGTGAATCAAAAGGATAGAAAAGAAACTAGTTTTGTTTTGTAAGAAAACTCTAATTTTTTTTCACTTCCTTTGATCGACTACCATTTTTGATCTACACCTTTTTTTTGTGATCCGTCAAAGAGGGGTGCTAGATATTTAAGTTAACAACTAAACCCAAGTGGTAGCATTCAAAAATGTTGAATACACAAGTGGTAGCAACTGTTTTACCAAAAATAGTTTGGTCTTTTGAAAGAAAAATAAACTATTTTTGGATAGTCAATGAAAGGGGTATTTTCATCATTTTTCTGGCATTTAAAAATTTTGGAAAAATTTGGGAGAGTAATATGATGAGTTATCTTTCAAACCCAAGTGGAATCACCTAAAAAGGAGTTGTAGATTTCCGTATGGACTTATTTTAGCAAAGTAGGTAAAAGCTAAAAATCCCAAAAAGGAATCTGCCCAAAATTTTGAAAGGGCAGTTTTGGCCAGTTAAATTATGGAATAAATTCCGGCCTTTTGGGATATGAAAATATATGACATAAAGTAGCTCCTGTCCAAGTTATGACCATTTAAATATTTAGGTTTTTTGGACGAAAATTGCTATAATTGGAGTTCTATAACTCTGATGGCCACGAAATTTAAACTGGAGGGTCACGTTAACATGTATGAGATTATGCCAAGAGATGGGAATTTCTGGAGTTGAGCATGATGGGGCTAATTTCTTAAGCCACGCACTAGAAATGATTTTTGAAAAATAGTAAAAGAAATTGAAAAAATTACGGAAAAATACTTTTTATGTATAAAATACATGTATATAAGTATGGCCAAAGGATGAAAAATAATAAGTTGATTTGGTATTTTCGTAAAGGAGATATGGAATTCAGCTTGCTGGATTGGAAAAAATGTTGAATCCAGTTTGCTGGATTGAAAGATTTAGAATCCAGGCTTACTGGATTGCAGGATTTGGAATCCAGACTTGCTGGATTAGAAGTTGTTGAATCCAGTTTGCTAGATTAGCAAATCCAGGTGGCTGGATTGCATGCTTGAATAATCTAGACTATGATGTTAGTATTCAGGTTACTAGATTATAAGGAATAGCTAATAAAAGGAAAAGATTAAGTGTTAAATCATAAGGAATATGATAAAGTAAATAACATATTATCAAAGAATGATAATAATAAAAATGTTTTCAGGTAATTGATTATGTGGATAAGTAAATTGCTGATAGAGTAATTGTATTCTGATATAAAGTATGATATGCTGATTGTAAGATCAATCTTAACAATGATAGGTCTTTACAATAAAGAGATTAAATTAAATTGTGTAGCAGTAGATCGCAGTCAAGGCAAGTTCTCTAGCTCAAACTTGAGTTATTCTTTTCAAAGTATGTTAGTGAATAATTATTGTTTATTATTCACATCCATATTGATTATTGATGCTCGCACTTAGTGCAATTAAATTCCTATTCTATTATTATTGAACTGTGAATTGGTTAAAGTTCTTTTATTCATGAACTGTTTAAGATATGGATCTATGCTCATTGTATCAGCTAGATCAAGTATGTTTAAATTTGTTTAATCAAATATGTTGTTAAAAGCCGTTCTTCACTAATTGATTTGGTAAGGACTCAAGACTAAGAAAAAGAACAATTTGATTAAAGCATTATTAAAAAACAATTATTGCTCGTACATTAAGTGTTTATGTATAATACACCGGGTATGAAAGGCTGATCCCTTTGATTACCAAAACTTATTAAAAGGACCAGTTTAAATACTAACAACCTTAGCATATGTTCATGGTCATTATGACCACTCAGTATCTGTTATTCAATTGTTCGAATATTCAGTTGCCAAGACTTAATTCATGTTCTTTCGCAATTAATTTCTATTGTGGAACATTGAACGATAAATTTTTTGCTAATCATGATATATCTTCTTTTACTTAAACTTGCTAAGTAAATTAGTTGCTTACCCTTGCTATATCATGACGTTTATTTCAGCTAAGCCAGAGAGTTCAAGTAAGAAGGACAAGGGCAAGGGAAAGGCCCAAGAATAGTTATTATAAATGTTTAAGTATCATGAAATACAATGTTTGATGTTTATGTAAACCTTTTGTGTTACTTTATGTAACTTAAGTAAGGTGTGTTTATGTTAATGTAATAGACCTTGGGGTATTGTATAAGACTTTATTATAATGAACAACGTATGTTTATTATTCCTCAATAGTATATAGAATGCTTATGTTGATGATGGATAGTGAGCACCAAGCCCGGGGTTTAGAACTCAGATTTGGGGGCGTCACAAGTTTGGTATATCATCCTCAGACAGACGGGCAGTCATAGATGACTATTCAAATTCTTGAAGATCTATTAAAACTCTTTGTCATTAACTTCAAAGGAAGTTGGGACAAGTTTTTTCCATTAGTGGAATTCTCCTACAACAAAAGTTATCAAGCACGTATCGGCATGGCTCCATCTGAGGTATTGTATGGACGTAAGTGTCGTTCTCTAGTATGCTAGGACGAGGTGGGTGAAGCAACATTGTTGGGACCAGAATTGGTACACATGACAACGGAAAAGATTCAAATGATCCGGTAACGTATGAAAACCTCACAAGATCGACAAAAAAGTTATGCTGATCTTCATCGAAGGGACGTGAAATTCAATGTTGGAGATCATGTGTTCTTACATGTTGCTTCATGAAAAGGAGTTACGAGATTTGAAAAGAGAGGAAAGCTCAATCCTCTATTCATTGGCCTATTTGAAATTTTGGATCGAGTAGGAACTATGGCGTGTATCTCGTGTTCATAAAATTTTTTACATATCTATGTTACATAAATATGTGGAAGACCCGAACCACATTATTGAGTTAGAAACAGACGAGTTAGTGGAAGATTTAACGTATGAAGAGGTACCTATTAAAATATTGGATAAAAAGGAACATATTCTACGCTCCAAGGTTATACCTCAGTCAAAGTTTTGTGGAGAAACCACGATGTTGAGGAAAAGACCTGGGAGTTAGAATCTGAAATGAACACAAGGTATCTTCAACTCTTCGACATACCTGGTACATACACCAATTTCGAGGACGAAATTTCATAGGAAGTGGAGGTTGTAACACTCCAACTTTTATGAATAAATATTTAACTTCTCTAAATATTATTTTTGAATAATAAGGTGTAGATTTGATATAATGTTATAGTTTTGGGTAATATTTACAAATTTTACAAAGTAAGCAAGTTGTCATAAAATATTCGTTTGGTCGGGGAATATTTGTTTTATCAAGAAATATTTGTACGACGACACAATCATTGGTGGACCCCGCAACGGAATTACTGTCGAAGTTAGAAAATGACAGAAATAACTTTTGATAAAAATAACAGCAAAAGTTTTACTGTTAACTGTTGAAATACCCGCTGATAAAAGTATAATAATGCATGTGGTTGCATAGTAGCACACGGTATTATACAATATCTTTGATTATTGATGCTTACATGAGAAGTCACTCAGTTATACTTAATTATTTCCACAATAATTGTTGCATAGTATCTCACATTATTAATTCAATTATTGTCACAATATCATCTGTACAATATATTATATTATTAAATCAATAATTGAGACGACAAAGTTATTCATATTATTATTTGCATTATTGATGATATTTAGAAAGTTCTGTGGAGGAAAGAAGTTTGGTCACCTAATTATGTGTCAATAAGGAGAAATCCTTATCGGAATGCCCCCTCTTTCTTGGGAATAATCTGGTTGTTAATATTGTGAGTTATAATATTAATGATGAAAAACATGTTATTAAAAATGTGTTTGATGAAGCCAAGTGAATTGAGATAAATAGAGAGATTTTTTATGAAGTATTTGTAGTAAGTTTGGCTTATTACACGAACCCCCACTTACGCATTTTTCAAAATCGTCGGTTGAAAGTTATCTCAATTTTGTTACTTCTATATATATATATATATATATATATATATATATATATATATTATACAAGTTTTATTTTTTATATAAAATAGAATATATTATATTATATTGCATAGTATTTGCATAGTGCTGCATAGTATTGCATAGTACTTCACAGTGTTTTCATAGTGCAACATAGAAAAATCAAAATTTTTAAAAGTTTCAGCCGATGCGCTCCCGTGAATTCGTCCTTTATTTTCTTCAATTGTTCATGGATAATTCGTGGATGTGATACTAATGAATATCCTTGGCCCGTAGTGCATGGATAATTCAGTGATGTAGAATATTTATTGAGTTGTGTTACAACGATAAAATATTGATGATGAACTTTTAAATCATAGAATATAGTAGATATCATGCTCTACTTGACTCTTCTAATGAATTATTTGTTCGGCTACAGTTAAACTTGTTATCTATTGTATTCTATCAGTTTAACATTGTTAAAGGCTAACGATAATTTATTATACATTATATTAGTCATAATATTCTTTACTGGGCTAGTTGAGCTCAGCCTTTGCTTTCATTGTTCTCTTCAGGCAATGAGAATATAGCTGGGACTAGTCGGGGAATGGAATAATGGTCCAAGCTACATGTTATAGTAGTCATCACTACTCTATGAAATAGTGTGATAATAATTGTAATGAGGATTCCATTTGAGTTTTGATATTGTCTACGAGACAATATTCGTGTTAAAACTCTCAGCTTATATTTTTTTCGTATTTTACGCGACAGTTGTATAATTAAGTTTGTATTTAAATTTTGTACCATGTATTTGGCGACTCAAAATGGGTTGTGTATACCTATTTTGGGGGCGTCAGAAATCTGCACTTGTCAAATCTTGTCCCAAGCTTATCCTTTTGAAACCTTTTCATATAAGCTGGACAACCCCTTATATTAACATTCTTAAGATTAAGAATCCTCCCTGTCCATAACTCTTATAGAGTTTTGGGGCCGAATTTTGAGGTTACCTTTTTCGTAGATATGCAGCCATTTCCAAGGCATTACCCCAAAAAGAAACTGGAATATCGATAAAATCATTATGGACCGCAACATGTCCAACAAGGTACGATTTTTTATTTCAGATACACCAATAAATTATTGTGTATCATGAGGCTTCCTGTGACGCCCCCAAATTCAAACCACACTTGTCTAAATTTGGTTGTCACGTACTAGCTCTAAAATCATCACAGCGGAATAATAGAATAAATTACATCGGTATAACGTCCAAGGGTTCGTAACTTAAACGTCTCTTATAATACCTTAAACGTAAATAAACACCGTTCAGACATAACGAATACATACTCCAATACAACTTAAATCAAGCATAGTTTATCATAAATAAGTTCTTCTACTACTACTACATAATAGTACATTCCTAGTATCACATAAATAACTCTTTCATTGCTTTCTCTTTACCCTTGTCCTTTCCAGAGGATTCACCACGTTCTTCCTTCACTGAAAGTTTTAAGGAAAGCAAGGATGAGCAACAAATTTGCCCAATAAGTAATATAGCAATAAGGGTAATCAAGGGAGTTTTGTATTTCTCAAGGTACAATAATAAGGATAGTTCAAGATAGCAAGAAGTATCAATGATTATCGACAATAGTCGCTATAGACAAAAAAGATCAATAATATTCAATGATTAATCAATTCAAGATTTTAAAGAAATGAATATTGAGCAATCACCAAGGACTAAGAACTTCTCCTAGAATTCACAGTAATTAACTGATAATTCCATAAAACGAGTACAACAGGTGACCAGCCTAAAGTACCCTATGTCAATGCATTAAATTTAATCTTTCTCAAGTGTGCACGTCGGTTTCCCTATAATATATAGTTCCCCTACCAAGAGGATTATTCATCTAAATTATAAGAGTCCGCACCAAGTAAATTTGGTTTGGATAGCTTTCAATCAATATCAATAGTCTAGCCAAATAAATGGCTTAGAAAGTTTTCTTTCACGGTATATGTATGAACAATTATCTTTCGAAATCAATATGTGTAAACAATTTCATTTTTAGTACAAGTTCTACTTGTACGATCAATATTAGTACAAGTTCAAATAATGCTCAATAAAGAGTAAGGTTTGAGTACCTGCCTCAAGCGTAGTTTACCAAAGTAAAGCTTAATATCAATCCAATGCACTATGATATCCTATTCATGTATAATCACATTAGTTATACAAGTTCAACATGTACACCTACTATCTTAACTTACTATCATCCATTAGTGTAATTTATCAATGCTAACATATATTGCTAGTCTTCTAGTCACATAAATCTTATACGTATTCCATCTCATGAAAATTAGTTTCTAACACACTATGTTGTAGTTGAAATCACAATTTGACTTTAAAGTGGTAAACATTAATTCATTATAGGATCCTTTCAATAACATGCTTATTAACACATGAATACTATACAGGACAGGTTTTACAGATTAGAGTAACCATATAAGCATGCATCAGTTCTCAATTTATTAACAGAACTCAGATCTCACTGCAGGGCGGCGCGGCCGCGCTAGATTTGAACTACGGAGTGGCGCGACCGTGTTGCTCCTTGCTCAAACCAGAACTTCTAGATAATAGCTTGGCCATACATGCGCACTTATAAACAATTATAATGACATTTGTAGAGTTATGTATATGAATAGGTTTGGCCTCCCCTATGGCCAATCCAAGACTCTCTTAATACTATGATTTTATTTTTAGGAAAATCTCTATTAATAAAGCAGAATGACCACATTTAACAAACTATCCATGGCTAACCATTATATCGAATAATGAGGTTAATAACCTTTAAATATAAATGCTCGAGTTATCTTGCCTGTGACACCCCCAAATCCGGTACTACCATTTCCATAGGATTCGGTGTTCACGATACAAATATCATCTATCTATCTACCCATAAAAAAAATGTAAACCATGCAATAGATAGAATTAAAATCTTCCCTTAAGGGTTACAACATCTGAATAGAAATAATACAATCCCAGGTTAAACTAACCTTAAACATCTGTGCGGAATCATAAACAAATAAGTCTTAAACAATAACATTAACTCAAGTCATAAACAAATACATAGTCAAATAAAACAACAGGTCTTCGTCACTTGCTAACTTTGCCCTTGCCTTTACTAGTGGAAGGTTCATCAGTTCTTACGTTCTTAACTGCAATGTTATTATTAAGCAAGAGTGAGCACAAATGCCCACAAGTATAAAAATGAAATAACAGTATAATAACATGCGAATAAATTAAAGACATCTGAATAAAAAATCAACTTTTGAATCAAGAATGAATAACAAAAATCAAAAGAATTCTGAGGGTCATAAGACCTTAAACAATGTCCTAGGTTAACAAGGGTTATACTTGAAACCTTTAACAGTCATAAGACTATGGACCTTCTTCTCGTACTTATGGGGATCAGCCCTTAGTACCAGACCGTGCACAATATCTTAACGCTAAAGCGTAAATAATCCCCTATACAGGGTTGTTCATCTCAATTTGACATTCAAGTCCGCACCAAAGGAAGTTTGGTTTGGATAAATCATCAAGGGTTCTGAAATTTAGAACGCTCATCAACTATGGACTAGTTGAATCATTAAGGTTTCACTAGTCTAATAAGATTCAACAATAATGATATTCAATTTGAACAATAATCTCAAGAAGTATACAATATAACAATTATTGTATAACTAAATCATACTTTGAAAATATAATCAATCTTTAATAAATCATTTGAATTTGAATAATAGTAGCGATAGTTTATTCAAGGTAAATAATAAGCTTGAACAATAATGACAAGTAGGGTTAGGGAATTTGCCTCGTGCGTAGATTATACTTTAACTAATCACGTTCTTTGAATTATATCCTACATACCATTCACATTCACAATACCAGTTAATTATAATTTAACTAATCATCATAAACTCATTCTCTTTGTCTACTTTGATTATTGACTATACTTAATCAATTTACCACTTTGTCACATAATTTACAGTTCATGAATTATCAAGCTAATTATGTAATCAATAAATTAATTCACATGTAATTATGTTATTTACATGTTAAATAACTATGTCATCATTTCATTATATTTGTAACATGTTTACATGTTCGTTACATTAAGTTACTAACACATTGCTAGACTTAACATTTAAAAAAATTACATTTCTGGACATTCTGGAGTGTGGCGCTGCGGCGCCTCTATTATACTTGATCTTTGCGCTGCGGCACCGTGGCGCCGCAGTCGAACACATGGCACTGCAGCGCGGATGTTTAGGCATAAGACTGGCGCCGCGCCGCGACGAACCAGAAACTGTTCTGCAATTCGGGAAAATTGCAGAACACAGCCAAAAACTCCAATTTAATTTATTACCACACGACTTTAGACATACTCACATGTTATAATTCATGTATAATCATAATACAACACCTATAAAGTGATTTTAACCTATTAAAACATATTATCACAGAATTAAAACAAAAAATTTTCCTGTGTTCTTGATGTTCTGAAGTTTTTAACATAAATTCCTAAAATTCAACGCCACGGATTCGTTATAAAGTCAAATCCGTTCATTTAAAGTTTGGTCTCTTCGTATTAACATGCACAATAATATACGAGTGTAAAATCTACGAAAACATTTATGTTTGACATACTAAAATCACGTATAAGGCCAAAAGGCCAAAAACCCAAACTCTGTATATTTTTGAAATAGTAAGTCATCAGATTAACAACACTTAAGATATGGAATCATGCAATATATATATAAAACATGTTATGCTACTCTTATTATTACATATATCCATATAATAGCACAATTTCTCAATTACAGAAACATAACAGAGGTTTTGAAAGTCAAAAACTATGAAACCCAAAGACGTAAAAATAGAATTTAGGAAAGAAGAGATTACCCGTAAAATACAATTAGTAGGCTTAGTTTCCTCACTCTCAATTCTCTTCCACAGTATCTTAATTCTTCTTGAAAATTCTCAGACTCTCTTTGAATATTTCTTAGACTTAGGCAAAAATGATAAAGAAAAAGAAGACGTCGTATATAATGATCAGATAACTGAGCGCAGAGTGGTCAGTTGGCCCAATCATGGGTTAACTGCACCAACTCCTCATAGGGCCTTGTTTGGCTAGCTTCAAAAGACTTAATATTATTTAATTAAATAAAACCTTTATCCTATAGTTTAATTAATGTCACACTCCTTTATAAAATAAACTCATATCTTATTTAATTAATTATAAATGAAATATAATAATTTCTCATAAATTCACATAGTCACATAATTAAATATCTCATTAATAAATAATGTCAATTTATTAAATATCTAATTTAATAATTAAATTAATTAAAATACCAATATGCTTATTAAATATTTCTTTTAATACAATAAGCTCACATAATTACATACTTTGATAATAAAAATTCTCTACATTAATTTAATAAATGGAACACATATAATTAAATTAATCTACCACAATTGCATCAAATAATTATTTAATCCAATAATTAAATCATCGAAAATATTTATTTAATTCAATAAATATTAAAATTAAATTACAAAATTCTCGTTTGTCACATTGCCCATGTATTTCAATTCAACATAATTTTTATCTCTTTAGAAATCTTTCGAAACCATGCTTGACTAGTTCACAACATGTTTAATTAGATGGATGCACATATCAATCATATCTAGATGCATAAAGCGTCCTATCATGATGGTCCATAGGTTCAGAATACTTATAGGGTATTCCTCCAACATAGTTGGGTGTCAACTTCAATATTTTTATTGAAAATCTCATGTTAAACTACTAAGCATGCAAAATAAGTCCACTAGTTTAAGTCATGTTTTTATGTTCATAGATATATGAAACCAATTTGTAATAGCATGTTTCGAGTTCAAAACATGGTGTACACATAGTTTATTTACGCATAGCTAGAAAGACCAAAATTTAAATGCATGTTATTCCTCATGCTTTGTTTTTTCAATACTTCAAGTTTTTCTTTAGAAAAGTCCTTTAAAGCCATGTTATCAAAACTTATCATATATGAAGCAAACATATGCCTCATATTAGACTTCTTTACATACGTATCTAAATTATTTACACATGTTCATAAGGTCAGAACGTATATTACTCCATGTATAAAATTTCTAGTTTTCCAATCTTTAAGCCTTCTTTGAATATCCAAATTAAAAAAAAACCTATCATGGCTTACTATATACATAACAATCTCAGTCCACATGTGCAGGTTATTTATAGGCATATTCTAAATGTCATAGTATGCTCAGCACATCTTAAGGAGCTAACATGAGTAACTGTGATATATTACCCGCGCGGTGAGAGACTAGGGAAGTGGTGCGGTCGCGCCTCTTTGCCCAGAGACAAAAATATGGCTCTTGATTCTGCATAGCCTCAACCCCAAACATTACCAAACATCTTCTGCTGCAACACAAACTACTTCTAATACTTCTAAGCATGCATACTAACTTAAACAACACACTCTTATGCCAATTCATACCAAATATCAGAGAATTCATGAGAATTGCAAGATTTTGACTAAACTTAAACTAAGAACACGAAATTAGATTTTATACCTCTTGAATTGGACATAACTTAATCTCAAACTCAGATTACTCCCTCCCACTCTCTATAGCAACTAAGCAAGTAATTCTCGACAACACAGAAAATGAAGTAGAGTGCTCAATTTATAGAAAACTTACTAACCATGCCAAGCTATTGTCAAATAAATTAAACCAAGAGATGGAAGGAGAATTCATTGGGTAATCAAGAGTTGGTGCAATAGTGGCAAACCACCCCCATCACCCACACCCTTCTTTAACATGGCTAGCTATTGGGAAGTTTTAGTAATGAAGGGAATAGAGAGCCTTAGGCCAATGGTTCCTCACGCGTGGAAGAAGTGTGACTCACAAAATGGGACAATCCAAATCTTAGCATTTGATAGCTAACTAATTCCATACACTATATGTTTAATACATATATATGTATACTTAGGTTTTCAATCCAATTGGGTGCATACATGGGTTTAAACGTTATAACAATATTATGTTAGCGATTTAGGGTATTAAATATAATCCATGTATATTTCGATAATGCCAAATTATGATTTAATTGAGTATTGACACACCACATTATCATATCCCTTATTATATTATTTATTCACATAGTCTAAGTTGATATTCCATAAAATATGTATTAATGCACTATATACATTACATGGTCACATTGACATCAATTATATAACTTACACGTTTCATTAATCTTATTATATAGTTTCCATGTTATATGGTCATATCACAATGTCCCACTTCTAATTCTTTTTAATCTAGAAACTATAGGTTACCACATATCTTACACAATAAATAATACATACTTTAATTATGTAATTTACCTTGCTCACGATAATAATTAATTAATAATATACTATTAATTAATCATTCACTTCTTAATTAAATAAATTCCTTAAATCTCCATTCTCATGCCACACAAGGCATTTTCAAAATTCTCATCACAAATCCCATTCTTATAAATTCAATTTAACTTAGTTGAATTAATTATTTCACAGCACATCAATATTAATATTCAAATAAATATTCATTCTCTTATTTTATCAAAATAATATTTATTCATGAAATTCTCGGTTCTTACACTTCCATTATGAGAAAACCATTTGAGATGATTTAAAAACTTATTCCACAAGTATTTATTCCTTGATCCAATCAAAGAATTTAATTAATTTTTAATTAGTTTCACTTCTGAATTCTTTGAACCTTTTAAATAATTCACACTTAAATTTCAGCAAATACACACATTCAACTCTTTGAATGATCATCTCCTTTTCTTATACTAGTTTGTTCTATTTATAAAATAACTTTTCATGTAAGTCAAGTACACAAAGTCTATTAAGTAATATTCATGTTCTATACAAAATATTATTATTATAAATAGAACAACAATTGTTCTTGAATATAATACCAAAAAATTTATTGTCCAACAACAAAATAAAAATAATGTTTCTAATGAGAACTGGAATACAATAACAGCTTATTGACTTAATAG
The DNA here is from genome assembly GCA_016801055.1 of Panax notoginseng. Taxonomy (NCBI): domain Eukaryota; kingdom Viridiplantae; phylum Streptophyta; class Magnoliopsida; order Apiales; family Araliaceae; genus Panax; species Panax notoginseng. Next base: position 120,886,266 of record CM029019.1, read on the forward strand.
ACTTGCCCGTATGCATTACTAAATAATAAGTTCCTATGGCTAATGCAGCAACCTTTATTTCGTTTCCCACACATAGGATTACCTATCCTTTGTTTACCTTTCTACTTCTGATTGGTCCTTTTATAAATTTATATTTATAAGAATCAAAGTCGGTATTCAATACCTAAGTAGAATCTCAACTTACAAATAGATTTATTTTAATCATGAATAAAATTGTATTTGTGACCGAAGTTTTACTAAGCTTCTTCTGGTTAGCCACTGTAAGATTCTTCTCGTAGTTTCCTTTCTAGCGTCCAGGCTTATTGCATATGGAAGTAAACTCCTTTGTTATCCTTATAAGTTTTGTGTTTATTATCCTTTGTTTTTGCCTTTCTATTTACCTTCTTTAAATCGTTCTTCTTTTTAGAAGATCATTTGGCCTCTACTATTAATACTTGGTCTTTCTTTATTGGAAAGCGACTCTCAGCATTTTTAACATGTTAAACAAATCAGCGAGGTTGATATCTAGCTTGTTCATATGAAAAACACACAACAATTGTGAGAAGGAGTCTGGAGTGACTACAAGATCAAATCTTGGCTCAACTCTCCATCCATAACAAAAACATTTCTCCTAATTGTTCAATTAAAGTGATCATTTTAAGGACTTGTGTCTGTACTGTAGTGTCATTGGTCATTCTAGATCGTAAGAGCTACTTAGATATCTGATATCTTGCAGTCCTACTTTCCTCACTATCAACTACTTGAAATGCAGGAGTATAGTATGGGCATCCATAGTTTTATGATGACGTTAAAGCTCGTTACTCATGGATACGAGCATGATACATTGAGCCAACTATGCATCATCTTGCCACTTTCTAAAAGTAGCAATCTCTTCTTCAAAAGGCATTATTTGCAACCATTGCAGGGATATGTATATTAACGACATAAGATAGTTTTTCAGCCATGAGAACTATTCCCAAATTTCTTAACCAATTCGTTTAATTCGGTCCGATTAATTAACATTTAATATGCTCCGCAATGATAATATAAACATTATAAAATTCCGTAAATGAATTTGTAATTAACAATATTTTAGCATACATTCTTTTATTAATTTCAAATATAAATTAGGTCTTGTTTTAAATTGGTATCTCCCACTATTTTTCTCAAACTATATTACCCTCACTTATATAGTTCGACAAAATTTAATTAAAGATTTGCTAGTGAGAATAAGGATCTCCTTTCAAATGTATATAACATTGTTGTGATACAACAAACTATATATAAATAAATAGGTAGACAACTATTGTCAATTACATCATCATGTATCCTTTTATTCTGCCTCTTAGATTATTTTAATCAAGTGATGGCACATCCGAATCAAAATTATCCAATTAAAGTCCAACCTAGCACTCCATATATTCAAAAAAAATGTCCTTGTGGTGACACAAAAAAATAGCATTGTTCAATTTCTTTATAAGCATCAAATGTGATAAAATTAACATCACAAAAAATTAAGATAAGTCTTGTGGTGACACAACAAAATTATAATAATTAATTGATACTCTATTATTTTTATCATGCTAGAAGGCGACGTTCAATATTCTAAATATCTTTGAACGATTATGACTTAATATAAAATCTTTGAGGGGTTTGTTATTAGTTATATCATCTAGTTTAGTGCGCATGTATATGTATATATATATATATATATATATATATATATATATATATATATATATATATATATAGTATAAGCATGCACATATAGAATGTTATATTCTACCCGGATTGATTAGGGACTTTATGTAAGACCCCAACTTTTATAAATAAAGATGAATTTTTGATAAATATCATTTTTAAATATTATGGAGTTAATTTGATATAATGTTATAGTTGTGGGTAATATTTATAAATTTTGCAAAGTACGCAAGTTGTTATATAATATTCGATTGGTCGGGGAATATTCGTTTTAACAGGGAATATTCGTACAACGGCACAATCATTGTTGGACCTCACAACGGAATTATTGTCGAATTGAGAAAATGACAAAAATATTTTATTAAAAATAACGACGGAAGTTTTACCATTGATATTGTTGAACTACTCGGTAGTAAAAGTACAGTAATACGTGTGGTTGCATAGTATCACACGGTATTGATTATTAATGCTTATGTGAGAAGTCACTCAGTTTGATTGAATTATTGTCAGTTAATAATATGAATTATTTAGCGATAATGAAGTTTTGTTTTATTCGTATTATTAACGTAATAAAACAGAAGCATCTTTTTATATAAAAAAGAATACTTTATTAAAGTTATTCTATAAATAGAATATATTATATTTTATTTAAAAGATTTTTCTTTAATTATGGACCGTCAGATTAAAGTAATCAATCTGGACCGTTCATGAATTAGTTACTATGCATTCTATTTTTCTATAAATAGTAGCTCATTCCTTCATTATTTCTTACGAATTCATTGAACTCTAGAGAGAGAAACTATAGAGAGAGAGAAGAAAAGTATTATGTTACTTAACTACTTCCTTATTTCAGTTTTTCTTTAAAATGGTAAGGGGTGTTCTTCTTTCTTATTCATGAAGAGAACTGTTGTTATTCCATTTCTTATTATTCTGTTGGAATAACCTGTATACGCGGTCTACCCTATACTTGGTGACATTCTTCTATTATTCTATTGGAATATTCTGTCTGTGTATTTTACACCGGTCCTGGTTCCGTCTTTATTATTATTCTGTTGGAACATCATGTCTGTGTGTTTTACACTAGACCTGGTTCCGTCTTTATTATTATTTTATTGGAACATCCTTTCTGTGTGTTTTACACCGGACCTGGTTCCGTCTTTATTATTATTCTGCTGGAATATCATGTCTGTGCATTTTACGCCGGACCTAGTTCTATTATTTATTATTCTGTTGGAATAACCTATCTGTGCGGTCTATCGCATGCATGGTGATTTCTTTTGTTATTCCATTCTTTATTACACTCAGTTGGATAAGTTTTGACTTCTATACTCCATGAAATTTGTGGAATATTCTTGATAATTACGTTTCATCCAGTATCTTTTCATGAAAATATTCTTCTAAGCATTCTTGAATTTTACTCCACAAAGCAGTATCATGTTGACAATTTGGACGTTGTTAATTCTTTGATAAATTAATTCTTGAACTTGTTTTATTGAATTCTTATATCATTGTCATCATCCTCATGTTTATAAAATGTTGAATGTCATCTGTGGCCTGTAGCGCATAGATGGACTTGGTATGATTATGACCGGGGATTATTCGGTATAATCATGACCGTAATGTTACAAATGATGTGGTAAAAGTCCTCATTGGCCCGTAGTGCATTGATGGACAGTTGTTGGCATGATCATGACCATTAATGAATACACGAATATCCTTGGTCGTAGTGCAGGGGTGATTCGATGATGTGGATTATTTTATTAAGCTGAGTCTCAGCGATAACAGTGTTGAAAAACCTTTTAAATCATAGAAGATAGTAGATTTTATTTTCTACTTGACTCCTTTAATGGATTGCTTGTTCCGCTGCAGTTAAACTTGATGTTCGTTATATTTTATCAGTTTAACATTGTTGAAGGCTAATGATAATTTATTCTGCATTATCTTAGTCATAATATTTCTTACTGGGCTAGTTGAGCTCACCCTTTCTTTCACTGTTCTTTTCAGAAAATGAGAATATAGTTGGGACGAGTCGGGGAACGGAGTGATGGACCAGATGATAGTATTAGTAGTCCTCACTATTCGGTTAAATAGTGTGACAATAATTGTAATGAGGACTCTTTTTGAGTTTGCATAGTCTCTAGTAGACAATAATTGTATTCAAACTCAGTTATGTTTTGTCGTATTATACACGACAGTTGTATTAGTAAGTTGCATTTGTATTCTGTACTATGTATCTGACGACCCAAGATGGGTGATGTATACCTAATTTTGGGGGCGTCATAGTTGGTATCAAAGCTTAGGTATATGATCCCTGGCTAAGATGTGAGAATAGAACTAGGAGGGGAGAGACGGGAAATTCCTTCGCTAGTATGAACTACCTAAGTTTATTTGCATGGTATTTAACTGGTCGGTCAGAATATAAGGATAATATATGACATATCAATTAACTTTTGTTTTGTGGCAGTATCTGAAAATGGCATCCGAGAATGTTGAGAATAGCAATGGAGCACAGGCGACTGTTGATTCACCACATATCAATAATCGGGATAATGTGCATCAGGAAGGCGACAATCCTCATGCAAACAACAATACTGACCAAATGATGAATGATGGAATATTCATAAGCTTTATGCAGTTCATGCAATAGCAGGCGAGAGCGGCTCCTGTTCAAAATGTATGTGGAAACACTGAAAACTCTCAGACGGTCACCGCTAAACAGTTCAAGGAGCTGGGACCACCGGAGTTTAAGGGAGAGCCAAAACCACTTATAGTGGAAACATGGATAAAGCAGATCACCAAGATATTTGATGTCTTGGGATGCTCCGAGGAGCAAAAGGTTCCCTTTGCCGCCTTTATGTTGCGAGGAGAGGCAGATTACTGGTGGAAATCGATTAAGCATACTCAACCTGCCGAACTGAAGATGTCTTGGGAGAAGTTCCAAGAGCTGTTCAATGACAAATATTTTCCCAAAAGTGTTCGACACATGAAGGAGGTGGAGTTCATCAAATTGGAGCAGAATAATATGATCGTGTCGCAGTATTAGGCTAAATTTGCTGAGTTGTCCCAGTTTGCGTCCCACTTGGTGGATAATGATGAGCGAATGACGTGAATGTTTTGTGAGGTTTGAAACTTGAGATACATCAACATCTTATTTCTCATAAACTGTGTTTGTATTCAGATGTTGTGAATAGGGCTCAGTTAGTGGAGCGCGATAACGAGTCAATGCAACCAAAAGAGAGCAGTCGGCAAAATGATAATACCAGTGAGAGCAGTCATCGAAGCGGTGACAACAAGCGTGGTGGGAATCAATAGGCCAGAAATGGTAACCACTTCGGTGGTAATCAGGGCCAAAATAATAAGAATGGTCATTTCAAGAAGAGGAGATTCAACAATGATGGAAAGACATCAGCACCAGCACCCGTTGTTAAGGAAGGAGGACGACCACCTATCATATGTTTCAAATGCGGAGGGGAGGGGCACATCAGTCCAAACTGCGTGATGCCGTCTAAAGCATGTTATAATTGTGGAAGAGAAGGTCATTTAGCTCGATTTTGTCGTTTACCACAAACAAGTTCAGCCAGGATGGAGGCACCAAAGGCCGTCCCAAAAAAGTCAAAACCGACAGTGCAAGGGAGAGCGTTTGTTGTGACCTCCCAGAAAGTAAGGAACCCGAATAAGGTCATCACGGGTAAGCTTATCATAAACTCTAACGAAGACTATACTTTATTTGATACTGGTTCTACCCATTCTTTTATTTCTCCTACTTGCGCTCATCGATTAAATTTGACTCTGGAGAAATTAGACTTTGACTTATCTGTTAAAACTCCATTGGGAGAAACCTTCATTACATCCACGGTTTATAAGTCTTGTTTGGTTCAAGTTGGTACCCACACATTACCTGTCGATCTGGTTTCATTAAAAATACTTGCATTTAATGTGATTCTAGGGACTGATTGGTTAACTACTCATCATGCAAAAATTGATTATTTTCGTAAGGTTGTTAGCTTTTATATTCCTAATCGACCTATTATGCGAATTCAAACAACCAAACCATTAAAATCAATCACTGTCATCTCAAGCCATAAAGCTATTCGTTTATTGAAAAATGGATCTAAACAAAAATACGTCAGTTTTGAATGATATTTCTATTGTTAATAAATTCCCTGACGTATTCCCTGAAGAACTTCCTGGCCTACCCCCAGAGCATGAAATTGAATTTTGTATCGACCTTGAACCCGGTACAAAATCCATTTCCAAAGCCCCATATCGAATGGCTCCTATTGAACTTCAGGAGTTAAAGATCCAACTGCAGGAATTGTTAGACATTGGCTTTATTCGTCCTAGTACTTCTCCTTGGGGAGCTCCTGTTCTATTCGTGAAGAAGAAAGATGGAAGTATGCGACTTTGTATTGATTATCGGGAGTTGAATCATGTCACCATCAAAAACATGTACCCATTGCCACGTATTGATGACCTGTTTGACCAGTTGCAAGGAGCACAATTCTTTTCAAAGATCGATCTTCGTTCTGGATATCATCAGCTGAAGGTTAGAACTGAGGATATTTCAAAGATGACTTTCAGAACTCGGTACGGGCATTGTGAATTCCTAGTCATGTTCTTTGGATTGACTAATGCTCCTGCTGCCTTCATAGATATGATGAACTGGGTATTCAAGGAATATTTGGATCACTTTGTGGTCGTCTTTATTGATGACATCCTTATTTATTCCAAAAGTCGTGAAGATCATGAGCAACACTTGAGGCTGGTACTCCAAAAGCTTCGTGAATACAAGCTTTATGTCAAGTTGAAGAAATACGAGTTCTGGCTGGAGGAGGTAGCATTCCTCGGGCACGTAGTATCAAGTCATGGAATATCTGTTGACCCGGCAAAGATTTAATCTATTCAAAGCTGGGAGCAACCTAAATCAGTAACCGAAGTACGTAACTTTCTCAGTTTAGCTGGTTATTATCGGAGATTCGTGGAAGGATTTGCTTGAATCGCTACTCCACTAACTCAACTGACTCGGAAAGATACAAAGTTCGGTTGGAGCGAAGAATGTGAAAAGAGTTTTCAAGAACTCAAGAGGAGACTCATTTCAGCACCTGTTCAAACAATACCATTTGGCTCGGAGGGATTTGTCATCTACAGTGATGCTTCGAGCAAAGGGTTGGGATGCGTTCTCATGTAACATGGAAAAGTCATAACATATGCATCAAGATAACTCAAGGAATATGAGAGGAATTATCCTACTCATGATCTAGAGTTGGCAGTTGTTGTCTTTGCACTTAAAATTTGGAGGCATTACTTGTATGGGGAGAAGGTGGAGATCTTTACGGATCATAAAAGCCTCAAATATTTTTTCACTCAAAAGGAACTCAACATGCGACAACGACGTTGGCTTGAACTGTTGAAAGATATTGATCATACCATTCAATACCATCCTAGAAAAACGAACGTGGTAGCTGACGCATTGAGTAGAAGATCATATGCAAGTACGAGTGCGATATTATCAACACAAAGGCCCATTTTGTGTGACTTGCAAAGGATGGAGATAGAGTTAAAGACTCCAGGGACCTATGTGATGATGGCGAATAAATGAGTAGAACCGACTTTAATCGATAAAGTTAAAGCTGCTCAAGCTACAGACCTGGGGCTGATGCGTATGAGGAAGAAAGTACAAGAAGGTGTTATGCTGGAAGTAAGAATCGTTGAAGAATGAATACTTCGAGTCAACTCTAGACTTTGTGTTCCTAACGACCCTGATTTAAAGTATAAAATCATGATGGAGGCACATAACACACCGTTTGCAATCCATTATGGGAGTATCAAAATGTATCATGATCTTCGTCATACATTTTGGTGGAGCAATATGAAGCGAGAGATGGCGCTGTTTATCTCAAGGTGTCTAACTTGTCAACGAGTCAAGGCGGAGCATCAAGTACCAAAAGGTCCATTGCAACCACTTAAAATTCCAAAATAGAAGTGGGAGCACATTACCATGGATTTCGTTACCGGTCTTCCTAAGGTTTCTCAAGGTATTGATGCGATTTGGGTCATTATTGATAGATTGACCAAGTCTGCTCATTTTTTACCGATACAAGAAACTTATACACTCGAACATCTTGCTCGTATGTACATAAACGAGATTGTAAGACTGCATGGTATGCCAGTATCCATAGTTTCTGATCGAGACCCAAGATTCACTTCACGATTTTGGGTTAGCTTACAAAAAGCTATGGGCATGGATTTACGATTTAGTTCGGCATATCATCCTCAAACGGATGAACAATCAGAGAGGACTATTCAAACTCTAGAAGATTTATTAAGACTCTGTGTCCTTGACTTCAAGGGAAGTTGGGACAAGTTCTTATCATTGGTGGAGTTTTCCTACAACAACAGTTATCAAGCAAGTATTGGCATGGCTCCATTCGAAGCGTTGTATGGAAGAAAGTGTCATTCTCCAGTATGCTGGGATGAGGTGGATGAAGCAACGTTGTTGGGACCGGAGTTGGTACGTATGACTATAGAAAAGATTCAAACGATCCGACAACGTATAAAAACCTCACAAGATCGACAAATGAGTTATGCTGATCTTCATCGAAAGGATGTGGAATTTGATATAGGAGATCATGTTTTCTTAGGCGTTGCTCCATGTAAAGAAGTTACGAGATTTGGAAAGAGAGGAAAGCTCAATCCTCGATTCATCGGTCCATTCTTAATCCTCGATCGAGTAGGAACTGTGACTTATAGACTCACTTTACCGCCAAGTATGTCTCGTGTTCATAACGTTTTTCACATATCCATGTTACGTAAATATGTGGAAGACCCGAACCACATTATTGAGTTAGAACCAGACGAAATAGCGGAGGATTTGACGTATGAAGAAGTTCATGTTCAAATCTTGGATAAGAAGGAACATATTCTAGGCTCCAAGGTTATACCTCAAGTCAAAGTTTTGTGGAGAAATCACGATGTTGAGGAAATGACTTGGGAGTTAGAATCTGAAATGAAGTCAAGGTATCCTTACATCTTCGACATACCAGGTACGTACCCTAATTTCGAGGGCGAAATTTCATAAGAAGGGGAGGTTGTAAGACCTTAACTTTTATAAATAAAGATGAATTTTCTATAAATATCATTTTTGAATATTATGGAGTTAATTTGATATAATATTATAGTTATGGGTAATATTTATATATTTTGTAAAGTACGCAAGTTGTTATATAATATTCGATTGGTCGGGGAATATTCGTTTTAACAGGAAATATTCGTACAACGGCACAATCATTGATGGACCCCACAACGGAATTATTGTCGGATTGAGAAAACGACAAAAATATTTTATTAAAAATAATGGAAGAAGTTTTACTATTGATACTGTTGAACTACTCGATAGTAAAAGTACAGTAATACGTGTAGTTGCATAGTAGCACACGTTATTGATTATTAATACTTATGTGAGAAGTCACTCAGTTTGATTCAATTATTGTCAGTTAATAATATGAATTATTTAGCGATAATGAAGTTTTGTTTTATTCGTATTATTAACGTAATAAAATAGAAACATCTTTTTATATAAAACAGAATACTTTATTAAAGTTATTATATAGATAGAATATATTATATTTTATTTAAAAGATTTTTCTTTAAATATGGACCGTCAGATTAAAGTAATCAATCTGGACCGTTCATGGATTAGTTACTATGCATTCTATTTTTCTATAAATAGCAGCTCATTCCTTCATTATTTCTTACGAATTCACTGAACTCTAAAGAGAGAAACTATAGAGAGAGAGAGAGAAGAAAAGTATTCTGCTACTTAACTACTTCCTTATTTCAGTTTTTCTTTAAAACGGTAAGGGGTGTTATTCTTTCTTATTCATGAAGAGAACTATTGTTATTCCATTTCTTATTATTCTATTGGAATAACCTGTATACGCGGTCTACCCTATACTTGGTGACATTCTTCTATTATTCTATTGGAATATTCTGTCTGTGTATTTTACACCGGTCCTGGTTCCGTCTTTATTATTATTCTGTTGGAACATCATGTCTGTGTGTTTTACACCAGACCTGGTTCCGTCTTTATTATTATTTTATTGGAACATCCTTTCTGTGTGTTTTACACCGGACCTGGTTCCGTCTTTATTATTATTCTGCTGGAATATCATGTCTGTGCATTTTACACCGGACCTAGTTCTATTATTTATTATTCTGTTGGAATAACCTATCTGTGCGGTCTATCGCATGCATGGTGATTTCTTTTGTTATTCCATTCTTTATTATACTCAGTTGGATAAGTTTTGACTTCTATACTCCATGAAATTTGTGGAATATTCTTGATAATTACGTTTCATCCAGTATCTTTTCATGAAAATATTCTTCTAAGCATTCTTGAATTTTACTCCACAAAGCAGTATCATGTTGACAATTTGGACGTTGTTAATTCTTTGATAAATTAATTCTTGAACTTGTTTTATTGAATTCTTATATCATTGTCATCATCCTCATGTTTATAAAATGTTGAATGTCATCTGTGGCCTGTAGCGCATAGATGGACTTGGTATGATTATGACCGGGGATTATTCGGTATAATCATGACCATAATGTTACAAATGATGTGGTAAAAGTCCTCATTGGCCCGTAGTGCATTGATGGACAGTTGTTGGCATGATCATGACCATTAATGAGTACACGAATATCCTTGGGCGTAGTACAGGGGTGATTCGATGATGTGGATTATTTTATTAAGCTGAGTCCCAGCGATAACAGTGTTGAAAAACCTTTTAAATCATAGAAGATAGTAGATTTCATTTTCTACTTGACTCTTTTAATGGATTGATTGTTCTGCTGCAGTTAAACTTGATGTTCGTTATATTTTATCAGTTTAGCACTGTTGAAGGCTAATGACAATTTATTCTGCATTATCTAAGTCATAATATTTCTTACTAGGCTAGTTGAGCTCACCCTTTCTTTCACTGTTCTCTTCAGGAAATGAGAATATAGTTGGGACGAGTCGGGGAACGGAGTGATGGACCAGATGATAGTATTAGTAGTCCTCAATAATTATAATGAGGACTCCTTTTGAGTTTGTATAGTCTCTAGTAGACAATAATTGTATTCAAATTCACAGTTATGGTTTATCGTATTGTACACGACAGTTGTATTTGTATTCTGTACTATGTATCTGACGACCTAAGATGGGTGATGTATACCTAATTTTGGGGGCGTCACACTTTATTCTAGTTTGGTTCACTAGAACCACCAAGTAAACCAAAAGGTCAAACCTAGGGTGAAAGAATTAAATTTAAATATAACTATTAAATTAAAATCCCAGGCTCCATTACAAACGAGTCTTCATGCGCTCCTTGATCTCCAATTCTTCAATATTAATTCTAAGTATTCATATTACAAAACTATTAAAAATAAATAGAAACATTGATCAGCAATCAAGGAAAAGTACGTAGGAGAGAGATATAATTTACATTGAGAAAAACTAAAGAAGAAGAGGTATACAGACCCCATTTAATAAAACTCATACATTCATGCATCCAACTAAAATAAAATCCAATCACATTGGCTAATAGTCCATAATCAATCTCATTTATTATCATACACATCAACATATGCATCAATAAATAAATTAATCTCATGAATAATAAATCCATTCTATATATGGATCGATATCAATTTAATGGGCAATTTTAAATTTATTAAAATCCAATTTTAAAATAAAAATATACTGCTTTATTTTAATCAAAATTTAAATCATAGTAAATTTTTTTATTTTATTTTATCCAATTTTGAATAAAAATAAACTTATTTATTTTTAATCAAATTTCGAATCAAAATAAACTCCTTTATTTTAATTAACACGAAATCCAATTTCAAGTACAAAATAAACTCCATTAATTTAACTTAAAATTGTTGGAAAAAATAAAATATGTTGAATCCTATTACTTATCAAAATTAAACATTTTAATTTTAGAAAATATGGCATCATATTCCATATGTGAATAAACTATTTTATTCAAGCAAACGTAGAATCCAATACCAAGTTAATATAAAACTTTTTAATAAACTCTTTTATTCAAACGAACATGAAATCTAATTCCAAGTTAATATAAAACTTTTGAATAAACACTTTATTCAAACGAATGTGGAATCCAATTCCAAGTTAATATAAAATTTATGGATAAACACTTTTATTCAAACGAATGTGGAATCCAATTCCAAGTTAATATAAAACTTTTGTTTTAATCATATTCAAATTCAAAATAAATATTTTATCTTAATTGAAAAAAATATTTTAAAAAAAATTAGAATCTGATGTCGGGCGCAGTTGCGCTGCAAGCCCAGAAAACTTTTCCCAGTTATGGCGTAGCTGCACTGTGTCGCAGACATACCAGGAACAAATTTTGCCCAAAAAATTTGATCCAATCGCATACCATACATAAATTGAATCATTAAGATCGATAATTAGCAAACAGTTAGGCTCTGATACTACTGCTAGGTTTGTATATAGCGTGATCATGCAATCAAATTACATAAAAGGTGCGGAAGTAGAATAAAACAAAATTTAAAATTTTTCATACAAACTATCACTATGATCATACTTTGTGCATAATTATCAATCAATAGAATAAAGATTGAGATTCGATTCATACCCTTATAAAAACGAGCTTACTCAAATACAAGTTCACCTCCAATTCCTTTCACGTTCTCCTTGAATTCACCTGTTTAGATTCCTTCCTTTGATCAACGTTAGTCATCCAAGTATTTGGCCTCTGGAGGTGATTCACCAAGGAAGAACAACTATTCAAGATAATAGGTGTTTGGTAAACCCTAATTCTATCTATATAGAATATTGTGTACTTTCTCAACTCTTAGAATTGTCATTCATGTGTGTACAACCTTTACTCATAATAAGACTCCTTTTATTTATAGATGTAGGTAACCCTCCTAAACAATCTAGGAATTAAGTTTTATTTTAATTAATTAAACTCATTTAATTATTTAGGCTACTAATCTTATTAGGAATACATGAGTACCTTTTATTAATTAATTTCTAAACTAATTTAGGAATTAAATAATAATAATAGTAATAATAATAAGACTCCTTTTATTAATTTATATTTAATATTTCTAAAATATTAAATAATTAAAAATTAAGCTATTTAATTTATTCGATCACCATAGATTAAATTAAATACACTTAACTTATTATTACGATTATGTCATTTAATTATTAAATAAATATTTTTCCTTTTATGGTGTGACCCTTTAGGTTCTCTATATTAAATAGTTGTGAATAAATCAATTAGAACAATTATAATCTTATATAAATAAATAAATAAATATATTAATTTACTTAAATAAAAAAACATTTATTATACAATAAGGGTAAGGCTCCTTAGCGATCAACGACTATCTAGATAATATAGATTTCAATATTAATCATAAAATAACTATTGAGTAAATAGTTACCGTACAATTCAATCCTTCCACCATACAATTTTTCAATTAAATATAAGACATAAAATTATTGTCAAGTATTATTTTATTTAATTATATATATTTTTATTCTTAAATACATAACTCTAAATAATACAAATTAAAAATTTCTTTCTAATTTCATTTTACCTTAGCTAAGGACTAATGAGTTGTCATTTATCAAATCACATAGGACATTCTCTTCTTTTACTAGAATCGTTAGATCCTTTATTGATCATACATTACCACAATGTACAACTTATTATACTCAAGCATACCCTTTAATATACCTTAAGGGACTTAAGGAATATATCAAAGTATAATTAATCATACACAAGATACTAGAATGATCTCATGTCTAACGATCACTTGTACTAATATCACTACAGGAGTTCCTATTGACATGCAAGTAAAACTCCATTAGGTATTCATTAGCGAGCCACATTTAGTGAACTTATTCTCCAATAAGTATCTACATACTTACTTTAGTTTCTCTACACAAATGATCATGAGATCAATCATCCTCATCCAATGAGCAAGCAACGTATGTACCAAACTATCCAGAGTCACTAATCCCTTTTTTAGTAATCTAACAATTGGGAACAATTTTAGTTTTAAGCTATCTAAAAATTTAGATCTCATTAGCATAATCTCATCATGATTCTAAAAGCATTACTTAAAACTATGGGTTTATCACATATTATAAAATCAATATCATGTTGATAAATTAAAGCCTTTAGTAAATGAATACATTTATTAATTGATAAACGAATAAAATTGTCACAAAGTATATTCTTTATCATCAACAAGATTGGATTATATGCATACTACTTTTAGACCGCTAATAGTTAACTTACCACTACTAGCTCCCTTATTACTATCTAACCCCTTTTTCTGATAGTTCTTTGTCATGTGCTTACTTAACCCACGTACGAAACATCACTAGTTCTTCTTCGGACTCGGACAGTTAGGCGAGATGTGCCCTTCCTGTCCACAATTATAACAAACTACCATACCCTTGAGCCAGACTCCTAAATGAGCCTTCCCACAATTCTTGCATGCCCCGATCTTCCTCTTAGGATCTCCTTGTTCACTCCGATATTCCCATAGTTAAAACCCTTTCTCTTCTATCCATTACCACTTCCTCTGGCTCTCTCAGACTTGACTTCACCATCATCTTTATTCTTATTCTTTTTCTCTTTGTGGTATTGGCTTAAAGCCTCACTAGAACCTTCAGTTATAATTGCCTTCTCCAGAATGATTCCAAATGAATTACTTTGGAACACTGATATACTGCTTTAGAGCCAGGGTTTCAAACCCTACTCAAATCTTCGTGCCTTTCTCGCCTCAGTATCCACCTAGTGCGGAGCGAATCTCGCCAGTTCAATGATCTTAGCGGCAGAATGGGGAACAATCATGTCTCCCTGCTTCAATTCTCGGAACTTAATCCCCATCATACTCTGCATACTCGTGTGGAAGTAGTTCTTGAAGAAAATCTCCTTGAACTTGTGATAACCCGAAAATTCATAAAATCTTGAATGATTATAATAAAGGTTAAAGAATAAAATCTAGATGAGAATTTGAGGATTTATTTAAAATTTTCAAGTAAAACCTATATTGTTTGCTATTCGAATAAGAATAGAGAAAATATGGGTTACAAAATTCCAAAATCCTAAAAATGAATTAATATGTACTTGAAGGAATATCAAGAATATGGTATTACGATACCTGTAAATTCGAGGTAAACTGAATAGTCTAAGAAATGTTATATAAGTACATATGAAAATTTTATCAAGGAGATAAGTTTTCACATAAAGAGATGCTATGAGGTTAAACGAAGATGAGGTATAGAAATATATATACTTAGTAAGGTGCTATATATATTTTAACAAGAGAAATGATGAATTAAGTTAATGATATAAGGATCAAGATAAAACTATGTTAGTAATTAACATAGTTTGACTGTTGGCCTTGATTGGCAAATAAGAATTTGAATAAGTATAAAGTCGTTAGTTAATACGATTAGCAATAAGAAGGGAGTAATTTAAAACTCAAAATTTGAGTTAGAAATAGAATTTTGAAGCACGGAATACTCAGTTGCGTCCGGAACGTCAAGTCTAGTCAGAAAGGACAATAAACACAAAATGTGTAAGGGTTGACTTTTTGGTCAAAGTCAACGGTTGACTTTTATAGAAAAAGGTTAAAATTGGAGTTAGAAGGAAAATATGTTATGATTATGTTAATTATGTATATGATTAAATAAATATACATTATATAATCTGAATACATTTATTTTGTATATAAAAATGAATTAAGAATTAAGTTATGTAACCTAATATATATATTAGGTGTGATAATTAAATAACCTAAGAGGTTATAATATGGGAGAATATATATATATATATATATATATATATATATATATATATATATATACACACACACACACACACACACACACACACTAACATTAAGAGATTTATTTTATATCTCAAATAATTAATCTTATAACCAAGTCTAATTGGGTTATGAAATTAAAAAGGCATAAGTAAGTAATTTATTTTCGAGTGTGAGAAATAAAAACCCTAATTAAATGATTAGGCTAAAATAGAATTAAAAGTATTGGACTATAATAATGTCATAGCCCAATAAATTATTTAGAGTTCAAGTGAATTAAGATTTATTGGACTAAGGAGATGGTATTAAATTTGTAGCCCAATTATTTATTTAAGTAATGGATTTGTGACTAATTGATTTAAGGGTGATTAAATTATTTAATCTAGTCCAATATTATATGTATATGACAAGAATTATAATGGCTCAATCAAATTTTGGGTGGAAGCCCAAATTTATTTTGTTAGTAAGCAAAATAATAAAAGTGCAAGCCTAATATAATTTAATTAATAAATGGCCCAATTTTTGACCCACTTAGGGAGGGGCTATCTAGTCATTTGTTAAGTAAATTAACAAATTAAAATAAAATAAGGATTTAGAAGATAAGAATAAAGGGAAGATAAAAAGAAAAAGAGAAGAAAGAGAAAGAGGAAAAGAAAAAAAGAGAGGAACGGGAAAGAGAGAACCGAGAGGGAGAGAAGAGGAGAGGGGCGGCAGCCCTTGAGGGAGAAGGGAGGAGATAGAAACATCCTCCGTGGAAAGAGGAAGAAGAAGAAGAAGCATAAAAATGTATAAAACTATTTTTCCTCTAAGCTTTCTTCCTTTATTTTTTTTTAATTTGATGAAATGGGGTTTTTGGTTTGGAGGTTCAAACCCATATAATCTATGTGTTTTTCATGGATTCAAGTATAGATCTACCTATAATGGGTGTTGATTTGGTTTGAATAAAAAAGAAAAGAAAAATAATTTTTTTCTAGTTTATGAAACCTAACTTTTGAGTGCTTTGAAAATTCACCGTTTTTGATCTATGCGATCTTTTCTCTATCCGTCGAAGAGAGGTGCTAGATATATGTGTTGACTAGTAAACTCAAGTGGTAGAACTCAAAAATCACGTTTCTAAAAGTCGTGTGGATTTTGATGAAAACAATCCCGTTTTCTTAAAACGATTTTGGATCAGTCTGAAATGGGGGTAATTTCATCCACTTTGTTTTCTTTAAAATTTCTAGAAAAATTTGGATTATTAATTTCAGAAGATATGAAGGTTGTGTAAAAATTTGAGAATATTTGGCCATACGGTTTGAAAGTTATAGATTTTACGGTGAATGGCTATTTTTATGAAGCCACCAGAATAACTCTCTGTATATAAGTTCAAAAATTACAAAATTTTTACTGGAAGTACATGTGTATAACAGGAACATACTGTAAAAATTTCAGAATTTTTGGAGTTAATCTCGATTTATTAAAAATCTGAGAATATTTGGCTATTGTGGATTATTTAAATATAGTAAATAGATTTTAAAAATTTCAGAAAAAATATATGTTCAATATGGAACTATATTCTGTCAAATATCAAAAAAAAATATTTTTGGGACTAATTTGGTATTTTTCACCTAAATGATGATAAATGGATAAATGGATTTAATTAAATATATAATGTCCAAAAATATGAAAAATACGATTTATGACTTGAGACCCTTGAGCATGGTTTATGCATATTTGTGATGAAGGTTTTGGGTCGGGTTTGAAGTGTTATGAAGTTTATGGCATTTTAGAATGCTTAAACAAGTTAATTAATAAAAGGAAAACAATTGAAATAAATTGTTTATTAATGTGATTGATGACTTAAAATATTTTTATATGACTAATAATATTGGATTAAAATATTATTAGTAGTATTTGATTGGAATGTTATTAAAAGGTTAATAACCTTAGCGTAAAATATTATTACATAATTAATAATATTCGACGGGAGATTAAAATAAGATATTTATGTTATTTTTCAATATAATTGTTGATTTGGTATTTTTGTGACAAGGATATAGAATCTAGCTTGCTGGATTGAAGGATTTAAGAATCCAGACTTACTGCATTGAAGGATTTAAGAATCCAGGCTTGTTGGATTAAAGGATTTAGAATCCAGCTTGCTGGATTAAAGGATTATGAATCCAGCTTGGTGGATTGAAGGATTAGTGAATTCAGGCTTGCTGGATTGGAAATATGTTGAATCCGGGTCGCTGGATTTGGAATCCGGTTTACTGGATTGTAAATCTGGGTTGTTGGATTGATATGTTTAAATAATCCAGTTTATAATATTAGTGTTTGGCCTACTGGATTATAGAAAATAACTTATAATATGAAAGATTAAGTGTTAAACCATAATTTATATGATATAGTGATTAAAGAATTATCAAATGATGATAATAATGCTGATGTGTAAAGATGTTATCTAGTATTTGATTAAGTGTTAGTTAATTTATGGATAAAGAAATAGTATTAAGAGCTACAAGGTATGTTATACTAATTGAAAGATCAATCTTATAATTGATAGGTCTTTCATGAGAGATTAAATTAGATTGCTTAGCGGTAATCAGCGGTACAGGTAAGTTTCCCTAACTTAAACTTGAGTTGTATGTTCAAAGCATGTTAGTGAATAATTGTTGTTGATTGTTCACGTCTATATTGATTATTGATTAGCACGTTATGCATATTGTAAATGTTCATCAGATATGAAAGGCTGATCACCTTCATTACCATATAGTTCAGTTAATCTGTTCATGTTTCTGCTTGACCATTCATTTTTATTGACTTGGTCGTTAAGCTAAGAGAATTTGTTCATGCTCTTTTACAATGTTTATATTGTTGAAACTTAGCTAGCTTATTATTCATTCTTTCCAATCATGATATATCTTCATTGTATTTAAAACTTGTTGGGCAAATTTGTTTGCTCAGTACCCTTGCTATATCATGATAAAAAATTTCAGATTAAAATGAAAGCTCGAGAAAAGACAGAAGTAAAGGCAAACTGCAAGATTAAGTTATGGTGCAGTTAAATTTATTAAATTTTCTGACGAAAATAGCATTGTAAACCTTTTTAGATATTGAAGGTATATATTAAGTTAAGGTTGTAGGACTTTGGGAATGATGTATAAAAGTTTAATGTATAAACAATTTATGTTTATATCTCCCGCAATAGTTATAGAAATGATGTACCAGATATGGGGTAAAAAGTACCCAGATTTGGGGGCGTTATAGAACCGTCTCCATGTAACAACTTTCGCTCCAGCCCTACCCTGGTTTGCCTCCCACCAGAAGTTGGCTTCTCCTTTCATCATGTAGATAGCAAAAGGGGTCTTTTGGTCTTCTCTGACATTTGCAATCATAAATGATTACTCTATTTCTTTCACCCATTTTTGGGTTTCTATTGGTTTTGTAGTTCCTCTGAACTTAAGCGGACCTACACTTTTAAACTCCATAAACATAGTAGCACTTACTACCGTAGCATTAATGGGCACATTCGCCCCAATTCTAATAAATGCAGATGTTAATAAATTAATAAACTCTTGCATTGAATTAACCTGTCCCCTTCTTGTTGGTTCTTATTACGAGATTTTGCTTTATGGTTTCTTTGTCTTCTTCTTGGCGGTATTTTTCTGTTTAAATAAATAAAGTTTCATTATTATTTATTCCTTTCAGTTGGTTATTATTTAACAATGAATAATAACTCAAACTAATTGCAACACATTTTCAATAAACTTCGTTATATTAAAATGCTTTCTTTCTTGTAGTATAATACTACAATATTCGTCATTACATAGCTTCAGCTACTTACATTACTTTCTCGCGATTGATTTTTAAAAATTGGGAATTACAAAATACTACCCTTTGATTATACAAAAAATGGGTTTACATCACTACATAGATACACAATATTTATATAACTATATATTCTCTAGTTTTTATACTAGACTACACCTGCCTAACGGCATTGGTGTACTTCTCATCCGTAAAGCTAGCCATAATATCTCTGTTGATGGTGTGCCTAGTCTGCCTTGCCTCCACTGTGACGACCCCAAAACAGGTCCATTCCATCCAACCCATTCTGAGTCGTCAAATACATGGTACAGAAAACAACTACAACTTTATTACAACAATTGTCGTGCAAAATACAACAACACATATGCTGTGAGTTTGGATACAAATATATACCAAATGTGACTCATGTTCCAACCGTGGACATCACCTCACAATAACACCTTACATAAAGGTATAGTCAAAAACTGTTTTAGAAATTAGAATCTTTGGGAAGTGCTCAAGGAAACCTTCGTACATGGGAGGCCACGCGTCTAGGTTATGATAGATATCATATGGCCACAGAATTATCCTTGGTTGACCCAATAGACCCCAAAGAAAAACGAGAAGATTACTATCATATTCTTCCCAATGGTGAGTCTTCTCTTGACTTATCATTATCTCCACTGTATCTAACTGAGAATTATACTTTAAACAAACACCAAGATTATATAGGTAGTGCTCGTATATATACTCAGCAAGTGGATGAGCACATCCCTGTCTTATGATGACACGAGGTTGTATGTCGTTAGACATCTTGTATGATAGTGGCAAACCACCCTTCCAACGTTGGGTACACCTTACCCTATTGGATTCACCAAATATAACTACTAAATGAACTTTTCTATACTGCTTCGGGAGAACATCCACAGCTAGAGACCACCGTTCTATTTCCCCTTTACCCTCGCTCGACCCAGCTACACTCTTATTACCTGAAAGGAATTGTGAAGCAAAAGGGTGAGCACAACTAGCTCAGTAAAGAATATCATGACTAAAGATAATTAAATTATCAGTAGCCTTCATCAATAATAAATCAGAGATTTAGAACATATGGTAAATGATAAAAATTTCAACCATAGTTGCAGCGGAACGAGCAATCCATTAGAAGAGTCAAATAGACTATAAAGTCTATTATCTTCTCCATGTTAAAAATCCACCAACAATATTTTATCCATGTAACATCACTCAACAGTTCCTTTTCACAATCATATGAATAACTCATAATCATAATTGTGACTATAAATTTTTCTTCGCACCCAGGACGAAAAATATTTTCATCACCTGTCTTTACCTGAAACATCAAAGATCATGGTTATACCAAATCACAATTCCTGTTTATAATCATACTAACAAATCCATCTTTGCACTACGGGCCAAAGATATTCATCAACAAACCATCTTTGCACTACGGGCCAAAGATATTCATCAACAAACCATCTTTGCACTACGGGCCAAAGATATTCAACAACAGGCTATCTTTGCACTACATGCCAAAGATATTCATCAACAATTCATATTTGCACTACAGGCCAAATATATTCATATCTCAAAGAAATATATAATCATTTCTGAATTTATATACACCATAATTATAACCATGTTAATCAATTCATCTTTACACTTAAGCTAAAGATATTCAATTGTAAATTCAATGGTCATGATCATACCAGTCACAATTCAACTTTGCACTACAGGCCAAAGAGAACCCTAGTCATGATCATACCAATAATCTACCCATCTTTACACTCCAGTGAAAGAGAATTTCAACATCAGGGTTATAAAAATGTTATATATGATGATAAAAATAATATGATCAACATATAGTTTTAATCTCAAGAGTAATATTCGTAACTCATGAATAGTAACCCCGACACAAAAGATAGAAATTCTACAATAAAATTCATACCAATATTTCGGTATAATGATATTGAAAGAATAACATTACTTAAATTTATAAACAATTTATTTTAATTGTTTACACTTTACTAATCAATGCATTTAATCATCATAAAATGTCAACTCTTACAATTTCATCATCAATAACCAAAACCCTCATCAAAAATCTGCATATACCTCATATAGGATTCTCAAGCCATAAAATCCTATTTTCCAATTTTCTTTCTTCACAAAACATATTTAATTCATTTACTCATAACTAGACCATTTTCATGAAAAATACCAAATCCGTTCCAAAAATATTTCTTTTCTGGAATTTAGCATAATATAGTCCCATAGTGAACATATATTTTTCTCAGAATTTTTAAAAGTCATTTACTATTTTTCATATGGCCAAAATAGCCGAATATTTAGATATTTATAAAAAATTGTACTTTTGTCTAAAAATTCTGAAATTTACAGAGTATACTTCTATCATATACATGTACTCCCAATAAAAATTTCATCAATTTTGGAGTTAACCACAAGGAATTATAAGCTGTTACTTTTAAAATAGTCTTTTCTCATAAAATTCATAACTCTCAATCTATACATCCAAAAATCACCATTTTTGGACACAATCAAGAAAACTCATCAAAATATCATTTCAAATTTTTCCAGAATTTTTGAAGATCAGAAAAATTACGAAACTGAAAATCATAACAACCCTTAAAATCCCTTACTATCCCTTACTATCCCTTACTATCCCTTACCTCAAAAGAGCAGTACTTCTGATCGGTATAAGGCTGAAGGAAACTTGCACTGATGAATAGAAACTCACAGAGTATCTAAATACTCACAAAATACACTCAATAATCTAGAGAGAGAAAGAGAGAAAACTTATGTTTCTGGTGTGATTTTCAATTCTAACTTAGCCCTCTATTTATAGGAAAATTTTGGTAGGTTTGACCTGCAACCTGATGGCTTTACCTGCTACTATTCCCACCCACCACATTTGAAATATAATTCAGTACATTTCTTCACCAACCACAAGTGGGGCCCACCAATTCTAGAATTTTCCACCAAAAATGATTTATAACCTGATTTCAGAATCAGCCACCTCTTAAAATTCATAACAAATCATACGTTCATTTTTAACGGTTCAAAATTTGTGGGCATATACTCAACTTATATATGTATAACATATCCAAAAATTACCACGATCCAACGGTCGGATTAAAAATTATAAGCCCCGCAAAATATCTCAAAAACCCTGATTTTTAATACCTCCATTCCGACAAAAATACTGATAAAAACCTCAACATTAACTCCTTCATTTTTAACCACAAAAATATATCCCTCATTTATATCCACATAATATAAATATTTTCTTATCATATGAATCAATAATTAATTATTCACAAATAATATTACAGAATCACATTTATGACAACCAGGTCGTTCCCAGGAAAGAGGGGGCTTTCCAATAAGGATTTCTCCTTACTGGCGCGCAATTAGATGACCAAACCTCTCCTTAGACAGAACTTTCTAGACATTGCCAATAATGCTATCTAATAATACTATTCAAATAATATGAATTATTGATCTGATAATAGGAAATACTGTGCAGTAACAATTATTGAACAACAATAATACAAAATTTCAACGTAGCAATTATTGAATCAATAAAATAAAATATTGAACAGTAATTACTGTAACAATTATTGAGTAGTGCCTTCTTACGTAAGAATCAATAATTTCAAAAATACTATGCAATACCGTGTGCTACTGTGCAATAACGCGTATTACTGTATTTTAACCACCGGGTATTTCAACAGTATTAACGGTAACAACTTCGCCGTTATTTGTAAAAACTCAAATTTGTCGTTTTTTTTTCACCCGACAGTTATTCGTTATGGGGCCCACAAATAGCTGCGCCGTCGTACGAATATTCCCCGACAGAAAGAATATTCCACGACCAAACGAATATTCCCCGACAACAATGATTATTTTATAACCACTTGCTTATTTTGAAAAAAAAATTTCATATTTCACCCAATACTTTAAACTTTTATCAATTTAACCATTTACTGAATAGTAATTATAAGAAAAATTGAATACTTTTATTTCATAAAATTCGGGGTCTTACAATCTCCCCTCCTTATGAAATTTCGTCCCCGAAATTTACGTACCTGGTATTTCAAAGAGTTGAGAATACCTTTCTTTCATTTCAGATTCCCATCTTCTCTGTCATCATAATTTCTCCATTGCTCATCTCCTGTATTTCAAATATCATTCTAGAATACAGCTTCAAAACAAGGGTTAATTTAACAAATTAACATATCACATAACATCCCGATATTATGACTGACCAACAAATAAGCTTAGGAAGGACACACTAGCGAAGGATTTACTCGTCTCTCCCTACCTAGTTGTATTCCCCAATCTCTGCCAGAGATCATATCCCTAAGCTCTGATACCACCTGTGACGACCCCAAAACAGGTCCATTCCATCCAACCCATTCTGAGTCGTCAAATACATGGTACAGAAAACAACTACAACTTTATTACAACAATTGTCGTGCAAAATACAACAACACATATGCTGTGAGTTTGGATACAAATATATACCAAATGTGACTCATGTTCCAACCGTGGACATCACCTCACAATAACACCTTACATAAAGGTATAGTCAAAAACTGTTTTAGAAATTAGAATCTTTGGGAAGTGCTCAAGGAAACCTTCGTACATGGGAGGCCACGCGTCTAGGTTATGATAGATATCATATGGCCACAGAATTATCCTTGGTTGACCCAATAGACCCCAAAGAAAAACGAGAAGATTACTATCATATTCTTCCCAATGGTGAGTCTTCTCTTGACTTATCATTATCTCCACTGTATCTAACTGAGAATTATACTTTAAACAAACACCAAGATTATATAGGTAGTGCTCGTATATATACTCAGCAAGTGGATGAGCACATCCCTGTCTTATGATGACACGAGGTTGTATGTCGTTAGACATCTTGTATGATAGTGGCAAACCACCCTTCCAACGTTGGGTACACCTTACCCTATTGGATTCACCAAATATAACTACTAAATGAACTTTTCTATACTGCTTTGGGAGAACATCCACAGCTAGAGACCACCGTTCTATTTCCCCTTTACCCTCGCTCGACCCAGCTACACTCTTATTACCTGAAAGGAATTGTGAAGCAAAAGGGTGAGCACAACTAGCTCAGTAAAGAATATCATGACTAAAGATAATTAAATTATCAGTAGCCTTCATCAATAATAAATCAGAGATTTAGAACATATGGTAAATGATAAAAATTTCAACCATAGTTGCAGCGGAACGAGCAATCCATTAGAAGAGTCAAATAGACTATAAAGTCTATTATCTTCTCCATGTTAAAAATCCACCAACAATATTTTATCCATGTAACATCACTCAACAGTTCCTTTTCACAATCATATGAATAACTCATAATCATAATTGTGACTATAAATTTTTCTTCGCACCCAGGACGAAGAATATTTTCATCACCTGTCTTTACCTGAAACATCAAAGATCATGGTTATACCAAATCACAATTCCTGTTTATAATCATACTAACAAATCCATCTTTGCACTACGGGCCAAAGATATTCATCAACAAACCATCTTTGCACTACGGGCCAAAGATATTCATCAACAAACCATCTTTGCACTACGGGCCAAAGATATTCAACAACAGGCTATCTTTGCACTACATGCCAAAGATATTCATCAACAATTCATATTTGCACTACAGGCCAAATATATTCATATCTCAAAGAAATATATAATCATTTCTGAATTTATATACACCATAATTATAACCATGTTAATCAATTCATCTTTACACTTAAGCTAAAGATATTCAATTGTAAATTCAATGGTCATGATCATACCAGTCACAATTCAACTTTGCACTACAGGCCAAAGAGAACCCTAGTCATGATCATACCAATAATCTACCCATCTTTACACTCCAGTGAAAGAGAATTTCAACATCAGGGTTATAAAAATGTTATATATGATGATAAAAATAATATGATCAACATATAGTTTTAATCTCAAGAGTAATATTCGTAACTCATGAATAGTAACCCCGACACAAAAGATAGAAATTCTACAATAAAATTCATACCAATATTTCGGTATAATGATATTGAAAGAATAACATTACTTAAATTTATAAACAATTTATTTTAATTGTTTACACTTTACTAATCAATGCATTTAATCATCATAAAATGTCAACTCTTACAATTTCATCATCAATAACCAAAACCCTCATCAAAAATCTGCATATACCTCATATAGGATTCTCAAGCCATAAAATCCTATTTTCCAATTTTCTTTCTTCACAAAACATATTTAATTCATTTACTCATAACTAGACCATTTTCATGAAAAATACCAAATCCGTTCCAAAAATATTTCTTTTCTGGAATTTAGCATAATATAGTCCCATAGTGAACATATATTTTTCTCAGAATTTTTAAAAGTCATTTACTATTTTTCATATGGCCAAAATAGCCGAATATTTAGATATTTATAAAAAATTGTACTTTTGTCTAAAAATTCTGAAATTTACAGAGTATACTTCTATCATATACATGTACTCCCAATAAAAATTTCATCAATTTTGGAGTTAACCACAAGGAATTATAAGCTGTTACTTTTAAAATAGTCTTTTCTCATAAAATTCATAACTCTCAATCTATACATCCAAAAATCACCATTTTTGGACACAATCAAGAAAACTCATCAAAATATCATTTCAAATTTTTCCAGAATTTTTGAAGATCAGAAAAATTACGAAACTGAAAATCATAACAACCCTTAAAATCCCTTACTATCCCTTACTATCCCTTACTATCCCTTACCTCAAAAGAGCAGTACTTCTGATCGGTATAAGGCTGAAGGAAACTTGCACTGATGAATAGAAACTCACAGAGTATCTAAATACTCACAAAATACACTCAATAATCTAGAGAGAGAAAGAGAGAAAACTTATGTTTCTGGTGTGATTTTCAATTCTAACTTAGCCCTCTATTTATAGGAAAATTTTGGTAGGTTTGACCTGCAACCTGATGGCTTTACCTGCTACTATTCCCACCCACCACATTTGAAATATAATTCAGCACATTTCTTCACCAACCACAAGTGGGGCCCACCAATTCTAGAATTTTCACCAAAAATGATTTATAACCTGATTTCAGAATCAGCCACCTCTTAAAATTCATAACAAATCATACGTTCATTTTTAACGGTTCAAAATTTGTGGGCATATACTCAACTTATATATGTATAACATATCCAAAAATTACCACGATCCAACGGTCGGATTAAAAATTATAAGCCCCGCAAAATATCTCAAAAACCCTGATTTTTAATACCTCCATTCCGACAAAAATACTGATAAAAACCTCAACATTAACTCCTTCATTTTTAACCACAAAAATATATCCCTCATTTATATCCACATAATATAAATATTTTCTTATCATAAGAATCAATAATTAATTATTCACAAATAATATTACAGAATCACATTTATGACAACCAGGTCGTTCCCAGGAAAGAGGGGGCTTTCCAATAAGGATTTCTCCTTACTGGCGCGCAATTAGATGACCAAACCTCTCCTTAGACAGAACTTTCTAGACATTGCCAATAATGCTATCTAATAATACTATTCAAATAATATGAATTATTGATCTGATAATAGGAAATACTGTGCAGTAACAATTATTGAACAACAATAATACAAAATTTCAACGTAGCAATTATTGAATCAATAAAATAAAATATTGAACAGTAATTACTGTAACAATTATTGAGTAGTGCCTTCTTACGTAAGAATCAATAATTTCAAAAATACTATGCAATACCGTGTGCTACTGTGCAATAACGCGTATTACTGTATTTTAACCACCGGGTATTTCAACAGTATTAACGGTAACAACTTCGCCGTTATTTGTAAAAACTCAAATTTGTCGTTTTTTTTTCACCCGACAGTTATTCGTTATGGGGCCCACAAATAGCTGCGCCGTCGTACGAATATTCCCCGACAGAAAGAATATTCCACGACCAAACGAATATTCCCCGACAACAATGATTATTTTATAACCACTTGCTTATTTTGAAAAAAAATTTCATATTTCACCCAATACTTTAAACTTTTATCAATTTAACCATTTACTGAATAGTAATTATAAGAAAAATTGAATACTTTTATTTCATAAAATTCGGGGTCTTACATCCACTATATATCTAGAAATCTGTTACTAGCAGTCCTCGTGAACACTTCTATGGATGTAGGTCATCCTACTAATCTTCTAATTCTTTGTCGTAAGCTACTCCTTAAGCTCATCGGTCTCGTGCTTTAGCTCTTGGACCTTGTCCTTAGCTAGCACCTTCTCGTCGTGCTCTACCTCCCAGAAGGTCTTCATGTCCTTCTTAGCTTCCTGGATGTTATAGACTTCCTCCCTCAGCTCACGCACTTCCTTGCTCAGCTGAACATTCATATCTAACACCGACATGAACAATGCCTTCATTGACACTACAGGTGTTAACTCCTTAGTAGGTACCACCATGTTAAATGATGTAACATCCACTTCCTCTTTAGACATTCCATCAAACAAGGATTTAAATCCCAAGTTCTTGGAATCCTTTTCCTCTGGTTCAGTCTCCTCCACATTTACTATAGGTACATCTGCTACTGGCATCGGTACTGGCTCTATCTGATTCATAAATTCCTTTCTCACAACATGTATATCCCTATACATAGAGCTATCTCCTGACATCTATAATAAGATATAATATCCTGATTAGTACATAACATCAAAATAATATAATCACATATCATATTTAATTTGTTTAAGGTTAATTTCCTCTTTTAACTCTTCTTGTAAAGAATTTTCCCAATTCATCTCTTTGAAACTCTACTTGCTCTTATTTACTTCTAACTTCTCCAACTTTTCTTAAGTTTATAGCCTAAGGTTCTCCCCCTTAAGTTTTATAACCTACAGCTCTGATGCTAACTTGTGACGCCCCAAAATTTGGCTATCTTCCAACCCTAGAGATGGTGCTACACGGTGCTACTAACTACACATACATTGTATTGAAATACGTCATTAACATGCATATGTTTACTAATTATTATAGAATAATAAA
Source organism: Panax notoginseng (assembly GCA_016801055.1). Taxonomy (NCBI): domain Eukaryota; kingdom Viridiplantae; phylum Streptophyta; class Magnoliopsida; order Apiales; family Araliaceae; genus Panax; species Panax notoginseng. The sequence goes on from CM029019.1 coordinate 120,914,769, forward strand.
TTTCCTCCCAGGTTCTTTAGTAACCATTACATTCATTCATTTGTCATAGTATTAAATCATTACAAAAGTAATATTATTCTATTACATGATAATTACTTATCCATCTTGGCCTTTCTTTGTCCTTACCGGATCCTTCGATCCGTTCGTTCTTAGCTGTAATCATATAATTCTAGCAAGAATGAGCACTACGAGCTCAAAAAGTTTAACATTTATGTTGAAATAACAAAATTAAGAATCATATGATTTATCTTCTATAACTGACCAAATAGTTATGAAGTACTATGAATAATCAAAATAGCACTTTTCTCTCCTTTAACACATTTAACGATGATAAACATCAGTTAAATTCTAAGTTTTGGTCAAATACCATGAACATTCCATTCTATCTTTCTTTGAAAAGGACAACCCGACACTAAGAGTATAAGTCCAATAGTCCTTACGAGCACTTCTAACTGATCAACCTATATTCCTCTATGTTGATCAACAATATTCAATTAAACGTGTTTACCTTTAAGTTTTGGAAAACTCACATGCCAATCGATTTACAACTTAAAAACCTTTATTTTTTCATACTCAGGCTTACCTTCAAATTTGTACTAAAGTAATTGGCATAGGATATCAATATCAATAATATTTTGAAAGATTGTAAGTAAATTAACAAAATACTTTAAGTTCTTATGTAGCCGAAGAAAATGGCATCGACTTTTTCTTAAACAATTCATGTATATTATAAATGAATCACAAAGCTTGTCTAACACAGAGTATAGACAAGAGTTTAGAAAACTTGCCTCAAGCGTCTTCTTACTTTAATTCACTTTACTTTTGGTCTTTATATGTTCTACATGATATAATCACATAGCATACCAATTACCTAACAACAATCGACACACATTATTTATATTGTCTTCTCCTTCTTGTATAACCTATCTGAATCGTTAAACTAATAACATTTCTTAAGTTATTTATCATTCATTACAGCTTTAAAACATTTAAATGTTATAAGTTACCATCTTTGTTCAATGTTCAAGTCATTACAACCTATGTAAGCTCAAACGTTTTCTTAACATAAATACAGTTTCCCATATTTCCGAATACAGGGTCCTGTATTGCGATTACATACTTTATGTTCACATATTCATAACCTTTAATCAACTTTTAATTATTAAACATAAGGTTTTAATGATCATTTAAGATGTTACTTTAGGTTTAATTAAGGTTTAACAATCACACTTAATTATTCCATTTGCTTTTATGTTTATAAGTCTTCTTTACTATCAAATGCATAGGACTGGCACTGCGGCGCCATGATCCTTTATTAGAGAGGCACTACAGCGCAACTCTCCATCAACTTCTCCCCAAACTAATGTTGCAGCACCCCATTTCAAGCCTTGGGTTGCACTGCGGCGCCAGGCCAGATTCTTTTAAAAAAAAATTCCAAGTGTTGGAAAATTTTCAAGCCGCTTGCTTCATGTTCGTTATAACTCAGAATGGCTTCGTTCCAAAGCTAATTTCTTACTTATTCTTCATACTACAATTCCTTGGACAAATTTTTTTTTTGAATCCGTTAACGAGGTTTTCACTTAATTAAAATTTCATTATTCACTCGTTCTTGAGTGTTCTTTGCTCGTTCATTCGTAATTCGTTCATATTGTGACACCCCCAAATCTGGTACTTCTAGTTCCACAGAATTTGGTGTTCACGATACAACTATCATCTATCTATCTACCTATAATAAATGCAACCATGCATTAAATAGAAATAAAATCTTTCCCTTAAGGGTTACAACATCTGAATAATAATACAATCCCAGGTTAAACTAACCTTAAACATCTGTGCGGAATTATAAATAAATAAGTCTTAAACAACATCTTTAACTTAAGTCTTAAACAAATACATTATATAAAATAATAAGTCATATCAAATAACAAGTCTCCATCATTTGCTAACTTTGCCCTTGCCCTTACTAGTGGAAGGTTCGTCAGCTCTTTCGTTCTTAACTGCAATGTTATTATTAAGCAAGAGTGAACACAAATGCCCACAAGTATAAAAATGAAATAACAGTATAACAACATGCGAATAAATCAAAGACATCTGAATAAAAGCTCAACTTTTGAATCGAGAGTGAATAACAAGAATCAAAAGAATTCTGAGGGTCATAAGACCTTGAACTATGTCCTAGGTTAACAAGGGTTATACTTGAAACCTTTAACAGTCATAAGATTATGGACCTTCTTCTCGTACTTAAGGGGGATCAGCCCTTAGTACCATACTGTGCACAATATCTTAACGCTAAAGCGTAAATAATCCCCTATACAGGGTTGTTCATCTCAGTTTGACATTCGAGTCCGCACCAAAGGAAATATGGTTTGGATAATTCATCAAGGGTTCTGAAATTTAGAACGCTCATCAACTAAGGACTAGTTGAATCGTTAAGGTTTCACTAGTCTAATAAGATTCAACAATAATGATATTCAATTTGAACAATAATCTCAAGAAGTATACAATAGAACAATTATTATATAACTGAATCATGCTTTGAAAAGATAATAAATCTTTAATATAACATTTGGACTTTAATAATAGTAATGATAATTTACTCAAGATAAATAATAAGCTTGAACAATAATGACAAGTAGGGTTAGGGAACTTGCTCAAATTTAAGAGTTTAAGTTTAGGAAACTTGCCTCGTGCGTAGATTACACTTTAACTAAACTCGTTCTTTGAATTAAATCCTACATACCATTCACATACACAATACCAGTTAATTATAACTTAATTAATCATTATAAACTCTTTCTTGTTGTCTAATTTAATTATTGACTATACTTAATCAATTTATCACATTAACTGTCACATAATATCACTTCATAAATAATCAAGCTAATTATGTATTCAATAATTCAATTCACATGTAATTATGTTATTTACATGTTACACAACTATGTCATCATTTCATTATATTTCTAACATGTTTACATGTTCATTACATTAAGTTACTAACACATTGCTAGACTTATCATAAAAAAATACATTTATGGACATTCTGCTAAGTGGGGCTGCGGCACCACTTTTGTACTAAGTATTGGCTCTACGGCGCCGTGGCGCTGCGGCCTGGTACTTGGTGTTGCGGCGCGGTGGCGCTACGGCGCGAGAAATGAACTGGGAGTTGGCGTCGCGGTGCGAAACCCCAGACTTTGAGTTTCCAGCTCGCGAAGAACACAGAATTCAGCGAAATTAACACATTTTTAACACTAATTTCACCAAATTACACATACCCATATGTTATAATTTATACATAAACATAACCCAACCTTTGTAAAGTGATTTTAACCATTTAAAACACCCAATAACAGAATTAAATCATGTAAAATTTGACTGTTCTTTATGTTCTTGAAGTTAATGAACAAAATCATAAATTTAACACTACGAATTCATTATAACACCGGATCCGTTCGTTTAAGGCTTGGTCTCTTCGTATCAACATGCATAATAATATAGGAGTGTAAAATTTAGGGATAATATATGATCACTACATAAAATATCACGTATAAGGCCATAAGGCCAAAACTCATACTCTGTAATTTTGTAGAAATCATATACGACATGTTTTCATGAATTTGATGTTATGGTTTACAACATATACATAATTAAACACAATTTGATATAACATAACACACATATAACCCATAAACATTACTCCTAAACCAATTACAGAGTTTTACAGAAGACTTAAGCCATACTCGTGGAAATTTTAAAAGACGTAAATATAACAATTGGGTTGAGGAGATTACCCAAGCGTAGATAAAGTAATAGGAGATGAATTAAAGCCTTCCTCAAAAATTCTTACACACCAAGCAAACTCACTCAACAATTTCTCAAACTTTCTCTCTGTGATGTTTTTATCAGACTTAGAAGAATAATAGAAAAGAAAGCGTCGTATGTAATAATCAGATAACTGAGCGCATCATGGTCAGTTGCCTATCATGGGTTAACTGGCCATAACTTCCTCTAAGGCCGTGTTTGTTTAGTAACTAAGTTCAAAACTCTTTATTTTAATAAAACCTTTTATTATATAGTTTAATTGATGTCACACTCTTTATAAAATAAATCCAATTTTTTTTTAATTTATTTTAAATAAAATATAATAATTTCTCATAATTTCACATAGTCATATAACTAAATATCTCATTAATAAATAATGACAATTTATTAAATCTCTAATTAATAATTACATTAATTAAATAACATCATGCTTAATTAAATATTTCATTTAATTCAATAAGCTCACATAATCACATACTTGAATAATAAAATTTCTCTACATTAATTTAATAAATGTAACACATATAATTAAATTAATCTACCACAATTGCATCAATTAATTATTTAATCTAATAATTAAATCATCGAAAAATATTTATTTAATTCAATAAATATTTAAAATTAATTTACAAAATTTTCGTTCGTCACACATATGATTTTCAAATTTGTCTGTTCTTGAGTCTATGACTCATAAACTTCATGTTCTTCAACATACTATCGAAACATAAGTTTTTTATGTTCATTATTAACATTATATTTTCGTCCAAAAATCATTGTTAACTATGATTCCTACGTTTAACGTCTTTTACTGAAAATTTCACCATAGCTTTGTTATACGAGATATTAATTCATTCCAAGTGGAACCATTCCATCGTTTATTCATCTATGTCCTAACCAAAAATAAGCATCTAATTGAAAGTAGCATGCACATAAGCCAATCATGTTGATAATAAAGCATATACTTTGTAATAATCTTATTCGTTTATTAATAAATGTATTCATTCACTAAAGGATTTAATTTATCTACATGATGTCGGTTTTGTAAAATGTGATAAATCCATAGTTTAAAGCAATGTTTTTAGAATCATGATGAGATCATGCTAATGATATCTAAATTATTAGATATCTTAAAACTAAAATTGTTCCCAATCGTTGGATTACTAAAAAAAATATTAATGAATCTGGATAGATTTGTACATACGTTGCTTGTTCATCGGATGAGGATGATTGATCTCATGATCATTTGTGCGGAGACACTAAAGAAAGTATGTAGGTGCTTGTTGGAGAATAAGTTCATTGAATGTGGCTCGCTAAGGAATACCAAATGGAGTTTTACTTACTTGTCAATAGGAATTCCTGTAGTGATAGTAGTACAAGTGATCCTTAAACTTGAAATCATCATAGTATCTTGTGTATGATGAATTATACTTTGACATATTCCTTAAGACCGTTATAGTATATCAAAGGGTATGCTTGTGTATAATAAGTTATACATGGAGGTAATGTATGATCAACAAAGAATCTATGACTTCTTGTAAATTAAGAGAATGACCTATTTGATTCGATAAATGACAACCCAGTAGTCCTTGGCCAAGGCAGAATGAAATTAGAAAGGAGTTTCTAATTTGCATTATTTGGAGTTATGCATTTAAGAATCAAAATACATATAATTAAATAAAATAAGGCTTGGCAATAATTTCATGTCTTATACTTAACTAGGATATTGTGTGGTGGAAGGATTGAATTGTACGGTAACTATTTACTCAAAAGTTCTTTTATGAATAATGTTGAAATCTATATTATCTTGAAAGTCATTGATCACTAAGGAAGCTTATCCTTATTGTACAATAAATGTTATTTATTTATTTAAATAAATTAATAGATTAATTTATTTATTTAAATAAAATTAGAAATGTTCTAATTGATTTTTTCACAATCGATTAATATAGAGAACCTACAGGGTCACACCAAAAAGGGAAGAATATTTATTTAAGAAGTAAATGGCATAATCATCATAATAAGTGAAGTATATTTAATTTAATCTATAGTGATAGAATAAATTGAATAACTTAATATTTATTATTTAATATTTTAGAAATATTAAATATTAATTAATAAGATGAGTCCTATTATTATTAATATTACTATTATTTAATTCCTAAAGAAGTTTGGGAATTAATTAATAAAATGTACTCTCGTATATTCCTAATAAGATTAGGAACCTAATTAATTAAAGGAGTTTAATTAATTAAAATAAAACTCAATTCCTAAATTGTTTAGAAAGGTTACCTACATCTATAAATAAGAGGAGTCTTATTATGGGTAAGGGTTACACACACGTGAATGATAATTTCAAGAGTTATGAGAGTACACATAATTATATAGAGATAGAATCTAGGGTATTGTCAAACACCCATTGTCTTGAATACTTGTTCTTCCTTAGTAGATCACCTCTAGAGGCCAAACACTTGGGTAACTAACCTTGATCAAAGATAGGAATCAAACCCGGTGGATTCAAGTTGAACGTGAAAAGGAATTGGAGGTGAACTCATACCTGAGGAAGCTCGTTTCTACAAGGGTATGAATCTGATCTCCTTCTTTTTTCTATTTATTGATAATTATGCACAAAGTATGATCATGGTGGTGGTTTGTATGAAATTTTTAAAAATTTGTTTTATCACACTTCTGCACCTTTTATGTAATTTGATTATATGATCGCGCTATATACAAACCTAACACTAACTTATACGCGATGATTTTAAACTTGTACATCAATAACAAGCTCTAAGTTTGTCATGCATTTCTTCATTAAGTGCTTAATCATTCGTTATGATTCCATTTATTATGCATTCGTTAGTATTTTTAGTCCAAAAATATCCATCCTTATATCACTGGATGGTACATACACCACTAATAATCACTTCTCTACCAATTAAATTTGAAAAGAGATGAAGATTAGTGGTTTAAGCTTTTTATCTTTGGATGCTCTTCGCTTTCTTGAGTTTTGTTCTTGATTGATGACTTAACTAGCTTCTTCTTCTTCTTCTTCTATATTACTTGATATTACTCTTATTTCTCTCTTTGAATATATTGGTGAAATTTTATTAACAAAATAATGAAGCAAAGTTTCTCTTTATATAGAAAATGCAAAGTGAGGGAGAAATAGTCAAAAATGCCACATCCATAACTATTCACATCTCCTTAACCAAGCTTCCCAAGGAAACTTGGCCAGCTCATAGCCGGCCAACACACCCCATGGGGACCCACATAGGTTTCCCCATGGGTTTTACCCAACCACTTGACCCACGGTTTAACCCACGTGTTCGATTCTTGGTTCGGGCTTAGAATTAATTCAAACTTGGCCTAACTTTGGGCTTGATTTAAATTATCTTTGGGCCTTGATATAAATCTTTTTTGGGCCTTTTTCATTATTCATTTGGGCTTGGAAAAGTCCAAGTCCATTAACCAATAGTCCATCTTGACTTTGATTAACCAAAACTTTTACTTTTCGTATTCTTATCGTATATACTTCGTATATTATTCGTATTATATGTCATATTATTCTTCGCATTATATGTAGTATTATTCTTCATATTATACGTCGTATTATTCTTCGTATTATACTTCCGTAATACATTATATTATACTCGTATTCTTTCCGTATAATAACTTTCTTATTATACTTAATCATTCTTTTCTTCAAAGTTTTCACTTTCCCTAACATTCTATTTTTGAGTATGCAGACAAAAAACTGTGTTTGTCATAACTGAATTATTATTGGATAATCCATCTTTCCACAGAATTCTATCATTACATATTTTTTCGAAATTTCAAAAATAATTCCCGAACAGAAATGGATGAATAGTGTTTTTTCGAAAATTTCTCAGAAAACTTTTATTTCCGTCTTGGAAATTCATACACTTTATTTCTATCACGTAACTAGAATCCTAACCACATCCATTCATTCTAGGTCATAGAACGACCTTTAACTTCATTACTCAAAAATAAAAAACATATTTCTTATTTTATTCAATATAATCAAATAAAATTAATTTACATTAAAGTTTTATTTTCTCGACCGTTACAACAATGTTGTGTAATGGTAATGTTCTAATTTAATTTAATAATTAAATTAGAGATTTAATAATTTGTTAAATAATTATAATGGCTAAATGGAGATTATAATTATATTAAGGTTTAAGTGTATTTATTAATGAATTAATATTAATATAAATTAATTATTTAAAAGGTGTGACATGAGAACCATATGATAAAAAAATTATAAAAATAAATTAAAAATGGGTTTTTAGAGAGCTAGCAAAACAAGGCCTTATGACCTTTGGCATTTTATTAGTTAAATCTTTTAGTTTTTTTAAGTGAAGCGCTCAATTAAAAGTCACGTAGTCTTCAGTTTATTTCCTATAAGCTAAGTCTAAGAGAGTAAAGAGTAGAGAAGGAGAGACAGAGAGCTGTGAGTGCTTAGTAATTGAAGGAAGAAAATCTAAGAATCAAATAAGGAAGGAGGAACAAGATTTGTTCAAGTTCTCTAGCTAATCAAGAGGTAATAAACAAGTTTAAAGTTTCTCCGCTTAAGTTTTCCAAAAAGGTCTTGTCTATAATTGATTTAGTTAAATTTCTATGGCTAAATTGTTGAGAATTTGGTTATATTTGTTAATAAGTGTGTATAATCTGATATATGTTGAGTGTAAACAATTTTAGAATTATAAAATTAATGAAAACATGTTTTAAAAATAATGGTTCGACTTTTTGGTTGAATATGTACAATATGACTTACTTTGAGACTAAAATTTATGGTTAGTTCATGTATAGAATCTGAAATTGGTGTTAGATATTGTTAGTATATTAAATTATAAAAATAACGAAAGTGAAACGAATTTATTTGGTTGAATAATAAGTTCGTAGCGATTGATTACACTAAATGTGTCAAAATATGTTGTAGACACTAAAAATTTTGCATTTCTGTTACTAACCCTGTAGGAGGGAAAAATTATCTTCCAGAGATAACCCTGGAAGTCAAATCAGCTATATCCTGAACACAACCTCGGAATACTCACTTTTCAATCTCAGAAACAACACTGAGATACTCAGTTTCAATCTCAGAGATAACCCCGGGATGCTCAGTTTCAATCCTCAGAGATAACCCCGAGGGAAGCGGTTCCAGTTCCGGAGATAACCCCGAAATAGTAAGTTCCAACCCCGGGACACTCAATTCCAACCCCGGAGATAACCTCGGGAGGTTAAGACACCTCAAAGATAACCCTGAGGTCATTCAGCACTCACAACGGTCCAATCTAAGAGATAACCCTGAGCAACGACTGCTACATCAGCACAGAGCCAGAGATAACCTCGAGGGATGAAGTTCCAGTTCCGAAGATAACCCCGGAATAGTCAATTTTAACCCCAAGACACTTAGTTCCAACCTTGGAGATAACCCCGGAAGGTCAAGACACCTCAGACATAACCCTGAGGTCATTCATTACTCATAGCAGCTCAATCTCAGAGATAACCCAGAGCAACGTCTGCTATATCTGCACAAAGCCGGAGATAACCCCGGGGAGGGGCAAAATTATCATTTTTCCACCTCAATACAATATTCACGTCGTCTCAACATCATTTCATCCCACATTTCATATAGAAATGTCCCACAAGAACCATAGCTCAAAATCTCGAGTGACTACTACACAAGACAACACACCGGATATAATTTGAAGGCTTGAAGATCTGGTCAGGGACCCATCTTCTCGGATTCGTACAACCTCTTATCCTATGTCATTGGGTAGATCTCGACAACAGCATTCCAGAAAGGTATAACACGCCTCAATTGGATGCTCAGATTAAAAGTTATGAAGGTTCGAGCGGACAACACGTTGCACGAGTGCACATTCTTTGAGACGGCGGGACCCACATGGCCCGGGGCAACCCGGGCAGTCGCAGGTAGACCCGCGGCTGCCACGGGTAGACCACGACCATCAATTCTATAAAAAGAGGCATTGGGTTGGCCATTTTAAGAGGATAAAGAGCGAGGAAATCCTGTCCATTTCAACTTATGACCACTTCTAGAGTGCTCTAAACTGAGTGATTCTTCTTTCTAAACATTTGTAAGCTCGTGTTTTGCTACATACTGAAATTTAACCGGTGGAAACTAAGTTTCCAAGTGTCAAAAACTATCTGAAGTCTTCTTGGCAGCCCACTATAAGATATTTCAGATTTTAAAGCTTTTTATCACTTTTGTATATATATAAATATATATATATATATATATATATATATATATATATATATATATATATATATATATATATATATATATATAACTGTTATTCATCATGCGGGCTAGATTTGATTAAATCTGACTACTTTTCCCTTTAACCGGTTCATGGTGACTAAACTGGAACCGTTGAAGCTGGAATGGTTTAGATTTATTCAAATCTAGTTCTTTTTCTAGCTTTTATTTACCTGCGGGTTAGATTTTCCTAAATTTGGCTATTTCTTACTTTAACAGATTTATAATGACTAAACTGAAACCGTTGAAGCTAGAATGCTTAGATTTATTCAAATTTGGTCCGTTTTCTAGCTTTTGTATGTATTGCTTTATCATGGGAGCCTAGGAATCACGTGATCACAGATTCAGTTTCTGAATCTAGATTTGGTTCCCGTGATGGACATTTTCAGCTGCCACCAGCTTGTAAATTATTCACAATGTCTGAATTTCCTTAGATGGTTTCCATGCCCACAAGGAGTTCGACACTGCTATGTATCTTATTTTCTCGAAGATGCTTCACATCTCAAAAATAAGAGCAATCAAGCCGAACACATAATAAAATGGAAGTATCAAATGCCTCAATTACTATTGAGCATAAGGGTTTGAAAAATCTGTTTTACAAAACATCACTGCCATATCTTGTAAAAATTGAACTTTTATACAAAAGTCAAACCCTTTGTATATAGGTTCAAACGATGAAGAGCACTACTTCCAGACAATTGCACATAGACCTACACACACACACATTCAGATAAAAGTTTAAATTAAAAAGTGGCGGTAACCGTGTTATCATGGAAGTCAGGGGGTACCTAACACCTTCCCTCCGCTTAATCAAGCCACCGGACCCTAATGAATTTCAGTTTTGCAAACTAGTTAAATAGTGTCACATCACTAGGTCTATGTGCAAAACTTTTCTCGGTTGAGTTGGTGTAATCATTTAAAAATACCAACTGCCGACTCTTACAGTCAAATTGTCGACATATACATGTTGGACCTTTTCAAACTTGTTTTTTCGTACAAATCTCACCTAACATGAGAACACCAAAAGACAAGAACAGAAATGGACAAATAAAAAATCCTGAGGACGACAAGTGGCGACTCTGCTGGGGACACCAGTAAGTGGCTTAAGCCACTATCAAAGCTTTTCAAAACTTTTATCTACTTGTGTGTGGATGTTGCATTTAAATCTGAATGAATGTGTGCTAATGCTTTATTTACTACACTTAGTGCTTTGCACCATATCTGCCTGTGATATTAGTGCTTCGCACATGTCATCATTTCCATACGTTGAGACGCAATGTATGTGAATGTATGGTGTGTGGTCCCTCCACCAGGAGGCTATCTCGTCGGTGTTTGATTGCTAGACTCGTCGGGAGACTAATTCCACGAGGCTCAGGAAAGGCACCACCCAGATTTACCCCAGTTGAAAGATCGAATTAACTTCTCATCGAGTAAATTGCGATGATCTGGGGACCTTCATGCTGAAAAGCTGCAAGAGTAACCTAAGATAGGTTAGCCTCTGATAAACCAAACGTGGAGGGAAGTCTCTTCATACCTTCCCATTTCAATTACTTGTAATTTAATTACTTGTAATTTCATTTCCATGGCAATCTCAATGTAATGGAAAATATAAATGAATATGTGAACATGCATTCCCTTTAATATTAAAACATATCATGCTATCTTGTCATTCAAACAACTAACATCCATTTTGTATAATAATACTCCTAAAAAACGGACACATTACATAGCATATAACATTACCACGTTTCCCTAGACTAAACTACATAAGTTTTTTTTGTAGAGAAATGATTGGTCCCATTATCCGTTCAAAGTTCAAGAAGGCAATAAGCCTACAGCCAAACATGGCTACATCTGGCCAGCCTAATCTTACTCTGTCTCTCGTGAGGAGTTCGAAGGATTAAGCAATCAAATCACAAAGTTGGTTGTTCTGCTCAAAGAATTACAAAAGTCAACTCAAGGTCCACAAATACCCATCCACACAAAACCCTCTGCACATGAAGGAATACAGGGTTTGAATAGAGAAGTTCCAGTACTTGAGTATCAGTCTAATAAAACCAATAAAACCCCTGAAATCACTCATCTTAAAGAAGATCAAGACACCGGTGATATTCGGAAGAAGGTTCTACAAATGGAAGAGACCATTATGTCCATCAAAGGGATTGGAACACACGGAAATGTTTCATATTCAGACCATTGCATCTTCCCTGGGGTTCATTATCCGAAAAAAATTCAAGACTTTTGATTTTGAGAAATATGATGGATTGGGAGATCCTTACACCCACTTAAAAGTGATCATTGCAGAGCTCAGATCATATGCTGGGAATGAAAAAGCTCAGAATGCAGCTATTTCAAAAAAGTCTGATTGGAGAAACCAGAGCATGGTACATGTAATAACCCGATATTTTTTATATAATTAAATCAAAAATTTTGTGTATAATTTTTTTTAAAATTTTAAAGATGAGGATTTGTACAAGATAAAGCGTATGTATTTATGTGATAAATAAAAGACTAAAAGACAATTTGCACCCCAAATTTTATATCGTTGTTGACTTTTGCACCCCAAACCGAAAAAGGTGTCTAAGTACACCCCAAATTTTATTATACGTAACAAAACGCACACTTTCTTCACTTAACCGGTCAAAAGTGACCAGCTAAGGCTGTAACACAAGTTTGGGGTGCAAATTGTATTTTAGTCTTAAAAATTGGAAAAATTATTAATTTTAAATAAAATAAAATAATTTTAAAATAATTAATTTAAATAAAATAATTAATTCCAAAAATAAAAATAAAATAATTATTTTTAAAATAAAATAATTAAAATAATAAAACAGATTTTTTTTGTAAAAATTTTTGTTTTTACAAAAAATAATTTTACAAAATTTTGTTTTTACAAAAATTGTAAAATAAATTTGTGTTTACAAAATTGTAAAATACAATTTTTTATTAAAAAAATATGTTTTTACAAAAATTGTAAATTAAAATTATGTTTTACAAAATTGTAAAATAAAATTTTTTTAAAAAAATTGTGTATAAAAACAGAATTTTTTAAAAACTTGTAAAAGCTGGTTTTTTTTTTCAATTTTTTGTAAAAATAGATTTTTAAATTTTTTTTTTGTAAAAATAGAATTTAAAAACAGATTTTTTTAAAAAATTTTTGTCTAAAACAGAATTTAAGTTGTCTTTTAGTCTATTTTTTAAAAATAGAATTGCAAAATAGATTTTTTTTTGTAAAAAATTCTCTTTTTACAAAATTTTTTTTTAAAATAATTATGTTTTACAAAATTGTAAAATTGTGTTTACAAAATTGTAAAATACAATTTTTTTTAAAAAAAAATATGTTTTTACAAAAATTGTAATACAAAATTTTGTTTTACAAAATTGTGTTTAAAAAAAGAATTTTTTAAAAACCTAAAAAAATTATGTTTTTAAAAACAAAAACTTAAATTCTGTTTTAGACAATTTTTTTTAAAAAGATTCTGTTTTTAAATTCTATTTGTACCAAAAAAATGTTTTAAAAAATTCTATTTTTACAAAAAAATAAAAAAAAAAATTTGCTTTTACAAGTTTTTAAAAAATTTTGTTTTTAAACACAATTTTGTAAAAAAAAATTGTATTTTACAATTTTGTAAAACACAATTTTTTTTTTCAATTTTTATGAAAACAGATTATTTTTTTATAAAAAATTGTATTTTACAATTTTGTAATCACAAATTTATTTTACAATTTTTGTAAAAAGAAATTTTATTTTATTTTTTTTTGTAAAAACAGAACTTTTTACAAAAAAATCTATTTTATTATTTTAATTATTTTATTTTTAAATTAATTATTTTATTTAAATTAATTATTTTAAAATTATTTTATTTTATTTAAAATAAATTATTTTTGTCAATTTTTAAGACTAAAATATAATTTGCACCCTAAACTTGTGTTACAGCCTTAGCCGGTCACTTTTGACCGGTTAAGTGAAGAAAGTGTGCGTTTTGTTACGTATAATAAAGTTTAGGGTGTACTTAGACATCTTTTTTAATTTGGGGTGCAAATTATCTTTTAGTCTAAATAAAAATATATTTGTTACATGAATAATTAAAAATAATTTTATTTTAGAATTATTGCTCATTATAAATTATATTCTTATAATAAATAATTTTACAGTAAAAATGTGTTTCTTAATTATTTTCCATGAAAATATGTTTATATATTATTTAAATAATATATGAAATGATTATAGCATTATTATAATAACTATTTTATTATATGAATTTATTTCATATTAATTCAGCTAATTATTTAACTTAATTAATAATGTTATATATGGCAGATAAATCAGATAATGAATCCACACCCTTATTGTGAATTTTGATCAAAGAATGAGAATAATAATATAATATTAATTATATTTTGATTTTTTAGTGATATAAATAAGTATTGGATGTACGCATTGTTAATGATTGGTCAATTATGATGTATCATAACCAAACCTTAGCATTAATTTGTTTCACCCTATTGTGAAATTCTAATGGGAAATTCGAGACTGTGCAATGACTGTATTATGTGGTATATGATTTGTATTGTCGGTTTTAACGCTAATTATGGAAAACCCTAATTAGTGATTAAAAACCCTAATACTAGAAACCCTAATTATTACGAACCTTATATAATAATTAGCTAATCGATAAATAAAAACCCTAATTTGAAACTCAATTATGAGTTCGAGACTGTTATGTAGTTGTGTTATATGAATTATGTTACGTATTATAGAATTTATGATAATTAGAGAAACCCTATTTGATAATTGAAAAACCTTAATAGATTAGAAACCCTATTTTTTTTTTAAAAGTCAAAAACGACTTTAAGAATTTGTTAAGCCGTTTTGTAGTTGTAATACTGTGTTAATATGTCTAATGACGGGTATTTTATATTTTATATAATAATTAGGAAAAAACCTAATTTCTAAATGTAGAAACCCTAATTTCTAAAAGTTAGATACCCTAATTAGCTAATTAAGAAATCCTAATTTGCTAAATAGGAACCCTAATCACTAATTAAGCAAGTTTAATGTTAATTAGTGAACACTTAAACCTAAGTTTCTAGTCTAAGTATTTAGAAACCTAAACTATTTTATAAAACCCTAATTTTTATTTTAGAAACTAAAATTTTCATTTTAGCCCTAAATGCAAAATCCTAGAAAACCAAATTGTAGAACCTTAGGGTCAAACCCTATAGGTTTGGACAAGTTACCATAATGCCATTAAATTTTCAAATCTAATGACCAAGTTACCCTTGTAATTATTTTATTAAGTTGCTTGTGATTTTGGCCAATACTTTAGTTGGTAAACTAACCTAACAACCCCATGTGACAAATCTCAGCAGATCATCCACATATATCATACAAGTTCATTGCATCTATGTAATATATATAGTGTTGGAGAGAGAAAAAATCATTATTCAAGCTCATTTTGCTCATTCACCTAACCTAACTCTCCCAAGCTCAAGACCCACGAAATATAGTAGTAGATCAGTCACAAAGTCAAGCCCCACGAATTCCATTAACAAATCAAAAGCCTAGAATCAAAGATTTGTTCATAAAGGTATAAAACCTAAACTGAAAATCTGATCTTGATTGGTGTGTTAGATGTTAGATTTTTTTGTTAAAACATGTTGTAGAAGGTGTTAATCAGTGATATGGGTTGATAGATGCTGGATCCATAACATCTATAGGCTCAGATTTGAATATTTCAAGAATCTAGAAATTTTTGTTTTTGTGTCTGACAGTCAAGTGTCAGTCCTCATAAATCTTTATATGATATGTGTTTTTGTTGTTTAAGTGTTTGATCTTGTAGTCTGGTATGAGGTTTTTGATTTGAAAGTGTAATCACAGTCATTTTATGTCTAAATTGGAAGTTATAATCGGTCAAAACCCGTTGACCGGACATGACCAGGTGAATTATGGGTAATCCAGAAAATATTTTACAGTGTCTGACATTGTTTTGGAAAGCCTTGATTTGTCCGTGTTTACGTTTTATGTTGATGTTATGATGACCAGTGTGTAGCCTGATATATGGACTTGAGATCTATATCTTTAGATCTCTTATACAATACATAGGTTGGTAGTAGTGGGTGGTCAACTGAGCAACTCGATCACGAAGTCGAGTTTCTGGAATTTCCAGAAATCGATAGAATATTACTTCTGACAGCCCTTGACCGGATTGGATCTGGAGTTTATGATGTTGTTGGACTGATAAAATGGTATATAAATGTTCTATGACATGCGTACTATTGATTTAGACCTTAATAACACAAATTTAGTGACTAGAACATGATTATAATTAAGCCTCAAAGTATGCACTCGAACAATCTGGGCTAATAGGTAACCCATAAATGATAGTTCTGTAGCTATAGGCAGTCTTTAGCGACACTTTATTACAAAATTAATTATTTTATTAAATAATTAGTATTACATTGTTTTTAATTATTAAAAGTACAAAATAAATTATTAAAAATTATTTTAAAGTCCGAAAATTAGTTTTTAATTATTTTGAATATAATTCATAAATATTTAATATTTTTGGAATATTAAAGGTAAATAATTTATTTAATTATAATATTAAATAAATTATTTAAAAATGATTTTAATACATGAAAAATTATTTAAAATTATATTATGATATAAGAAAATATTTTAAGTTATTTTTAATGACTTTTATTATATATTTTTTTGATGAATTTCATTAATTGGTTAATATTAATGATATTTAAGTTATTTAACAAATGTATTGAATAAATTACGAAAAATAGAATTAATGATTTAAAAATCATATAAAAATGATTTAAAGGTTATAAAAATATTTTAAGTTATAAAATATATCTTTTGATATTATGTCATGAAAAATATTAATATTTTAATATTTATGATATTAGATTTATTTTATATTTATATTAAATAAATTAGTTTAAAAATGATTTTAATATTAGAAATATCATTTTAAATGAAAATAAAGCGTTTAAAGATATTTTAAGTTATAAAATATAACTTTTAATATTTAAAGAATAATTTCATTAATAATTTAATATTAATGATATTAGATTTGTTTAATAATTATATTAAATAAATTATTTTAAAATGGTTATATTAATTTAAAAATCATTTAAAAATGATATGAATGAATTAAAAATATTTTATGTTATACTTAATGACTTTTAATATTTTGATAATTAGTACATTAATATTTAAATATTAATGATAATTATTGAAAGATGATTTTAATTGTTTTAAAAATCATTTAAGGGTAACATTAATACTTTAAAAATATTTTGAGTTATTATAAATAACTTTGATATTTTGGCAATGATTTCATTAATACTTTAATATTAATTAAATATTAATGATAATAGAATTGTTTAATATTTAAATCATTTAATAATGATTTCGGTGTTTGAAAATTCATGATAAATTATAATAATTGTTTAAATATTATTATAAGTCATTTAAAAATAATATGACTGATACTTACAGATGTTGAACTACAGGATAAAGTCTTAGACTCGATAATTACCCGATAAAGTCGTCGGTACACTGACATGTTCTAGAAATTGATCTTAATTTATATAATTTGTCTATATATGTGTTTGTTTGTGATCCAATGACTGAAATATGTGTGACAGTGTGATTAGGTTATGTGTTGACTACAATAAGCAGTATTATATGTTACGATATATTTTTCTAATCAGTAGAATGATCTTATTAATGATATATCTTGATATAAAAGATAAAACTAAGTTGCGTACTGTAAGCAGCAGACCAGGCAAGTATCCTACCTTTGCATTTTCTTTATGCAATGGACATGAGTAAGAAAGTTTCAGAATTAAATTATTATTGTACCAGATTATTAACCCTATTGTTATATATATTATGTACCCAATCATTGTTTATCAACATGGTATTATTATATAATTCAGATATATTTATTCTGTTATGATAAAACCTTTTTGTATCCAATCAAATGGTTTTGGTTCGGATTCCAGACTAAGTATGAACATCCCGATCAAGGAAAAACTTTTATGCGCCCAAGGCGGACAGAGTGAGCGATAACATCGTTCTTGTATGTAGTATTGATCAATTCAGGGCCCATGGGATGTACACCCTTGCGCCTGTAAGTTATGACGGTTTGTAGATAAAGTTATACTAAACCTATTCAAAAATTAAAAATAATGTTCATCGTATGGCAACTAAACCCCATTTATAGTCAATACGTAGTTTCAAAAATTTGAGATAGAATTGTTATGTTATTATTATCGGTTCAGTTTACTTCACAACTATCAATTTGTTGAAGAAGTGACGTACAAAGAAAATATTTAATTCTTTTAACTAATTATATTTATAATTGTTATTACTTGCTGGGCACCCAAATGCTCATTCGTGCTTTAAATTTAAATGTTTTCAGCTAAGCGTGATCAACCTGGAGGTTCAGACAAGAACAAGTGAAAAGGAAAGCAAACAGAATATGTTTATTGGTATCTTTTGTAATAGTTAAACTGTATTAAGACACTGATATGTATT
Source organism: Panax notoginseng (assembly GCA_016801055.1). Classification (NCBI taxonomy): domain Eukaryota; kingdom Viridiplantae; phylum Streptophyta; class Magnoliopsida; order Apiales; family Araliaceae; genus Panax; species Panax notoginseng. The sequence continues at coordinate 120,933,455 of CM029019.1, forward strand.
ATGTATCATGTAAGGAATTATACTAAAGGTTACGTACTTGGGATTATACTCTGGTAAATATAAATTAAATTTGATATTTATATTATTGTTATTATTATTAGTATTATTCCGCTCATAGAAATGATATCGTAAAGCATTAAGTTCGGGTTTCAAGTACTTGAATTTAGGGGCATTATAAATTGGTATCAGAGCTTTAGGGTTAGAAACCTTAGGTAGGTTAGACCTTAGGCTATAACCTTAGAACAGAGGAAAACGTTGAAAATATAAATAACTCATACAGAGTTTATAAGGAGATGTATTGGATAAATTCATCGTCAAACAAAATGAAAGATAACATGTATAAAACTATTATTTACTGTGTTTATATATTAGGTGATAATCTGGATAGTTTGTGTGTAGATGTAAGATAGAAAGAATTAGGATACCCTCAGATCGTAAAGAAAGAGCATATCTTCAAAATCGAGCCAATATCAAAGTCAATAGTTAAAATAGAGGCTCACATTGAAAGCAACCCTAATGGGATGATTATACTAAAAAATATAGTACGGGACCCAAAAATTGTAGTATAGCAGATAGGTAGAGTATAGTTATAGAATATAAGGTCAAGCTCGAGTTCTTAAACTCATATGTTTGTGGTGAGTTCTCAAACTCATAATTAGTGTAAGAAAAAAAATATAGGTATCTTAGATTAATACCTCATATCATTCTTGAATTACTACTCCATCTCCTCACCAGCCCTTGAACCCTAGACCTCTGAAAACTCAATAATCAAACGAGTACCAAATGGCTACAAGGAGGGCAGGTATAGTTATATGTGAATGGGTTATTGAGGATAATGAGAATATATAGAATATTAAGCAATTGATCTTTAGTGAAAGCGTAAGAGATAAGTAGTATTGGTATTACTTGAACATGTATGATTCTATGTGGTGTAAATGATATGTATGTCAGTGTAGTATAATATTCTTAACTATTGTATAAGTTATGGCATCGATTCCCGACTCTTGAGTCATAAAGGGATAGCGGATGTTTAAAGCAATATGTGCTATGGTATGTCAAGTGCTATGAATCTGAATCTATATGGGATTAATGAAATAAGTTTTGTATAAAGATAGTATTTATTTATCTGAACACTAGTTAATTCAGTAAATCAATGTTTTTGAAATCTAATATTTTGAGTACATAACTATTCGAGTATTTCGCGTTAAACGTATACGATACGACTTAGAATGTAAGTTAATAAAGAATAATTCATGATAATGCTGCCAAGACGAAAACGAAATCAAAGGGAAGAAGAACCTATCAACAAAGCTGGAGAACAACCAGACCCGACACATAATTTTACGAATATGGACGCTCAAGCTATGCAGAATGGAATACTGGCAGTGGAAAATTAGTCAAATAATCGATCGACAAACTTCAAATACTTCAAGGCGTTCGTATTGCCAGGACTTAGAGGATCAATTGACCCTATAGAAGTGTTTGTGATAGCTAGAATAACGGAGCGGAAAAAGATAGCTTTTGCCACCTATGCGATAAAAGGGAATAATGTCTCAAAGGAAAGTTTGTGTGCTATGTGTGTCGACAGGAGGGATATATCTCTCTCAACTGCCCCAATTCAAGAGTGTATAGTGGGTGTCTTATTTGTGAATCAATGGAGCATAAGGTGAAAGACTGTCCAAGAAGGAGAAGGGAAGCAAGGAATGTGAATACAAGGAAAGGCAGCAGGACATTGGCGATAACGAGACCGACTTCAACACACAAACCAACAGAACCAACCGCAGGAGTCTTCAACATGACTGTTCTGGATTCGGTAGTAGCCGGGGATGCAACTCCAGGTATTATTCAAATAAATTTTATTTTCTTATATATTATTTTTATATATAATAAATTATTTTATAAGAAATTTTGAAGGAGGAATTTGAGTTCCTTTAGAAATCAAATGTCTGTTTAAGAAGATAGACAAGCTTTATATGAATAGTTAAAGATCAGTTCAATTAATTATGATCGAGATCTACTCGCAATGACTGTGTGAGTTATGTACCCTGGTATGCATAGGTTTTAAAATAGTGATTCCAGGGACGAAATCTTTATAAGGGTGGGTGAATGTAATAACCCGATATTTTCTATATAATTAAATAAGAAATTTTGCGTATGAATTTTTTTTTACTTTACAGGTGAGGATTTGTATAAGATAAAGTGTATGTATTTATGTGATAAATAAAAATATATTTGTTACATGAATAATTAAAAATAATTTTATTTTAGAATTTTTGCTCATTATAAATTATATTCTTATAATAAATAATTTTATAATAAAAATATTTTTATTAATTATTTTCCATGAAAATATGTTTATATATTATTTAAATAATATATGAAATGATTATAGCATTATTATAATAACTATTTTATTATATGAATTTATTTCAGAATAATTAAGCTAATTATTTAACTTAATTAATAATGTATATAAGGCAAATAAATCAAATATGAAATCCAAACCCTAATTATAGATTTTGATCAAGGAATGAGAATAATAATATAATATTAATTATATTTTGATTTTTCAGTGCTATAAATAAGTATTGGATGTACACATTATTAATGATTGATCAATTATGATGTATCATGACCAAACCCTAGCATTAATTTATTTCACCCTATTGTCAAATTCTAATGGAAAATTTGAGACTGTGTAGTGACTGTATTATATGGTATATGATTTGTATTGTCGATTTTAACGCTAATTATGAAAAACCCGAATTAGTAATTAAAAACCCTAATACTAGAAACCCTAATTATTACGAACCTTATATAATAATTGTAAGACCCCGAATTTTATGAAATAAAAGTATTCAATTTTTCTTATAATTACTATTCAGTAAATGGTTAAATTGATAAAAGTTTAAAGTTATGGGTGAAATGTGAATTTTTTTCAAAATAAACAAGTGGTTATAAAATATTCATTGTTGTCGGGGAATATTTGTTTGGTCGTGGAATATTCTTTCTGTCGGGAAATATTCGTACGACGGCGTAGCCATTTGTGGGCCCCATAACAGAATAACTGTCGGATGAAGATAACGACAAAAATTGAGTTTTTATAATTAACGGCGTAGTTGTTACCGTTAACACTGTTGGAATACCCGGTGGTTTAAAATACAGTAATACGCATTATTGCACAGTAGCACACGGTATTGCACAGTATTTTTAAAATTATTGATTCTTACGTAAGAAGACACTACTCAATAATTGTTACAGTAATTACTGTTCAATATTTTATTTTATTGATTCAATAATTGCTACGTTAAAATTTTATATTATTGTTGTTCAATAATTGTCACTGCACAGTATTTCCCATTATCAGATCAATAGTTCATATTATTTGAATAATATTATTAGATAACATTATTGGCAATGTCTAGAAAGTTCTGTCTAAGGAGAGGTTTGGTCACCTAATTGCGCGCCAGTAAGGAAAAATTCTTATTGGAAAGCCCCCTCTTTCCTGAGAACGGCTTGGTTGTCATAATTGTGACTCTGTAATATTATTTGTGAATAATTAATTATTGATTCATATGATAAGGAAATATTTATTTTATGTGGATATAAATGAGGGATATAATTTTGTGGTTAAAAATAAAGAAGTTAATGTTGAGGTTTTTATCATTATTTTTGTCGGAATGGAGGTATTAAAAATTAGGGTTTCTAAGATATTTTGCGGGGGTTATAATTTTTAATCCGACCGTTGGATCGTGATAATTTTTAGATATGTTATACATATAAAAGTTGAGTATATGTCCATAAATTTTGAACCGTTAAAAATGAACGTATGTTTTGTTATGAATTTTACGAGATGACTGGTTCAGAAATTGTTGAATTTTCGGAGTTAATCATTTTAGTGAAAAATTCTAGAATTGGTGGGCCCCACTTGTGGTTGGTGAAGAAATGTGCTGAATTTTATTTCAAATGTGGTGGGTCAGAATAGTAGCAGGTAAAGCCATCAGGTTGCAGGTCAAGTCTGCTAAAATTTTTCTATAAATAGAGGGCTAAGTTAGAATTGAAAATCACACCAGAAACAAGTTTTCTCTCTTTCTCTCTCTATATTATGAAGCATATTTTGTGAGTATTTAGATACTTTGAGAGTTGTTATTCAGTGCAAGTTTCCTTCGGTTTTGCATACCAATCAGAAGTACTGCTCTTTTGAGGTAAGGGATTGTAAGGGATAGTAAGGGATTTTTAAGGGTTGTTATATTTTCCAGTTTCGTAATTTTTCTGACCTTCAAAAATTCTGGAAAAATTTGAAATGATATTTTGATGAGTTTTCTTGATTGTGTCCAAAAATGGTGATTTTTGGATGTATAGATTAAGAGTTATGAATTTTATGAGAAAAAACTATTTTATAAGTAACCGCTTATAACTTCTTGTGGTTAACTCCAAAATTGATGAAATTTTTATTGGGAGTACATGTATATGATAGGAGTATACTCTGTGAATTTCAGAATTTTTTGATAAAAGTACAATTTTTTATAAATGTCTAAATATTCGGCTGTTTTGGCCATATGAAAAATAGTAAATGACTTTTAAAAATTCTGAGAAAAATATATGTTCAATATAGGACTATATTCTGTGAATCTCAGTAAAGAAATATTTTTGGGACTGATTTGATATTTTTCAGGAAAATGGTTTAGTTATGAGTAAATGAATTAAATATGTTATGTGAAGTAAGAAAATTAGAAAATATGATTTTCTGGCTTGAGAATCATATATGAGTTATATGCAGATTTTTGATGAGGGTTTTGGTTATTGGTGATGAAATCTTAAGAGTTGGCATTTTATGATGATTAAATGCGTTAATTAGTAAAGTGTAAACAATTTAAATAAATTGTTTATAAGGTTAAGAAATATTATTCTTTCAATATCATTATGCCAAAATATTGATATCGATTTTATTGTGAATTTTTTATCTTTTTCATGTCGGAGTTACTATTCATGAGTTACTATTCATGAGTTACTATTCACGAGTTACTATTCATGAGTTAATTCACGAGTTACTATTCACAGAAAAATTGGTTTCTTTTTCTGACCAAATTATCGTTGATTTATGATTGTTGCTCTTGAAAATAAATGCAGTTGTTGATAATATTGTTTTTATTATCATATATAACATTTTTATAACCCTGATGTTGAATTTCTCTTTCACTTGAGTGTAAAGATGAGTAAATTATTGGTATGATCGTGACTGAGGAATATCTTTGGCCTGTAGTGCAAAGATGAATTGTTAACTGGTCTGATCATGACCATTGAATTTATAATTGAATATCTTTAGCTTAAGTGTAAAGATGAATTGATTAACATGATTATAATTATTGTTTATATAAATTCTGAAATGATTATATATTTCTTTGAGATATTAATATCTTTGGCCTGTAGTGCAAAGATGAACTGTTGTTGAATATCTTTGGCCTGTAGTGCAAAGATGGTTTGTTGATGAATATCTTTGGCCTGTAGTGCAAAGATGAACTGTTGTTGAATATCTTTGGTCGTAGTGCAAAGATGGATTTATTAGTATGATTATGATCAGAAACTGTGATTTGGTATAACCATGATCTTTGATGTTTCAGGTGATGAAAATTATCTTCGTCCTGGATGAGAAGAGGAATTTAGAACTACAATTATGATTATGAGTTATTTATATGATTGTGGACCAGAACTGTTGATTGATGTTATAGGGATAAAACAGTGTTGGTGGATTTTTAACACGGAGAAGATAATAGACTTTATAGTCTATTTGACTCTTCTAATAGATTGCTCGTTCCGCTGCAACTATGGTTAAAATTTTTATCATTTACCATATGTTCTAAATCTCTAATTTATTATTGATGAAGGCTATTGATAATTTAATTATCTTTAGTCATGATATTCTTTACTGAGCTAGTTGTGCTCACCCTTTTGCTTCACAATTCTTTTCAGGTAATAAGAGTGTAGCTGGGTCGAGCGGGGGTAACAAGTGAATAGAACGATGGTCATCATTTAGTAGTTATATTTGGTGAAGAAAATAGGGTGAGGTGAACCCAACGTTGGAAGGGTGTTTTGTCACTATCATACAAGATGTCTAATGACATACAATCTCGTGTCATCATAAGATAGGGTTGTGTTCATCCACTTGCTGAGTATATCTATGAGCACTACCTATATAATCTTGGTGTTTGTTTGAAGTATAATTCACGATTAAAGACAGTGGAGATAATGATAAGTCAAAAGAAGACTCACCATTGGGAAGAATATGATAGTAATCTTCTCGTTTTTCTTTGGGGTCTATTGGGTCAACCAAGGATAATTATGTGGCCATATGATATCTATCATAACCTAGACGCATGGCCTCCCATGTACGAAGGTTTCCTTGAGCACTTCCCAAATATTCTAGTTTCTAAAACAGTTTTTGACTGTACCTTTATGTAAGGTACCTTTGTGAGGTGCTGATACATGATGGTGTTCAATGTTACATTTGGTATCAGAGCTATAAGTAAAGAGCCCCGAGCCTCTCGCTGGTGACTTCTTGTTGATGGGGGATGCACCGAAGCCAGACTCTCCATAGGGGACGTCGTTCTGCGGTGGCAAACTGATAGGTATCAATGTAAGATGCAGACACAAGTTGGTGTCCAGAGTCACAGTTGGTATCAGAGCTTAGGGATATGATCTCTGGCGGAGATCGGAGAATACAACTAGGAGGGGAGAGATGAGTAAATCTTTCACTAGTGTGTCCTACCTAAGCTTATTTGTTGGTCAGTCATACTATCGGGATATGATGTGATATGTTAATTTGTTCAATTAACCCTTGTTTTTGAAGCTGTATTCTAGAATGATATATGAAATACAGGAGATGAGCAATGGAAAAATCATGATGACAGATAGAATCTGAAATGAAAGCAAGGTATTCTCAACTTTTCGAAATACCAGGTACGTAAAGTTCGGGGACGAAATTTCATAAGGAGGGGAGATTGTAAGACCCCGAATTTTATGAAATAAAAGTATTCAATTTTTCTTATAATTACTATTCAGTAAATGGTTAAATTGATAAAAGTTTAAAGTTATGGGTGAAATATGAATTTTTTTCAAAATAAATAAGTGGTTATAAAATATTCATTGTTGTCGGGGAATATTCGTTTGGTCGTGGAATATTCTTTCTGTCGGGGAATATTCGTACGCCGGCGCAACCATTTGTGGGCCCCATAACAGAATAACTGTCGGATGAAGATAACGACAAAAATTGAGTTTTTATAATTAACGGCGTAGTTGTTACCGTTAACACTGTTGGAATACCCGGTGGTTTAAAATACAGTAATACGCGTTATTACACAGTAGCACACGGTATTGCACAGTATTTTTAAAATTATTGATTCTTACGTAAGAAGGCACTACTCAATAATTGTTACAGTAATTACTGTTCAATATTTTATTTTATTGATTCAATAATTGCTACGTTGAAATTTTATATTATTGAAGTTCAATAATTGTCACTGCACAGTATTTCCTATTATCAGATTAATAGTTCATATTATTTGAATAATATTATTAGATAACATTATTGGCAATGTCTAGAAAGTTCTGTCTAAGGAGAGGTTTGGTCACCGCCAGTAAGGAAAAATTCTTATTGGAAAGCCCCCTCTTTCCTGAGAACGGCTTGGTTGTCATAATTGTGACTCTGTAATATTATTTGTGAATAATTAATTATTGATTCATATGATAAGGAAATATTTATTTTATGTGGATATAAATGAGGGATATAATTTTGTGGTTAAAAATAAAGAAGTTAATGTTGAGGTTTTTATCATTATTTTTGTCGGAATGGAGGTATTAAAAATTAGGGTTTCTAAGATATTTTGCGGGGGTTATAATTTTTAATCCGACCGTTGGATCGTGATAATTTTTAGATATGTTATACATATAAAAGTTGAGTATATGTCCATAAATTTTGAACCGTTAAAAATGAACGTATGTTTTGTTATGAATTTTACGAGATGACTGGTTCAGAAATTGTTGAATTTTCGGAGTTAATTATTTTAGTGGAAAATTCTAGAATTGGTGGGCCCCACTTGTGGTTGGTGAAGAAATGTGCTGAATTTTATTTCAAATGTGGTGGGTCAGAATAGTAGCAGGTAAAGCCATCAGGTTGCAGGTCAAGTCTGCTAAAATTTTCCTATAAATAGAGGGCTAAGTTAGAATTGAAAATCACACCAGAAACAAGTTTTCTCTCTTTCTCTCTCTATATTATGAAGCATATTTTGTGAGTATTTAGATACTTTGAGAGTTGCTATTCAGTGCAAGTTTCCTTCGGTTTTGCATACCGATCAGAAGTACTGCTCTTTTGAGGTAAGGGATTGTAAGGGATAGTAAGGGATTTTTAAGGGTTGTTATATTTTCCAGTTTCTTAATTTTTCTGACCTTCAAAAATTCTGGAAAAATTTGAAATGATATTTTGATGAGTTTTCTTGATTGTGTCCAAAAATGGTGATTTTTGGATGTATAGATTAAGAGTTATGAATTTTATGAGAAAAAACTATTTTATAAGTAACCGCTTATAACTTGTTGTGGTTAACTCCAAAATTGATGAAATTTTTATTGGGAGTACATGTATATGATAGGAGTATACTCTGTGAATTTCAGAATTTTTTGATAAAAGTACAATTTTTTATAAATGTCTAAATATTCGGCTGTTTTGGCCATATGAAAAATAGTAAATGACTTTTAAAAATTCTGAGAAAAATATATGTTCAATATAGGACTATATTCTGCGAATCTCAGTAAAGAAATATTTTTGGGACTGATTTGATATTTTTCAGGAAAATGGTTTAGTTATGAGTAAATGAATTAAATATGTTATGTGAAGTAAGAAAATTAGAAAATATGATTTTCTGGCTTGAGAATCATATATGAGTTATATGCAGATTTTTGATGAGGGTTTTAGTTATTGGTGATGAAATCTTAAGAGTTGGCATTTTATGATGATTAAATGCGTTAATTAGTAAAGTGTAAACAATTTAAATAAATTGTTTATAAGGTTAAGAAATATTATTCTTTCAATATCATTATGCCAAAATATTGATATGGATTTTATTGTGGATTTTTTACCTTTTTCATGTCGGAGTTACTATTCATGAGTTACTATTCACGAGTTACTATTCATGAGTTAATTCACGAGTTACTATTCACAGAAAAATTGGTTTCTTTTTCTGACCAAATTATCGTTGATTTATGATTGTTGCTCTTGAAAATAAATGCAGTTGTTGATAATATTGTTTTTATTATCATATATAATATTTTTATAACCCTGATGTTGAATTTCTCTTTCACTTGAGTGTAAAGATGAGTAAATTATTGGTATGATCGTGACTGAGGAATATCTTTGGCCTGTAGTGCAAAGATGAATTGTTAACTGGTCTGATCATGACCATTGAATTTATAATTGAATATCTTTAGCTTAAGTGTAAAGATGAATTGATTAACATGATTATAATTATTGTTTATATAAATTCTGAAATGATTATATATTTCTTTGAGATATTAATATCTTTGGCCTGTAGTGCAAAGATGAACTGTTGTTGAATATCTTTGGCCTGTAGTGCAAAGATGGTCTGTTGATGAATATCTTTGGCCTGTAGTGCAAAGATGAACTGTTGTTGAATATCTTTGGCCGTAGTGCAAAGATGGATTTATTAGTATGATTATGATCAGAAACTGTGATTTGGTATAACCATGATCTTTGATGTTTCAGGTGATGAAAATTATCTTCGTCCTGGATGAGAAGAGGAATTTAGAACTACAGTTATGATTATGAGTTATTTATATGATTGTAGACCAGAACTGTTGATTGATGTTATAGGGATAAAACAGTGTTGGTGGATTTTTAACACGGAGAAGATAATAGACTTTATAGTCTATTTGACTCTTCTAATAGATTGCTCGTTCCGCTGCAACTATGGTTGAAATTTTTATCATTTACCATATGTTCTAAATCTCTAATTTATTATTGATGAAGGCTATTGATAATTTAATTATCTTTAGTCATGATATTCTTTAATGAGCTAGTTGTGCTCACCCTTTTGCTTCACAATTCTTTTCAGGTAATAAGAGTGTAGCTGGGTCGAGCGGGGGTAACAAGTGAATAGAACGGTGGTCATCATTTAGTAGTTATATTTGGTGAAGAAAATAGGGTGAGGCGAACCCAACGTTGGAAGGGTGTTTTGTCACTATCATACAAGATGTCTAATGACATACAACCTCGTGTCATCATAAGATAGGGTTGTGTTCATCCACTTGCTGAGTATATCTATGAGCACTACCTATATAATCTTGGTGTTTGTTTGAAGTATAATTCACGATTAAAGACAGTGGAGATAATGATAAGTCAAGAGAAGACTCACCATTGGGAAGAATATGATAGTAATCTTCTCGTTTTTCTTTGGGGTCTATTGGGTCAACCAAGGATAATTATGTGGCCATATGATATCTATCATAACCTAGACGCATGGCCTCCCATGTACGAAGGTTTCCTTGAGCACTTCCCAAATATTCTAGTTTCTAAAACAGTTTTTGACTGTACCTTTATGTAAGGTACCTTTGTGAGGTGCTGATACATGATGGTGTTCAATGTTACATTTGGTATCAGAGCTATAAGTAAAGAGCCCCGAGCCTCTCGCTGGTGACTTCTTGTTGATGGGGGATGCACCGAAGCCAGACTCTCCGTAGGGGACGTCGTTCTGCGGTGGCAAACTGATAGGTATCAATGTAAGATGCAGACACAAGTTGGTGTCCAGAGTCACAGTTGGTATCAGAGCTTAGGGATATGATCTCTGGCGGAGATCGGAGAATACAACTAGGAGGGGAGAGATGAGTAAATCTTTCACTAGTGTGTCCTACCTAAGCTTATTTGTTGGTCAGTCATACTATCGGGATATGATGTGATATGTTAATTTGTTCAATTAACCCTTGTTTTTGAAGCTGTATTCTAGAATGATATATGAAATACAGGAGATGAGCAATGGAAAAATCATGATGACAGATAGAATTTGAAATGAAAGCAAGGTATTCTCAACTTTTCGAAATACCAGGTACGTAAAGTTCGGGGACGAAATTTCATAAGGAGGGGAGATTGTAAGACCCCGAATTTTATGAAATAAAAGTATTCAATTTTTCTTATAATTACTATTCAGTAAATGGTTAAATTGATAAAAGTTTAAAGTTATGGGTGAAATGTGAATTTTTTTCAAAATAAATAAGTGGTTATAAAATATTCATTGTTGTCGGGGAATATTCGTTTGGTCGTGGAATATTCTTTCTGTCGGGGAATATTCGTACGCCGGCGCAACCATTTGTGGGCCCCATAACAGAATAACTGTCGGATGAAGATAACGACAAAAATTGAGTTTTTATAATTAACGGCGTAGTTGTTACCGTTAACACTGTTGGAATACCCGGTGGTTTAAAATACAGTAATACGCGTTATTGCACAGTAGGACACGGTATTGCACAGTATTTTTAAAATTATTGATTCTTACGTAAGAAGGCACTACTCAATAATTGTTACAGTAATTACTATTCAATATTTTATTTTATTGATTCAATAATTGCTACGTTGAAATTTTATATTATTGTTGTTCAATAATTGTCACTGCACAGTATTTCCCATTATCAGATTAATAGTTCATATTATTTGAATAATATTATTAGATAACATTATTGGCAATGTCTAGAAAGTTCTGTCTAAGGAGAGGTTTGGTCACCGCCAGTAAGGAAAAATTCTTATTGGAAAGCCCCCTCTTTCCTGAGAACGGCTTGGTTGTCATAATTGTGACTCTGTAATATTATTTGTGAATAATTAATTATTGATTCATATGATAAGGAAATATTTATTTTATGTGGATATAAATGAGGGATATAATTTTGTGGTTAAAAATAAAGAAGTTAATGTTGAGGTTTTTATCATTATTTTTGTCGGAATGGAGGTATTAAAAATTAGGGTTTCTAAGATATTTTGCGGGGGTTATAATTTTTAATCCGACCGTTGGATCGTGGTAATTTTTAGATATGTTATACATATAAAAGTTGAGTATATGTCCATAAATTTTGAACCGTTAAAAATGAACGTATGTTTTGTTATGAATTTTACGAGATGACTGGTTCAGAAATTGTTGAATTTTCGGAGTTAATCATTTTAGTGGAAAATTCTAAAATTGGTGGGCCCCACTTGTGGTTGGTGAAGAAATGTGCTGAATTTTATTTCAAATGTGGTGGGTCAGAATAGTAGCAGGTAAAGCCATCAGGTTGCAGGTCAAGTCTGCTAAAATTTTCCTATAAATAGAGGGCTAAGTTAGAATTGAAAATCACACCAGAAACAAGTTTTCTCTCTTTCTCTCTTTATATTATGAAGCATATTTTGTGAGTATTTAGATACTTTGAGAGTTGCTATTCAGTGCAAGTTTCCTTCGGTTTTGCATACCGATCAGAAGTACTGCTCTTTTGAGGTAAGGGATTGTAAGGGATAGTAAGGGATTTTTAAGGGTTGTTATATTTTCCAGTTTCGTAATTTTTCTGACCTTCAAAAATTCTGGAAAAATTTGAAATGATATTTTGATGAGTTTTCTTGATTGTGTCCAAAAATGGTGATTTTTGGATGTATAGATTAAGAGTTATGAATTTTATGAGAAAAAACTATTTTATAAGTAACCGCTTATAACTTGTTGTGGTTAACTCCAAAATTGATGAAATTTTTATTGGGAGTACATGTATATGATAGGAGTATACTCTGTGAATTTCAGAATTTTTTGATAAAAGTATAATTTTTTATAAATGTCTAAATATTCGGCTGTTTTGGCCATATGAAAAATAGTAAATGACTTTTAAAAATTCTGAGAAAAATATATGTTCAATATAGGACTATATTCTGCGAATCTCAGTAAAGAAATATTTTTGGGACTGATTTGATATTTTTCAGGAAAATGGTTTAGTTATGAGTAAATGAATTAAATATGTTATGTGAAGTAAGAAAATTAGAAAATATGATTTTCTGGCTTGAGAATCATATATGAGTTATATGCAGATTTTTGATGAGGGTTTTGGTTATTGGTGATGAAATCTTAAGAGTTGGCATTTTATGATGATTAAATGCGTTAATTAGTAAAGTGTAAACAATTTAAATAAATTGTTTATAAGGTTAAGAAATATTATTCTTTCAATATCATTATGCCAAAATATTGATATGGATTTTATTGTGGATTTTTTACCTTTTTCATGTCGGAGTTACTATTCATGAGTTACTATTCATGAGTTACTATTCACGAGTTACTATTCACGAGTTACTATTCATGAGTTAATTCACGAGTTACTATTCACAGAAAAATTGGTTTCTTTTTCTGACCAAATTATCGTTGATTTATGATTGTTGCTCTTGAAAATAAATGCAGTTGTTGATAATATTGTTTTTATTATCATATATAACATTTTTATAACCCTGATGTTGAATTTCTCTTTCACTTGAGTGTAAAGATGAGTAAATTATTGGTATGATCGTGACTGAGGAATATGTTTGGCCTGTAGTGCAAAGATGAATTGTTAACTGGTCTGATCATGACCATTGAATTTATAATTGAATATCTTTAGCTTAAGTGTAAAGATGAATTGATTAACATGATTATAATTATTGTTTATATAAATTCTGAAATGATTATATATTTCTTTGAGATATTAATATCTTTGGCCTGTAGTGCAAAGATGAACTGTTGTTGAATATCTTTGGCCTGCAGTGCAAAGATGGTCTGTTGATGAATATCTTTGGCCTGTAGTGCAAAGATGAACTGTTGTTGAATATCTTTGGCCGTAGTGCAAAGATGGATTTATTAGTATGATTATGATCAGAAACTGTGATTTGGTATAACCATGATCTTTGATGTTTCAGGTGATGAAAATTATCTTCGTCCTGGATGAGAAGAGGAATTTAGAACTACAGTTATGATTATGAGTTATTTATATGATTGTGGACCAGAACTGTTGATTGATGTTACAGGGATAAAACATTGTTGGTAGATTTTTAACATGGAGAAGATAATAGACTTTATAGTCTATTTGACTCTTCTAATGGATTGCTAGTTCCGCTGCAACTATGGTTGAAATTTTTATCATTTACCATATGTTCTAAATCTCTGATTTATTGTTGATGAAGGCTACTGATAATTTAATTATCTTTAGTCATGATATTCTTTACTGAGCTAGTTGTGCTCACCCTTTTGCTTCACAATTCCTTTCAGGTAATAAGAGTGTAGCTGGGTCGAGCGGGGGTAACAAGTGAATAGAACGGTGGTCATCATTTAGTAGTTATATTTGGTGAAGAAAATAGGGTGAGGCGAACCTAACGTTGGAAGGGTGTTTTGTCACTATCATACAAGATGTCTAATGACATACAACCTCGTGTCATCATAAGACAGGGTTGTGCTAATCCACTTGCTGAGTATATCTATGAGCACTACCTATATAATCTTGGTGTTTGTTTGAAGTATAATTCACGATTAAAGACAGTGGAGATAATGATAAGTCAAGAGAAGACTCACCATTGGGAAGAATATGATAGTAATCTTCTCGTTTTTCTTTGGGGTCTATTGGGTCAACCAAGGATAATTATGTGGCCATATGATATCTATCATAACCTAGACGCATGGCCTCCCATGTACGAAGGTTTCCTTGAGCACTTCCCAAACATTCTAGTTTCTAAAACAGTTTTTGACTGTACCTTTATGTAAGGTACCTTTGTGAGGTGCTGATACATGATGGTGTTCAATGTTACATTTGGTATCAGAGCTATAAGTAAAGAGCCCCGAGCCTCTCGCTGGTGACTTCTTGTTGATGGGGGATGCACCGCAGCCAGACTCTCCGTAGGGGACGTCGTTCTGCGGTGGCAAACTGATAGGTATCAATGTAAGATGCAGACACAAGTTGGTGTCCAGAGTCACAGTTGGTATCAGAGCTTAGGGATATGATCTCTGGCGGAGATCGGAGAATACAACTAGGAGGGGAGAGATGAGTAAATCTTTCACTAGTGTGTCCTACCTAAGCTTATTTGTTGGTCAGTCATACTATCGGGATATGATGTGATATGTTAATTTGTTCAATTAACCCTTGTTTTCGAAGCTGTATTCTAGAATGATATATGAAATACAGGAGATGAGCAATGGAAAAATCATGATGACAGATAGAATCTGAAATGAAAGCAAGGTATTCTCAACTTTTCGAAATACCAGGTACGTAAAGTTCGGGGACGAAATTTCATAAGGAGGGGAGATTGTAAGACCCCGAATTTTATGAAATAAAAGTATTCAATTTTTCTTATAATTACTATTCAGTAAATGGTTAAATTGATAAAAGTTTAAAGTTATGGGTGAAATGTGAATTTTTTTCAAAATAAATAAGTGGTTATAAAATATTCATTGTTGTCGGGGAATATTCGTTTGGTCGTGGAATATTCTTTCTGTCGGGGAATATTCGTACGCCGGCGTAACCATTTGTGGGCCCCATAACAGAATAACTGTCGGATGAAGATAACGATAAAAATTGAGTTTTTATAATTAACGGCGTAGTTGTTACCGTTAACACTGTTGGAATACCCGGTGGTTTAAAATACAGTAATACGCGTTATTGCACAGTAGCACACGGTATTGCACAGTATTTTTAAAATTATTGATTCTTACGTAAGAAGGCACTACTCAATAATTGTTACAGTAATTACTGTTCAATATTTTATTTTATTGATTCAATAACTGCTACGTTGAAATTTTATATTATTGTAGTTCAATAATTGTCACTGCACAGTATTTCCCATTATCAGATTAATAGTTCATATTATTTGAATAATATTATTAGATAACATTATTGGCAATGTCTAGAAAGTTCTGTCTAAGGAGAGGTTTGGTCACCGCCAGTAAGGAAAAATTCTTATTGGAAAGCCCCCTCTTTCCTGAGAACGGCTTGGTTGTCATAATTGTGACTCTGTAATATTATTTGTGAATAATTAATTATTGATTCATATGATAATGAAATATTTATTTTATGTGGATATAAATGAGGGATATAATTTTGTGGTTAAAAATAAAGAAGTTAATGTTGAGGTTTTTATCATTATTTTTGTCGGAATGGAGGTATTAAAAATTAGGGTTTCTAAGATATTTTGCGGGGGTTATAATTTTTAATCCGACCGTTGGATCGTGGTAATTTTTAGATATGTTATACATATAAAAGTTGAGTATATGTCCATAAATTTTGAACCGTTAAAAATGAACGTATGTTTTGTTATGAATTTTACGAGATGACAGGTTCAGAAATTGTTGAATTTTCGGAGTTAATCATTTTAGTGGAAAATTCTAGAATTAGTGGGCCCCACTTGTGGTTGGTGAAGAAATGTGCTGAATTTTATTTCAAATGTGGTGGGTCAGAATAGTAGCAGGTAAAGCCATCAGGTTGCAGGTCAAGTCTGCTAAAATTTTCCTATAAATAGAGGGCTAAGTTAGAATTGAAAATCACACCAGAAACAAGTTTTCTCTCTTTCTCTCTCTATATTATGAAGCATATTTTGTGAGTATTTAGATACTTTGAGAGTTGCTATTCAGTGCAAGTTTCCTTCGGTTTTGCATACCGATCAGAAGTACTGCTCTTTTGAGGTAGGGGATTGTAAGGGATAGTAAGGGATTTTTAAGGGTTGTTATATTTTCCAGTTTCGTAATTTTTCTGACCTTCAAAAATTCTGGAAAAATTTGAAATGATATTTTGATGAGTTTTCTTGATTGTGTCCAAAAAAGGTGATTTTTGGATGTATAGATTAAGAGTTATGAATTTTATGAGAAAAAACTATTTTATAAGTAACCGCTTATAACTTGTTGTGGTTAACTCCAAAATTGATGAAATTTTTATTGGGAGTACATGTATATGATAGGAGTATACTCTGTGAATTTCAGAATTTTTTGATAAAAGTACAATTTTTTATAAATGTCTAAATATTCGGCTGTTTTGGCCATATGAAAAATAGTAAATGACTTTTAAAAATTCTGAGAAAAATATATGTTCAATATAGGACTATATTCTGCGAATCTCAGTAAAGAAATATTTTTGGGACTGATTTGATATTTTTCAGGAAAATGGTTTAGTTATGAGTAAATGAATTAAATATGTTATGTGAAGTAAGAAAATTAGAAAATATGATTTTCTGGCTTGAGAATCATATATGAGTTATATGCAGATTTTTGATGAGGGTTTTGGTTATTGGTGATGAAATCTTAAGAGTTGGCATTTTATGATGATTAAATGCGTTAATTAGTAAAGTGTAAACAATTTAAATAAATTATTTATAAGGTTAAGAAATATTATTCTTTCAATATCATTATGCCAAAATATTGATATGGATTTTATTGTAGATTTTTTACCTTTTTCATGTCGGAGTTACTATTCATGAGTTACTATTCACGAGTTACTATTCACGAGTTACTATTCATGAGTTAATTCACGAGTTACTATTCACAGAAAAATTGGTTTCTTTTTCTGACCAAATTATCGTTGATTTATGATTGTTGCTCTTGAAAATAAATGCAGTTGTTGATAATATTGTTTTTATTATCATATATAACATTTTTATAACCCTGATGTTGAATTTCTCTTTCACTTGAGTGTAAAGATGAGTAAATTATTGGTATGATCGTGACTGAGGAATATCTTTGGCCTGTAGTGCAAAGATGAATTGTTAACTGGTCTGATCATGACCATTGAATTTATAATTGAATATCTTTAGCTTAAGTGTAAAGATGAATTGATTAACATGATTATAATTATTGTTTATATAAATTCTGAAATGATTATATATTTCTTTGAGATATTAATATCTTTGGCCTGTAGTGCAAAGATGAACTGTTGTTGAATATCTTTGGCCTGTAGTGCAAAGATGGTCTGTTGATGAATATCTTTGGCCTGTAGTGCAAAGATGAACTGTTGTTGAATATCTTTGGCCGTAGTGCAAAGATGGATTTATTAGTATGATTATGATCAGAAACTGTGATTTGGTATAACCATGATCTTTGATGTTTCAGGTGATGAAAATTATCTTCGTCCTGGATGAGAAGAGGAATTTAGAACTACAGTTATGATTATGAGTTATTTATATGATTGTGGACCAGAACTGTTGATTGATGTTATAGGGATAAAACAGTGTTGGTGGATTTTTAACATGGAGAAGATAATAGACTTTATAGTCTATTTGACTCTTCTAATGGATTGCTCGTTCCGCTGCAACTATGGTTGAAATTTTTATCATTTACCATATGTTCTAAATCTCTAATTTATTATTGATGAAGGCTATTGATAATTTAATTATCTTTAGTCATGATATTCTTTACTGAGCTAGTTGTGCTCACCCTTTTGCTTCACAATTCTTTTCAGGTAATAAGAGTGTAGCTGGGTCGAGCGGGGGTAACAAGTGAATAGAACGGTGGTCATCATTTAGTAGTTATATTTGGTGAAGAAAATAGGGTGAGGCGAACCCAACGTTGGAAGGGTGTTTTGTCACTATCATACAAGATGTCTAATGACATACAACCTCGTGTCATCATAAGATAGGGTTGTGTTCATCCACTTGCTGAGTATATCTATGAGCACTACCTATATAATCTTTGTGTTTGTTTGAAGTATAATTCACGATTAAAGACAGTGGAGATAATGATAAGTCAAGAGAAGACTCACCATTGGGAAGAATATGATAGTAATCTTCTCGTTTTTCTTTGGGGTCTATTGGGTCAACCAAGGATAATTATGTGGCCATATGATATCTATCATAACCTAGACGCATGGCCTCCCATGTACGAAGGTTTCCTTGAGCACTTCCCAAATATTCTAGTTTCTAAAACAGTTTTTGACTGTACCTTTATGTAAGGTACCTTTGTGTGGTGCTGATACATGATGGTGTTCAATGTTACATTTGGTATCAGAGCTATAAGTAAAGAGCCCCGAGCCTCTCGCTGGTGACTTCTTGTTGATGGGGGATGCACCGAAGCCAGACTCTCCGTAGGGGACGTCGTTCTGCGGTGGCAAACTGATAGGTATCAATGTAAGATGCAGACACAAGTTGGTGTCCAGAGTCACAGTTGGTATCAGAGCTTAGGGATATGATCTCTGGCGGAGATCGGAGAATACAACTAGGAGGGGAGAGATGAGTAAATCTTTCACTAGTGTGTCCTACCTAAGCTTATTTGTTGGTCAGTCATACTATCGGGATATGATGTGATATGTTAATTTGTTCAATTACCCCTTGTTTTTGAAGCTGTATTCTAGAATGATATATGAAATACAGGAGATGAGCAATGGAAAAATCATGATGACAGATAGAATTTGAAATGAAAGCAAGGTATTCTCAACTTTTCGAAATACCAGGTACGTAAAGTTCGGGGACGAAATTTCATAAGGAGGGGAGATTGTAAGACCCCGAATTTTATGAAATAAAAGTATTCAATTTTTCTTATAATTACTATTCAGTAAATGGTTAAATTGATAAAAGTTTAAAGTTATGGGTGAAATGTGAATTTTTTTCAAAATAAATAAGTGGTTATAAAATATTCATTGTTGTCGGGGAATATTCGTTTGGTCGTGGAATATTCTTTCTGTCGGGGAATATTCGTACGCCGGCGCAACCATTTGTGGGCCCCATAACAGAATAACTGTCGGATGAAGATAACGACAAAAATTGAGTTTTTATAATTAACGGCGTAGTTGTTACCGTTAACACTGTTGGAATACCCGGTGGTTTAAAATACAGTAATACGCGTTATTGCACAGTAGCACACGGTATTGCACAGTATTTTTAAAATTATTGATTCTTACGTAAGAAGGCACTACTCAATAATTGTTACAGTAATTACTGTTCAATATTTTATTTTATTGATTCAATAATTGCTACGTTGAAATTTTATATTATTGTAGTTCAATAATTGTCACTGCACAGTATTTCCCATTATCAGATTAATAGTTCATATTATTTGAATAATATTATTAGATAACATTATTGGCAATGTCTAGAAAGTTCTGTCTAAGGAGAGGTTTGGTCACCGCCAGTAAGGAAAAATTCTTATTGGAAAGCCCCCTCTTTCCTGAGAACGGCTTGGTTGTCATAATTGTGACTCTATAATATTATTTGTGAATAATTAATTATTGATTCATATGATAAGGAAATATTTATTTTATGTGGATATAAATGAGGGATATAATTTTGTGGTTAAAAATGAAGAAGTTAATGTTGAGGTTTTTATCATTATTTTTGTCGGAATGGAGGTATTAAAAATTAGGGTTTCTAAGATATTTTGCGGGGGTTATAATTTTTAATCCGACCGTTGGATCGTGGTAATTTTTGGATATGTTATACATATAAAAGTTGAGTATATGTCCACAAATTTTGAACCGTTAAAAATGAACGTATGATTTGTTATGAATTTTACGAGATGACTGGTTCAGAAATTATTGAATTTTCGGAGTTAATCATTTTGGTGGAAAAATCTAGAATTGGTGGGCCCCACTTGTGGTTGGTGAAGAAATGTGCTGAATTTTATTTCAAATGTGGTGGGTCGGAATAGTAGCAGGTAAAGCCATCAGGTTGCAGGTCAAGTCTGCTAAAATTTTCCTATAAATAGAGGGCTAAGTTAGAATTGAAAATCACACCAGAAACAAGTTTTCTCTCTTTCTCTCTCTATATTATGAAGCATATTTTGTGAGTATTTAGATACTTTGAGAGTTGCTATTCAGTGCAAGTTTCCTTCGGCTTTGCATACCGATCAGAAGTACTGTTTTTTTTTAGGTAAGGGATTGTAAGTGATAGTAAGAGATTTTTAAGTGTTGTTATATTTTTCAGTTTCGTAATTTTTCTAACCTTCAAAAATTCTGGAAAAATTTAAAATGATATTTTGATAAGTTTTCTTGATTGTGTCCAAAAATGGTGATTTTTGTATGTATAGATTAAGAGTTATGAATTTTATAAGAAAAGACTATTTTATAAGTAACTGCTTATAACTTCTTGTGGTTAACTCCAAAATTGATAAATTTTTTATTGGGAGTACATGTATATGATAGGAGTATACTCTGTGAATTTCAGAATTTTTTGATAAAAGTACAATTTTTTATAAATGTCTAAATATTCGGCTGTTTTGGCCATATGAAAAATAGTAAATGACTTTTAAAAATTCTGAGAAAAATATATGTTCAATATAGTACTATATTCTGCGAATCTCAGAAAAGAAATATTTTTGGGACTGATTTGATTTTTTTTTCATGAAAATGGTTTAGTTATGAGTAAATGAATTAAATATGTTATGTGAAGTAAGAAAATTAGAAAATATGATTTTCTGGCTTGAGAATCATATATGAGTTATATGCAGATTTTTGATGAGGGTTTTGGTTATTGGTGATGAAATCTTAAGAGTTGGCATTTTATGATGATTAAATGCGTTAATTAGTAAAGTGTAAACAATTTAAATAAATTATTTATAAGGTTAAGAAATATTATTCTTTCAATATCATTATGCCAAAATATTGATATGGATTTTATTGTGGAATTTCTACCTTTTTCATGTCAGAGTTACTATTCATGAGTTACTATTCACGAGTTACTATTCACGAGTTACTATTCACGAGTTACTATTCATGAGTTAATTCACGAGTTACTATTCACAGAAAAATTGGTTTCTTTTTCTGACCAAATTATCGTTGATTTATGATTGTTGCTCTTGAAAATAAATGCAGTTGTTGATAATATTATTTTTATTATCATATATAATATTTTTATAACCCTGATGTTGAATTTCTCTTTCACTTGAGTGTAAAGATGAGTAAATTATTGGTATGATCGTGACTGAGGAATATCTTTGGCCTGTAGTGCAAAGATGAATTGTTAACTGGTGTGATCATGACCATTGAATTTATAATTGAATATCTTTAGCTTAAGTGTAAAGATGAATTGATTAACATGATTATAATTATTGTTTATATAAATTCTGAAATGATTATATATTTCTTTGAGATATTAATATCTTTGGCCTGTAGTGCAAAGATGAACTGTTGTTGAATATCTTTGGCCTGTAGTGCAAAGATGGTCTGTTGATGAATATCTTTGGCCTGTAGTGCAAAGATGAACTGTTGTTGAATATCTTTGGCCGTAGTGCAAAGATGGATTTATTAGTATGATTATGATCAGAAACTGTGATTTGGTATAACTATGATCTTTGATGTTTCAGGTGATGAAAATTATCTTCGTCTTGGATGAGAAGAGGAATTTAGAACTACAGTTATGATTATGAGTTATTTATATGATTGTGGACCAGAACTGTTGATTGATGTTACAGGGATAAAACATTGTTGGTAGATTTTTAACATGGAGAAGATAATAGACTTTATAGTCTATTTGACTCTTCTAATGGATTGCTAGTTCCGCTGCAACTATGGTTGAAATTTTTATCATTTACCATATGTTCTAAATCTCTGATTTATTGTTGATGAAGGCTATTGATAATTTAATTATCTTTAGTCATGATATTCTTTACTGAGCTAGTTGTGCTCACCCTTTTGCTTCACAATTCCTTTCAGGTAATAAGAGTGTAGCTGGGTCGAGCGGGGGTAACAAGTGAATAGAACGGTGGTCATCATTTAGTAGTTATATTTGGTGAAGAAAATAGGGTGAGGCGAACGTAACGTTGGAAGGGTGTTTTGTCACTATCATACAAGATGTCTAATGACATACAACCTCGTGTCATCATAAGACAGGGTTGTGCTAATCCACTTGCTGAGTATATCTATGAGCACTACCTATATAATCTTGGTGTTTGTTTGAAGTATAATTCACGATTAAAGACAGTGGAGATAATGATAAGTCAAGAGAAGACTCACCATTGGGAAGAATATGATAGTAATCTTCTCGTTTTTCTTTGGGATCTATTGGGTCAACCAAGGATAATTATGTGGCCATATGATATCTATCATAACCTAGACGCATGGCCTCCCATGTACGAAGGTTTCCTTGAGTACTTCCCAAATATTCTAGTTTCTAAAACAGTTTTTGACTGTACCTTTATCTAAGGTACCTTTGTGAGGTGTTGATACCTGATGGTGTTCAATGTCACATTTGGTATATATTTGTATCCAAAAAACTCAGCATACGTGTTGTTGTATTTTGCACGACAATTGTTGTAATAAGGTTGTAGTTGTTTTCTGTACCATGTATTTGGCGACTCAGAATAGGTTTAATGGAATGGACCTATTTTGGGGTTGTCACAATAATTAGCTAATTGGTAATTGAAAACCCTAATTTGAAACTCAATTATGAGTTCGAGACTGTTATGTAGTTGTGTTATATGAATTATGTTACGTATTATAGAATTTATGATAATTAGAGAAACCCTATTTGATAATTGAAAAACCCTAATAGATTAGAAACCCTATTTTTTAAAAAAAAGTCAAATATGACTTTAAGAATTTGTTAAGTCGTTTTGTGTAGTTGTAATCCTATGTTAATGTGTCTAATGACGGGTATTTTATATTTTATATAATAATTAGGAAAAAACCTAATTTCAAAATTTAGAAACCCTAATTTTTAAAAGTTAAAAACCCTAATTAGCGAATTAAGAAATCCTAATTTGCTAAATAGGAACCCTAATCACTAATTAAGCAAGTTTAATGTTAATTAGTGATTACTTAAACCTAAGTTTCTAGTCTAAATAATTAGAAACCTAAACTATTTTATAAAACCCTAATTTTTATTTTAGAAACTAAAATTTTCATTTCAGCCCTAAATGCAAAATCCTAGAAAACCAAATTATAGAATCTTAGGGTTAAACCCTAAGGGTCAAACTCTAAGGATTTGGACAAGTTACCATAATGCCATTAAATTTTCAAATCTAATGACCAAACTACCCTTTGTGCTTATTTTATTAAATTGCTTGTGATTTTGGCCAAAACTTTAGTTGGTAAACTAACCTAATAAACCCATGTAACAAATCTCAGCAGATCATCCACATATATCATACAAGTTCATTGCATCTATGTAATATATATAGTGTTGGAGAGAGAAAAATATCATTATTCAAGCTCATGTTGCTCATTCACCTAACCTAAATCTCCCAAGCTCAAGACCCACGAAATATTGTAGTAAATCAGTCACAAAGTCAAGCCCCGCGAATTCCATTAACAGATCAAAAGCCTAGAATCAAAGATTTGTTCATAAAGGTATAAAACCTAAACTGAAAATCTTATCTTGATTGGTGTGTTAGATGTTAGATTTGTTTGTTAAAACATGTTGTATAAGGTGTTAATCAATGATCTGGGTTGATAGATGTTGGATCCATAACATCTATAGGCTCAGATTTGAAGATTTCAAGAATGCGGAAATTTTTATTTTTGTGTCTGACAGTCAAATGTCATTCCTCATAAATCTTTGTATGATATGTGTTTTTGTTGTTTAAGTGTTTGATCTTGTAGTCTGATATGAGGTCTTTGATCTGAAAGTGTAATCACAGTCATTTTATGTCTAAATTGCAAGTTATAATCGGTCAAAACCCGTTGACCGGGCATGACCAGGTGAATTCTGGGTAATCCAAAAAGCATTTTTCAGTGTCTGACAGTGTTTTGGAAGGCCTTGATCTGTCCGTATTTACATTTTACGTTGATGTTATGATGATCAGTGTGTATCCTGATATATGGACTTGAGATCTTTATCTTTAGATCTCTTATACACTACATAAGTTGGTAGTAGTGGGTGGTCAAAATGAGCAACTCGATCACGAAGTCGAGTTTCTTGAATTTCCAGAAACCGATAGAACATTACTTCTGACAGCCCTTGACCGAATTGGATCTGGAGTTTATGATGTTGTTGGACTGATAGAATTGTATATAAATGTTCTATGACATGCGTACTATTGATTTAGACATTAATAACACAAATTTAGTGACCAAAACATGATTATAATTAAGCCTCAAAGTATGCACTCAAACAATCTAGGTTTCTGGGTAACCCAGAAATACCCAAATTGTGTCTGACAAGAGGTTTAAGTCATTTTATCTTGCATTTGTGTTATGATATGAACCTGTTGATAGCTGGATCGTGTAGTCTTACACGAGTACTACAAGATCTGATGATTAGCTTTTCCAAAAACATCACGAGTTAGGAATTATTAATGGTCAAAGTGGTACCCTTAGTGACTGGTTAAGAATTTCTATGTTTCATCAAGAACGCGAAGAACAACTATAGCGACAGTTCTGTCGCTATAGGCAATCTTTAGCGACACTTTATTACAAAATTAATTATTTTATTAAATAATTAGTATTAAATTGTTTTTAATTATTAAAAATATAAAATAAATTATTATAAATTATTTTAAAGTCCGAAAATTAGTTTTTAATTATTTTGAATATATTTCATAAATATTTAATATTTTTGGAATATTAAAGGTATTTAATTATAATATTAAATAAATTATTTAAAAATAATTTTAATACATAAAAAATCATTTAAAATTATAGTATGATATAAGAAAATATTTTAAGTTATTTTTAATTACTTTTAATATTTTTTTTTTGATGAATTTCATTAATAGGTTAATATTAATGATATTTAAGTTATTTAACAAATGTATTAAATAAATTACGAAAAATAGAATTAATGATTTAAAAATCATATAAAAATAATTTAAAGGTTATAGAAATATTTTAAGTTATAAAATATATCTTTTGATATTATGTCATAAAAAATATTAATATTTATGATATTAGATTTATTTAATATTTATATTAAATAAAATAGTTAAAAAATTATTTTAATATTAGAAAAATCATTTTAAATAAAAATAAAGTGTTTAAAGATCTTTTAAGTTATAAAATATAACTTTTAATATTTAAAGAATAATTTCATTAATAATTTAATATTAATGATATTAAATTTGTTTAATAATTATATTAAATAAATAGTTTTAAAATGGTTATATTAATTTAAAAATCATTTAAAAAGGATATGAATGAATTAAAAATATTTTAAGTTATAATTAATGACTTTTAATATTTTGATAATTAGTACATTAATATTTAAATATTAATGATAATTATTTAAAGATGATTTTAATTGTTTTAAAAATCATTTAAGAGTAACATTAGTACTTTAAAAATATTTTGAGTTATTATAAATAACTATAATATTTTGGCAATGATTTTATTAATAGTTTAACATTAATTAAATATTATTGATAATCGAATTGTTTAATATTTAAATCATTTAATAATAATTTCGGTGTTTGAAAATTCATAATAAATTATAATAATTGTTTAAATATTATTATAAGTCGTTTAAAAATAATATGACTGATACTTACAGATGTTGAACTACAGGATAGAGTCTTAGACTCGATAATTACCCGATAAAGTCGTCGGTACACCGACATGTTTCAAAAATTGATCTGGATTTATATAATTTGCCTGTATATGTGTTTGTTTGTGATCCATTGACTATGAAATATGTGTGACAATGTGATTAGGTTATGTGTTGACTACAATAAGCAGTATTATGTGTTGCGATATATTTTTCTAATCAGTAGAATGATCTTATTAATGACAGGTCTTGATATAAAAGATAAAACTAAGTTGCGTACTGTAAGCAGCAGATCAAGCAAGTATCCTACCTTTGCATTTTTTTATGCAATGGACACGAGTAAGAAAGTTTCAGAATTATATTATTATTGTACCAGATTATTAACCCTATTGTTATATATATTATGTTTCCGATCATTGTTTATCAACATGGTATTATTATATAATTCAGATATATTTATTCTGTTCGTTAATTTCTAAATATGGTTGTACAAGTGACCTCACTTGGATAATCATTGTATTTAATCACATGTTGATATATATATATATACACTTATTGATTGCCAGTATGTATACAATAAGTAAAAGTCGTCTAAGCTATTTGACCAGCTAGACACAAATTTAGAAATATCGTTGAATATGATAAAACCTTTTTGTATTCAATCAAATTATTTTAGTTCGGATTCCAGACTAAGTATGAACATCCCGACCAAGGGAAAATTTTTATGTGCCCAAGGCGAACAGAGTGAGCGATAACATCGTTCTTGTATGTAGTATTGATCAATACAGAGCCCATGGGATGTACACCCTCGCGCCTGTAAGTTATGACGGTTTGCTGATGAAGTTCTACTAAATCTGTTCAAAAATTGAAAATAATATTCATAGTATGTCAACTAAACCCCATTTATAGTCAATACTTAGTTTCAAAAATTTGAGATAGAATTGTTATGTTATTATTATCGGTTTAGTTTACTTCACAACTATCGATTTGTTGAAGAAGTGATGTACAAAGAAAATATTTAATTCTTTCAGCTAATTATATTTATAATTGTTATTACTTGCTGGGCACCCAAATGCTCATTCTTGCTTTAAATTTAAATGTTTTCAGCTAAGCGTGATCAACCTGAAGGTTCAAACAAGAACAAGTGAAAAGGAAAACAAACAGAATATGTTTATTGGTATCTTTTGTAATAGTTAAACTGTATTAAGACACTGGTATGTATTATCCATCATGTAAGGAATTATAGTAAATGTTACGTACTTGGGATTAGACTCTGATAAATGTAAATTAAATTTGATATTTATATTATTGTTATTATTTTTAGAATTATTCAGCTCATAGAAATGCTATCGTAAAGCACTGAGTTTGGATTTTAAGTACCTAAAATTGGGGGCGTTACAGTACACCAGATTAGATTACTATAAAATTCATAGCTGGGAGGAGTTAGCCCATGCTTTCCTTAGTTAATACAACTTTGAAACTTAGATGGCTCCAGACCGGTATCAAATTACCAAGGTCAAGAAACATGTCATTGAGTCATTCAAGGAGTATGCCCAAAGATGGAGGCGTCTGGCTGCTCAAGTTATCTCATTTATGATAGAGTCTAAAATGGTGATGACCTTCATAGATATTCAAGAAGCTCCATTTTTTGAGAGGGTCCTAGCTGCAAGGACAAAAAGATAATCAAAACTTGCATATTCAGAGGAGAAACTATTACCCTTTTCAAACACAGTCTTCAAACCCTCTCGTGCTAAAAAGTGGAGAAGTCAGACGTACAAGAGTGTTCACACCCTTAGGAGATTCACTCAAAAACATTCTCAAACTTCTGACAGATTAGAAGAAAATCACTCATCTTCTTCCACCAGCCAACCCGAATGGAAAATGTTTTAACACAAGTAAGAAGTGTGCTTACCATGCTAGAGCTCCAGGCCATGACACTCAGGATTTAATTGACACAAGCATAAGATCCAGGATTTAATTGACAGTGGTGAGATCGTAGTGGCCCAGCCCGACCAACCGCATGTTCAAAATAACCCTCTCCCTCGACACAAGGAAGAGGAGGGTAACATGATCAACTAGGGTAGCGGAGAAAGTTCTAAATTCTTCAAATTTGTGGGTGGTTCATCCCAAATTAGCAAGGATAATTCTGACAAATGGAATTATTCACAATTCAGTTCATGAAGGAATAGGAGTTAAAATCTATTGGTGAACAAGTTAATTAATTGGCAGAACTGGTAATTCATTAACACCAAGTCACACGTCAGTTGTTTAGTCAGGAGCATGCTAGCCTCCTTTCTCTCATCATAAGTATTCCGCCACTTACTTAAGAAGTGAAACATTGGAGAAAATGTTTACAAGAAAAGCAAAAGCTAAAGCCCGTCGGGACTTCACTAACAAAAGGGAATTCACCTATTTAGGCCAACCGATGGAAGAGATATTACAGATGCTGATTAATGAGGGAAAAATCACAGTACTGCTACCTCTAGATAATCCACGATCAAAAAGGTTTAATGCTAATAGAGTATGTCAATACCACTCCCACTCTCGCGGTCACACCACTGAGGAATGATGGGCACTCTATCATCGTATTCAAAACATGATTGACAGCGGGGACCTGCAAATGGCAAATAATGACGCTGTATCATCTGAGAGTGGGGACACATTTCCTTCCAGATGGAAGGAAATTGTAGAAGTTATATCCTTTGAGGGAGAATTGGCTGCCACACCACTTATAATTCAACCATTTCAACTCAAAGGTGTTGAAAACCCTTTAAAAGTGGCTGCACCAAAGCTAATCATATTGCTATTCAGGCCACAATATCCTGTCATCAGCCTCAAGAAAGTCCCATAGAATTATGGAGAGGCTGAAGGATCAACACCAAACACAACTACTGCAGTGTCTAAAGAGAACCCACTGTATCTTCCTCAACGAGTGATGAAGCCTATCATCATATCTAAGGGGAAAGTGCCCAATGAGAAGATTGAAGAATTCCTCCGGCAGATAGGACACAATGAAGCCAAGGTGGTTCAAAGCTTGAAAGAAGCTCCACAACAGATCTCTATTCGGGACTTGGTTTTCTCTTCAAAAGATCATCAAAAGGTCTTATTGAAAGTATTATAAGAAGCCCACTTGCCAAAGACAATGGATGTTGAAAAATTCCATCAGCTAGTTGATCACATCTTCAACAATAATATGATATCCTTCACCGATGATGACATACCTCCCGAAGGGATGGTCATTACACATAACGGTTATGTCTTCTAGATATATGGTCGGAGGAGTGATGATAGATAAAGGATCATCCTTAAACACCTGCCCCTATGCCACATTAAAAAAATGAACATCAATCTCAACAGGATTCGAAGTAGCCATATAATCATCAATGCCTTTGATGGATCTCGGTGAAATGCCGTCGGAGAGATTGAGTTACCTGTGGAAATCGATCCATATACATTTTACATATCCTTCCAAGTGCTCAAGATCACTACAGGATATAACTTGTTGTTGGGAAGACCTTGGATTCATATGGTAGGAGTCGTCCTATCCACTCTTCATCAGTAGCTCAAATATATTATCAACAATAATTTGGTCACTATTAGTGTTAAGCCAGAGTGTCCTGTTTAAAGTGATATACCACTTATCAGTTTCAATAAAGAAGTTGAGCCTGTCAGTTTCCAGGCCCTTGAGGTGAGCAAAACTCACTATCAATCCATTTGGGCGCCACCTCTGAGACCTAGAGTTTCTACCGAGGTAATGTTGGCAAGTCAAGAGATGATATCCTTGGGTTTTCAACCTCGATAAGGGTTAGGATAGGATCATCAGGGAATCAAATGTCCAATTCAAGTTCCCAGCCAGACAGGGACAGCCGGACTAGGCTACTCCTTTGGATCCAATCATAGGAACCCTAACAAGTATAAATCAATTCCTTCATCTACAAGGCTGTTGCCTAAACCTATATGTGATAATCATGTACGACCTTTATTAAAGGTTCCTACCCCTATGGTAGCCATGCGGTTTCCTAAGCTGATACCGATTAAAGGAAAGGAAGTCCTGATTCCAGATCCAGAGGTGGAGAAAAGGAATCAAAGGCGCAAACAAGACATCAAGAGACTGTTATCAAAGATGTACTTCCTGACACATACTGAGGGTATGAACAAGGATATCTTAGACGATGACTGTCCAGACATCATGGTCATCATTCAGGATAAGGAGGACGATAACAGTCCCTTCATCATAGCTGTCCACCAGGACTTGACCCTTGGTAATTGGAGCAGCACTCCTTGTATTTGCTGACAAGGGTAAAAAGGGCAGAAACTCCATCTGCCCTGTAGATAGCAATAACTTCTTACTTTTGATGCACAATATTAGTGTTGTTTTGTCATTTCATGCTAACACTTTGTATGATTAAATAATTTCATATATTAAGTGAAAGCATTTTTTCGTGACTCTAAAGTTAGATATGCCTAAACTTACTGATGTGGTGCGTATTCTTCACAAGGACTGTAACTTTGATGTAAAGTTGGACTCTCACTTGATGGAGATTGAACAAGAGGACTATGAGATACCTCAGGAGATCAAAGAATAGGTCGAAGACAAACCCAGGCCAAATCTTGATTAAACTACCTCTTTTAACATTAGAACCTCAAAAAACCCCAAACAAAATCTAGATTGGTACGGACCTTACTCTAAGCCAAAGGAATGACATGGTTACTCTATTGACCCAATTCCATGTTGTGTTTGCATGGTCTCACGAAGACATGGTCGATTTCTCAACTGACATAGTCATTCATCACATTCCCATCAAAGAGAGATTCAAACCAGTCAAGCAGAAACTCAGGCAATTAAAACTTGAGTGGAGTCTGAAAGTCAAAGAAGAAATTATGAAATAATTTTAAGCCGGCATCATCATGGTATCAACATACCCTGAATGGCTATCCATCATAGTCCCCATGCCTAAACCCGGAGGGAAGGTTCGAGTTTGTGTGGATTACAGGGATCTGAATAAAGCTTGTCTCAAAGATAGCTTTCCCGTACCATTTATTCACATACTCATTAATAATAAAGCTCAGTATGACATGTACTCCTTTGCTGACTACTTTTTTGGGTACCATCAAATCATGGTTGCTGAAGAGGATTGTGAGAAAACTGCTAGAGCTACTTATCAGCAAGCCATGATGACGCTTTTCCATGATCTAATGCACAAAGAGATAGAAATCTATGTGGATGCCATCATTGTCAAGTCCCGGAGGGAGGAAGACCACCTAGATCATCGCAAAAAGCTTTTCAGTCAGTTACATAAGTACAACTTGAAGTTGAACCCAACCAATTGCACCTTTGGCATTAAATTAGGCAAGTTACTAGGATTCCTAGTTAGCCACAAAGGGATTACGTTGGATCCTATAAAAATCCAGGCCATCACGGAAATGCCCATATCCCAAACAGAGAGGGAAATACGAGGATTTTTGGGAAGAATAAACTTCATCAGTTGGTTCATCTCCCAACTCACAGCAACCTGTGAGCCTACCTTCAAGTTTCTAAGAAAGAACTCCTCCGTGAAATGTAATGATGAGTGTCAAAAAGCCTTCCTTATCATGAAAGAGAAGTTGATTAAAGCTTATGTTTTGGTACCTCCTAGGGATGGTGTTCCCTTATTTATGTACATGTCAATCAATGACAATGCCATGGGCTGCATGCTGGGACCAAACGATGATAGAGGCCAAGAAAGATCTATCTATTACCTCCGCAAAAGATTCAGTATCAATGAACATAAGTACACTCCGATTGAGAAAACTTATTGTGCTTTAGCATGGGCTTCCATGAGATTGCATCATTATCTCAATGCTCATATAACCCATCTCATATCTAGCATAGATCTCTCAAGTACGTGTTTAACAAACCTATGTTGAATTGTCGACTGTCCAAATGGCATTTGATCCTATAGCAATTTGACATCATTTACGTGACGCAAATGTCTATCAAAGGTCAAGGAATTACGGATTAACTAGCCTCCGCACCTTTAGAGGATTTTAAACCCTTGGAAATATATTTTCCTGATGAAGGAGTAATGGCAATTTAACAATACCATAAGGACGATACACACCAAGCATGGAAGATGTATTTTGATGGAGCTGTAAACATAGAAGGCTCTGGAGCTGAAGCAGTTCTAGAATCCATTTTGGGGGATCAATATCCCGTTGCCGTCAAATTGCAGTCCGCCTTGCTCTGCCTTAACTGAAATATTTTTAGGGAAAGTAAGAATGAGCAACAATTTTGCTCAACAAATAATATAGCAATAAGGGTGCTCAATATAGTTTTAAATTCTCAAGGGTACAACAATAAATGATAGTTTAAGGATAACAAGAAGTATCGATGGTTCTCAATAATAGTTGTTAAGGACAGAAAGATATCAATATAATTCAACGCTTAATCAATTCGAGATTTCAAAATAATTAATACTGAGCAGTCACTAAGGACTATGAACTTTTAGTAGAATTAATAGTAATAGACTGATAATCCAACAAAAATAAGTACCGCAGGTGATCAGCCTAAAGTACCCTACGTTATGCATAATATTTAATCATACTCATGTGCGCATGTCGGTCTCCCGACAATTATATAGTTTCCCCTCTAAGGAGGGTTGTTCATCTTAGTCAACTATACGAGTCTACACCAAGTCAATTTGGTTTGGATAGCTTTCTATTTTACGATAATAGTCTAGCCGAATCAGTGGCTTAGACAACTTTTATAATGCATTCAAGAACTATAAGTTCAATGATTGCAATAATAGTCAAAATATATCAATGATTTTCGAATAGTAATATATATTTGTTGGAATTAAATATGGTTGATATGGCAATAATTTGGATTATACAATATATACAGTGTAAAGGACTTAGGAAACTTGCATTCAATATGAGAATTAAATGAAGTTAGAGAACTTGTCTCAAAGAGATAAGGTTTAGATACTTGCACAATATTCAAAGTTGTGTAAGTTAGAAAACTTGCCTTTCGTGTCGATTACCAACTTATAGCTTACTAGCACTCCAACGAACTATATTATCCTATTTATGTATACACATTAGTCATATATGCTTGATATAAACAAACCAATCTCTTACTCATGCTTAACCATTGAGCATATAATTTAAGTTCCACTTTAGATCATATGATTATCATATCAACATTACTTTGAAAGCTTTGTCTAAAAATCCTATAGAAAATGATATGTATTGGTTCAATGTAGTCACTACATACTTAAGTACTTAAAACATCACTATCATTATACATTTTAACTTAAAACATTTAGATAAACATTCTACAAGGTTCTGGACAAGATAAAATTTTCAGACCTCTCCGGCATGTAACGCGATCGCACTACATTTTGACCTGGGAGTGGCGCGGCCGCGCTGCTCCCTGATCAGACCAGACTTAAACTTTTAATAGCATGGCTACATTTTAGTATTTTGCATAAACAGGTCATGATACGCACGTTAAAAGGTTCTTGACTTAGTTTTATGTTCCTTAAGCTCATTTCAAGATTATTTTCAAATCTCATAGTTTCATTCCGAAAGTTTCCATTTAATGAGGTTAAGAGAATTCATTATGCAAAAGAGTGATCCTATTGCTTAATATATCACATATTGATACTAAACCATTTTTACTACGTATACTTGCATGTATTTAGTTTACTTACGCATAACTAGTATAGTCCGTTACTCGAAAATCTTCTTTAAAACATGCTTGACTAGTCTATATTACGCTTAACTAGTTGAATGCACATATCAACCAAGCTTAGAGTCATAAAAGATGCTTTTATGTTTGTACATATAGTCAAAATGTGATTCACATCATACTTTTCAAAATTAGTTCTCAAACCTATATGAATCCACTATGCAACCTCCTTTGTGTAAGATAACTTAAAACAACATCTTATGCTTATTTGTACACATATTCAAGCTATGTTCGAGTGTTTAAAACTCATAACTTAAAGAATATTATGATCGTCATTTTTAAAAATCTGCAAGTTTTATAAGACCCCAAATTTTATGAATAAAGATTAATTTTTCTCAAAATATATTTTTGAATATTGTTGTGTAGATTCAATATAATGTTATAGTTGTGGGTACTATTTACAAATTTTGCAAAGTAAGCAAGTGGTTTTAAAATATTCGATTGGTCGGGGAATATTCGTTTAAACAAGGAATATTCGTACGACGACACAATCATTGGTGGACCTAACAACGGAAGTATTGTCGGAGTTAGAAAACGACATAAATATCTTTTTGTAAAAATAACAGCAAAAGTTTTACCGTTAAACTGTTGACCTACCCGGTAGTAAAAGTACAGTAATACGTATGGTTGCATAGTAGCACACAATATTGATTATTGATGCTTACGTGAGAAGTCACTCAGTTATACTCAATTATTACTATAATAATTGCTGCATAATATCTCTCATATTATTGATTTAATTATTGTCACAGTATCATCTGCATAATATTTTATCTTATTAAATCAATAATTGAGACGACAAAGTAATTCATATTATTATTTGCAATATTGACGGTGCCTAGAAAGTTCTATCGAGGAGAGGTTTAGTCACCTTATTGCACGCCAATAGGGAGAAATCCTTATCGAAAAGCCCCCTCTTTCTTGGGAATGATCTGGTAGTTAAATATTGTGAGTTACAATATTAATGATGAATAGGTTCGTGTTGATTAAAGATGAAATTGATATTATTAGTGTTAGTGGATATCGATATTTATTTCGATAATAATTGATTTCTGGAGGTTATATTGACCAATCGGGTAATTAATCTGATAAATGAGCAATTAATTGCTATTATTTCATATGCAACTTACTGTTGGTTCACATGTATAGAACTATTGATTCATATTCATGTACTATCGATTCATATGCATGTACTATTAGGAGAGGTGGTGCAAGTTTGATAATACTTGTAGGACTAAATTAAAAACAGAGGTAAAGATGAAGGTACTATACTGTAATAATTTGAGCCCCAAAATGTACAATTATCGAAGTTATATTTTCCTATAAATAGAAGCTTATTATTTTTTTCAGTCTCACCATTTCACTAAGACTCACAAGAGCAATTATAGAGAGAGAAGCTATGAAGAGAAAGAAGAAGAGTAGTCTGCTACTTCACTATTCCAGTATCCAGTCTTCTTCTAAGGTAAGGGATATTATTTTTGTTCAGTATTCGTAAGAAATAATATTTTCTTACATACTCTGTAGTATATGAGTAATATTATTTCGTTTAGTATTCCTAATTCTACACTTATTCTGTTAAAGTATTGCTTCTATACTCCGTGAAATTAGTAGAATATTCTTGATATTTGCGCTTCATCCAGTATCTGTTTATGAAAATATTATTATGAGCATTCTTGATAATTATTGATCTTTTCATGCCAGAATACTATTCACGGGATACTATTCACGGGTACTATTAAAAACATACTATTCACGGGTACTATTCATAAAGTACTATTCACGTGATACTATTCACAAAGTATTATTCACCCAGAGTACTATTCATGACAAAAATTGATTTCTTTTCGGTCCAAAACATTTTTGATATAATATTATTCTTGAATTTTACTCCACAAAGCAGTACATGTTGACAATTTGGACATTATTGAATTTTGGATAAATTAAGTTATAAATCTTTAAAAATTTATCCTTTTGTTTTCTTTTAATTGAATTCTTATATTATTATCATTATCCTCATGCTTATATTGCGATGAAAGTCATCTTTGGCTTACGTGCATAGATGGACTATTTATTGGTATGATTATGACCAGGGATCATTTGGTATAATCATGACACGTAATGTTATAAATGATGTGGTAAAAGTCCTCATTGGCCCGTAGTGCATTGATGGACAGTTGCTGGTATGATCATAACCATTAGTGAAAACACGAATATCCTTGACCCGTAGTGCATAGATAATTCGTGGTTGTGATACTATTTATTAAGCTGAGTCTCAGCGATAAAATTGTTGATAAACTTTTTAAATCATAGAAGATAGTAGATATCATGCTCTACTTGACTCTTCTAATGGATTGCTTGTTCCGCTGCAGGTAAACTTGTTGTTTATTAGTTTAACACTGTTGAAGGCTAACGATAATTTATTATGTATTATCGTAGTCATAATATTTCTTACTAGGCTAGTTGAGCTCACCCTTTTGCTTTCATTGTTCTCTTCAGGAAATGAGAACGTAGCCGGGACTAGTCGGGAAATGGAGTGACGGTCCGAGATGGTGGCTATAGTAGTCCTCACTATTTTATGAAATATTTGTGATAATAATTTTAATGAGAACTCCATTTGAGTTTGAATACTGTCTACTAGAAAATATTCGTGTAAAAACTCTCAACTCATGTTGTATAATTAAGTTTGTATTTGTATTTTATACCATGTATTTGGCGACTCATAATGGGTGATGTATACCTATTTTGCGGGTGTCATAGTTAGTATCAAAGCTTAGGGATATGATCCCTGGCTAAGATGTGAGACTAGAACTAGGGGGAGAGACGGGTAAATCCTTCGCTAGTATGACCTACCTAAGTTTATTTGTTATTTAATTGGTCGGTCAGAGTATAGGGATAATATGTGGCATGTCAATTAACCCTTGTTTTTTGGCAGTGTTTGAAAATGTTGAGATAAGCAATGAAGCACATGAGACCATTGAGTTACCAACGATCAATACCCAAGATAATGTACATCAGGAAGGCAATAATCCTCAAGTAAATAACAACATCGACTAAATGATGAATGATGGGATGTTCAGAGGCTTTATGAAATTCATTCAACATCAGGCGAGAGAGACTTATGTTCAAAATGCAGGTGGAAACACTGGCAACTCTGGGATGGTCACTGCTAAGCAGTTCAAGGAGCTGGGACCATCGGAGTTTTTAAGAGAGCCAAAACCACTTAAGGCGGAGACGTGGATAAAGCAGATCACCAAGACATTTGATTTCTTGGGATGCTCTGAAGAGCAAAATATTCCCTTTGCCACCTTCATGTTGTGAGAAGAGGCAGATTACTGGTGAAAATCTATAAAGTGTACTCAATCTACCGTACTGAAGTTGTCTTGGGAGTTCCAATAACTGTTCAATGACAAGTACTTTCCCGAAAGTATTCGTCACATGAAGGGGCAAAGTTTATCAAGCTGGAGCAAAATAATATGACCATGTCGTAGTACGAAGCTAAGTTTGCCGAGTTGTCCCGGTTTGCATCCCATTTGGTGGATAATGAGGAGCGTATGACGTGGTTGTTTCTAAGAGGTTTAAAACCCGAAATATGTCAATATCTCATTTCTCACAAATTATGTTTGTATTCAGATGTTGTTAATAGGGCTCATTTATTGGAGCGCGATAATGAGTCAACCCAACCAAGAGAAAGCATCCAGTAAAGTGATAATACCAGTGGTAGCAGTCATCAAAGTGGTGATAACAAACGTCGAGGTAATCAACACGCAAGAAATGGTAACCACTTTAGTGGTAATCATGGCTAAGACAATAGGAGTGAAAAATTCAAGAAGAGGAGATTCAACAATGATGGAAAGACGTCAGCACCAGCACCCCTTGATAAAGAAGAAGAACGACCACCGATCGTATGCTTCAAATGTGGAAGGGAGGGACACATCAGTCCAAACTGCACGATGCAGTCCAAAGCATGTTATCATTACGGAAAAGAAGGTCACCTAGCCCAATTTTGTCATACAATAAAGTCAAGTCCAGCTAGGACGGAGGCACCAAAGGCCATCCCAGAGAAGTCAAAGCCGGTAGCTCAAGGGAGAGCGATGTCGCAACCTCCCAAAAAGCAAGGAATTTGAATGAAGTCATCACGGGTAAGCTAATCATAAACTCTAGCGAAGTCTATACCTTATTTGATACCGGTTCAATGATTAAATATAACTTCAGAGAAATTAGACTTTTACTTATCTATTGAAACTCCGTTGGGAGAAACCTTCATTACATCCACTGTTTATAATTCTTGTTTGATTCAAATCGGCTACCTGTCGATCTTTTCTCTTTGAAAATACTTGCTGTGACGCCCCCAAATCCATGTATCTTCCAACCCGACAATTAGTGCTACACGATGCTACAGTTCACATATTCATTCAATTAAAATACCTCAAAAGAGTGAAAATGGCTTCTATATATTCCAAAACAATATTACTATTCCCAGGTTCTTTATAACCATTACATGTTTGCTTGTTATAATATCAAGTAATTACAGCATCACAACTATACTATTATAAAGGAAACATACTGATTCGTCTTAGCCTTTCCTTTATCTTTACAAGATGCTTCTGTCCGTTCGGTCTTAGCTACATTCATAATGTTCAAGCAAGAATGAGCATAACTAGCTCAGAAAGTATGACAATTTTATTTAACAATATGCTTGAAACATACAAATCGTTTATCTTCAATAACTGAACAATAGTTATGAAGTACTATCGATAATTCAAAATAGCATTTCTCTTTTCTTTAAAACATTTCACAATGAATATCATTAAGTAAAATATCAATTTCGGTCCAAGACTATGAGCATTTCATTCTTTCTTTGAAAAGGACAACACGACACCAAGTTCGTAAGTATGGCATATCTTACGAGCACGTCTAGGTGATCAGCCTATAGTACTCTATGTTGTACAATACTACTTTCTTTAAACGTATGTACGTTTAAGATTTGGCAACCTCACGTGCCTGCCGTTTGACGACAAAACATTTGTTTCTGTATACACAGTCTTCCTTTGAAAACTATACCAACATAGTTTGGCAAAACATTGACAACAGTTTGATAGAATATAAGAAATTCAAAGAAACATTTTTAGTCTAGCCGAAGGAATTGGCTTTGACTTCATCATACATTAATTCATGCGTAAGGTACATGAATTACAAAGCTTGTCCAAAGAATTTTGACAAGGGTCAGAATACTTTCCTTTAGCGCCTGTTATTGTTTTAATACTTTTTCTTTGAGTCTTTAAGGTCTCAACAATACATAATCATGTGACATACCACGTTTGGTCATAATCAGACATGTATGGTTTCTAACGTATCTTACCATTCTTCTCAATCGAATCGTTCATTAGATTTGTTTAACATTGGTTATAATTTATCGTAATGTTTTACATTCATGTTCAAGTACTCTTTCTTCAACCTTTAGTTGTACTACTTAAGGTTTATAAGATCTTAAACATTGTTACTTTAGGTTTTAGTTCATTACTAATTAACCAATTCCTTTCTATCTCCATAAGCTTTCATTTCTGCGCACAACCTAGTGCTAGCGCTGCGGCGCCAGCTTCCCTTTATAAGTTTCACGCTGCGGCGCGAAACTACAATAACTAATGGCCGGACCTGGACCTGTGACGCCATCCCCAGTGTAATTGGCCGTGCTGCGGCTCTATTCTTCAGTAGCTTATGGGCACGGCTCGGCACTGCGATGCCACCTTGCTTACTTAGTGAACTTACCGGACTCACAAATTGCTCATTTTAAGTCTAAATTGGCTCGTTCAAAAGCCGATAGCTCACAAATCACATGCTCTAAGTGTTCATGCAATAATTTTATATTTTTGAATCTGTTAACATGGAATTCACTTTTTAATTCATTTTTAACGAAAACGATAAACGTTCGTGAACGTTCATAGCTCGTTTCTTCGTTCTAAGTCAGAATTTGGTCATTTTTGAGTTTGCAACTCTAGAATGCCAATTGAGACTAATCTCCATCGAAAACATACGTTTTCGAGTTCAATGTCAAAATTTAACTTCTATTATGAGAATTTCATGATTTCGACGATTATCGTCTAAACTCGTGAAATCTGCTATAACTTCGTTACTTAAGATTTTTACATCGTTTCAAATGAATTCATTACATCATACTAACATCCTAAACAAACATATTTAATTATTTATACATGATAAGTTCTTTCATATTCTTCATGATTTCATAACTTCTATTATTTTGCTTATCTTACAACATGACTTATTAAAGCTTAAGTCCTTTGATTAGTCATTCTCAACACTTCTTAGTATACAAGTTCTACCACTACTCACTTCTCTAACAATTGAAGAGAGTGAGAATCATGGTTTAAGATCATTACCTTTGATGATCTTTTGGTTAATCTTTGTTCTTCCTTCTTCCTTCTTGAACTAACAAAGTCTAGCTTTTTTAACTTTTTCTCTCTAACAAATAAGCACTTAAGTAATTGGTGAAAATCTAACAAGTAAATAATGAAATCAAGCACTCAAATTTATAGGAAAAGTTAAGTGAGGGCTTAATGGGCATTTAAGCCATCCACCACCTTATTCCACCTCCTTAACCACCTCCTTACTATTCATCTCTTGGTCACCAAGTACAACCACTTTATTTGGTCACCAAGATGGTGCCATGTGATCATGGGGCCTACATGGGTTGCCCCATGGGTCACTCTTACCCATTGGATCAATCCACGGATCCGGTTCTTAATTTGGGCTTTGGGTTTAATTAACTTAACTTATTCTTTGGGCTTGCATTTAACAAACATTTGGGCCTTAACAATACTTACCATTGGACTCTAACCATCCCTACACTTGGGCTTGTATAATTCCTACCAAATCCTACAAGTCCAATACATTTGGCTTAAAGCCTTATAACGTATTATACACGTATTCTTCTCGTATACTCATTCATAATATATGACATACCATTATTCATTCATATTCATATGGCACTGCATGTCATACGTATATTTATTACCTCGTACAATACTTACGTATCACACGATCATAGTTTATTCATTAACTCTTTACTTTCACTAACGTTCTTAAATTTAGTACGCAGGTGAAAAAATGCATTTGGCATACTATAATTATTATTGCATAATCCATCCTCCCTTATTATTCTATCGTTACGTATTTCTCGGAAGTTCAAAAATAATTCCCGAGCAGAAATCTTTGGATAGTGTTTTTCAGAAAATTTCTCGGAAAACTTTTATTTTCGTCTTGGAAATTCAAATACTATAATTCCTTCACGTAGCCAAAATACTATGACATTTTTATAATTTTAGGTTATAGAACAACCCTCATCTTACTAACACGTAATAATAACATATAATATAATTTTATTCATTGTTTAATTAAATAAAATTATTTTACAATAAATCCAAATTTCTCGATCGTTACATCATTCACCCCTTATAAGGATTATGTCCCCAAAATCTTGTCTTACATTAAACAAATAACTGAGGGTAATTCTTCTTTATCTTTTCTTCAAGTTGCCACGTTGCTTCTTCGACATCGTGGTTCTTCAATAACACCTTTACCGAAGGTATAACTTCATTCAGCAGAACTTGCTCCTTTCTATCAATGATTTGAATTGGCACTTCTTTATACGTCAAGTTCTTATCAATATGAATTGGTTCATATTCTATCACGTGCTTATAATCTGGCTTATAAGGACATAACACAGATATATGGAACACCTTATGTATCATTTCTAAGTTCGGAGGTAATGCTACCATGTAAGCTACCTCTCCTACCCTTTTTAATATCTCGAAAGGTCCTATAAACCTTGGACTTAGCTTTCCCTTCTTTCCAAAGCGTATCTTTCCTTTCCAGGGAGATACCTTTAGAAATACATATGAACCTACTTCAAATTCTCCATTCACTCGATGCGAATCCGCATATTTGTTTTGTCTGTCTTGCACTGCTACGAGACGCAACCGTATCAGCTTCACTATATCCGTTGTCTGCTGCACCAATTCAGGTCCTAGAATTCGACGTTCTCCCACTTCATCCCAACACAATGGGGTTCTGTATTTTCGTTCATATAGAGCTTCGTAAGACAGCATACCTATGCTCGCATGATAACTGTTGTTATACACAAACTCTACTAGTGGTAGATGATCATCCCAACTACCCCTTGAAATCCATGACGCAAGATCTCAACATATCTTCTAGCGTCTAAATTGTTCTCTCGCTCTGCCCATCAGTTTGTGGATGATAAGCCGTACTCAACTTCAGTTGCGTTCCCATCTGTTCTTGCAGACTCCTCCAAAAGCTCGACGTGAATCGTGGATCACGATCTGACACAATCGAAACTGGTACTCCATGTTTGGAAATGACTTCCTTAACATAAAGTTTAGCTAACTGATCTAAGTTATACTTAACCCTTATTGGCAAAAAGTGAGCCGACTTTGTCAACCGGTCCACTATTACCCAAATGGCATCATACCCCTTTTCTGAGTAACTGGAAGTCCCACCACAAAGTCCATCGTGATATACTCCCACTTCCACTGCGAAATCTGTA
Source organism: Panax notoginseng (assembly GCA_016801055.1). NCBI lineage: Eukaryota > Viridiplantae > Streptophyta > Magnoliopsida > Apiales > Araliaceae > Panax > Panax notoginseng. The sequence goes on from CM029019.1 coordinate 120,976,181, forward strand.
ATGACTGACACAAGCAACTTGGTCATTGATGTTCGGCCTTAACCTTTTGACAAGTTAAGCACCTACTCACATACTCTGCTATTTACCTCTTCATGGTCGGCCACAAAAAACTCTGTTGAAGGTCTTTATACATCTTCGTACTACGAGGATGAATGGAGTATCTCGAACTATGAGCTTCTTATAACACTTGCTCCTTTAATTCCGTCTCATTTGGAACCCAAATTCTTCCTTCAAATCTGAATAATCCCTCCTTGTCAAGACTATACCTTAGATCCTTTTCATTAGTTAACCGCTTCTTCATCTGGTCACACTCCTCAGTTCGGAGTTGTACCTCCTTGACTCTCTCTATAATGATAGATTGAATCTTTACCGTAAACAGCCTCTGCCCTGACTCACTCGATAACTTCACCTCCAACTCCATCCTAGCCATCTCTGTTATTAACTCAGTTTGAACCGTTAACATAGACAACTTTTTCCTGACCTTTCCTACTCAAGGCATCGGCCACTACATTGGCTTTTCCAGGGTGATACAGGATTTCACAGTCGTAATCCTTTATCAACTACAGCCATCTCCTTTGTCTCATATTAAACTCCTTTTGTATGAAGATATATTTTAGACTCTTATGGTCCGTGTATATCTCACATATCTCCCCGTATAAGTAATGCCTCCATATCTTTAAGGCAAAAACTACCTCGGCCAGTTCCAGATCATGAGTAGGATAAACTTTCTCATAATCCTTCAACTGCCGTGATGCATACACAATGACCTTGTCATGCCGCATGAGCACGCAACCAAGTCCTCTATGCGAAGCATCGCTATAAACTATAAAATTTCCTATATCGTCAAGTAAAGACAATACATGTTCCTCACTCAATCTTTTCTTCAGTTCTTGAAAATTGTCTTCACATTTCTCCATCCATACATATTTCACCGTCTTCCTTGTCAAGTTAGTCAATGGAGTAGCTATCTTCGATAAATCTTAAATAAATCTTTGATAGTATCCCACTAACCATAAGAAACTTCGCACCTCGATCGGTATTTTCAGTTGTTACCAACTCATCACTGCTTTCACCTTCGCTGGGTCTACTGAAATCCCCTCACGGTCGATAATATGACCCAAAAACTATACCATTTCCAGCCAAAATTCACACTTAGTGAATTTTGCGTATAACTTCTCCTTCCTTAGTGTCTCCAGCACTACTTTTAGGTGTTCAGCATGATCTTCTGGCGTCTTAGAATAGACTAGAATATCATCGATAAATACAACGACGAACTTGTCCAAGTAATGTTTGAACACTCTGTTCATCATATCTATAAATGCAGCGGGTGCATTAGTTAACCCAAATGACATCACCAAAAACTCGTAATGGCCGTAATGAGTCATGAATGTCGTCTTAGGTACATCCTCACTTCTAACCTTCAACTGATGATACCCCATTTGCAAATCTATCTTAGAAAAATATTTTTCCCCTTTCAACTGATCAAAGAGATTATCGATCATGGGAAATGGGTATTTATCCTTTATCGTTAACTTGTTCAACTCTCGGTAGTTGACACAATGTCTTAACGATCCGTCCTTCTCTTTACAAACAATATCGATGCTCCCAATGGTGAAACACTCAGTTGAATGTACTTTTTATCCAACAGTTCTTGTAACTGAACCATTAACTCCTTCATCTCCACAGGCGCCATACGGTACAGTGCCTTGGAAACTGATGCCGCTCCTGGCACAATGTCCATCACGAATTCGGTCTCCCTATTCGGTGGAAGACCCAATAATTCACTTGAAAATACATATGTGAATTCTTTCACTATAGATATTTGTTCCATCGTTGCTCCCTCTCTGGGTATCAACAACATGGCATAAGTAACCTACACATCCCTTCCTCATCAACTTCCTCGTTTGTGTCATACTAAGACAACACGAACGTCCCGGCAATTTATTACCATAAAACACTATATGAGGCTGACTCAACGTTCTAATGTTTACACATTTCTTTTGGCAATCTATTATTGCACCATGGTTTACCAACCAATCCATCTCGAGAATTACATCGAATTCTCCCAACTTTATCGGTATTAAATCTACCGATAATTTACAACCTCGTATATCTACACAACAACTCCTATGGATATCTTCAACAAGAATTATTTCTTCGTTCGCTACCTTTATATTAAAAGGTACATGCAATCTTTTGGGAAGTAATCCTAAACGTCTAGCAAAATCACATGCTATGAATGAACAAGTAGCACCGGAGTCAAATAACACGTAAGCATTTATATCGTTGATCGGAATAATACCTGTAACTACATCCCTAGATGCAACTGCATCTTGGACCGTCATGTTAAAGGTACGGGCCATCGACCTACCCGTCTATGCTGGACCACCAATAGCTAACTTACCACTATTAGCACCCTTATTCCCGTCCGTCCCCTTCTTCGGGTAGTTCTTCACCATGTGATCGGTTGATCCACACACGAAGCATCCATAGTTTTTCTATGGACTTGGATAGTTAGGTGAAATGTGCCCCTCATGTCCACAGTTATAACATATACAGCCTTCCCCTTGAGACAAACTCCTAAATGAGTCTTCCCACAGTTCTTGCACGCGTCCATCCTTCTCTTTGGATCCCCTTGCTTCGCTCCGATATTCCCAGAGTTAAATTCCTTCCTCTTCTGGCCTTCACCACTACTACTGGCTCCCTCGAGCTTTACTCCCCCGTCTACCTTTCCCTTGTTCTTCTTCTCCTTGTGGTATTAGCTTAGAGCCTCATTACCACCTTCGGCAATTACTGCCTTCTCCAGTATAGTCCCAAAAGAATTACTTTGGAACACAAAAATGCAGCTATAGAGCCAGGGTTTCAAGCCCTGCTCAAACCTCCTAGCCTTCCTCATGTCCGTGTCCACTTGGTGTGGAGCAAACCTCGCCAATTCATTGAATTTGGTAGGGTATTGGGGAACTGTCATTTCCCCTTGTTTTAACTCTAGAAATCGTATTTCCATCCTCCCCTACATACTCTTGGGAAAGTAGTTCTCGAAGAAAATTTCCTTGAACCGCGTCCATGTAAGATTTTCTATTCTGGCCCTAGCCTGGTTCGCCTCCCACTTGAAGTTGGCCTCTCCCTTCATCCTATAAGTGGGAAAAGCAACCTTTTGCCCCTCATCGATATTTGCAATTATAAATACCTTCTCTATTTCCTTCACCCAAGTCTAGGCTTCTATGGGGTCACTCTTACCCATTGGATCGATCCATGGGTCACTCTTACCCATTGGATCGTTCCACAGATCCGGTTCTTAATTTGGGCTTTGGGTTTAATTAACTTAAATTATTCTTTGGGCTTACATTTAACGAACATTTGGGCCTTAAAAATACTTATCATTGGACTCTAACCATTCCTACACTTAGGCTTATATAATTCCTATCAAATCCTACAAGTCCAATACATTTGGCCTAAAGCCTTATAACGTATTATACACGTATTCTTCTCGTACACTAACTCGTATACTCATTCATAATATACGACATGCCATTATTCATTCCTACTCGTATGACACTTCATATCATACGTATATTCATTACCTCGTATAATACTTACGTATCACACGATCATCGTTTATTCATTAACACTTTACTTTCATTAACGTTCTCAAATTTAGTACGCTGACGAAAAACTGCGTTTGTCATACTTGAATTATTATTAGATAATCCATCCTCCCTTATTATTCTATCGTTAGGTATCTCTCGAAAGTTCAAAAATAATTTCCAAGCAGAAATTCGTGAATAGTATTTTTCGAAAAATTTCTCAAAAAGCTTTTATTTTCGTCTTGAAAATTCAAACACTATAATTTCTTCACGTAGCCAAAATACTAAGATATTTCAATAATTTTAGGTTATAGAATAACCCTCGTCTTACTAACACGTAATAATAACATATAATATAATTTTATTCATTGTTTAATTAAATAAAATTATTTTACAGTAAATCCAAATTTCTCGGTCGTTACACTTGCACTCGATGTGATTTTAGGAATTTATTGGTTAACTACTCATCATGCTAAAATTGATTATTTTTGTAAGGTTGTTAGCTTTCATATTCCTAACCAACCTATTATGCGAATTCAAGCAACCAAACCACTAAAGTCAATTACTGTCATATCAAGCTATAAAGCTATTCGTTTATTAAAAAACGGATGTCAAGCTTTCTTAGCCCATGTCACGGATTTAAACAAAAATACGTTAGATTTTAATGGTATTTTTATTGTTAATAAATTTCCTGACGTATTCCCTGAAGAACTTCCTGGCCTACCCCCAGAGAGTGAAATCAAAATTTGTATCGACCTTGAACCCGGTACAAAACCCATTTCCAAAGCCCCATATCGAATGGCTCCTATTGAACTTCAGGAGTTAAAGACCCAACTGCATGAAATTGTTAGACATCAGTTTCATTCGTCCTGGCACGTCTCCTTGGGGTGCTCCTGTTCCATTCGTGAAGAAGAAAGATGGAAGTATGCGACTTTGTATTGACTATCGGGAGTTGAATCCTGTCACAATAAAAAATATGTACCCATTGCCACGCATTGATGACCTGTTTGACCAGTTGCAAAGAGCTAAATTCTTTTCAAAGATTGATCTTCATTCCAGATATCATCAGTTAAAGATTGAAACTGATGACATTCCAAAGACTGCTTTCAGAACTCAGTATGGGCATTACGAATTCCTAGTTATATCTTTTGGATTGACTAATGCTCCTGCTGCCTTCATGGATATGATGAACCAAGTATTCAAGGAATATTTGGATCATTTTGTAGTTATCTTTATTGATGACATCCTCATATACTCCAAAAGTCGTGAAGATCATGAGCAACACTTGAGGCTGATACTCCAAAAGCTTCGTGAAAACAAGTTATATGCCAGGTTGAAGAAATACGAGTTCTGGCTTGGGGAAGTAGCATTCCTTGGGCAGAATATCTGTTGACTCAGATCCCTTGGACAAATCCCTCTGAACCAGATTCGTGGAAGGATTTTCTCAAATTGCTACTCCATTAACTAAGCTAACTTGAAAGGATACAAAATTTGGTTGGAGCGAGGAATGTGAGAAGAGTTTTCAAGAACTTAAGAGGAGACTTATTTCAGCACCTGTTCTGATAATACCATCTGGTTCAGAGGGATTTGTCATGTACAATGATGCCTTAGGCAAAGGGTTAGGATGTGTTTTCATGCAACATAGAAAAGTCATAGCCCATGCCTCACGAAAACTAAAAGAATATGAGAGGAATTATCGTACTCATGATCTAGAGTTGTTAGCTGTCGTTTTCGCGCTTAAAATCTGGAGGAATTACCTGTATGGGAAGAAAGTGGAGATCTATACAGATCATAAAAGCCTCAAATATTTCTTCATCCAAAAGGAGCTCAAAATGCGACAACGACGTTGGCTTGAGCTATTGAAAGATTACGATCATACCATTCAATACCATCCTGGAAAAGCGAACGTGGTAGCTGACGCATTGAGTAAAAGATCATATGCTGGTACGAGTGTGATATTATCAACGTAAAGGCCTATTTTGTATGACTTACAACGGATGGAGATAGAGTTAAGGACTCTAGGGACCCACGTGATGATGGCAAATATACGAGTAGAACTGACTTTAATCGATAAGGTTAATGCTGCTCAAACAACAGACCTGGAGCTGATGCGTATGAGGAAGAAAGTACAAGAAGGTGCTATCCCAGAAGCAAGAATTGATGAAAAAGGAATACTTCGAGTCAACTCCAGACTTTGTATTCCTAACGACTCTAACTTGAAGTATAAAATCATGATGGAAGCGCACAACACACCCTTTGCAATCAATCTTGGAAGTACCAAAATATATCATGATCTTCGATATATATTTTGGTGGAGCAATATAAAGGTCCATTGAAACCACTTGATGATCCAGAATCGAAGTGGAAGCACATTACCTTGGATTTCGTTACTGGTCTTCCCAAGGTGTCTCAAGGCATAGATGCGATTTGGGTCATTGTTGATGGATTGACCAAGTCTGCTCATTTCTTACCTATACGAGAAACTTATACACTTGAACGTCTTGCTCGTATATACATAAATGAGATTGTAAGACTGTATGATATGCCAGTATCCATAGTTTCTGATCGAGACCCAAGATTAAATTCACGATTTTGGGTTAGTTTGCAAAAAGCTATGGGCACAAATTTATGATTCTGTTCGGCATATCATCCTCCAAAGGACGAATAGTCGGAGAGGACTATTCAAACTTTTGAAGATTTATTAAGACTCTGAGTCCTTGACTTTAAAGGAAGTTGGGACAAGTTCTTGTCATTGGTGGAATTCTCTACAACAACAGTTATCAAGCAAGTATTGGATTGACTCCATTCGAGGCGTTATATAGACGTAAGTGTCGTTCTCCAGTATGCTGGGATGAGGTGGGTGAAACAACGTTGTTGGGTCCGAAATTAGTAAACATGACAACATAAAAGATTCAAATGATTCGGTAATGTGACGCCCCCAAAATAGGTATACATCACCCATTATGAGTCGCCAAAAACTTGGTACAGAAACAACTACTACTTCATTAATACAATTGTTGTGTAAAATACAACAACCCAATACTATGAGTTTAAATACAAATATTATCTTCTAGACAATATCCACACTCAAATAAGTCCTCATTACAATTATAGAAACACTATTTTACAAAATAGTGAGAACTGCTAACACAACTGACTAGAAACATCACTTCACACCCCGACTAGTTCTTGCTATATTCTCGCCTCCTGAGAAAAATGGAACAAAAAGGAAAAGGGTGAGCTCAACTAGCCCAGTAAAGAATATTATGGCTAAGATAATATACAACAAATTATCGTTAGTCTTCAACAGGGAAAAATCTGATAAAATATAAGAGACAACAAGTTTTAGATCAACAACTGCAGCGGAAACAGCAAACCATTAGAAGAGTCAAGTAGAGAAAGAAATCTACTATCTTCTAAGATTTAAAAGTCCATCATCAATATTATATCCCTGTAACATCAATCAATATACATCTTGAATCAAATATTCATCTTTGTACTACAGGCTAAAGATATTCATTTGTAACACCAGTCGATCATGTTCATCTCAACACCTGTTCATCTTTGCACTACGGGCCAAAGATATTCATCAGTTAATCATTCATCTTTGCACTACAGGTCAAAGATATTCAGTAATATCATCATTTAGGACTGAGGATGATGAAAAATTATCTCAAAGAAAACGAATCCAATGAGAAAGAAGGACAAATATTAGGGATTCGTATTATAGTTTATCCAAGTGCAATAATACTCTATAATAACCAATTATGAAGGAAAATTCAAAAATAAAGATCAGAACATGGATACAATCAAAGATAGTAACCATCATAGACATCTTGGACAAAAAGAAAAATTTTTATTTTTCGGTGAATAGTACCGTATTCGTGAATAGTGCCGTATATGTGAATAGTGTCGTATACGTGAATAGTAATCCCGACACAAAAAGTTTCAAATTTGATAAAAAATTTATATCAATATTTCAGCATAATGATATTGAAGAAAATAATATCATTTAAGAAGAAAATAATATCCCTTACCTCAAAATAACAGTACTTCTGATCGGAATATCGGTATAAGGCTGAAGGAAACTTGTGCTGAATAGCAACTCTCAAAGTATCTAAATACTCACAAAATACATTCAATAATCTAGAGAGAGAAAGAGAGGAAACTTATGAATTCTGGTGTGATTTTTAATTCTAACTTAGCCCTCTATTTATAGGAAAATATTAGTACGCCGAAGCAGACTTAACCTGCAACCTGATGGCTTTACCTGCTACTATTCCCACCCACCACATTTGAATAAAAATCTCAGCACATTTCTTCACCAACCAATAGTGGGACCCACCAATTTTAGAATTTTCCACCAAAATGATTAACTCCGAAAATTCAACAATTTCTGAACCAGTCATCTCGTAAAATTCATAACAAATCATACGTTCATTTTTAACGGTTCAAAATTTGTGGACATATACCCAACTTATATATGTATAACATATCCAAATATTACCACGATCCAACGGTCGTATTAAAAATTATAACCCTCACAAAATATCTCAAAAACCATAATTTGATTTTCAATACCTCCGTTCCGACAAAAATACAGATAAAACACCTCAACATTAAAATAAATATTTCCTTATCATATGAATCAATAATTAATTATTCACAAATAATATTACAGTGTCACATTTTTGACAACCAGGCCGTTCCCAGGAAAGAGGGGGCTTTCCAATAAGAATTTCTCTTTACTGGCACACAATTAGGTGACCAAACCTCTCATTAGACAGAACTTTCTAGACATTGCCAATAATGTTATCTAATAATATTATTCAAATAATATGAATTATTGATCTGATAATGGGAAATACTGTGCAGTAACAATTATTGAACAACAATAATATAAAATATCAACGCATCAATTATTGAATCAATAAAATAAAATATTGAACAGTAAATACTGTAACAATTATTGAGTTGTGTCTTCCTTCGTAAGAATCAATAATTTAAAAATACTGTGCAATCCGTGTGCTACTGTGCAACCATGCGTATTACTGTATTTTAACCACCGGGTATTCCAACAGTGTTAACGGTAACAACTACGCCGTTATTTATAAAAACACAATTTTTGTCGTTATCTTCATCTAATCGTTTTTCGTTATGGGGCCCACAAATAGCTGCGCCGTCGTACGAATATTCTCCGACAGAAAGAATATTCCACGACCAAACAAATATTTTATAACCACTTGTTTATTGTGCAAATTTTGCACATTTCACCCATAACCAAAGTATTATATCAAATTAACACATTATTATTCTCAATAATATTTAGAGAAAATTTGATTTTATTCATTAATAAGTTGGGGTCTTACAACCTCTCCTCCTTATGAAATTTCCTCCTCAAAATTTACGTACGTACCTGGTGTTTCGAAAAGGTGAGGATACCTCACTTTCATTTCTGATTCTAACTCCCATGTCATTTCTTCATTAGCATGGTTTCTCCACAAAACCTTAACTAGTGGTATAACCTTCGTACGTTGGACATGCTTTTTCCTATCAAATATCTTAACAGGTACCTCCTCTTATGTTAAATCTTCGGCTATCTCGTCCGGTTCTAACTCAATAATGTGGTTCGGGTCTTTCACATATTTATGAAGGACAGATATATGAAAAATATTATGAACACGAGACATGCTTGGAGATAATGCAAGTTTATAGGCCACATTTCCTATTCGGTCAAGAATCTCAAATGGACCGACAAATCGTGGATTGAGCTTTCCTCTCTTCCCAAATCTTGTAACTCCCTTCCATGGTGCAACACGTAATAATACATGATCCCCAATATTAAATTCCAAGTCCTTTCAATGAAGATCCGCATAACTCTTTTGTTGATCCTGTGCCGTTTGTATATGTTATCGAACTGCTTGAATCTTCTCTGTAGTTATGTGTACCAATTTTGGTCCCAACAATGTTGTTTCACCCACCTCGTCCCAGCATACTGAAGAACGACATTTTCTTCCATACAACGCCTCGAATGGAGCCATGCCTATACTTGCTTGATAACTGTTGTTGTAGGAGAATTCCACCAATGGTGGGTACTTATCCCAACTTTCTTTGAAATCTAGAACACAGAGTCTTAATAGATCTTCAAAGGTTTGAATAGTCCTCTCTGATTGCCCGTCCGTTTGAGGATGGTATGCTGAACTAAATCGTAAATCCATGCCCATAGCTTTCTGCAAGCTAACCCAAAATCGTGAAGTGAATCTTGGGTCACGATCCAAAACTATGGATATTGGCATGCCATGCAATCTCACAATCTCATTCACGTACATACTAGCAAGACGTTCAAGGGAATAAGTCTCACGTATAGGCAAGAAATGGGCAGACTTGGTTAATCTATCAACAATGACCCAAATAACATCCATGCCTTGAGACACCTTGGGAAGACCCGTAACGAAATCCATAGTAATGTGTTCCCACTTCCATTTCGAAATCTCAAGTGGTTGCAATGGACCCTATGGTACTTGATGCTCCGATTTTACACGTTGACAAGTTAAACACCTCGAGATAAACTTCGCGATCTCTCTTTTCATATTGCTCCACCAAAATGTATGTCAAAGATCGTGATACATTTTGGTACTCCCAGGATAGATTGCAAATGGTGTGTTGTGTGCCTCTATCATTATTCTATGCTTCAAATCAAAATCGTTAGGAACACAAAGTCTGGAGTTGACTCGAAGTATTCCTTCTTCATCGATTATTTCTTCTGGAATACCACCTTCTTGTACTTTCTTCTTCATACGCATCAGCTCCATGTCTGTAGCTTGAGCAGCTTTAACTTTATCGATTAAAGTCGGTTCTACTCGTATGTTTGATATCATCACGTGGGTACTTGAAGCCTTCATCTCTATCTCCATCCTTTGCAAGTCATATAAAATGGGCCTTTGTGTTAACAACATTGCACTCATACCCGCATATGATCTTCTTCTTAATGCGCCAGCTATTACGTTTGCTTTTCTAGGATGATATTGGATGATATGATCGTAATCTTTCAGCAACTCGAGCCAACGTCGTTGCCGCATGTTGAGTTCCTTTTGGGTGAAGAAATATTCGAGGCTTTTATGATCTGTATAGATCTTCACTTTCTCCCCATACAGGTAGTGTCTCTAGATCTTCAACGCGAAAATGACTGCTGCCAACTCCAAATCATGAGTAGGATAATTCCTCTCATATTCTTTGAGTTGTCGCGAGGCATAGGCTATGACTTTCCTATGTTGCATGAGAACACATCCTAACCCTTTGTCTGAAGCATCGCTATAGATAACAAATCCATCCGAACCAGATGGTATTATCAGAACAGGTGCCGAAATGAGTCTCCTCTGGAGTTCTTGGAAACTCTTCTCGCATTTCTCACTCCATACGAATTTTGTATCTTTCCGAGTCAGCTAAGTTAACGGAGTAGCGATTCAAGAAAATCCTTCCACGAATCTCTGATAGTAACCAGCTAAGCCCAGAAAGCTACGTACTTCGGTCACCGGCTTTGGTTGCTCCCAACTTTGTATGGCTTCAATCTTCGCCGGGTCGACAGATACTCTATGTTTTGACACCACATGCCCAAGGAATGCTACTTTCTCAAGCCAGAACTTGCATTTCTTCAGCTTAGCATATAGCTTGTTATCACGAACCCTTTGCAGTCCCAGCTTCAAATGGTGCTCATGATATTCACGGCTTTTAGAATAGATGAGGATGTCATCAATAAAGACAACAACGAACTGATCCAAATATTCCTTAAATACACGGTTCATCATATCCATGAAAGCAGCAGGAGCATTAGTCAATCCAAAAGACATGACTAAGAATTCATAGTGCTCGTACCGAGTTCTGAAGGCAGTCTTTGGAATATTCTCAATTTTAATCTTCAGCTGATTATATTCAGAACGAAGGTCAATCTTTGAAAAGAATTGTGCTCCTTATAACTGGTCGAACATGTCATCAATGCTAGGTAGCGGATACCTATTCTTGATGGTGACATGGTTCAATTCTCGATAGTCGGTACAAAGTCGCATACTACCATCTTTCTTCTTTACGAATAGCACAGGAGCACCCCAAAGAGATGTACTAGGATGAATAAAACCGATGTCCAACAACTCCTGTAGTTAGACCTTTAACTCCTGAAGTTCAATAAAAGCCATTCGATATGGGTTTTTAAAAATGGGCTTTGTACCGGGTTCAAGGTCAATAAAGAATTTAACTTCACGTTCTGGGGGTAGACCAGGAAGTTCTTCAGGAAATACGTCAGGAAATTCATTAACAACAGAAATTTTATACAAATCTGACGTGTTTTTGTTCAAGTCCGTGACATTGGCTAAGAAAGCTTGACATCCTTTTTTCAATAAATGAATAGCTTTATGGCTTGAAATGACAGTGATTGACTTTAATGGTTTGGTTGTTTGAATTCGCATAATAGGTTGGTTAGGAATATGAAAACTAACAACCTTACAAAAATAATCAATTTAGCATGATGCGTGGTTAACCAATCAATCCCTAAAATCACATCAAATGCAAGAATTTTCAACGAAATAAGGTCGGTAGGTAATGTGATGGTACCCACTTGAATCAAGCAAGATTTATAAACAATAGATGTAACGAAAGTTTCCCCTAACGGAGTTTCAACAGATAAGTTAAAGTCTAATTTCTCCGGGGTCAAGTTTAAAGGTTGAGCACAAGTAGGAGAGATAAAAGAATGGGTAGAACCGGTATCTAATAAGGTATAAACTTTATGAGAATTCAAGATTAGCTTACCCGTGATCACCTCGTTCGGGTTTCTCACGTTTTGGCCAGTCACGACAAACACCGTTCCAGGAACCGCTGATTTCGACTTATCCGGGACAACTTTTGGAGTCACCATCCCCACTGAACTTGGTTTTGCTACAGAACACTCTTGAGCTATATGACCCTCCTTTTCACAGTTATAACATACCTTGGATTGTTGTGGGCAGTTCGGGCTGATATGTTCCTCTTTCCCACATTTGTAACATACGACCGGTGGTCGTTCTCCTCCCCTAAAAACAGTTGATGTTTGTGCTGACGTCTTCACGTTATCATTGTTGTACCTTCTCTTCTTGAAATCTCCTCCCGACTCGCTCCTTCTATTATCACGACCATGATTACCACCAGAGTAGTTACCGCTTTTATCTGAACGCTTTCCTTCCCTCTGGTTGTCATTGCTCCGATGACCGCTGCCACCGGTATGACCCTGGTTATGGTCCCTCGGTTGAACGTACTCATTATCTCGCTCTAATAATTGAGCCCCGTTTATAACATCTGAATATAAAAAAAATTTATGAGAGATAAGATATTGCCGAATTTCGGGCTTTAGACCTATCAGAAACATCCTTCTCATTCGTTTCTCATTTTCGACCAAATGAGGTGCAAACCTGAATAACTCTGCAAACTTCACCTCGTACTGGGACACCATCATTTTGTTTTGTTCTAGTCTGATAAACTCCACCTCCTTCATATGACGAATACTTTCAAGAAAGTACTTGTCATTGAACAGTTTCTGAAATGTTTCCCAAGACATGTTGAGTGCGTCAGGCTGGGTACGCTTTACAGATTCCCACCAGTAATCTGCCTCACGACGGAACATAAATGTGGCGAATGGAACCTTCTGTTCCTCCGTGCATCCCAAGACATCAAATATCTTGGTAATCTATTTGACCCACATTTCCGCCTTAATCGGATCCGGCTTTTCCCAGAATTCTGGTGGTCCCAACTCCTTGAACTGCTTGGCTGTGATAAACTGCGTGTTGCCATCATTTCTACCGATATTTTGTACACGAGTCTCCCTCGTCTGATTTTGCATGAACTGCAAGAAGCTCCTAAACATTCCATCATTCATCGTTTGCCCGGTAACGTTGTTTACAGGACGAATATTGCATTCCTGTTGCACGTTCTCCTCTTTTGTGACTAAAGGTTGTTCCACAGTATCATATACTCCATTGTTAACGTTCTCGGCTGCCAGTCTCAAGTACTGCCATAAAACAATGGTTAATTAAACAAATTAACATATCACATAATATCCCTATATTATGACCGACCAACAAATAAGCTTAGGTAGGACACACTAGCGAAGGATTTACTCGTCCCTCCCCTCCTAGTTCTATTCCCCGATCTCTGCCAGAGACCATATTCCTAAGCTCTGATACCAACTGTGACGCCCCCAAAATAGGTATACATCACCCATTATGAGTCGCCAAAAACTTGGTACAGCAACAACTACTACTTCATTAATATAATTATTGTGTAAAATACAACAACCCAATACTGTGAGTTTAAATATAAATATTATCTTCTAGACAATATTTACACTCAAATAAGTCCTCATTACAATTATTGAAATATTATTTTACAAAATAGTGAGGACTGCTAACACAACTGACTGGAAACATCACTCCACACCCCGACTAGTTCCCGCTATATTATCGCCTCCTAAGAAAAATGGAACAAAAAAGAAAAAGGGTGAGCTCAACTAGCCCAGTAAAGAATATTATGACTAAGATAATATACAACAAATTATCGTTAATCTTTAACAGGGAAAAATCTGATAAAATATAGTAGACAACAAGTTTTAGATCAACAATTGCAGCGGAAACAGCAAACCATTAGAAGAGTCAAGTTGAGAAAGAATTCTACTATCTTCTAAGATTTAAAAGTCTATCATCAATATGTTATCCCTGTAACATCAATCAATATACATCTTGAATCAAATATTCATCTTTGAACTACAGGCCAAAGATATTCATTTGTAACACCAGTCGGTCATGTTCATCTCAACACCTGTTCATCTTTGCACTACGGGCCAAAGATATTTATCAGTTAATCATTCATCTTTGCACTACAAGCCAAAGATATTCCGTAATATCATCATTTAGGACTGAGGATGATGAAAAATTATCTTAAAGAAAACGAATCCAATGAGACAGAAGGACAAATATTAGGGATTCGTATTATAGTTTATCCAAGTGTAATAATGCTCCATAATAACCAATTGTGAAGGAGAATTCAAAAATAAAGATCAAAACATGGATACAATCAAAGATAGTAACCATAATAGACATCTTGGACAAAAAGAAAAAAATTTATTTTTCGGTGAATAGTGTCGTATACGTGAATAGTAATCCCGACACAAAAAGTTCTAAATTTGATAAAAAGTTTATATCAATATTTCAGCATAATGATATTGAAGAAAATAATATCATTTAAGAAGAAAATAATATCCCTTACCTCAAAATAACAATACTTCTGATCGAAATATCGGTAACTTGTGCTGAATAGCAACTCTCAAAGTATCTAAATACTCACAAAATATACTCAATAATCTAGAGAGAGAAAGAGAGAAAACTTATGAATTCTGGTGTGATTTTCAATTCTAACTTAGCCCTCTATTTATAGGAAAATATTAGCACGCCGAAGCAGACTTAACCTGCAACCTAATGGCTTTACCTGCTACTATTTCCACCCACCACATTTGAATAAAAATCTCAGCATATTTTTTCACCAACCAATAGCGGGGCCCACCAATTCTATAATTTTTCACCAAAATGATTAACTCCGAAAATTCAACAATTTCTGAACCAGTCATCTCGTAAAATTCATAACAAATCATACGTTCATTTTTAATGGTTCAAAATTTGTGGACATATACTCAACTTATATATGTATAACATATCCAAATATTACCACGATCCAACGGTCGGATTAAAAATTATAACCTTCGCAAAATATCTCAAAAACCCTAATTTGATTTTCAATACCTCCGTTCTGACAAAAATAAAGATAAAACACCTCAACATTAACTCTTTCATTTTTAACCACAAAAATATATCCCTCATTTATATCCACATAAAATAAATATTTCCTTATCATATGAATCAATAATTAATTATTCAAAAATAATATTACAGAATCACATTTATGATAACCAGGCCGTTCCCAGGAAAGAGAGGGCATTCCAATAAGAATTTCTCCTTACTGGATCGCAATTAGGTGACCAAACCTCTCCTTAGACAGAACTTTCTAGATATTGCCAATAATATTATTTAATAATATTATTCAAATAATATGAATTATTGATCTGATAATGGGAAATACTGTGTAGTAACAATTATTAAACAACAATAATATAAAATATCAACGCAGCAATTATTGAATCAATAAAATAAAATATTGAACAGTAACTACTGTAATAATTATTGAGTAGTGCCTTCCTTCATAAGAATCAATAATTCTAAAATACTGTGCAATCCGTGTGCTACTGTGCAACCATGCGTATTACTGTATTTTAACCACCGGGTATTCCAACAGTGTTAACGGTAACAACTACGCCGTTATTTATAAAAACTTAATTTTTGTCGTTATCTTCATCCAATCGTTTTTCGTTACGGGGCCCACAAATAGTTGCGCCGTCGTACGAATATTATCCGATAGAAAGAATATTCCACGACCAAACGAATATTTTATAACCACTTGTTTATTTTGCAAAATTTGCACATTTCACCCATAACCAAAGTATTATATCAAATTAACACCTTATTATTCACAATAATATTTAGAGAAAATTTGATTTTGTTCATTAATAAGTTGGGGTCTTACAGGTAACATATAAAAACCTCACAAGATCGACAAAAGAGTTATACTGATCTTCATTGAAGAGACGTGGAATTCAATGTTGCAGAGCATGTGTTGTTACATGTTGCTCCATGAAAAGGAGTTACAAGATTTGGAAGGAGAGAAAAGCACAATCCTCGATTCATTGGGCCATTCGAAATCCTCGATCGAGTAGGAACTGTGGCCTATAGGCTCGCCTTACCGCCAAGTATGTCTCATGTTCATAACGTTTTTCACATATCTATGCTATGTAAATATGTGAAAGACCCGAACCACATTATTGAATTAGAACTAGATGAAATAGCAGAAGATTTAACGCATGAAGAGGTACCTATTAAAATCTTGGATAAGAAAGATCATATTCTATGCTCTAAGGTTATACCTCAAGTCAAAGTTTTTTGGAGAAACCACGATGTTAAGGAAATGACCTGGGAGTTGGAATCCGAAATGAAATCAAGGTATCTTCACTTTTTCGACATACCAGGTATGTACTCTAATTTCGAGGACAAAATTTCATAAGAAAGGGAGGTTGCAAGATCCCAACTTTTATGAATAAAGATGAATTTTTCTCAAAATATATTTTTGAATATTATGGTGTTGATTTGATATAATGTTATATTTTTTGGTACTATTTACAAATTTTGCAAAGTAAGCAAGTGGTTTTAAAATATTCGATTAGTCGGGGAATATTCGTTCTAACAAAGAATATTCGTACGACGGCACAATCATTGGTGAACCCCACAACGGAAGCATTGTCAGAGTTAGAAAACGATATAAATATCTTTTTACAAAAATAACGGCGAAAGTTTTACCGTTAAACTGTTGAACTACCCGGTAGTAAAAGTATAGTAATACGCATGGTTGCATAATAGCACACGGTATTGATTATTAATGCTTACGTGAGAAGTCACTCAGTTATACTCAATTATTGCTACAGTAATTACTACATAATATCTCTCATATTATTAATTCAATTATTGTCGCATTATAATCTGCATAATATTTTATATTATTAAATCAATAATTGAGACGACAAAGTTATTCATATTATTATTTGTAATATTGACGATGTCTAGAAAGTTCTGCCGAGGAGAGGTTTGGTCACTTAATTATGCGCCAATAGGGAGAAATCCTTATCGAAAAGTCCCCTGTTTCCTAGGAATGATCTGGTTGTTAAATATGGTGAGTTGTAATATTAATGATGAATAAGTTCGTGTTGATTAAAGATGAAATTGATATTTCCACTGTGTTGGGATTATTAGTGTTAGTGGAAATCGACATTTATTTTGATAATAATTGATTTTTGGAGGTTATATTGACCAATCGGGTAATTAATCGGATAAATGAGCAATTAATTGCTATTAGTTCATATGCCACTTACTGTTGGTTCACTTGTAGGACTAAATTAAAAATGGAGGTAAAGATGAAGATATTATACTGTAATAATTCAAGCCCCAAAATGTACAATTATCGAAACTATATTTTCCTATAAGTAGAAGCTCATTCTTCTTTCATTCTCACCAATTCACTAAGACTCACAAGAGCAATTATAGAGAGAGAAGCTATATAGAGAGAGAAGAAGAGTAGTCTACTACTTCAGTATTCCAGTATCCAGTCTTCTTCTAAGGTAAGGGATATCATTTTTGTTCAGTATTCGTAAGAAATAATATTTTCTTCCATACTCTGTTGTATGTGAGTAATATTATTTCGTTTCGTATTCCTAATTCTACACTCATTCTGTTAAAGTATTACTTCTATACTCCGTGAAATTAGTAGAATATTCTTGATATTTACGCTTCATCCAGTATCTTTTCATAGAAATATTATTCTGAGCATTCTTGATAATTATTGATCTTTTCATGTCGGGATACTATTCACGAGGTACTATTCACAAAGTACTATTTACAGGTACTATTCATAAAATACTATTCTCGGGTACTATTCACAAAGTACTATTCACAAAGTACTATTCACGTGGAGTACTATTCATGACAAAAATTGATTTCTTTTCGATCCAAATCATTTCTGATACAATATTATTCTTGAATTTTGCTCTACAAGCAGTATTATGTTGACAATTTGGATATTATTGAATTATGGATAAATTAAGTTATAAATTTTTAAAAATTTATCCTTTGTTTTATGTTAATTGAATTTTCATATCATTGTCATCATCCTCATACTTAAATTATGGTGAAAGTCATCTTTGGCTTACATGCATAGATGAACTGTTGATTGGTATGATTATGACCAGGGATCATTCGGTGTAATCATGACCCGTAATGTTATAAATGATGTGGTAAAAGTCCTCATTGGCCCGTAGTGCATTGATGGACAGTTGCTGGTATGATCATAACCATTGGTGAAAATATGAATATCATTGGCCCGTAGTGCATGGATAATTCGTGGTTGTCATACTATTTATTAAGCTGAGTCTCAGCGATAAAATTATTGATAAACTTTTTAAATCATAAAAGATAATAGATATCATACTCAACTTGACTCTTCTAATGGATTGCTTGTTCCGCTGCAGTTGAACTTGTTGTTTATTAGTTTAACACTGTTGAAGGCTAACGATAATTTATTCTGCATTATCTTAGTCATAATATTTCTTACTGGGCTAGTTGAGCACACCCATTTACTTTCATTGTTCTATTTGGGAAATGAGAACGTAGCCGAGACTAGTCGGGGAATGGAGTGACGGTCCGAGATGGTGGCTATAGTAGTCCTCATTATTTTATGAAATAGTGTGATAATAATTGTAATGAGGACTCTATTTGAGTTTGAATATTGTCTACTAGACAATATTCGTGTAAAACTTCTCAGCTCATGTTGTATAATTAAGTTTGTATTTGTATTTTGTACCATGTATTTGACGACTCAGAATGGGTGATGTATACTTATTTTGGGGGCGTCACAAGTTTCCTTTTTAAAACTCATGCTAAATCAAGCTAATATGTAAAGAAACTTTATAACACACTTCACATCCATATGTTCACACAAGTAAGACATAAATATAGACTAGAAAGACCATAATTTAAAATACACCAAGTTCATCATGATTTGAGTTTTAAAACCTTACCATTTATTTTCAAAATCACTGTAATAACCCGATATTTTCTATATAATTAAATAAGAAATTTTGCCTATAATTTTTTTTTTAGAATCAAAGGTGTAAATATGTGCAAGGCAAAACGTATGTATTTATGTGATAAATAATTTTTTTTATTATTTTTACATTAATAATTACAATTTTTTTTAAGAATTAGTGATCATTATAAATTATAATTTTATAATAAATTAATTTGGTAGTAAAAATATATTTAGTATTTATTTTCCATAAAAATATGTTTATATATTATTTAAGCAATATATGAAATGATTATAGAATTATTATAATAATAATTTTTTTATATGAATTTATTTCAGATTAATTAAGTTAAATACTTTAACTTAATAATGTTATATTTGAAAGATATGTCGGATATTGACTCAAAACTGTAATTCTGAATTTTGAACAAGGGATGAGAATATTAATATTATATTAATTATATTTCAGTGCTATAAATAGGTACTGTGTGTGTAAATTGATAATAGTTGGTCAATTATGATGTAACCATATAAAACCTAATATTATTGTGATAAACCCTAATTTAAAACTCAAATTAAAGTTCAAGACTGTTTGTAATTCCGTAAATGTGATCAATGACCGGTATTATAGAATTTAATGTTAATTAGGGAAAATCCTAAAAATTAGAAACCCTAATTTTTAAATTTGAAACCTTATTTGTTAAGTTATTAACCTTAATGACTAAAAACAATAATTAGTAACCAGGAACCCTAATTACTAAGCTAGAACCCTAATTGTCAAATTAGTAACCCTAATTTGCTATGCATGAACCCTAATCGCTAATCTAGAAATCTTAATGCTAATTAATGAACCCTAAACTTAATTTTCATTTTTTATATAATTACAAAACCTAAGATAATTAGGGAACCCTAATTTGGAATTTAAGAAAACTAAATTTTCATTTTTTAGCCTAAATATAAAATCCTAGAAAAATCAAAAATTGTAGAACCTTAGGGTTAAACCCTAAGGGTTAGCCAAATATCTAGAAAGCTATTAAATTTGCTAGCAAAATGACTTAAATGCCCTTTTTGCATAATTGAAGCTAACTTGTAAATTTGGCCAACACTTTAGTTGGTGACCAACTTTTGACTTGCCCATGTGCTAAAAACTTACACATATTAGCCAATTTGATCAGCCAATTCATTGTATCTAACATATATATAGATTGAGAGAGAGAAAAATTCACAACTTAGCCTCATTTTTACACAAACACATCACCAAGACCCTCACTCTCTAAACCCACAAATTTATCAAGCATTTCAGTCCCTTATCAAGTTCTTATAACACCATAAACAGATCAAGAACCCTAGATTAAGAAATTGTTCATAAGAGGTATAAACCTAATTTAGAAATCTGATCTTTGATCCGATGTTAAATGTTAGATTTTTATGTTTAAACATGTTGTATATAGTGCAAATAGATGATTTGGGTTGGTATTCGTTAGATCCATAACATCTATAGGCTCGGATTTGATGTTTTTCAAAATCTGGAAAATGTTGAAATTTTTGTCTGACAACAAATGTTAGGTCTCTTAGATCTCTTGTTGTTTATTGTTTTGGTGTTTTAAGTGTTTGAAGTTGTAATATGTAGTGTAGGCTTGGATCTGGAACTAGAATCAAGTCCAGATGATGTACATATTGTAAGATATAGTTGGTCAAACTTAGTTGACCGAGCATGGCTGAGCAATTCTGGGTAACCTAGAAACTACCCAGCATGCTCTAACAACAAGTTCATACCCTTGGATCTTTCTGTTGTTTGTTTCTTTGTTATTTTTGTTGTATCCAAGTTGTAGATTGGTAGATGGACTATAGATTCATGCTAATAAAACACCTATACACCAAATATGTTGGATTCAGTAGCCGGTCAAAGTAACTAAGACAATCATGAAAACTGTTTTCTGGATAACCCAGAAAACGTTTGAACCTTATTTCTAACAAGGTTTGACCGGCATGGATCTGATGATTTTATGGTTGTTAGATCGATTTTATGTGATAGATTTGTACCCTTACATGTTATCTACACACTGAAACCTTTAAATCACTAAAGAATTGAACAGATTTAAAGTTGTGTAAGCCCAAATATGGTTACACGAACTGTTCTTCATTTATGGGTAACCCAAAAAATGAAGAACATCTTTGACAGCTTGTTCAAGGCCTTTGATCTTGCATATTGATGATGTATAAACATTATAAATGATTGAAACATGTTCACTATTAGTTTCTCTACGCAGCCCGACATCTAGACCACCTTTACTATGAACAGATTGCACGATATAAGGCCACCAAGGTCGTTGACCGGCCATGACTTCTTGTTTCTGGGCAACCCAGAACGTGAAGAACATGTCTGACAGCTAGTTTAAAGCTTTATAACTCTCATTTGTGATGTTGTATGACCTTGTTAATTGCTGTTACTTGTAGTATTACATATATACTATCATATCTGATCATTATCTAGCCCAGAAAAACATTGATCAGAGATTTATTCTTGGTCAAACACAACCCCTCGTTCACTGACTTTGAATGTTCTTGAGGCTCAAGAACACCAAAGGCTACACTTTCTATCGCTAAAAGCTATAGCGACAATTTATTTAATTTTAATTAATTAAATTTACTAAAAACATTTAAAAATAGAAATAAATTTATAAAAATTACAAAATTAATTCTACAAATTATTTTAAGTTATAAAAATTAACTTTTAATAATTTGACATATTTTTCATTAAAATTAATATTTATTTGAATATTATTGATATTTAATTTATTTAATAAATGTATTAAATAAATTAATTAAAAATGATTTTATTATATTAAAAATAATTTTAAATGATATTAATGTATTTAAAAATATATTAAGTTTTAAAACATAATTTTTAATATTTTAAGTCAAATTTCATTAATTAATTAATATTAATGATAATTGATTTATTTAATAATGATATTAAATAAATAAATAAAAAATGATTTTAATAATATAAAAATTATTTTAAATGAAAATAGATAGTTTAAAAATATTTTAAGTTATAAAATATAACTTTTAATAATTTAAGGTAAATAATATTAATAATTTAATATTAAATGTTATTAAATTTATTTAATAATTATATTAAATAAATAGTTTTAAAATGGTTTTATTAATTTTAAAATCATTTAAAAAGGATATAAATGAATTTAAAATATTTTAAAGGTATAATAAATGACTTTTAATATTTTGATAAATAACACATTAATATTTAATATTAATGGTAATTATTTAAAAATAATTTTAAATATTTTAAACTTCATTTAAGGGTAATATTAATATTTTAAAAATATTTCGAGTTATTATAAATAACTTTAATATTTTGGCAATGGTTTCATTAATAATTTAATATTATTTGAATATTAATGATAATAGAATTATGTAATATTTAAATTATTTAATAATGATTCTAGAGTTTGAAAAAACATTATAAATTATAATAATTATTTAAAAATTATTATAAGTCTATGAAAAATAATATGACCGATATTTAAAATATTCAGAATAATATTGAACCACACGATAGAGTTTTAGACTCGACAATTACCCGTTAAAGCTGTCGGTACATCGAAATATTTCAGAATTTGATCTGGACTTATATAATTTGACTAGATAAGTTATTGTTTGTGATCCAATGACTGATATAGCTACGTGATAATGAGTTTAGGTTATGTGTTGACCATAAATAGCAGTACTATATGTTACGATATGTTATTCTAATCGATAGAATGATCTTATTAATGATAGGTAGCGGTATAAAAGATAAAACTAAGTCGTATAAGTAGCAGATCATGCAAGTATGTTAACTTTGCATTTACTTTATGCAATAGACATGAGTAAGAAAGTTTCAGAATTATATTATCGTTATGCCAAATTATTAACTTTATTGTTATTGATTATGTATCCAAACATTTATATTTATACAAGTTCTTAAATTATCCGATCATTGTTTATCAATGCAATATTATTGTACAATCCTGATATATATTTTGTTCGTTAATTTCTAAGCATGGTTATACAAGCGACCTCACTTTGGATAATTATTGTATTTAATCACATGTTAATACATACCTATTGATTTCTGGTATGTATACATTAATTAAAAGCCGTCTAATCTATTTGACCTAGCTAGATACAGATTTTGAAATATCGTTGAACATGATAGAACTTTATTGTATCCAATCAAAGTGTTTTGGTTCAGATTTCTGACTAAGTGTGAACATCCCGAACATGGAAAAACTTTGTTCGCCTAACGCGGATAAGATGAACGAAAATATCGTTCTTGTATGTAGTATTGATCAATACAGGGTACATTAAGATGATAACCCTCGTGCCTGTAAGTTATGACGGTTTGCGGATGAAGTTCTGCTAAACCTTATCGAAAATTGAAAATAAAGTTCATAGTCTGTCGACTGCTCTTCATTTATAGTCAGTACGTAGTTTCAAAATTTGTGATAGATTTGATATGTTGTTATTATTGGTGCAGCTTACTTCACAACTGTTGGTTCATTGTAGAAGTGTCATTCAAAGAAAACATTTAATCCTTTCAACTAATATTTATTGTTGCTATTATTTGTTGGGCAATCAAATGCTCATTCTTACTTTAAATTTTAATGTTTTCAGCTAAGTGTGATCAACCTAATGGTTCAGGCAGGAACAATAGAAAAGGAAAGCAAACAGAATAAGTTTAATGCTATCTTTTGTAATAGTTAGAAATTATTAAGACAATGGTATTTATTAACTATCATGTAATGAAATGTAGTAAAGGTCGCGTACTTGGGATTAGACTCTGATATATGTAAATTAAGTTTGATATTTATATTATTACTATTATTCTGCTCAAAAAAATGGTATCGTGAAGCACCAAGTTCAGGTTTCAAGTACCTGAACTTGGGGGTGTCACAATCACTATAACCAAGCTAAAACGACTTATGTTGAGCAATAAGGGTCTTAGCTCATAAGTTAGACTTAGTATCACACCTAACTCAATAAACTAACATGTTTAGATTATTATAAGCAATAAAAACAATCTTCTGGGAATGACAAATTGTGCGGCCGCACTGGGTTGTACTACAGAAGTGGCGCGGCCGCGCCACCTCAGAACAACTCTAGACTTGGCTCTAGTTTACAGCAGTTTAGAATCCCAATCAAGCATACCATTGATTCAGCATACTCAAACTCATTACATAATCCATAACACACGTATAAACTCTACTAACACAATGACATGCCATTTCATACTAATTAACAGATAAATTCAAGCAATTATAAGAATTTATCAAAACTCAACATTAAGAACATGTTTTGACAGTAATGTTACCTCTTGAGGTTGTGAATTAAATTTCCCTTCCCATATTCAGATTGCTCACTTAAAATGCAATTCCTTATCTATATGCAACTTATCAGAAACTCAATGATTTCAAAGTTTATAGAATGAAAAAGGAGACCACTATTTATAGAGAAATTATGGACCAATTTCTGGTTCTTGTTCAGTGAATCAAACCAAAGGAAGAAAGAAAAAGATGATGGACAATGAGAGTTTGGTGGAAAGCAATCACCAACTCCACCCCTCTCCATCCTTCTAGCCATCATCATCTTCCTCTAGCCTTTTTGGTTTACTGAGTTTAAGCAAAAATAGGGACGATGGGCCATTAGCCTAATACACGACCGATGACTTAGAATGAGACTATTAATTTGGGACAAGGCTTTGTTATTTACTGACTTGACAACATAAAACTCAGTACTTTAAAAAATGAGTTCTTATTTGACCCACAATGTTTCTTTAATAACTTAATATAATTACCATGTAATAACTAAGGGGTGTATATACACATAATCATATAATCCATGTACATTTTGATAATACCGAATATAATCTAATTGGGTATCATCTAACCACATTATCATAAACTTACTTATTGAAATAATTATTAATTCACAAATCATTGATTAATTATAATTTAATATTACATAAAGTACATCTTTAATGTTCTCACACATACATGCTGTCACATAAGCATCCTTTATGTAACTTACAATTCATTCAATATTTGCTATATAGTTTTATATATTATATAGTCACATTAAAGTGTCACACAACACTTCCTTTTTAATTGAATGTAGATATTAAATATAATACTATTAATTATCACATATCTTGCACACAACAATCAATTGAATAAATATAAATAAAAGCTAGAAAAAGAACTAGATTTGAATAAATCTAAACCATTATAGCTTCAACGGTTCCAGTTTAGTCACCAGGAACCGGTTAAAGGGAAAAGTAGTCAGATTTAAGAAAATATAGCCTGCAGGCTAAATAACAGTTATATATATATATATATATATATATATATATATATATATATATATATATATATATATATATATATATATATACGGTCCGTCTCAAAAGCGAACCTTAAAGAGCGAACCAAAGACGAACCGTCGTCTTTGGTGTCTATGGCGACGGTTCGATCCATCGCCATAGCCATGTAGTCTTTGGGGACGGGTCGAACCGTCGCCATAGACACCAAAGACGACGGTTCGTCTTTGGTTCACTTTTTAAGATTCGCTTTAGAGACTCTCCGTATATATATATATATATATATATATATATATATATATATATATATATATATATATATATATAAGTAATGAAAAACCACGGATCGACGATCCGGGCATACCCACACGACGCGACTCTCAACGTGAGTAGATATATATATATATATATATATATATATATATATATATACAAAAGTGATAAAAAGCTTAAAAATCTGAAATATTTTACAGTGGGCTGCCCAAGAAGACGTCAGATAGCTTTTGACGCTTGAAAACTCAGTTTCCACTGGTTAAATTTCAGTATGTAGCAAAACACAAGCTTATAATTGTTTAGAAAGAAGAATCACCCAGTTTAGAGCATTCTAGAAGTGTTTATGAGTTGAAATGGGCATAGTTTTCTCTCTCTTCTTTTTTTTCAAATGGCCAACCCAATGCTTTTATTTATAGACCAGATGGCCGCGGGTTTAACCGCTGTCGACGTCGGGATTTTTATTGTCCCTTTTCTATTATTGTCTTTTGGTGTTCTCATGTTTAAGTGAGATTTGTTTGTAAAAATAAGTTGTGAAAAGGTTCGACATGTTTATGTCGACGATTTAACTATAAGAGTCGCTAATTGGTATTTTTAAATGGTTGCACCAACTCAACCGAGAAAAGGTTTGCACATTGATCAAGTGATGTGACACTATTTTATAGGTCAGTTTTAACAAGATATAGCAATGATGATTTGTAAAAGAGGTTTTTCAAACCCTTATGCTCAATAGTAATTGAGGCCTTTGATACTTCTATTTTATTATGTTTTCTGCTTGATTGCTTTTATTTTTGAGATGCAAAACATCTTCGAGAAAATAAGATACATAGTAGTGTCGAAATCCTTGTGGGCATGAGAGCCTTCTAAGGAAATTTAAACACCGTGCATAATTTACAAGCCATGTACAACTAAAAATGTCCATCACGAGAATCGAATCTTGATTCAGTAAACTGAATCTCTGATTACATGATTCTTAGGCTCACATGATGTTGCAGCTTATATGAAAATGTCCATGTTGTGTTCTTGTTTCTAATTGCTTAGTAAAGTTCTTTTTAATCAACTTCTCTTTCCTTATTTCAAAACCTTCTTCTTTTCATTATTCTGAAGTCACCTAACTTACCTGTAGTCCACCTAGTTTGTCGATAACCTTTTGTAAGTCTCTAGGGTGTGAGCAGTGTTTAGTTATAGAACATAGGTATGAGTCTGCTTAGGGTAAAGAAGGTATGAATGAACGAATAATGAGTAAGAATTATTTTTAAAACTGTAAAGACGAGTAGATTATTTAGATATAGCTCCTTGGTTAGCAACAGGTCAGCCTTGCCCCCTGTTCCGGACATAGTTAACCAAGAAGAACATAGTTATGAAAACCTTAGTCAAGCTTTACATGATTGGAACATACCCAGAGTTTCTCTCATAGAAATTTATCAGTCAACCTTTTTAGATAATTTTAAAACCTATTATAATGTTAAAACAGTTGAAAAGGTTTATGCAATTAATAAAGAATATGAAAATTGTAGTCTTTTATCTCCTGATGTTATTAAAAAAACATATGAAAAAGGGTTATAATTTTATACATATAGGTCTTGTTCAAGTTGCAGTTAAACCGTTTAACATTAAAGGAATCAATTCAAGTATCTACCTCTGTCTCAGAGATGCTAGATTTTTGAATTATCACCTCAGTATTATAGGTATTATGGAATCAAGTCTGCACAATGGCCCAATCCATTTCAATTGCTTTCTTGATTTCACATTAAGCCTAAGTGATCATAATTTATTAAAAGCCTTAACATTAACTATTAAAACTGCTGGAGAGATCACTCATATAATTGAGGGTTCTCAGCCACTTGCTTTAATTTACAGGATTTATTATAAAACCATGAAAACAAATTTGAATGTTCATGCTCTCAATAAAAGTCCTAAAGATTAAACAGTCTTAATTCAAAGTTCGACTAGTGACGCTAATGTCCAGATCCCGAGAACCATCTTCTAGAAGGATATTACCTTACATAGTCAATGGAATTTACCTAGTGAAATACCCCAACAACTTGTAGTTAACAACTTATTAAATGTTGATAATATTAGACAATTTTATGATGGAACGGTTATAATAAGTTTTGAACGTAATAGACTACCAGTTATCATCTAAGATTTTACTAGTTCTTCATCTCCTTCAGTTCATACTCGAAGAGATACTGAAGTACTTAGTAACCCTTCAATTAGGGACATAAAATTAAAAGGAATCCTTAATCAAGGTCAAGTTAGTCATCCTTGATAACTCAAAAGGATCCCGTTCAAGAAGAAAGTTTTTCATCTCCGACGTCTTCTGAGTATCCTACTCAATCTGACTTTGATACTCCTATTAACAAACAATTAAGAGTCATTAAAAAAGAGTTTATTTTAGATTGAGATTCTCTTGTTGAAGATTTCAATTCTAAATCTAACAAAGTTAAAAGACACTTATTTAGAGATCAGCTGTGACAACCCGAAAATTTATAAAATGTCAAATGATTAGAATAAAGGTTAAAGAATAAAACCTATAAGAGAATTTGAGGATTTATTTAAAATTTTCAAGTAAAACCTACATGGTTTGCTATTCGAATGAGAATAAAGAAATATGGGTTACAAAATTTCAAAACCCTAGAAATGAATTAACATGTACTTGAAGAAATATCGAGAATAAGGTATTACGATACCTGTAAATTCAATATGAACTGAATAGTCTAAGAAATGTTATATAAGTACAAATGGAAATTTTATTAAGGAGATAAGATTTCACATGAAGAGATGTTATAAGGTTAAACGAAGATGAGTATATGTATAGAAATGTATATACTTAGTAAGGTACTATATATATTTTAGCAAGAGGAGTGATGAATTAAGTTAATAATATAAGGATCAAGATAAAACTATGTTAGTAATTAACATAGCTTGAACGTTGGCCTTGACCTGCAAATAAGAATTTGAATAAGTATAAAGTCGTTATTTAATATGATTAGCAATAAGAAGGGAGTAATTTAAAACTCAAAATTTGAGTTAGAAATATAATTTTGAAGCATGGACTGCTCGGTTGCATCCGGAACGTCAAGATTAGTCAGAATGGACAGTAAACACAAAATGTGTAAAGGTTGACTTCTGGTCAAAGTCAATAGTTGACTTTTTATGGACAAAAGTCAAAATTAGTGTGAGAAGTGAAAAATGTTATATGGATAATGATATAATATTTAATATTATACCAAAGGATGTAAAGTAAAAATACGAGAGGAGATCTAATATGCAAATATGTATATTGGTATCAACTAGTTAGTAAATTAAATTTATATTTGAATAAATGATTGAATATATTAAATTATATATTTAGTATATAAATAAATTGTATGAAAATAATTTATGGACAGGAGGAGGAAATTAAATTTAAGTATACAATATGAATTGTATAACTTGAATAAGTTATTTAATTAAGTATGAGAATTAAATGACCTAAAGGGTTATTTTTATTTAGCGGTCCTAGTATTTATATATATACTAGTGTCCTAATCTAAGAGAATTGTGGAGCATGTCACAATTTATTTTATGATTATGTGAGTAAGTGAATATGAATATTATGTGATGACTATATTGTTTATTATATAATCAAATAAAAGAAACTAGTGTGATCCTAATTATATATTAGGAATGAAGAATTGAATAACTTAAGGGTTATGACATGAGGGAATACTAGTATTTATAATATATACTAGTTCTAGGAGAGTTATTTTATATATCTCAACTAAAAAAATTTATAACCTAATTATAGAAAGTCTAATTGGGTTAAGGAAATAAATGTGCATGAGTAAAGATTTATGTTTTAATTGAGGAAATGAAGACTCTAATTAAATATTTATGGAATGGTAATATTAGAAGTGTTGGAAGATATTATTTGTCATGGCCCAAAGAAACTAAAGTTAGAAGCCCAAAAGAATTAATTGAGTGTCCCAACTTTTAGCCCATTTGAGAGGGGGTGTCTTGGACCTTGTGTATATTAAATAAGAGATAAAAATCAAACCAAGACTTGGTAGATTTATGGCCAAATGGCCGGACATTAGAAGGAAGAAAAGGAGGGGGGAAGAATGTGGTTCAATTGCTTTGGTGGTTCACCCACTCCCACCAACTCATTCCATGTGTCCTCATTTTAGTTAGCCAACACTTTGTCAATGTTTCCAAGTAAAGATTTAGTGGTTGAGTGGGAGAGAGAAGAGCTAGAGATGTTGGTAGATGAAGGATAGATATACCAAATATATCTATACATACTTTTCCAACAAAACAAGAAAAAAGTCTAAGTCTTATATTTTTCTTTTCATCTTATTATCTATCATAAACTAAGAAAGAAAGAGAAAGACTAGAGAAGAGAGAGAGCTATGGTTCGACAGTCATGGAGGAGAGGAAGATGAGTTTTTGGTGAGACATCAAAGCTCCATATTCAAGCTATGAAGAAGAAGAAGGAGAGCATGGTAATCAAAGGTATAAATACCTTTTGTTTAAGTATTTTTGATTATTCTAAATCAAACATTGAATCTATGTTTCTAAACTTAAAAACTATGAATATACTTGTTATTGAGTGTTTCATATTTAGATTTACCCATGTTGGGTGTTGTTTTAGTTGGAAATCAAAAATAAAGAAAAGTGATTTTTCTAGTTTATAAGCCCTAAAATTTCTATGTACTTTGGATTTCTACCGTTTTTGAACTACACCTTCTTTTTGCGATCCGTCAAAAGGATGTGCTAGATATGTAAGTTAACTACTAAACCCAAGTGGTAGAACTCAAAAATATTGAGTACACAAGTTGTAGTGACTGTTTTACCAAAAATAGTTTCGTTGCTAAAAATGAAAAACAAACTGTTTTGGACAGTCAAAGAGTAGGGGAAGTTTAGTCATTTTTCGGACATCTAAAAATTCTGGAAAAATTTGGGAGGGTACTATGATAAGTTATCTAACATCTCCAAGTGGAATAACTGAAAAAGGAGTTGTAGATTTCCGTATGAAAAATGTTTAACAAAGCACAAAAAACTGCAAAATGGCTATTTTGCTACTGTGAAAGATTTTCCAGGGGCTGTTTCGGCAACTTAAATTGTAAAAAAAATTCCGGCCTTTTGGGACATGAAAATATATGGTATAAAGTACCTACTGTCCAAAAATGAACTCATTCCGAGTTAAAATAAGTAAGTTATGACCATTTCAATTTCTGTGATTTTCTGACGAAAATCGCTATAACCGGAGTTCTATAACTCCGATGGCCACGAAATTTAAACTGTAGGCTCACGTTAAGACGTATAATATTGTGCCAAGAGATGGGAATTTCTAGAGTTAAGCACGAGGTAGCTAATTTCTTCAGGAATTAACTAAAAATGATTTTTGAAAAATACCAAAGGAAGCTGAAAATTTTTGGAAAAATACTTTTTGGGTATGAAATATATGTATATGTGTTTGGGCAAAAGATATAAATATATTAAGTTGATTTTGTATTTTCGTGAAAAGGATATGGAATTCAGCTTACTAAATTGAAAAATCTGATGAATTCAGCTTGCTGGATTGAAAAGAAGCTTACTGAATTGAAGAATTTAGAATCCAGTTTGCTGGATTGCAGTTGGCTTGCTAGATTGGAAATTTGTTGAATCCAAGTTGCTGGATTGGCAATTGGGTTGTTAGATTTAGAATCCAAGTTGCTGGAATAATATTTGACTTATTAGAGTTTAAAGAAGAACTTATAATGTATAAGATTAGAGTGTTAAATCATAATGAATATGATATAGTGATTAAAGAATTATCAACGGACGATAATAGTAATGATGTGAAGGCGTTATCTAATATTTGATTTTTGTTATTAAGTGTTAGATAATCCTACGGATAAAGTAGTTGTATTATGTGATAAAATGCTTTATGCTAATGAAAAGATCAATCTTATAATTGTTAGGTCTTTCATGAGAGATTAAATAAGATTGCTTAGTGGTAATCAGCGGTACAGGCAAGTTTCCCTAACTCAAATTTGAGTTGTATGTTCAAAGCAAGTTAGTGAATAGTTGTTGTTGATTATTCACGTCTATATTGATTATTGTTTCGCACGTTGTGCATATTATAACTGTTCATCAGGTATGAAAGGCTAATCACCTTCATTACCATTTGGTTCAGTTAATCTGTTCATGTTTATGCTTGACCATTCATGTTTATTGACTTGGTCGTTCAGCTAAGAAAACTTGATTCATGTTATTTCACAATTATTATATTGTTGAAAACTTGAAAGCTTATTCATTCTTTTCAATCATGATATATCTTCATTGTATTTAAAACTTGTTGGGCAAATTTGTTGCTCATCCTTGATATATCATGATAAAATTTTCAGATTTGGATGAAAGCTCGAGTAAAGACAGAAGTAAAGGCAAAGTGCAAGACTAAATTATGGTGCAGTTAGATTTATTAAATCTTCTGACGAAAATAGTATTGTAAATATTTAAGATATTGACTGTATGTATTAAGTTAAGGTTGTAGACCTTTGGAATGATGTGTAAATGTTTAATGTATAAATAAATTATGTTTATATCTTCCGTAATAGTTGTAGAAATAGTATACCAGATTCGTGGTAAAATGTACCCGATTGGGGATGCTACATCAGCACCCTACTGAAAAAGAGTGTGATAAAATAATCGATAAATGGAAAAGATTTATAAAAAATGAACAAATGAACATTACTTTTTAGGACTGGTATGATCAATATAAAAGTAAATATAATGTTATAACTAAAACACAATAGATTAAAGAAGATAAAACAAAAGTTTCTTCCTGTCATCCTCCTTTGGAAACTGTCCTTATTCCAGTTAAAAATACTTCAGTCATTGCCAACCCTTTTAAAATTTCAGACAATAATAAAGATGATAAAAAAATAATTGAACAACTAAATTTCAGTAATCAGTACCTAGCAACAGTTGGTAGGCAGCTGGATAGAATTGAAGAAAAATTTGAAGAAACCACTGTTAAAAAACTAGAGTCAAAAATTGAATAACCCTTGTTGAAATTACCAGAGAACAGAAATAATTTAGGTCTACCTAATATTGATAATTAACTTACCTATGTTATTGATAAGTTATTTAAAAAACTAAAAACCGAAGCTAGTTTTAGCGGCTCTATAGCACTTATTGATTAGATTCAATTTGATGATGATAGCAACAGTACTTCTGATCAGTCTTATGCAGCTTCTGATCTTAATGATCAGCTGAAAAAATTAATTGTTAGTAATACTAGCATTACCAGAAATTGGTATTCTAGACCTACTCCTCCGGATCTACAGTTTGAGGAAAGAAATCTAGATAACCAATTTTCTGTCTCTTCTAATAAAATTTATGAATGGAACATTGATGGTTTTAGTGAGCAATAAATTTTAAATAAATTAAATCACATGTCTATGGTAGCTAATAGCTATATTACTAAATTCAACAATTTATTTGAACCAGACATAGTTGAATTAATAGCTAGGAGATTTACTGGTATTCTTAGGTCTTGGTGGGAAAAACATCCCACAGAAGATTCTAGGTTGTCAATAATCCATGCTATCCAATTAGACGATGACGGCAATCCCATCTTTGATGAAGATGCTGGTATTGGTCTGCTGGATGGAGTTAATACATTAATATTTACGATTATTAAGCACTTCGTCAGAACTCCTAATAACATTACTGAAAGAATTCACGACCAGTTAAGTAACCTCACTTGTCCCACTCTAAGTGATTTTAGGTCGTATAAAGATCTGTTTACTTCTAGAGTTATGATGTGTAATGATAGTAATAAGCCATTTTGAAAAGAAAAGTTTGTTAATGGTTTACCATCGTTATTCGCTCATAAGGTCCGTGAAGAATTAAGTAAAAATTTAGGATACATTGATTATGATAAATTAACCTAAGGTTTGTTAATGGTTTAAGAATGTGTATTGATTTCAAATTAGCCATACAAGCTGGTAAAGACAAGAATAAAGCCAAATATAAGTTAGGAATGTTTTGTGATCAATTTGGTTTACCTCCTATTGCTCCATCTAGAAGAAAGCACAGGCATAAACATATTGAGTCCAGCAAAAGCCATAAACATCGAAAAAGAAAACATAGTCAAGATAAAAATAAAAATCAAGATAATTATTATACTAAACCTAAGTCAACTCGTAATAAATCAGCTAAAAATCAAAGAAATTTGATAAAAGTAAAATTGTTTGTCATTATTGTGGGCAGAAAGGGCACTACAAAAGTGAGTTCAGAGTTAAGCAAAAATTACCCGAATTGAATATTTCAGCTGAAGATACTGAGCAATTGTTAGAGTTACTAAGAATAGAAAACAACGATAGTATTGATGAATGTTCTGACATTTCGGATCCTTCATATAGCGGTACTTCTAACGATGAATCAAATAGTAATAATGAAGTTACGGTATGTATTGAAAATTGCAATAATAACTGTTGTTTCAAAGGATTAAATGTAATTACCAAAGAGGAAAAAGAAAGCTCTTTGTTAATTGATTTAATCAGTAAAATTACCGACCCTGAGTTAAAATTTCAATACACAAAATAGTTAAAAGATTTGTTAACTAAAGATAAAGGAATTAAAGATAAGATATTTAGAGCTAAAGAAAAGCTTATTTTTAGCCTTAATAAAACTCTTGAAAGATTTAAATCTCCAATTAAAGAAGTTACCCTTCCAGAATTAATTCAAAAAGTTAATAAACTAAAAAAGAAATCTCTAATTTAAAATTAGATGTTTCTAATTTAAGAAGAGAGATTGAGAATAAAAAATCGGATCTTCAGGTACATGATTCCTCTTCTAGTGATAAAAATCACGATGAACCAGAATCATCAAGTACTAAAGAAGAGCCTGATCTTTTTATTCAAGGTCTTTCACTTAAAAGAATTAATGATATCACCATACAAAAATGGTATATCTCTATCAATTTAGTTATTGATAAAACTTTCTCAATACAACTCCATGCCCTAGTTGATACTGGTGCAGATTTGAATTGTATCCAATATGGTCTTATCCCCACTAGGTATTATAAGAAAACTAGTGAAAAACTCAATTCAGCTAACGATAGTCAGATGGAAATAAAATATAAATTACCTAAAGTTCATATTTGTCAAGATAATATGTGTTTTAAAACTTAATTTGTTTTAATTCGCAATCTTACAGATAAGATCATCTTAGGATTACTATTTATATATTTATTATATCCATTTACTACCAGTAATAAAGGATTAACCTGTGAACATTTAGGTAAAGAGATAACGTTTAAGTTTCTTATTAAACCAAAAGAAAGAGATTTAAAATTTATTCAAGAAGAATCTATTTCTAAGTCCTTTTATCTATTAAATTGCAAAATTACTCATTTAAATTTTCTAAAAGAAGATATTAAATATAAACAAGTTGAAGAACAACTTAAAAGTGAAAGAGTTCAAGAAAAAATTACCGATTTAAAATCTTATTTAAAAGATAATTTATGTTCAGATTCTCCCAACGCCTTCTGGGATCGGAAGAAGCATGTAGTTAGACTCCCATACGCTAAATAATTTAAATAATATTTAATTCCTACTAAAGCTAGACCAATACAAATGAGTCATGATCAATTGGAATTATGTAAGAAAGAGATCAATGATCTTCTTAATAAAGGTTTAATTACGCATAGTAAATTCCCCTGGTTCTATCCTGCATTTTATGTCAATAATGAAGCAGAAAATGAGAGGGATGTTCCCCGCCTAGTTATTAATTACAAGCCATTAAACAAAGTTCTTGAGTGGATTAGGTACCCTTTACCCAATAAGGAAGATCTCCTTAAAAGGTTAAGTTCGGCCACCATTTTTAGTAAATTTGACCTAAAGTCAGGTTTCTGGGAAGTTGCCAATCACCCAGATGATAGGTACAAAATAGCATTCACTACTCCATTTGGTCATTACGAATGAAATGTTCAGTCATTTGGTTTGAAAAATGCCCATAGTGAATTTCAGAATATTCTCAATGATATTTTGAATCCTTTTAGTCATTTTATCATTGTTTATATCGATGATATCCTAGTTTACTCCAAGACCATTGAAGAGCAATTTAAGCATTTGAATTCATTTTTCAATACGGTTAAAATCAATGGTCTTGTCCTTTCTCCTTCAGGTGTAGTCTGTTTTTAACAAAAGTCAGGTTTCTTTGTCTAATCCTCTATTGTGGACTCACTCGACCTATTGACAAAGCTATTCAATTTATCGACCAATTTTCTGTTAAGATTACTAACAAAACACAGCTGCAGAGATTTTTGGGCTCGCTCAATTATATTGGCAAGTTTTACCCAGATCTCAGGAAGATTTGCAAACCTCTCTTTCAGCGTTTGCAACACAATCCTCCACCATGAACTGACGTTCATACTTTTGTCGTCCAAGAAGTCAAAAAATATGCTAAGGTTTTGCCTTGCCTTGGCATTTCAAATGATTCGGCATTCAAAATAGCTGAAACTGATGCCTTAGACATTGGATTCTGAGGCATTCTCAAACAAAAGTTAACTCCTACTTCTTCGGAGCAAATTGTCCATTTCCATTCTGGCGCATGGAATCCCACACAGTTAAATTACATTACTATTAAAAAAAATTATTTTTTTAGTATTATGTATTAATAAATTTTTGAGTGACTTATTGAATCAAAAGTTTCTAGTTAGAATAGATTGCAAATCTGCAAAATTCATTCTGGAAAAAGATGTTGAAAATATTGAATCTAAGCATTCTTTCGCTAGTTGACAAGCGCTATTAACCATCTTTGATTTTGATATTGAATACATTAAAGGTAGTAATAATTCAGTTCCAGATTTTCTTACTCGTGAATTTATTAACACATGTACCGTTTCATCACAATGAGTGTGAGAGGAAGAACTTCTTCTCGTAGTCAGAGCTGCCCTTCTGGCCCAAATAATCAATTAAAAGGAACTCTTGTTCCTCATCCAGTTAGTCCAGTTCCTCAATCCAATCCAGTTAACAAATTCCAGGTCCTTGGTACAGTTCCAAAGCCCTATTCATATGTTTTAGCCGGGTAGCCTAAACCAGTTGATCCTTTTTGTAATCAGACGAGTGCAACCTCTTCCAAACCTAGTTATACAGCTTCTGAGTATATTCTTAAATGAGAACATCATTTATTCCATTTAGAATTACACATGAAGCCCAAAGACAATCCTATTAAACTGGCTGCCCAGTATTTTTCTAATGGATGTCATTTCACCCCTTGGGCTCCTTATAAATCCCTTACGTATTATAAGGACATTCTTCTTAAAACCGAGTCAATATTTATTAAACCCATTTATGCCAAAGATAATGAATCTAGGATTCTTTATCATTCTCTTCACATTAAACAAATTCTTAATTTTTTCGATTGGGGAAATCATGCTTTAGATCTTAGGCAGCTTTCTAATCAAACTAATTCATATTGTTATTTTGATTATATTGAAGCCTGGAATAAGATTTTCCTCCGTCAAAATGAGGATCATTCTCATTCATGGTTCTTACAATTCGACCAGAAATTCAAAAGTAAAATCCCTTTCTGGTTTACCATTTGGTGTTCTAAATTTGGGTCATGTTTTGAGCTTCTTCCTGATCCCCTTAAAGGTCAGCTCAGTCATTTTAGCAATCACAATAGGTATAATCCTAAATTTGAGGGAATCTCAATTTTCCTCCAATTCATCAGTAAGGAGAAGATTCCTTGGATTCTTAAATGGCAGTACATAGTACTCACTCCCTATGAAGTTACCACATTCCATTCTCCGTCGTTCACTAATCTGACAACTTAGACCACTGCCTCCCCAATTACGTATGTTTCCTGCCAGTTTTTTATTAAATGGTGGGATAAGTTCGGGGTCGATAGGATAGTAGGTCAAGTTCAAAAGGAATTCCCCACTTGCTCCTACTATTGTTCTCCCAGTCAACTCGATCCCTGCAAAAGGGTCTTCCAGTAAATCAAAACCATTGCAAACCAGTTCTAAGGATCCTTCGAGCTCCTTTGATATCACTAAAGTCAATAAATGTTCATCTGTAGAATTAAAAATTCTTACTGATGCTATCCATAAAAGAATTGATGAGTTAAATGAAGAAATTGAAGCCTCTGAAATGGCTTCTTCTTTCTCCAAACATACTGTCTCGAGTAACAATGATGATGATGAAGATGATGATCCTTACGGAACCGTCAATCTTCAAGACACTCAAGATCCATTTTCTTGATGTCTCAGTCACAAGCACCTGCTCTGGCAGCCGTCTAAATCATTAGTACCTACTTCAGCAGCCATAGTCAAAAGATTCTCCTGCTTTTTCACCGAAAGCACTTCAGTCACATGCATTGGGCCCCACCTGCTCCCCATTGCAGCCTTTAGTCAAAAGAAGACGTCTACTTTTCCACCGAAAGTAGACTTTTACTTTTACTTTTACTTTTACTTTACTTTATTAAGTGTAACATGTTTCTTACTTTTACTTTACCCCTAGTGAATGTAATAGTTCTATCCTTGATCTATAAAAGGATTCAGAACTCTTTCAGTTATTCAAGTTTTCATTTCAAAAGAGACTTAGAAAGACTCAGAGTTCCTTCTCTTACAAATCTTTAGGCTCTTACCCTTTAGCATCTCTCTACCCCTTTTATTTTTTTGGGGCAGAAGTAGTGATGGGAGAAGATAAATCAAGAAGAACAAGAATAGCGCATATGAACGCAATTAAATACGCAGTTATATTACTGAAAAAGACAATGTTTATTGATAATTAAAACAAATATTTACAAATGCAAGGAAACAAAATGACTTACAATTTACTTAAACCATAGAAGAAATAAATAAAAGGGGTAGAGAGAGGCTAAAGGGTAAGAGCCTAAAGATTTGTCAAAGAAGGAACTCTGAGTCTTTCTAAGTCTCTTTTTGAAATGAAAACTTGAATAACTGAAAGTGTTCTGAATCCTTTTATAGATCAAGGATAAAACTATTACATTCACTTGCGGTAAAGTAAAAGTAAGAAACATGTTACAATTAATAAAGTAAAGTAAAAGTAAAAGTCTACTTTCGGTGAAAAAGTAGACGTCTTCTTTTGACTAAAGGCTGCAATGGGGAACAGGTGGGGCCCAATTATGTGACTGAAGTGCTTTTGGTGGAAAAGCGGGAGAATCTTTTGACTATGGCTGCTGGAGCAGGTGCTAATGACTTAGATGGATGCCGGAGTAGGTGTTTGTGACTGAGACGTCAAGGAAATGGATCTTGAGCGTCTTGAAGATTGACGGTTCCGTAAGGATCATCATTGTTACTGGAGACAGTGTGTTTCGAGAAAGAAGAAGACGTTTCAGAGGCTTCAATTTCTTCATGTAACTTATCAATTCTTTTGTGGATAGCATCAACAAGAATTTTTAATTCTGCAGATGAACATTTATTGACTTTAGTGATATCAAAGGAGCTCGAAGGATCCTTAGAACTGGTTTGCAATGGTTTTGATTTACTGGAAGACCCTTCTATAGGGATCGAGTAGACTGGGAGAATAATAGTAAGATCAAGGGGGAATTCCTTTTGAACTTGACCTACCATCCTATCGACCCCGAACTTATCCCACCATTTAATTAAAAACTAGCGGGAAACATACGTAATTGGGGTGGCAGTGATCTGAGTCGTCAGATTAGT
Organism: Panax notoginseng; assembly: GCA_016801055.1. Taxonomy (NCBI): domain Eukaryota; kingdom Viridiplantae; phylum Streptophyta; class Magnoliopsida; order Apiales; family Araliaceae; genus Panax; species Panax notoginseng. The sequence goes on from CM029019.1 coordinate 121,015,842, forward strand.
GAACGACGGAGACTGAAATGTGGTAACTTCATAAGGAGTGAGTACTATGTACTGCCATTTAAGAATCCAAGGAATCTTTTACTTATTGATGAACTGGAGGAAAATTGAGATTCCCTCAAATTTAGGATTATACCTATTGTGATTGCTAAAATGACTGAGCTGAGCTTTAAGGGAATCAGGAAGAAGCTCAAAATATGACCCAAATCTAGACCACCAAAGGGTAAACCAGAAAGGGATTTGACTTTTGAATTTATGGTCGAATTGTAAGAACCATGAATGAGAATGGTCCTCATTTTGATGGTGGAAGATCTTATTCTAGGCTTCAATATAATCAAAATAACAATATGAATTAGTTTGATTAGAAAGCTGCCTAAGATCTGAAGGATGATTTCCCCAGTCGAAAAAATTAAGAATTTGTTTAATGTGAAGATAATGATAAAGAATCCTAGATTCATTATCTTTGGTATAAATAGGTTTAATGAATATTGACTCAGTTTCAAGAAGAATGTCCTTATAATACGCAAGGGATTTATAAGGAGCCCAAGGGGTGAATTGCCATCCAGTAGGAAAATACTGGGTTGCCAGTTTAATAGGATCGTCTTTGGGCTTTATGTGTAATTCTAAATGGAATAAATGTTGTTCCCATTTGAGAATGTACTCAAAAGCTATATAACTGGGTTTGGAAGAGGTTTACCTCGTCTGATTACAAAAAGGATCAACTGGTTTAGGCTGACTAGCTAAAACATATGAATATGGCCTTGGAACTGTACTAAGGACCTAGAATTTGTTAACTGGATTGGGTTGAGGAACTAGATTAACTGGATGAGGAACAAGAGTTCCTTTTAATTGATTATTTGGGCCAGAAGTGCTGTCCTGACTACGAGAAGAAGTTCCTCCTCTCACACTCATTGTAATGAAACGGTACCTGTGTTAATAAATTCACGAGTAAGAAAATCTGGAACTGAATTATTACTACCTTCAATGTATTCACTATCAAAATCAAAGATGCGCAATAACGCTTGCCATCTAGCGAAAAAATGCTTAGATGCAATATTTTTAACATCTTTTTTCAGAATGAATTTTGCAAATTCGCAATCTATTCTAACTAGAAACTTTTGATTCAATAAGTCACTCTAAAATTTATTAATACATAATACTAAAGAAATAATTTCTTTTTAATAGTACTATAATTTAACTGTGTCGGATTCCATGCGCTATAATGGAAACGGAAAATTTGCTCCGAAGAAGTAGGAGTGAACTTTTGTTTGAGAATGCCTCCGAATTCAATGTCTGAGGCATCAGTTTCAACTATTTTGAGTGCTAAATCATTTGAAATGCCAAGGCAAGGCAAAACCTTAACATATTTTTTAACTTGTTGGACGACAGAAGTATGAACGTCAGTCGCTAAAAGATAGGTTTGCAAAACTTCCTGAGATCTTAGTAAAACTTGCCAATATTATTGAGCGAGCCCAAAAATCTCTACAGCTTTGTTTTGTTGGTAATCTTATATAGGAAATCAGTCGACAAATTGAATAGCTCTGTCAATAGGCCAAGTGAGTCCACGATAGAGGATTAGACCAAGAAACCTAACTTTTGACAGAAACAGACTGCACTTGGAAGGAGAAAGGAAAAGACCATTGGTTTTAACCGTATTGAAAAATGAATTCAAATGCTTTATATGCTCTTCAATGGTCTTGGAGTAAACTAGGATATCATCGATATAAACAATGATGAAATGACTGAAAGGATTCAAAATATCATTGAGAATATTCTGAAATTCACTTGGGGCATTTATCAAACCAAATGACTGAATATTCCATTCGTAATGACCAAATAGAGTAGTGAATATTGTTTTGTACCTATCATCTAGGTGGATGGCAACTTGCCAGAAACCTAACTTTAGGTCAAATTTACTAAAAATGGTGGCCGAACTTAACCTTTTAAGGAGATCTTCCTTATTGGGTAAGGGGTACCTAATCCACTCAAGATCTTTGTTTAATGGCTTATAATTAATAACTAGGCGGGGAACACCCCTCTAATTTTCTGCTTCATTATTGACATAAAATGCAGGACAGGACCAGGAGAATTTACTATGCCTAATTAAACCTTTATTAAGAAGATCATGGATCTATTTTTTACATAATTCCATTTGATCATAACTCATTTGTATTGGTTTAGCTTTAGTAGGAATTAAATGTTCTTTAAATTTTTTAGCGTATGGGAGTCTAACTACATGCTTCTTCCGATGCCAGAAGGCATTGGGAGAATCTCAACATAAATTATCTTTTAAATAAGATTTTAAATCAGCAATTTTTTCTTGAACTCTTTCACTCTTAAGTTGTTCTTCAACTTATTTATATTTAATACCTTCTTTTAGAAAATTTAAATGAGTAATTTTGCAATTTAATAGATATAAGGACTTAGAAATAGATTCTTCTTGAATAAATTTTAAATCTCTTTCTTTTGGTTTAATAAGAAACTTAAACGTTATCTTTTTACCTAAATGTTCACAGCTTAATCCTTTATTACTGGTAGTAAATGGATATAATAAATATATAAATGGTAATCCTAAGATGATCTTATTTGTAAGATTGCGAATTAATACAAATGAAGTTTTAAAACACATTATATTGACAAATATGAACTTTAGGTAATTTATATTTTATTTCCATCTGACTACCGTTGGCTGAATTGAGTTTTTTATTAGTTTTCCTATAATACCAAGTGGGGATAAGACCTTATTGGATACAATTCAGATCTGCACTAGTATCAACTAGGACAGGGAGTTGTATTGAGAAAGTTTTATCAATAACTAAATTGATAGAGATATATCATTTTTGTATGGTGAGATCTTTAATTATTTTAAGTGAAAGACCTTGAATAAAAAGATTAGGCTCTTCTTTAGTACCCGATGATTCTAGTTCATCGTGATTTTTATCAATAGAAGAGGAATCATGTACCTGATGATCCGGTTTTTTATTCTCAATCTCTTTTCTTAAATTAGAAACATCTAATTTTAAATTAGAGATTTCTTTTTTAAGTTTATTAACTTCTTGATTTAATTCTGGAAGGGTAACTTCTTTAATTGGAGATTTAAATCTTTCAAGAGTTTTGTTAAGACAAAAAATAGGCTTTTCTTTAGCTCTAAATATCTTATCTTTATTTCCTTTATCTTTGGTTAACAAATATTTTAACTGTTTTGTGTATTGAATTTTTAACTCAGGGTTGGTAATTTTACTGATTAAATCGATTAACAAAGAGCTTTCTTCATCCTCTTCGGTAATTACATTTAATCCTTTGACATAACAGTTATTATTACAATTTTCAGTACATACCGTAACTTCATTATTACTATTTGATTCATCGTTACAAGTACTGCTACATGAAGACTTCAATAGTTTTAAATGGATGAACACTCGGTTCCCATTGGTAAAAAGTAGCCAAATATATGCTCACAAGTGTTTGAAATTAGAAAGCACTCAGTTTATAGTATATACAGAGCAAATTGGACAGGGCTTTCTCTCCTTTTTCCTTACAAAATGGCCACCCCACGCCCTCTATTTATAGAGATGGGAGCCACAGGTGTACTTGCGACAGCTGCAGATGCACCTACGGCTGCCCGAGGTGCCCCGAGTTCCGTGGGTCCCGTTGTCTCGAAGTACGTGTACACATACAACACATTGTCAACTCAAACTTTCAGAACTTCAATCCAGGCATCTGATTATGGTGTATAAGACCTTTTTTAGAGTACTGTTGTCGAGAGCTACACAATGACATTGGATTTTCCCTTTTTAAATCCGGGAAGATGGGTCTATGACCGAAATTGAATTTTTGGGTCTATGTCAGGTAGTCCGTTGAGCTGTTTTGCGTAGTTTGCGCTCAAAAGTTAAGATATAGTTCTTGTAGGTCTTCTTTTGAAGCAATTTGAGTTGAAATGAGTTTATTTGATTTGAGTTGACGTTGAGTTAGGGAAATGACCATTTTACCCCTTTCGGGGTTATCTCTAGTTTTTACGCAGTTGTAGCAGTCTTTTCTCAGGGTTATATATGAGGTTGGCCTGATGTTGACTCTGACTGTCCTCAAGGTTATCTCTGAGGTTGGCTTGACCTCTCGGGGTTAACTCCGGGCATTAAACTTGATCTCCCGTAGTTATCTCCGGGGTTGGAGCTGACTTTCCCGGGGTTATCTCCGGGGTTGAAAATGAATTTCCCGAGGTTATCTTTGGGGTTGGAAACTGAATCTCCCGGGGCTATCTCTAGGGTTAGAATTGATGTTGTGGTTCTCCAAGGTTATCTCGAGAGTGTGAAAGGATGCTTTTGTCCTCCTGCATAGTTAGTAATAGGAAAATGAAATTTCGAGTGTCTACACCTGCGGTAGCCGCGGGTCTACCTGCGGCTGCCTGTGTTGCCCCGGGCCATGTGGGTCCATCCATCTCGAAGTACGTGCACTCATGCAACGCGCTGTCCTCTCGAACCTTCATAACTTTCAATCTGGGCAACCCGATGGAGGGGTGATATACCTTTCCAGAATGCTGTTGTCGAGAGCTACACAATGACATGGGATAAGTGGTTGTATTAAGCCGGAAAGATGGGTCTATGACCAGATCTTCAAGTCTTCAAATTCTATCTGGTGTGATGTCTTGAGTTGTAGTCACTTGGGATTCTGAGATATAGTTCTTGTTGTATGAAATGTGGGTTGAAATGATGTTGAGACGATATGAGTGTAGTATTGAGGTGGAAAAATGACGATTTTATCCCTCACCGGGGTTATCTCCGTCTCTGTGCAGATGTAGCAGTCGTTGCTCAGGGTTATCTCTGAGATTGGGCTATTGTGAGTACTGAATGTCCTCAGGTTATCTCTGAGGTGCCTTGACCTCCCAAGGTTATCTCCGGGGTTGGAACTGAGTGTCTCGGGGTTGAAACTGACTATTCCAGGGATATCTTCAAAATTGGAAATGCTTCCCTCGAAGTTATCTCCGAAGTTTGGAACTGAGCATCCCGAGGTTGTCTCCGAGATTGGAACTGAGTATCTCGTGGTTGTCTCCGAGAGATTAAGCTGATTTGACTTCTAGGGTTGTCTCTGGAAGATGATTTCGTCCTTCTGCAGGGTTAGTAACAAGAATGTAAATAATTTAAAGTGTCTACATAAACCATTGAAAGTATGATTCATGTTTAATATCTTAATGCTTCGTAGCTTAGGGATGAAGTTGTTTAAATTTTTTGAACTTTGATTTCGGATGTTGAACTTATAATTATTCGTATATACTTGAAAGAAAGCGGTCTAGGCCATTTGATTTGGCTAGACCTGAATCATGAATTTGAAAGCTATCCAAACCAATCTAATTCATATATAATTAGATGAACAACCCTCCTTGAAGGGGAAACTATATAATTTTCGGGAGACCGACGTGTGCACATGAGTATGATTAAATGTTATGCACAAAGTAGGGTAATTTAGGCTGATTACCTGTTGTACTTATTTTTGTTGGATTATCAGTATATTACTGTTAGTAGAAGTTCATAGTTCTTAGTGACTGCTCAGTATGCACTACTTTGAAATCTCAAATTGATTAATCGTTGAATCTTATTGATATCTTTGTGTCCTTAGCGACTATTGTTGAGAACCTTCTATACTTCTTGTTATCCTTGTACTATCATATATTGATGTACTCTTGAGAAATTTAAAACTATATTGAACACCCTTATTGCTATATTACTCGTTGAGCAAACATGTTGCTCATTTTTGCTTTCACTAAAAATATTTCAGTTAAGGCAGAGCAAGGCGGACCCTCGTGCACTGATAAGGGCAAGGCCAAAGCTACGGAGTAGCTTCATATACATTAAAAATATTATTATTATGTAAAAACCTAAATGGTGTTATGTATTAGTTATGTCTAAGCTCTGTTTATGTATGTTGTAGGTATGTACGAAATGTTTAAGTTACGAAACCTTTGGACGTGAATGATTATATTAAATAAATGTAATCTATTCTGTTATTTCCATTGAATGAGATGTATTTAGTCATTAGATTTGTAGCACGTTGCGAACTAAATTCGAGACATGATTGGTCTGAATTTGGGGGCATCACAGGTTGTTTTCAAAGTTGTAGTTATAAACCTTAGGAGCGAGAGTTCTTAGATTATAACTTAGAAAAACTTATAAGATAGGAAGGGATGAAACACATGTAGAGTTCTCCTAGAGAAAGACTTAGTGTGTTATGGAATATAATTTCATTTTATACAATGAACTAATGTTTATTTAACATTCTAATGGAGTTATTGCTTGTTTTGTCTTATGTTGGTGGTTGTAGGATGAAAGACTTGGGAGGACACAGTAGAGTGTTAGAGGAGGAGCCGCGTGATATAAACGTAGTGTATGAGGCACCAATGATTGTTGAGCCCATTTTGGCAGTGGCTCCTATTGGGGAGGTGTGACGCCCCCAAAATAGGTATACAACACCCATTCTGAGTCGTCAAAATACATGGTACAATTACAACTTTATTAATACACCATAATAACTGTGAGTTTAAATACAAATTTTGTCATCTAGACAATAGCCACACTCAAATAAGTCCTCATTATAATTATTGATATATTATTTTACAAAAATGGTGAGGACTACTAAAATGACTTTCTAGAACCTTCATTCCATACCCCGACTAGTACTCGCTACATTCTCGCTTCCTGAGAAGAAAAATGGAACAAAAAGGAAAAAAGGTGAGCTCAACTAGCCCAGTAAAGAATATTATGACTAAGATAATATAGAACAAATTATCGTTAGTCCTCAACAGGGAAAAATTTAATAGAATACAATTGACAACAAATTTTAAATCAAAATTCGCAGCGGAAATAATTATTCATTAGAAAAGTTAAGTAGAGGATGAAATCTACTATCATCTATGAATTTAAAAGTCCATCATCAATATTTTATCCTTGTAACATCAATCAATAAACATCTTGAATCAAATATTCATCTTTGCACTACAGGCCAAAGATATTCATCAGTTGGTCATGTTCATCTCAACACCTGTTCATCTTTGCACTACAGGCCAAAGATATTCATCATAAAATCATTAATCTTTGCACTACAGGCCAAATATATTCAGTTATATCATCATTTAGGACTGAGGATGATGAAAAATATTTTAAAGAAAACAAATCCAGTGAAACAAAAGAATAAATATTAATGATTCGTATTTCGGTTTATCCATGTCCAAGAATACCTCATAAATAATCATAGTGGAGTAAAATTCAAGAATGATCAAAACATGGATACAATCAAAGCTAGTATCCATAATAGATATTTTGGACGAAAAATGAAAATTTCATTTTTCTGTGAATAGTGCCGTATTCGTGAATAGTGCCGTATACGTGAATAGTAACCTCGACACAAAAACTTCTAAAATTGATAAAAATTCAGATCAATATTTCGGAATAATGATATTGAAAAAAATAATATCATTTATATAAAAATATAACATCCCTTACCTCGAAAAGACAGTACTTCTGACTAGAATACTGGATATAGAGCGGAAGGGAACTCACACCGTATAACAACACTCAATGTATCAAAATACTCACAAGAATACGCTCGATGAGAGAGAGAGAGAGAGAGAGAGAGAGAGAAAAGGAGAAAACTTTAGTTTCTGGTGTGATTTTCAATTCTAACCTAAGCACCCTATTTATAGGAAAATGCTTAGAACACCAAAGCAGAAAATTTAATAATTATTATTATTATTATTTTTCTAAAATCTCCTACGCACACCAGCTGAAATCAAACATCAACCACCCACTCAAAAAAGTAAGAAAAACGTTTTTCAAAAAAAAAAAATTTAAAACTTCCAAAAATTAATTATTTTGAAACTTTGGAACTTCAATAATTCATAATAAATAGCCTTTTTCTCAGAAAAATTCAAACCTCATATCCTTTTCATAGGAATTTTCATTATCTACAACTTTGCAGAAGAAAGTTTTTCCAAATTCCAAACAGAAATTGATAAAAATCCATAAACGGGCGATTCTACAAGCTATAATCAAATTTCAGTTAGGAAATGGGCCCACAAACATGTTTAACATGTTTTAAACAACTTTTGAAACAAAAATACTCATCCTCCTTGTATACTCATAAATCTCACATTCATTGTAAAAATATCATCATTATTATATTACAATAATATAATAAAATATTATTTTATCAAAAAAGATAAAATATCGATTTTCAACAATTGTCACTTTAAAATTTTTATCCATCTATATCCACATAATATGAATATTTTCCTCATCATATAAATCAATAATTAATTATTCACAAATAATCTTACAGAATCACAATACTGACAACCAGGCAGTTCCCAGGAAAGAGGGGGCTTTCCAATAAGGATTTCTCCTTACTGACGCACAATTAGGTGACCAAACCTCTCCTTAGACAGAACATTCTAGACATTGTCAATAATGTTATCTAATAATATTATTCAGATAATATGAATTATTGCTTCAATAATGGAAAATACTGTGTAATGACAATTATTGAAACAATAGTAATATAAAATATCAACGTAGCAATTATTGAATCAATAAAATAAAATACTGAACAATAATTATTGTAACAATTATTGAGTAGTGTCTTCTTATGTAAGAATCACTAATTGGTGCAGTCTCATGTGCTACTGTGCAACAACACGTATTACTGTGTTTTAACCATCAGATATTCCAACAGTATTAACGGTAACAACTACGCCGTTATTTATAAACAACTTATACTTGTCGTTTTCTTCATCCAATCACTTTTCGTTATGGGGTCCACAAAAGACTGCACTGTCGTACGAATATTCCCCTACAGGAAGAATATTCAACGACCAAACGAATATTCCCCGACAACAATGAATATTTTACAACCACTTGCTTATTTAAAATATTTGCGCATTTTACCCATAACTAACCTCACTAATCAATTCAACCCTTACTATTTCAAAATAATAAATAGAGAAAATTAAATTTCATTTATTAATAATTTGGGGTCTTACAACCTCCCCTCCATATGAAATTTCGTCCTCGAAATTGATGTACGTACCTGGTGTTTCGAAAAGATGAGGATACCTCACTTTCATTTCTGTTTCCAACTCCCAAGTCATTTCCTCAATAGCATGGTTCCTCCGCCAAACTTTAACTTGTGGTATGACCTTTGTGCGTAGGACATGCTCTTTCCTATCCAAGATTTTGATAGGTACCTCCTTGTACGTTAAGTCTTCAGCTATCTCATCCAGTTCTAACTCAATGACGTGGTTTGGGTCTTTCACATATTTACGAAGCACAGATATATGAAAAATATTATGAACATGAGACATACTTGGAGGTAACGCGAGTCTATAGGCCACATTTCATACTCGGTTAAGAATCTAAAATGGACCAATAAATCGTGGATTGAGCTTTCATCTCTTTCCAAATCTTGTAACTCCCTTCCATGGAGCCACACGCAACAATACATGATCCCCAATACTAAATTCTACGTCCTTTTGATGAAGATCCGCATAACTTTTTTGTCGATCATGTGCCGTTTGTATACGATGTCGAATCATTTGGATCTTTTTCGTAGTCATACGTACCAACTCGGGTCCCAACAATGTTGCTTCTCCCACCTCATCCCAACATATTGGAGAGCGACACTTTCATCCATATAATGCTTCAAATGGGGCCACACTTATACTTGCCTGATAACTGTTGTTGTAAGAGAATTCCACCAATGATAGGTACTTATCCCAACTCCCTTTGAAATCTAGGACACAAAGTCTTAATAGATCTTCAAGCGTTTGAATAGTCCTCTCTGATTGTCTCTCCGTTTGAGGATGGTATGCTGAACTAAATCGTAAATCTGTGCCCATAGCTTTTTGCAAGCTAATCCAAAATCTTGAAGTGAACCTTGGGTCACGATCCGAAACTATGGATACTGGCATGCCATGCAACCTCATAATCTCATTAACGTATATACGAGCAAGACGTTCAAGGGAATAAGTCTCCCGTATCGGCAAGAAATGAGCAGACTTGGTTAATCTATCAACAATAACCCAAATAACATTTATGCCTTGAGAACCCGTGGGAAGACCCGTAACGAAATCCATGGTAATTTGTTCCCACTTCCATTTCGGAATCTCAAGTGGTTGTAATGGACCCTTAGGCACTTGATGCTCCGCCTTTACACATTGACATGTTAAACACATCGAGATAAACTTTACAATCTCTCTCTTCATATTATTCCACCAAAATGTATGTCTAAGATCACGATACATTTGGGTACTTCCAGGATGGATTGCAAATGGTGTATTGTGTGCCTCCATCATGATCTTGTACTTCAAATCGGAATCATTAGGAACACAAAGTCTAGAGTGGACTCGAAGTATTCCTTCTTCATCGATTCTTGCTTCTGGAATAACACATTCTTGCACTTTCTTCTTCATACACATCAGTTTCGGGTCTGTGGCTTGAGCAACTTTAACTTTTTCGATTAAAGTTAGTTCTATATGTATACTTGACATTATTGCATGGGTCCCCAAAGTCTTGAATTCTATCTTCATCTTTTGAAAATCACACCAAATGGGCCTTTGTGTTGACAACATCGCACTTGTTCCCCGCGTATGATCTTCTACTCAATGCGTCGGCTACCACGTTCGCTTTTCCAGGATGGTATTGAATGGTATGGTCGTAGTCTTTCAACAGCTCGAGCCAACGTCGTTGTCGCATGTTGAGTTCTTTTTGAGTGAAGAAATATTTGAGGCTTTTATGATCTGAATATATCTCCACTTTCTCCCCATATAGATAGTGCCTCCAGATCTTTAGCGCGAAAATGACTGCTGCCAACTCTAGATCATGAGTAGGATAATTCCTCTCATATTATTTAAGTTGTCGTGAGGCATAGGCTATAACTTTCCCACGTTGCATGAGAACACATCCTAGCCCTTTGCCTGAAGCATCGTTGTAGATAACAAATCCATCCAAACCAGATGGTATGGTCAAAACAGGTGCCAAAATGAGTCTCCTCTTAAGCTCTTGGAAACTCTTCTCACATTCCTCACTCCATACGAATTTGCTATCTTTCCGAGTCAGCTGAATTAATGGAGTAGCGATTCGAGAAAATCCTTCCACGAATCTCCGATAATAACTAGCTAAGCCCAGAAAGCTACGTACTTCGGTCACCGACTTCGGTTGTTCCCAACTTTGTATTGTTTCAATCTTCGTCGGGTCAACCGATACTCTATGTTTTGACACCACGTGACCAAGGAATACTACTTCCTCAAGCTAGAACTCGCATTTCTTCAACATGGCATATAACTTGTTTTCACGAAGCCTTTGGAGTACCAGCTTAAAACGGTGCTCATGATCTTCACGAATTTTGGAATATATGAGGATGTCATCAATAAAAACAACAACGAACTGATCCAAATATTCCTTGAATACTCGGTTCATCATATCCATGAAAGCCGCAGGAGCATTAATCAATCCAAAAGACATGACTAAGAGTTCATAATACCCGTACCGAGTTCTAAAGGCAGTCTTTGGAATATCCACAGTTCTAATCTTTATCTGATGATATCCAGAACGAAGATTGATTTTGGAAAAGAATTGTGCTCCTTGTAACTGGTCAAACAGGTCATCAATACGAGGTAGCAGATACCTATTCTTGATAGTGACATGGTTTAATTCCCGGTAGTCGATACAAAGTCGCATACTCCCGTCTTTCTTCTTTACGAATAAAATAGGAGCACCCCAAAGAGATGTACTAGGACGAGTAAAACCGATGTCCAACAACTCCTGTAATTGGACCTTTAACCCCTGAAGTGCAATAGGAGCCATTCGATATGGGGTTTTAGAAATGGGCTTTGTACCAGGTTCATGATCTATAAAGAATTTAACTTCACGTTCTCGGGGTAGACCGGGAAGTTCTTCAGGAAATACGTCAGGAAAGTCAATAACAATAGGAATATTATTGAAATATGATGTGTCTTTATTCAAATCCATAACATGGGCTAAGAAAGCTTGACATCCATTTTTTAATAAACGAATAGCTTTATGACTTGATATAACAGTGATTGATTTTAATGGCTTACTTGCTTGAATTCGCACAACAGATTGCTTAGGAATATGAAAACTAACAACCTTATGAAAACAATCAATTTTGGCATGATGAGTAGTTAACCAATCAATTCTTAAAATCACGTCAAATGCAAGTATCTTTAAAGAGATAAGGTCAATAGGTAAGGTGATGATGCCAACTTGGAACAAACAAGATTTATAAACTGTGACGGCCCCAAAATTAGGTATACATCACCCATCTTGGGTCGTCAGATACATTGTACAGAATACAAATACAACTTACTAATACAACTGTCGTGTACAATACGACCAAACATAAACTGTGAGTTTGAATACAAATATTATCTTCTAGAGAGTATTCATACTCAAAAGGAGTCCTCATTACATTTATTAACACACCATTACATAGAATAGTGAGGACTACTAACTAATACTATCATTCGGACCATCACTCAGTTCCCCGACTTGCCCCAGCTACGTTCTCATTTTCTGAAGAGAACAGTGAAAGAAAGGGTGAGCTCAACTAGCCCAGTAAGAAATATTATGACTAAGATAATGCAAAATAAATTATCATTAGCCTTCAACAATGTTAAACTGATAAAATATAATAGACATCAAGTTTAACTCTAGCGGAACAAGAAATCCATTAAAAGAGTCAAGTAGAAAATAAACTCTACTATCTTTTATGATTTAAAAGGTTTTTCAACACTGTGATCGCTGGGACTCAGCTTAATAAAATAATCCACATCATCGAATCACCCCTGCACTACGGCCAAGGATATTCGTGTATTCATTAATGGTCATGATCATGCCAACAACTGTCCATCAACGCACTACGGGCCAATGAGGACTTTTACCACATCATTTGTAACATTACGGTCATGATTATACCGAATAATCCCCGGTCATAATTATACCAAGTCCATCTATGCACTACAGGCCAAAGATGACTTTTAACATTTTATAAACATGAGGATGATGATAATGATATAAGAATTCAATAAAATAAGTTCAAGAATTAATTTATCCAATAATTAACAACGTCCAAATTGTCAACATGATACTGCTTTGTGGAGTAAAATTCAAGAATGCTTAGAAGAATAAGAATGGAATTTCATGGAGTATAGAAGTCAAAACTTAACCAACTGAGTATAATAAAGAATGGAATAATAAAAGAAATCACCATGCATGCGATAGACCGCACAGACAGGTTATTCCAACAGAATAATAAATAATGGAGCCAGGTCCGGCGTAAACGCACAGACAGGATATTCCGACAGAATAATAAATAATGGAACCAGGTCCGGTGTAAAACACACAGACAGGATGTTCTAACAGAATAATAACAAGACGGAACCAGGTCCGATGTAAAACACACAGACAGGATGTTCCAATAGAATAATAAATAATGGAACCAGGTCCGGTGTAAAATACACAGACAGGATGTTCCAACAGAATAATAATAAAAACGAACCAGGTCCGGTGTAAAACACACAGACAGGATGTTCCAACAGAATAATAGAAGAATGTCACCAAGTATAGGGTAGACCGCGTATACAGGTTATTCCAACAGAATAATAAGAAATGGAATAACAACAGTTCTCTTCATGAATAAGAAAGAATAACACCCCTTACCGTTTTAAAGAAGAGCTGAAATAAGGAAGTAGTTAAGTAGCAGAATACTCTTCTTCTCTCTCTCTATAGTTTCTCTCTATAGTTTCTCTCTCTAGAGTTCAGTGAATTCGTAAGAAATAATGAAGGAATGAGCTGCTATTTATAAAAAAATAGAATGCATAGTAACTATTCCACGAACGGTCCAGATTGATTACTTTAATCTGACGGTCTATATTTAAAGAAAAATCTTTTAAATAAAATATAATATATTCTATTTATAGAATAACTTTAATAAAGTATTCTGTTTTATATAAAAAGATGTTTCTGTTTTATTACGTTAATAATACAAATAAAACAAAACGTCATTATCGCTAAATAATTCATATTATTAACTGACAATAATTGAATCAATCTGAGTGACTTCTCACATAAGCATTAATAATCAATACCGTGTGCTACTATGCAACCACACGTATTACTGTATTTTTACTACCGAGTAGTTCAACAGTATCAATGGTAAAAATTTCGCCGTTATTTTTAATAAAATATTTTTGTCGTTTTCTCAATCCGACAATAATTCCGTTGTGGGGTCCACCAATGATTGTGCCGTTGTTCGAATATTCCTTGTTAAAACGAATATTCTCCGACCAATCGAATATTATATAACAACTTGCGTACTTTGCAAAATTTATAAATATTACCCACAACTATAACATTATATCAAATTAACTGCATAATATTCAAAAATGATATTTATAGAAAATTCATCTTTATTTATAAAAGTTAGGGTCTTACAACCTCCTCTTCTTATGAAATTTTGCCCTCGAAATTAGGGTACGTACCTGGTATGTCGAAGAGGTAAGGATACCTTGATTTCATTTCAGATTCTAACTCCCAAGTCATTTCCTCAACATCGTGGTTTCTCCACAAAACTTTGACTTGAGGTATAACCTTGGAGCGTAGAATATGTTCCTTCTTATCCAAGATTTGAATAGGAACTTCTTCATACGTCAAATCCTCCGCTATTTCGTCCGGTTCTAACTCAATAATGTGGTTCGGGTCTTCCACATATTTGCGTAACATGGATATGTGAAAAACGTTATGAACACGAGACATACTTGGCGGTAAAGCGAGTCTATAAACCACAGTTCCTACTCGATCGAGGATTAAAAATGGACCGATAAATCGAGGATTGAGTTTTTCTCTTTTTCCAAATCTCGTAACTCCTTTCCATGGAGCAACACGTAAGAACACATGATCTCCTATATCAAATTCCACGTCCCTTCGATGAAGATCAACATAACTCTTTTGTCGATCTTGTGAGGTTTTTATACGTTGTCGGATCGTTTGAATCTTTTCTGTAGTCATACGTACCAACTCCGGTCCCAACAACGTTGCTTCACCCACCTCATCCCAGCATACTGGAGAATGACATTTTCTTCCATACAATGCTTCGAATGGAGCCATGCCAATACTTGCTTGATAACTGTTGTTGTAGGAAAACTCCACCAATGGTAAGAACTTGTCCCAACTTCCCTTGAAGTCAAAGACACAGAGTCTTAATAAATCTTCTAAAGTTTGAATAGTCCTCTCTGATTTTCCGTCCGTCTGAGGATGATATGCCGAACTAAATCGTAAATCTTTGCCCATAGCTTTTTGTAAACTAACCCAAAATCGTGAAGTAAATCTTGGGTCTCGATCAGAAACTATGGATACTGGCATACCATGCAGTCTTACAATCTCGTTTATGTACATACGAGCAAGACGTTTAAGTGTATAAGTTTCTCGTATCGGTAAGAAATGAGCAGACTTGGTCAATCTATCAACAATGACCCAAATCACATCTATACCTTGAGAAACCTTAGGAAGACCGGTAACGAAATCCATGGTAATGTGCTCCCACTTCCATTCTGGAATTTCAAATGGTTGTAATGGATCTTTTGGTACTTGATGCTCCGCTTTGACTCGTTGACAAGTTAGACACCTTGAGATAAACAACGCTATCTCTCTCTTCATATTGCTCCACCAAAATGTATGACGAAGATCATGATACATTTTGGTACTTCCAGAATGGATTGCAAACGGTGTGTTGTGCGCCTCCATCATGATTTCATACTTTAAATCAGGGTTGTTAGGAACATAAAGTCTGGAGTTGACTCGAAGTATTCCTTCTTTATCGATTCTTGCTTCCGGCATAGCACCTTCTTGCACTTTCTTCCTTATACGCATCAGCTCCAGGTCTGTAGCTTGAGCAACTTTAACTTTATCGATTAAAGTTGGTTCTACTCGTATATTCGCCATCATCACATGGGTCCCTGGAGTCTTTAACTCTATCTCCATCCTTTGCAAGTCACACAAAATGGGCCTTTGTGTTGACAATATTTCACTCGTACTTGCATATGATCTTCTACTCAATGCGTCAGCTACCACGTTCGCGTTTCCAGGATGGTATTGAATGGTATGATCATAATCTTTCAACAGTTCAAGCCACCGTCGTTGTC
Organism: Panax notoginseng; assembly: GCA_016801055.1. Taxonomy (NCBI): domain Eukaryota; kingdom Viridiplantae; phylum Streptophyta; class Magnoliopsida; order Apiales; family Araliaceae; genus Panax; species Panax notoginseng. The sequence goes on from CM029019.1 coordinate 121,032,040, forward strand.
GCATGTTGAGTTCCTTTTGAGTGAAGAAATATTTGAGGCTTTTATGATCGGTAAAGATCTCCACCTTCTCCCCATACAAGTAATGCCTCCAAATTTTAAGTGCAAAGACAATAGCTGCCAACTCTAGATCATGAGTAGGATAATTCTTCTCATATTCCTTGAGTTGTCTTGATGCATAGGCTATGACTTTTCCATGTTGCATGAGAACGCATCCCAGCCCTTTGCTCGAAGCATCACTGTAGATGACAAATCCCTCCGAGCCAGTTGGTATTGTTAGAACAGGTGCTGAAATGAGTCTCCTCTTGAGTTCTTGAAAACTCTGCTCACATTCTTCGCTCCAACCGAACTTTGTATCTTTCTGAGTCAGCTGAGTTAATGGAGCAGCGATTCGAGAAAATCCTTCCACGAATCTCCGATAATAACCAGCTAAACCAAGAAAGCTATGTACTTCGGTCACTGATTTAGGTTGCTCCCAGCTTTGAATAGCTTCAATCTTTGCCGGGTCAACCGATATTCCACGACTTGATACTACGTGCCCAAGGAATGCTACCTCCTCCAGCCAGAACTTGCATTTCTTTAACTTGGCATAAAGCTTGTATTCACGAAGCTTTTGGAGTACCAGCCTCAAGTGTTGCTCATGATCTTCACGGCTTTTGGAATAAATAAGGATGTCATCAATAAAGACGACCACAAAATGATCCAAATATTCCTTGAATACCCGGTTCATCATATCCATGAAGGCAGCAGGAGCATTAGTCAATCCAAAGGACATGACTAGGAATTCATAATGCTCGTACCGAGTTCTAAAAGCCGTCTTTGGAATATCCTCAGTTTTAACCTTCAGCTGATGATATCCAGAACGAAGATCGATCTTTGAAAAGAATTGTGCTCCTTGCAACTGGTCAAACAGGTCATCAATACGTGGCAATGGGTACCTATTTTTGATGGTGACATGATTCAACTCCCGATAATCAATACAAGGTCGCATACTTCCATCTTTCTTCTTCACGAATAGCACATGAGCACCCCAAAGAGAAGTACTAGGACGAATAAAAGCCAATGTCTAACAATTCCTGCAGTTGGATATTTAACTCCTGAAGTTCAATAGGAGCCATTCGATATGGGGCTTTGGAAATGGGTTTTGTACCGGGTTCAAGGTCGATACAAAAATCAATTTCACGCTCTGGGGGTAGGCCATGAAGTTCTTCAGGGAATACGTCAGGGAATTTATTAACAATAGAAATATCATTCAAAATTAACGTATTTTTTTTAGATCCGTGACATGAGCTAAGAAAGCTTGACATCCGTTTTTCAATAAACGAATAGCTTTATGGCTTGAGATGACATCGATTGATTTTAATGGTTTGGTTGCTTAAATTTACATAATAGGTCGATTAGGAATATGAAAGCTAACAACCTTACGAAAACAATCAATTTTTGCATGATGATTAGTTAACCAATCAATCCCTAGAATCACGTCAAATGCAAGTATTTTTAATGAAATCAGATCGACAGGTAATGTGTGGGTACCAACTTGAACCAAACAAGACTTATAAACCGTGGATGTAATGAAGGTTTCTCCCAATGGAGTTTCAACAGATAAATCAAAGTCTAATTTCTCCGGAGTCAAATTTAATCGATGAGCGCAAGTAGGAGAAATAAAAGAATGGGTAGAACCGGTATCAAATAAAGTATAGACTTCGTTAGAGTTTATGATAAGCTTACCTGTGATGACCTCATTCGGGTTCCTTGCTTTCTGGGAGGTCACAACAAATGCTCTCCCTTGCACTACCGGTTTTGACTTTTCTGGGACGGCCTTTGGTGTCTCCATCTTGGCTGAACTTATTTTTGGTAAACGACAAAATCGAGCTAAATGACATTCTCTTCCACAATTATAACATGCTTTAGACGGCATCGCGCAGTTTGGACTGATGTGCCCCTCCCCTCCGCATTTGAAACATATGATAGGTGGTCGTTCTCCTTCCTTAACAACGGGTGCTGGTGCTGACGTCTTTCCATCATTGTTGAATCTCCTCTTCTTGAAATGACCATTCTTATTGTTTTGGCCCTGATTACCACCAAAGTGGTTACCATTTTTGGCCTGTTGATTCCCTCCATGCTTGTTGTCACCGCTTCGATGACTGTTCTCACTGGTATTATCATTTTGCCGACTGCTCTCTTTTGGTTGCGTTGACTCATTATCACGCTCCACTAACTGAGCCATATTCACAACATCTGAATACAAACACAGTTTATGAGAAATAAGATGTTGACGTATCTCAGGTTTCAAACCTCGTAAAAACATTCTCGTCATTCACTCTTCATTATCCACCAAGTGGGACGTAAACCGAGACAACTCAGCAAATTTAGCCTCATACTACGACACGGTCATATTATTCTGCTCCAATTTGATGAACTCCACCTCCTTCATGTGACGAACACTTTCGGGAAAGTATTTGTCATTGAACAGCTCTTGGAACTTCTCCCAAGACATCTTCAGTGCGGCAAGTTGAGTACGCTTAATCGATTCCCACCAGTAATATGCATATCCTCGCAACATAAAGGCGGCAAAGGGAACCTTTTGCTCCTCGGAGCATCCCAAGACATCAAATATCTTGGTAATCTGCTTTATCCATGTTTCTGCTATAAGTGGTTTTGGCTCTCCCTTAAACTCTGGTGGTCCCAGCTCCTTGAACTGTTTAGCGGTGACCGTCCGAGAGTTTTTAGTGTTTCCACCTATATTTTGGACAGGAGCCGCTCTCGCCTGCTGTTGCATGAACTGCATAAAGTTTCTGAACATTCCATCATTCATCATCTGGTCAGTGTTGTTGTTTGCATGAGGATTGTCACCTTCCTGATGCACATTATCCTGATTATTGATATGTGGTGAATCAACAGTCGCATGTGCTCTATTGCTATTCTCAGCATTCTCAGATGCCATTTTCAGATACTGCCACAAAATAAAAGTTAATTGATATGTCATATATTATCCTTATATTATGACCGACCAATTAAATACCATGCAAATAAACTTAGGTAGGTCATACTAGCGAAGGAATTTCCCGTCTCTCCCCTCCTAGTACTATTCTCACATCTTAGCCAGGGATCATATCCCTAAGCTCTGATACCAACTGTGACGCCCCCAAAATTAGGTATACATCACCCATCTTGGGTCGTCAGATACATTGTACAGAATACAAATACAACTTACTAATACAACTGTCGTGTACAATACAACAAAACATAAACTGTGAGTTTGAATACAAATATTATCTTCTAGAGATTATTCATACTCAAAAGGAGTCCTCATTACATTTATTAACACACCATTACATAGAATAGTGAGGACTACTAACTAATACTATCATTCGAACCATCACTCCGTTCCCCGACTTGCCCTAGCTACGTTCTCATTTCCTGAAGAGAACAGTGAAAGAAAGGGTGACCTCAACTAGCCCAGTAAGAAATATTATGACTAAGATAATGCAGAATAAATTATTATTAGCCTTCAACAATGTTAAACTGATAAAATATAATAGACATCAAGTTTAACTGTAGCGGAACAAGAAATCCATTAAAAGAGTCAAGTAGAAAATAAACTCTACTATCTTTTATGATTTAAAAGGTTTTTCAACACTGTGATCGCTGGGACTCAGCTTAATAAAATAATTCACATCATCGAATCAACCCTGCACTACGGCCAAGGATATTCGTGTATTCATTAATGGTCATGATCATGCCAACAACTGTCCATAAATGCACCACGGGCCAATGAGGACTTTTACCACATCATTTGTAACATTACGGTCATGATTATACCGAATAATCCCTGGTCATAATTGTAACAACCCGATATTTTCTATGTAAATAAATAAGAAATTTTGTGAATAAATTATTTTTTTTATAGTAAGGATGATGATTTGTACAAGATTATGTGTATATGTATTTATGTGGTAAGTAAAAATATATTTATTACATAATTATTTACAAATGAATTTATTTTAGAATTATTGATTTTTATAAGGTATATTCTTATAATAATTAAGTTTATGGTAGAAATATTTTAATAATTATTTTCCATGAAAAAAATATAATCATATATTATTTAAATAATATATGAACTGATTTTTAGAATAATTATAATAATTATTTTATTATATGAATTTTAGTACAAATTATTAAGTTAATTATTTTACCTTAATTATTAAGGTTAAATAGGAAGAATAAATCGGATATGGAATCCAAACCCTAATTTTGGATTATTGCCAAGGTATGAGAATAATAATATAATATTAATTATATTTTGATTTTTCATTGCTATGAATATGTACTGCATGTACGTATTGATGATAATTGGTCAAGTATGGTGTTTAATTTCAAAACCTTAGTATTAATTGGTTAAACCCTAATTTTACTTAGGGAAAACTCTAAATTGAAAATCAATTGTGAGCTTAAGACTGTTTTATAACTATGTTATATGTTTTATGTTGTGTATTAAGTGATTAATTAGGTAAACCCTAATTAAAGTTTTAGAAACCCTAATAAATTTATTAAAAACCCTATTTTAAGTGTTAAACCCTAGTTTGAAACGCAATTATGAGTTCGAGATTATTATGTAGCGATGTTATGTGATTTTATGCATAATTAGGTAAACCCCAGTTAACATTTTGAAATATTAATTTCTAGAAACCCTAATTTCTATAATTAGTAACCCTAATTAGAAATTATAAAACTTAATTACCATTTGTAAACCCTGATTGCTATTTTAGCAAAGTTACTGATAATTATATGATTTAAACCCTAATGTTCATGTATAAGGTAATTATAAAATTAATCACAATTAGAAAATCCTAATTTCAAAATTTTAGGAAACTAAAATTTTATTTAATTTTTTATTTGATTTTATTTATTTTTGTGTAAACCCTAAAATGTAATTCTAGAAAAATAAATGTTAGAAAACCTTAGGGTTAAACCCTAAGGGTTAAACCCTAAGGGTTTGCCAAGTTCCAAGTATGCCATTTAATGAATTACCAATTGACCATATTGCCCCTAGTTACATTATTTTGGCTAATATGTAGGTTTTGACATTAGGTTTAGTTGGTGAACCAAACCCAACAACTCCATGTGCTGAAAATGACAGCCACAAGCTACTTTCATCAGTCATTCATGCATCTAACAATTGTATAAATAGATTGGAGAGAGAGAAAATGTATTTGTTAACTTATATTTTGCACCACACTCAAACATTTTCTCTCAAGCCCCAAACCCACGAATTTATCTAGCATATCAGTTCCCAAGACCAGCCCCACGATCAACCATAACAAACATCAGAAGCCAGAAATCAAGATTTGCTCAAGAAGGTATAAACGAACCCTAGAAAAATCTGTCCAAAATTCTGTGTTAGATGTTAGGATTTTATGTTAAAACTTGTTGTTTGTAGTATATTTAAGTGATCTGGGTCGGTATCTTGCAGATCCATAACATCTAGATACTTAAAATAAGAGTTTTCAAAAATCTAGAAAAGTTCAATTTGTGTTCTGACAACCAAATGTCAGGCATTGTAGATCTCTGTATGTGTTTGACTTATGTGTTTTAAGTGTTGGATATTGTAGTCTGATATGCGGTCTTTGATCTGGATAAAGAATCAGGCTCAGATACGGTCTAGATTGAACGTTATTCGTGGTCAAATAGCATTGACCGGCATTGACTGGAAGAAATCTGGGCAGCCCAGAAACTGCCCAGAACGCTCTGACAGCATGTTCATCCGCTTAGATCTTGCTTGTTGTTATTGTTTTGTTCTTGTTGTTGTATTCATGTTTTAGTATGGTAGTAATACTATAGTTTAATGCTTTTGGATCGCTTATATTACAAATATTATGGATCTAGGGGATGGTCAAACCAAGCCGGAAGTTCACGGATTGAGTTTTCTGGGTGACCCAGAAAACTCAAGTCAGTGGCTTCTGACATGGTTTGACCGGGCAGTTTATGGCTCTTATGTTGTTGTTATAGTGATGTTATGTACTGGATCTCTTCATATACATGTTGTATAGACACTTCAGGTTTTAGATCACAAAAACATTACAAGCTCAACAAGTTGTGGAAGCCCAAATATGGCTACATGAACTGTTCTTCATTTCTGGGTAGCCCAGAAAATGAAGAACAGATCTGACAGCTTCTTTGAGGGCTTTGATCTCCTTTGTTATGCAGTTTAGGATCATGATTATTGTTGTATCGTGTACTCCTGCACTAGTACTACACGATCGGCTCAATATCTAACCCAGAAACACTTTACACCGTGTACGACTAATAGTCAAAGTAGCTAGCCTGGGTTCTGACATGGAATTCTGGGTTTGTATGAAGAACATGAAGAACACCTATAGCGACGGTTCTGTCGCTATAGGCGGCCTTTAGCGACAGTTTTTGCGAAAATTAATTATTTTTATTTAATAATTAGTAAAAATTAGTTTTTAATTATTAAAAATACAAAATAAATTATTAAAAATAATTAAAAATTCCGAAAATTAGTTTTTAATTATTTTTAATATATTTCATAAATATTTAATATTTTTGAAATATTAAAAGTATTTAATTTTTTTAATTATAATATTAAATAAATTATTTAAAAATGATTTTAATATTAGAAAAATCATTAAAAATTATATTATGATATAAGAAAATATTTTAAGTTATTTTTAATGACTTTTAATATTTTATGATAAATTTCATCAATAAATTGATATTAATGGTAATTAATTTATTTACTAAATGAATTAAATAAATTAATTAAAAATGATTTTATTATATTAAAAATCATATTAAATGAAAATAAAGTGTTTAAAAATATTTTAAGTTATAAAATATAACTTTTAATATTTAAAGGATAATTTCATTAATAATTTAATATTAATGATTATTAGGTTATTATTATTGATATTAAATTTATTTAATAATTATATTAAATAAATAGTTTAAAAATGGTTTTATTAATTTAAAAATTATTTAAAAAGGATATAAATGAATTAAAAATATTTTAAGTTATGAATAATGACTTTTAATATTTTGATAAATAGAACATTAATACTTTAATATTAATGATAATTATTTAAAAATGATTTTAAATGTTTTAAAAATTATTTAAGGGTAATATTAATACTTTAAAAGTATTTTGAGTTATTATACATAACTTTAATATTTTGGAAATGATTTCATTAATAGTTTAATACTAATTAAATATTAATGATAATAGAATTGATTAGTATTTAAATCATTTTAATATGATTCCGATGTTTGAAAATTTATGATAAATTATAATAAGTATTTTAAAATTATATTGGGTCATTTAAAAATAAAATGACTAATACGTACTGATGTTAAGTTATAAAATAGAGTCTTAGACTCGATAATTACCCAATAAAGTTGTCGGTAGACCGACATGTTTCAGAAATTGATCTGGACTTAGATATTTTGATTGTATAAGTGATTATTTGTGATTCAATGGTTATTAAACATAGGTGCTAATGTGATTAGGTTATGTGTTGACTGCAATAAGCAGTGTTATGTGTTATAATAGGTTGTTCTAATCGAACGAACGCTTTTATTAATGTTAGGTCGTGAGACAAGCGATAGATCTTAATTACAAGTTGTAAGCAGCGCTTCAGGCAAGTATCTAACCTTTGCATTTTCTTTATGCAATGGATGTGAGTAAGAATGTTTCTAAACTATATTATTATTGTACAGATTATGAACTTTATATTATATAAGCTCATTGAATATTAACATGTTAGTATATGATAATTCGGATATATATATTCTGTTCGTTAATTTCTAGAAGTGGTTAAACAAGTGTCCCCACTTGGATAATCATTGTATTTAATCACATGTTGATATACCTTTGTCAATTACCCGTATACAGATATATTGAATTATAGATTATTGTTGAACAAGATAAAACCTTTGATTTAGAACCCAGACAGGTATGAACATCCCTACACGGGAAAAATTTTATGCGCTCCGGTGGACAAAGGATGAACGATAATATCGTTCTAGCAATGTAGTATTGATCAATGCAGGGCATAACGGGCTGATCACCCCCGTGCCCGTAAGTTATGACGGTTTACAGATGAATTTCTGTTTAACCTTTTCGAAAATGAAAATAATGTTCATGGCATGTCACCATAACCCCAGTTATAGTCATTATGTAGTTTCAAAAATTTGAAAGAGAGTTGTTATGTTATTATTATCAGTTCAGAATACTTCACAACTATTGACTTGTTGTAGAAGAATAGTACAAAGAAAACATTTAAATCCTTTCAGCTTATATATATATATATATATATATATATATATATATATATATATATATATATATATATATATATATATAATTGCTATTGCTTGTTGGGCACTCAAATGCTCATCCTTGCTTAAATTTAAATGTTTTCAGCTAAGTGCGAACGACCAGAGAACTCTGCTAAGAACAAAGGAAAAGGGAAGGTTGCTGAATGAACAAATTACTATGTTATGTAATAGTTTAATGTTATTAAGACAATTATGATATATATTATCTATCATGGGTTGTAATGAATGTTTAAAGGTTTCGTACTTGGGAGTTAGACTCTGATAATTATGTAAATTAATTTGATCTTTTATATTATTGTTATTATTATTAGTATTATTCCGCTCATAGAAATGGTATCGTGAAGAACCGAGTTCGGATTTCAAGTATCCGAGTTTGGGGTCCTCACAGGTAGGTATCAGAGCTATAAGCATGAATTTGCGAAGAGCCCCGAGCCTCTCGCTGGTGACTTCCTTGTGTGGAATGCACCGAAGCCAGACTCTCCGTAGGGGACGCCGAGCAAGTCGGTGGCAAGCTGATAGGTACCACTGTGAGGTGCTATGGTTGTAAGCACCATGAAAGTCACAGGTCATACCAAGTCCATCTATGTACTACAGGCCACAGATGACTTTTAACATTTTATAAACACGAGGATGATGACAATGATATAAGAATTCAATAAAACAAGTTCAAAAATTAATTTATCCAAAAATTAACAACGTCCAAATTGTCAACATGATGCTGCTTTGTGGAGTAAAATTCAAGAATGCTTGGAAGAATATTTTCATGAAAAGATATTGGATGAAACGCAATTATCAAGGATATTCCACAAATTTCATGGAGTATAGAAGTCAAAACTTAACCAACTGAGTATAATAAAGAATGGAATAACAAAAGAAATCACCATGCATGCGATAGACCGCACAGACATGTTATTCCAACGGAATAATAAATAATGGAACCAGCTCCGGCGTAAACGAACAGACAGGATATTCTGACAGAATAATAAATAATGAAACCAGGTCCGGTGTAAAACACACAGACAGGATGTTCCAACAGAATAATAATAAAAACGGAACCAGGTCCGGTGTAAAACACACAGACATGATGTTCCAATAGAATAATAGAAGAATGTCACCAAGTATAGGGTAGACCGCGTATACAGGTTATTCCAACAGAATAATAAGAAATGGAATAACAACAGTTCTCTTCATGAATAAGAAAGAATAACACCCCTTACCGTTTTAAAGAAGAGCTGAAATAAGGAAGTAGTTAAGTAGCAGAATACTCTTCTTCTCTCTCTCTCTATAGTTTCTCTCTATAGTTTCTCTCTCTAGAGTTCAGTGAATTCGTAAGAAATAATGAAGGAATGAGCTGCTATTTATAGAAAAATAGAATGCATAGTAACTAATCCATGAACGGTCCAGATCGATTACTTTAATCTGACGGTCCATATTTAAAGAAAAATCTTTTAAATAAAATATAATATATTCTATTTATAGAATAACTTTAATAAAGTATTCTGTTTTATATAAAAAGATGTTTCTATTTTATTACGTTAATAATATGAATAAAATAAAACGCCATTATCGCTAAATAATTCATATTATTAACTGACAATAATTGAATCAAACTGAGTGACTTCTCACATAAGCATTAATAATCAATACCGTGTGCTACTATGCAACCACACGTATTACTGTACTTTTACTACTGAGTAGTTCAACAGTATCAATGGTAAAACTTCTGCCGTTATTTTTAATAAAATATTTTTGTCGTTTTCTCAATCCGACAATAATTCCGTTGTGGGGTCCACCAATGATTGTGTCGTTGTTCGAATATTTCCTGTTAAAACGAATATTCCCCGACCAATCGAATATTATATAACAACTTGCGTACTTTGAAAAATTTATAAATATTACCCACAACCATAACATTATATCAAATTAACTCCATAATATTCAAAAATGATATTTATAGAAAATTCATCTTTATTTATAAAAGTTGGGGTCTTACATAAACAGTGGATGTGAAGAAAGATTCTCCTAACGGAGTCTCCGTAGATAAATTAAAGTCCAATTTCTCCGGAGTCAAGTTTAAACGTTGAGCACAAGCAGGAGAGATAAATGAATGGGTAGCATCGGTATCTAGTAAGGTATAAACTTCGCATGAATTTATGATGAGCTTACCCGTGATCACCTCGTTTGGGTTTCTCAAATGTTGACCAGTCACTACAAACGCTCTTCCAGAAACCATTGACTTTGACTTTTTTGGAACAGCCTTTTGAGTCACCATCCCCGCTGGACTTGGTTTCACTACAGTGCAATCTCGAGCGATATGTCCTTCCTTTCCACAATTAAAACATACCTTAAACTGTTGTGGACAGTTTGAGATGATATGTCCTTCTTTCCCGCATTTATAGCATATGACCGGTGGTCGTTCTCCTCCCTTGGAACCAGTTTCTGCTGGTGTTGACGTCTTCACATTGTCGTTGTTGAATCTCCTCTTTTTAAAATCTCCTCCCGACTCGCTTCTTATATTATCATGTCCACTATTACCACCAGAGTGGTTACCGCTTTTGTCTGTATTCTTATTTCTCCGCTGATTATCGTTGTTCTGATGACTGCTGTCATCGGTATGATCCTGGTTGTGGTCCCTCGGTTGAACATACTCGTTATCTCGCTCTAATAATTGAGCCATGTCGACAACATCTGAATAAAGAGAAAATTTATGTGAAATGAGATATTGACGTATGTCGGGTCTCAAACCTCTCAGAAACATCCGCGTCATACATTCCTCATTCTCCACCAAATGAGGTGCAAACCTGGACAACTCTGCAAACTTTGCCTCATACTGGGACACCGTCATGTTGTTTTGTTCTAATCTAATAAACTCTACCTCCTTCATATGACGAACACTTTCAGGAAAGTATTTGTTATTGAACAGTTTTTGAAATGTCTCCCAAGACATGCTGAGCACGGCTGGATGGGTACGCTTCACAGATTCCCACCAGTAATCTGCCTCATTACGGAACATAAAGGTGGAGAATGGAACCTTCTATTCCTCCGTGCATCCCAAGACATCGAATATCTTGGTAATTTGTTTAACTCACGTCTCCGCCTTAATCGGATCCGGCTTTCCCCAGAATTCTGGTGGTCCCAACTCCTTGAACTGCTTAGCTGTGACAAACCATGAATTTCAATCATTTCTCCTGTATTTCGAACACGAGTCTCCCTCGTCTGATTTTGCATGAACTGCAAAAAGCTTCTAAACATATCATCGTTCATCATCTGCTCAGTGGTGTTATTCACAGGAGGAACATTGCCAGCCTATTACACGTCCTCCTCGTTGGTGAGTGCAGACGCCTCCACAATTTCGTTTACTCCACTGTTCACATTCTCAGTTGTCGTTCTTAAATACTGCCATAAAGCAAGGGTTAATTAAACAAATTAACAAATCACATAATACCCCTATATTTTGACTGACCAATAAATAAGCTTAGGTATGACACACTAGCGAAGGATTTAGTCGTCTCTCCCCTCCTAGTACTATTCCCCGATCTCCGCCAGAGACCATATCCCTAAGCTCTAATACCAACTGTGACGCCCCCAAAATAGGTATACAACACCCATTCTGAGTCGTCAAAATACATGGTACAACTACAACTTTATTAATACAACATAAAAACTGTGAGTTTAAATACAAATATTGTCATCTAGACAATAGCCACACTCAAATAAGTCCTCATTACAATTATTGATATATTATTTTACAAAAAATGGTGAGGACTACTAAAACAACTTTCTAGAACCTTCATTCCATACCCTGACTAGTACTCGCTACATTCTCGCTTCCTGAGAAGAAAAATAGAACAGAAAGGAAAAAGGGTGAGCTCAACTAGCCCAATAAAGAATATTATGACTAAGATAATATAGAAAAAATTATCGTTAGTCCTCAACAGGAAAAAATTTAATAGAATACAATAGACAACAAATTTTAAATCAAAATTCACAGTGGAAATAGTAATTCATTAGAAGAGTTAAGTAGAGGATGAAATCTACTATATTCTATGAATTTAAAAGTCCATCATCAATATTTTATCCTGTAACATCAATTAATAAATATCTTGAATAAAATATTCATCTTTGCACTATAGGCCAAAGATATTCATCAGTTGGTCATGTTCATCTCAACACATGTTCATCTTTGCACTACATGCCAAAGATATTCATCATAAAATTATTAATCTTTGCACTACAGGCCAAAGATATTCAGTTATATCATCATTTAGGACTGAGGATGATGAAAAATATTTTAAAGCAAACGAATCCAGTGAAACAAAAGAACAAATATTAGGGATTCATATTTCGATTTATCCATGTCCAAGAATACCTCATAAATAATCATAGTTGAGTAAAATTCAAGAATGATCAAAATATGGATACAATCAAAGCTAGTATCCATAATAGATATTTTGGGCGAAAAATGAAAATTTAATTTTTCTGTGAATAGTGCCGTATACGTGAATAGTGCCGTATACGTGAATAGTAACCCCGACACAAAAAGTTCCAAATTTGATAAAAATCCAGATCAATATTTTGGCAAAATGATATTGAAAGAAATAATATCATTTATATAAAAATATTACATCCCTTACCTCGAAAAGACAATACTTCTGTCTGGAATAATGGATATAGAGCTGAAGGGAACTCGCACCGTATAGCAACACTCAATGTATCAAAATACTCACAAGAATACACTCGATAATATAGAGAGAGAAAAAGAGAGAAAACTTTAGTTTCTGGTGTGATTTTCAATTCTAACCTAAGCACCCTATTTATTGGAAAATGCTTAGAACACCAAAGTAAAAAATATAATAATAATAATTATTATTTTTCTAAAATCTCCTACGCACACTAGCTGAATTCAAACATCAACCACCCACTCAATAAAGTAAAAAAAAACGTTTTTCAAAAATAAAATATTTAAAACTTCCAAAAATCAATTATTTCGAAACTTCGGAACTTCAATAATTCATAATAAATAACCCTTTTATCATAAAAATTCAAACCTCATGTCTGTTCCATAGGTATTTCTATTATCTTCAACTTTGCAGAAGAAAATATTTCCAAATTCCAAACAGAAATTGACCGAAATCCACAAACGGGCGATTCTACAAGCTATAATCAAATTTCAGTCAAGAAATGAGCCCACAGACATGTTTAACATGTTTTAAACAACTTTTACAACAAAAATACTCTTCCTCCTCGTATACTCATGTATCCCACATTCAATGTTAAAATATCATCAATATTATATTATAATAATATAATAAAATATTATTTTATCAGAAAAGATAAAATATCGATTTTCAACAATTGTCACTTTAAAATTTTTTTCCATCTATATCCACATAAAATGAATATTTTCCTCATCATATAAATAAATAATTAATTATTCACAAATAATATTACAGAATGACAATATTGACAACCAGGCAGTTTCCAGGAAAGTGGGGGCTTTCCAATAAGGATTTCTCCTTACTGGCGCGCAATTAGGTGACAAAACCTCTCCTTAGACAGAACTTTCTAGACATTATCAATAATGTTATCTAATAATATTATTCAGATAATATGAATTATTGATTCGATAATGGAAAATACTGTGTAATGACAATTATTGAAACAATAGTAATATAAAATATCAACGTAGCAATTATTGAATCAATAAAATAAAATACGTAACAGTAATTACTGTAACAATTATTGAGTAGTGTCTTCTTACGTAAGAATCAATAATTGGTGCAATATCGTGTGCTACTGTGTAACAACGCATATTACTGTATTTTAACCACCGGGTATTCCAACAGTATTAACGGTAACAACTACGCCGTTATTTATAAACAACTTATACTTGTCGTTTTCTTCATCCAATCACTTTTTGTTATGGGGCCCACAAAAGACTGCGCCGTCGTACGAATATTCCCCGACAGGAAGAATATTCCACGACCAAACGAATATTCCCCGACAACAATGAATATTTTATAACCACTTGCTTATTTAAAATATTTGCGCATTTTATCCATAACTAACCTCACTAATCAATTCAACCCTTACTATTTCAAAATAATAAATAGGGGAAATTAAATTTTATTTATTAAAAATTTGGGGAGTTACAGGAGAAGCCTATGGGGGATGATCCCATGGAGGACTCCGACAAGGCTACATTCGAGGATCGAATGTTGGGGGAATACGAGGAGCGGATCCTAGAGTTAGACTGCAGAGTCCAGGAGCTAGAGGTTGAGGCTCAAGAAAGAGAGTCCGAGTTCCAGAAACTGAGGGACGAGAACCATCAATGAAAGCTAGCAATACAAGAGTTGGAGGTGGAGATTGCCTACCATAAGAAGGTAGGGATCCAGATGGGGACTCTGTTTCATAGGTCAGTGTCTCGAAATATAGAGTTGGCCGAAAAGCTGGAAGAGATGGAACATAGAGAATTGAGCGAGCAGATGGAAAAGGAGGTTCTCCGTACTCAGCTAGAGTTGGAAGTAATGGATAGGATCCACTTCAAGGATAAGTGGGAAGCAACTAATGATAGAACAGGAGGTCTGGAAGATGAACAAGATGGGATATGCCTTACGCACGGCCATGGAGAGATTGATTGACGGTGTATATCATTACCCAGCGGAGCAGGGACAGACCTGGCATACCATAAGCCGAGATTTGGTGGCACACATAACCCAAAAGGAGTACAATAGCGCTATGGAGCGCAGAATGTTAGATTGAGGTCTAAGTGTTAGAAATTTAGTAGTTGTATTATTTCCTTTATGTGATTTATATATCGTGATGTAATCTCAGTCCTTTGTGTAAGATATGGGATAGTTGTAAACCCCAAACTTTTGTAAAATGCTAAAGGGGTAGTATGTTACTATTTTTCCCCATATTGTGTGATATTAAGGGATATGTGTTGACATTTATATTAGTGTGCTAGGGATAATCATGTTGATGCAGTGATTTGACATATGAATATAAATGATCTTATTTCAGGAACGTGTTATAAAATTTTATTCCTTTTTCATTTGAGAAATGTTTGAGTAATAAAATAAGATAATAAAAAAAATGAAAATTTTGTGATGCAGAAAATGACGCCTAGACCTACACCAGTTGTGACACCCCCAAAATAGGTATACATCACCCATTCTGAGTCGCCAAGTACATGGTACAGAAACAAATACAACTTCATTATAATAATTGTCGTGCAAAATACGACAACACAAATACTGTGAGTTTAAATACAAATATTGTCTTCTAGACAATATCCACACTCAAATAAGTCATCATTACAATTATTGAAACACTATTTTACAAAATAGTGAGGACTGCTAACACAACTGACTAGAAACATCACTCCACACCCCGACTAGTTCCCGCTATATTCTCGCCTCCTAATAAAAATGGAACAAAAAGGAAAAGGGTGAGCTCAACTAGCCCAGTAAAGAATATTATGACTAAGATAATATACAACAAATTATCGTTACTTTTCAACAGGAAAAAAATTTGATGAAATATAATAGACAACAAGTTTTAGACCAACAACTGCAGCGGAAACAACAAACCATTAGAAGAGTCAAGTAGAGAATGAATTCTACTATCTTCTAAGATTTAAAAGTCAATCAACGATATTTTATCCCTGTAACATCAACCAATAACCATCTTTAATCAAATATTCATCTTTGCACTACAGGCCAAAGATATTCATTTGTAACACCAGTCAGTCATGTTCATCTCAACACTTGTTCATCTTTGCACTACAGGCCAAAGATATTCATCAGGTAATCATACATCTTTGCACTACAGGCCAAAGATATTCAGTAGTATCATCATTTAGGACTGAGGATGATGAAAAATATTTTAAAGAAAAAACGAATCCAGTGAGATAAAAGAATAAATATTAGGGATTCGTATTACAGTTTATCCAAGTTCAATAATACCCCATAATAACCAATTTTGAAGCAGAATTCAAAAATAAAGATCAAAACATGGATACAATCAAAAAATAGTAACCATAATAGACAACTTGGACAAAAAGAAGAAAATTTTATTTTTCGGTGAATAGTGTCGTATTCGTGAATAGTGTCGTATACGTGAATAGTAACGTATACGTGAATAGTAACCCCGATAAAAAAAATTCTAAATTTGATAAAAAGTTCATATCAATATTTCGGCATAATGATATTGAAGAAAATATCATTTAAGAAGAAGATAATATTCCTTACCTCAAAATATCAGTACTTCTGATCGGAATATTGGTATAAGGCTGAAGAAAACTTGCACTGATGAATAGAAACTCACAAAATATCTAAATACTCCCAAAATACACTCAATAATTTAGGGAGAGAATGAGAAAAAACTTGTTTCTGGTGTGATTTTCAATTCTAACTTAGCCCTCTATTTATAGGAAAATGTTAGCACGCCGAAGCAGACTTAACATGTAACCTGATGGCTTTACCTGCTACTATTCTCACCCACCACGTTTGAATAAAAATCTCAGCACATTTTCACCAACCAAAAGTGGGGCCCACAAATTCTAGAATTTTCCACCAAAATGATAAATTTCGTAACTTCTACAGTTTCTGAACCAGTCATCTCGTAAAATTCATAACAAATCATACGTTCATTTTTAACGGTTCAAAATTTGTGGACATATACTCAACTTATATATGAATAACATATCCAAAAATTATTACGATCCAACGGTCGGATTAAAAATTATAACCCCCGCAATATTCCTCAAAAACTCTCATTTGATTTTAAATACCTCCATTCCGATAAAAATACTGATAAAACACCTCAACATTAACTCCTTCATTTTTAACCACAATAAATATATCCAACATTTATATCCACATAGAATAAATATTTCCTTATCATATGAATCAATAATTAATTATTCACAAATAATATTACAGAATCATATTTATGACAAAAAGGCCGTTCCCAGGAAAGAGGGGGCTTTCCAATAAGAATTTCTCCATACTGGCGCACAATTAGGTGACCAAACCTCTCCTTAGATAGAACTTTCTAGACATTGCCAATAATGTTATCTAATAATATTATTCAGATAATATGAATTATTGATCTGATAATGGGAAATACTGTGAGTAACAATTATTGAACAACAATAATATAAAATATCAACGCAGCAATTATTGAATCAATAAAATAAAATATTGAACAGTAACTACTATAACAATTATTGAGTAGTGTTTTCCTTCGTAAGAATCAATAATTCAAAAATACTGTGCAATCCGTGTGCTACTGTGCAACCATGCGTATTACTGTATTTTAACCACCGGGTATTCCAACAGTGTTAACGGTAACAACTACGCCGTTATTTATAAAAACTCAATTTTTGTAGTTGTCTTCATCCAATTGTTTTCAGTTATGGGGCCCACAAATAGCTGCGCCGTCGTACGAATATTCCCCGACAGAAAGAATATTCCACGACCAAACGAATATTTTATAACCACTTGTTTATTTTGCAAAATTTGCACATTTCACCCATAACCAAAGTATTATATCAAATTAACACCTTATTATTCACAATAATATTTAGAGAAAATTTGATTTTATTCATTAATAAGTTGGGGTCTTACAACCTCTTCTCCTTATGAAATTTCATCTTCAAAATTGACGTACGCACCTGGTGTTTCGAAAAGGTGAGGATACCTCGCTTTCATTTCTGATTCCAACTCCCAGGTCATTTCTTCAATAGCATGATTTCTCCACAAAACATTAACTTGTGGTATAACCTTCGTGCGTAGAACATGCTCTTTCCTATCCAATATCTTAAGAGGTACCTCCTCGTATGTTAAATCTTCGGCTATCTCGTCTGGTTCTAACTCAATTATGTGGTTCGGGTCTTTCACATATTTACGAAGCACAGATATGTGAAAAACATTATGAACACGAGACATGCTTGGAGGTAATGCGAGTCGATATGCCACATTTCCTATATAGTCAAGAATTTCAAATGGACCAACAAATCGTGGATTGAGCTTTCCTCTCTTCCCAAATCTTGTAACTCCTTTCCATGGTGCAACACGTAACAATACATGATCCCCAATATTAAATTCCACGTCCTTTCGATGAAGATCCACGTAACTCTTTTGTCGATCCTGTGCCGTTTGTATATGTTGTCAAATCGTTTGGATCTTCTCTGTAGTTATGCGTACCAATTCTGGTCCCAACAACATTGCTTCACCCACCTCGTCCCAGCATACTAGAGAACGACACTTTCGTCCATACAAGGCTTCAAATGGAGCCATACCTATACTTTCTTGATAACTGTTGTTGTAGGAGAATTCTACCAGTGGCAAGTACTTATCCCAACTTCCTTTGAAATCTAGAACACAGAGTCTTAATAAATCTTCAATAGTTTGAATAGTCCTCTCTGATTGCCCGTCCGTTTGAGGATGGTATGCTGAACTAAATCATAAATTCGTGCGCATGCCATACAATCTCACAATCTCATTCATGTACATACGAGCAAGACGTTCAAGGGAATAAGTCTCACGTATAGGTAAGAAATGAGTAGACTTGGTTAATCTATCAACAATAACCCAAATCGCATCTATGCCTTGAGAAACCTTAGGAAGACCTGTAACAAAATCCATGGTAATATGTTCCCACTTCCATTTTAGGATCTCAAGTGGTTGCAATGGACCCTTTGGCACTTGATGCTCTGCCTTTACATGTTGACAAATTAAAGACCTCGAGATAAACTCCGCGATCTCTCTTTTCATATTGCTCCACCAAAATGTATGTCGAAGATCATGATACATTTTGGTACTCCCAGGATGGATTGCAAACAGTGTGTTGTGTGCCTCCATCATGATTCTATGCTATGCTTCAAGTCAAAATCGTTAGGAACACAAAGTCTGGAGTTGACTCGAAGTATTCCTTCTTCATCGATTCTTGCTTCTGGAATAGCACCTTCTTTCACTTTCTTCTTCATACGCATCAGCTCCATGTCCGGAGCTTGAGCAGCTGTAACTTTATCGATTAAAGTCGATTCTATTCGTATATTTGATATTATCATGTGGGTACTTGGAGCCTTCATCTCTATCTCCATCCTTTGCAAATCATACAAAATGGGCATTTGTGTTAACAACATTGCACTCGTACCCGCATATGATCTTCTACTCAATGCGTCAGCTACTACGTTCACTTTTCCAGGATGATATTGGATGGTATGATTGTAATCTTTCAACAGCTCAAGCCAACGTCGTTGCCGCATGTTGAGTTCCTTTTGGGTGAAGAAATATTTGAGGCTTTTATGATCCGTATAGATCTCCACTTTCTCCCCATACAGGTAGTGTCTCCCAATCTTCAACGCGAAAATGACTGCTGCCAACTCCAAATCACGAGTAGGATAATTCCTCTCATATTCTTTGAGTTGTCGCGAGGCATAGGCTATGACTTTCCCATGTTGCATGAGAACACATCCTAACCCTTTTCCTGAAGCATCGCTGTAGATAACAAATCCATCCGAACCTGATGGGATTGTCAGAACAGGTGCCGAAATGAGTCTCCTCTGGAGTTCTTGGAAACTCTTCTCGCATTCCTCACTCCATACGAATTTTGTATCTTTCCGAGTCAGCTGAGTTAACGGAGTAGCGATTCGAGAAAATCCTTCCACGAATCTCCGATAGTAACCAACTAAGCCCAGAAAGCTACGTACTTCGGTCACCGACTTTGGTTGCTCCCAACTTTGTATGGCTTCAATCTTCGCCTGGTCGATAGATACTCCATGTTTTGACACCACATGTCCAAGGAATGCTACTTCCTCAATCCAGAACTTACATTTCTTCAGCTTAGCATATAACTTGTTATCACGAAGCCTTTGCAGTACCAGCTTCAGATGGTGCTCATGATCTTCACGGCTTTTGGAATAGATGAGGATGTCATCAATAAAGACAACAACGAACTGATCCAAATATTCCTTGAATACACGGTTCATTATATCCATAAAAGCAGCAGGAGCATTAGTCAATCCAAAAGACATGACTAAGAATTCATAGTGTCCGTACCGAGTTCTGAAGGTAGTCTTTGGAATATCCTCAGTTTTAATCTTCAGCTGATGATATCCAGAACGAAGGTCGATCCTTGAAAAGAATTGTGCTCCTTGTAACTGGTCGAACAGGTCATCAATGCGAGGTAGTGGATACCTATTCTTGATGGTGACATGGTTCAATTCTCGATAGTCGATACAAAGTCACATACTATCATCTTTCTTCTTTACGAATAACACAGAAGCACCCCAAGGAGATGTAGTAGGACGAATAAAACCGATGTCCAACAACTCCTGTAGTTGGACCTTTAACTCCTGAAGTTCAATAGGAGCCATTCGATATGGGCTTTTAGAAATGGGCTTTGTACCAGGTTCAAGATCAATAACGAATTCAACTTCACGTTCTGGGGGTAGACCAGGAAGTTCTTCAGGAAATACGTCAGGAAATTCATTAACAACAGAAATTTTATACAAATCTGACGTGTTTTTGTTCAAGTCCGTAACATGGGCTATGAAAGCTTGACATCCGTTTTTCAATAAACGAATGGCTTTATGGCTTGGTATGACAGCGATTGATTTTAGTGGTTTGGTTGCTTGAATTCGCATGACAGGTTGGTTAGGAATATGAAAACTAACAACCTTACGAAAATAATCAATTTTGGCATGATCAGTAGTTAACCAATCAATTCCTAAAATCACATCAAAAGCAAGTATCTTTAAAGAGATGAGGTCAACAGGTAATGTGATTGTGCCAACTTGGATTAAGCAAGATTTATAAACTGTAGATGTAATGAAAGTTTCTCCTAACGGAGTCTCCACAGATAGGTCAAAGTCTAATTTCTCCAGAGTCAAGTTTAAACGTTGAGCACAAGCAGGAGAGATAAAAGAATGGGTAGAACCGATATCTAATAAGGTATAAACTTCGCAAGAGTTTATGATTAGCTTACCCGTGATCACCTCGTTTGGGTTCCTCGCGATTTGGGCAGTCACGACAAACGCCCTTCCAGGAACCACCGATTTTGACTTGTCTGGAACAGCCTTCGGAGTCACTATCCCTATTGAACTTGGTTTCGCAACAAGACAATCTTTAGCTATATGACCTTCCTTTCCACAGTTATAACATACCTTGAACTATTGTGGGCAGTTTGGGCTGATGTGTCCCTCCTTCCCGCATTTGTAACAAATGACCGGTGCTCGTTCTCCTCCCCTAAAAACAGTTGATGTTTATGCTGACGTCTTCACGTTATCATTGTTGTACCTTCTCTTCTTGAAATCTCCTTCCGACTTGCTCCTTCTATTATCACGGCCACGATTACCACCAGAGTGGTTACCACTTTTATCCGGATACTTTCCTTTCCTCTGGTTGTCATTGTTCCGATGTCCGCTGCCACCGGTATGATCCTGGTTGTGGTCCTTCGGTTGAACAGACTCATTATCTCGCTCTAATAATTGAGCCCTCTTTACAACATCTGAATATAAAGAAAATTTATGAGAGATAAGATATTGCCGAATTTCGGGCTTTAGACCTCTCAGAAACATCCTTGTCATTCGTTCCTCATTTTCGACCAAATGAGGTGCAAACCTGGATAACTCTGCAAACATCGCCTCGTACTGGGACACCGTCATGTTGTTTTGTTCCAGTCTGATAAACTATACCTCCTTCATATGACGAATACTTTCAGGAAAGTACTTGTCATTGAACAGTTTCTAAAATGTTTCCCAGGACATGTTGAGTGCGTCAGGCTGGGTACGCTTTACAGATTCCCACCAGTAATCTACCTCACCATGGAACATAAATGTGGCGAATGGAACCTTCTGTTCCTCTGTGCATCCTAAGACATCAAATATCTTGGTAATTTTTTTGACCCACGTTTCTGCCTTAATCGGATCCGGCTTTCCCCAGAATTCTGGTGGTCCCAATTCTTTGAACTGGTTTGCTGTGACAAACCGCGCGTTGTTATCATTTTCACCCGTATTCTGCACACGAGTCTCCCTCGTCTGATTTTGTATGAACTGCAAAAAGCTCCTAAACATTCCATCATTCATCGTTTGCTCGGTAACATTGTTTACAAGAGGAATAATTCCTTCCTGTTGCACGTTCTCCTGGTTTGTGACTAAAGGTTGTTCCACAGTATCATATACTCCATTGTTAACGTTCTCGGCTTCCATTCTCAAATACTGCCATAAAACAATGGTTAATTAAACAAATTAATATATCACATAATATCCCTATATTATGACCGACCAACAAATAAGCTTAGGTAGGACACACTAGCGAATGATTTACTCGTCTCTCCCCTCCTAGTTCTATTCCCCGATCTCCGCCAAAGACCATATCCCTAAGCTCTGATACCAACTGTGACGCCCCCAAAATAGGTATACATCACCCATTCTGAGTCGCCAAATACATGGTACAGAAACAAATACAACTTCATTATAATAATTGTTGTGCAAAATACGACAACACAAATACTGTGAGTTTAAATACAAATATTGTCTTCTAGACAATATCCACACTCAAATAAGTCCTCATTACAATTATTGAAACGCTATTTTACAAAATAGTGAGGACTGCTAACACAACTGACTGGAAACATCACTCCACACCACGACTAGTTCCCGCTATATTCTCGCCTCCTGAGAAAAATTGACCAAAAAGGAAATGGGTGAGCTCAACTAGCCCAGTAAAGAATATTATGACTAATATAATATACAACAAATTATCGTTAGTCTTCAACAGGAAAAATTTTATAAAATACAATAGACAACAAGTTTTAGATCAACAACTGCAGCGGAAACAACAAACTATTAGAAGAGTCAAGTAGAGAATGAATTCTACTATCTTCTAAGATTTAAAAGTCCATCAACGATATTTTAACCCTGTAGCATCAATCAATAACCATTTGTAACCAAATATTCATCTTTGCACTACAGGCCAAAGATATTCATTTGTAACACCAGTCAGTCATGTTCATCTCAACACCTGTTTATCTTTGCACTACAGGCCAAAGATATTCATCAGGTAATCATACATCTTTGCACTACAAGCCAAATATATTCAGTAGTATCATCATTTAGGACTGAGGATGATGAAAAATATTTTAAAGAAAACGAATCCAGTGAGATAAAAGAACAAATATTAGGGATTCGTATTAGAGTTTATCCAAGTTCAATAATACCCCATAATAACCAATTTTGAAGCAGAATTCAAAAATAAAGATCAAAACATGGATACAATCAAAGATAGTAACCATAATAGACAACTTGGACAAAAAGAAGATAATTTTATTTTTTGGTGAATAGTGTCGTATTCGTGAATAGTGCCGTATACGTGAATAGTAATGTATACGTGAATAGTAACCCCGACACAAAAAATTCTAAATTTGATAAAAAGTTCATATCAATATTTCGGCATAATAATATTTAAGAAAATATTATTTAAGAAGAAGATAATATTCCTTACCTCAAAATATCAGTACTTCTGATCGGAATATCGGTATAGGGCTGAAGAAAACTTGCACTGATGAATAGAAACTCACAAAGTATCTAAATACTCCCAAAATACACTCAATAATCTAGAGAGAGAAAGAGAGAAAACTTGTTTCTGGTGTGATTTTCAATTCTAACTTAGCCCTCTATTTATAGGAAAATATTAGTACGCCGAAGCAAACTTAACCTGTAACCTGATGGCTTTACCTGCTACTATTCTCACCCACCACATTTGAATAAAAATCTCAACACATTTTCACCAACCAAAAGTGGGACCCACCAATTCTAGAATTTTCCACCAAAATGATAAATTCTGTAACTTCTACAAATTCTGAACTAGTCATCTCGTAAAATTCATAACAAATCATACGTTCATTTTTAATGATTCAAAATTTGTGGACATATACTCAACTTATATATGAATAACATATCCAAAAATTACCACGACCCAACAGTCGGATTAAAAATTATAACCCCCGCAATATTTCTCAAAAACTTTGATTTGATTTTTAATACCTACATTCCGATAAAAATACTAATAAAACACCTCAACATTAACTCCTTCATTTTTAACCACAATAAATATATCCAACATTTATATCCACATAGAATAAATATTTCTTTATCATATGAATCAATAATTAACTATTCACAAATAATATTACAGAATCACATTTATGACAACTAGGTCGTGTCTAGGAAAGAGGGGGCTTTCCAATAAGAATTTCTCCTTACTGGCGCGCAATTAGGTGACCAAACCTCTCCTTAGACAGAACTTTCTAGACTTTTCCAATAATATTATCTAATAATATTATTCTAATAATATGAATTATTGATCTGATAATGGGAAATACTGTGCAGTAACAATTATTGAACAACAATAATATAAAATATCAATACAGCAATTATTGAATCAATAAAATAAAATATTGAACAGTAACTACTGTAACAATTATTGAGTAGTGCCTTCCTTCGTAAGAATCAATAATTCAAAAATACTGTGCAATCTGTGTGCTACTGTGCAACCATGCGCATTACTGTGTTTTAACCACCGGGTATTCTAACAGTGTTAACGGTAACAACTACGCCGTTATTTATAAAAACTCAATTTTTGTCGTTATCTTCATCCAATCATTTTCCGTTATAGGGACCACAAATAGCTGCGCCGTTGTACGAATATTCCCCGACAGAAAGAATATTCCACGACTAAACGAATATTTTATAACCACTTGTTTATTTTACAAAATTTCCACATTCTACCCATAACCAAAGTATTATATCAAATTAACACCTTGTTATTCACAATAATATTTAGAGAAAATTTGATTTTATTCATTAATAAGTTGGGGTCTTACACCAGCGACACCGAAAGAGTCAGTTAATAATGAGGGAGAACGAGTAGACTATATTCAAAGGCTAGTAGATTTGTTAGGAGAGGCTCTTAGGGGAATGAACAATGAATCTGATTGCCCTAATCCCTAAGCAATTCTAGTCACAAACTTTACTGACTTTAGGAGTGTAGGACCTCCGAAATTCGTGGGTACAAATGTGGATCAAATAGATGGAGAAGGCCTTCACCATCTCTCGTGTGGGTGAAGACCAGAAGACAATGTTCGCCACCTACGTGATGAGAGGCGAGGCGAACTACTGGTGGGAGGCCAATCGGTAACGAGCAGGAGAAGGGATAATATCATGGGAGAGATTCAAGACTCTATTTTTTGAGAATTATTTCCCAAAAATCATGAAAAACATAATGGAGGTGAAGTTCTTAGAACTTAAGTAGGGAGATATAACGGGGGCGCAATACGCGACTAAGTTGAATGAGCTAGCCCGGTTTGTAGAACACCAGGTAGGAGATGAAGAGAGGAAAGCTAGACGTTTTGAGCAAGGGCTGAAACCTTGGTTGTTCAACAAGGTGTCAGTTCTTTAGATCGATTCATTTGCGACGTTGCTGGAGAAGGCCATTATTGCAAAAGAAGGTAGTGAAGCCTTAAGTTTGTGTAACAAGGAAAAGAATGGTAATAACATGGGAGGAGATTGCCGTGGAGGAACCAGTAGTGGGGGAAGTAATTTAGGAAATAGAAAATGGGAGAATAACAACAATAACAAAAATCATAACAATCAAGTGGGGAAGTTTCGTGGGGATTTTAAGAAGAGGGTTGAGGGGTGCCCAAAGTGTGGAAAGAATCATTAGGGTGAGTTCTGGAAGGGGCACAATACCTACTACAACTGTGGCCAGGAGGGACACATTTCGCTGAACTACTCGAAGCCCAAGAATATCAAAGGTTGTTTCGCTTGTGGCTCGGCGGACCACCTGATTAAGGACTTTCCAAGGAAAGGGAGCAGCAGAGGAAGTGGCCAGCAAGGGGGAGGCAGTAAACTAATGATTGGCTTATCGACGTAATCCAACCACCCAACCGCTAGGACCTTTAACATGATTGTTCAGGACGCAGTAACTGCAAAGGACATGGTGTCATATATTATCCCAATCAATGATATAAATGCCTATGAATTATTTGATTCAGGTACCACCTATTCTTTTGTATCTGAGGTATTTTCTAGTTGACTTAATTTACCCCGAGAACGATTAAGAAATCCTTTGAACGTAGAAGTTGCGAATAAGGAAGTAATTTATGTACAATACATTTACCAAAATTGTCGCGCAACCATTAGAAATCATGAACTAAGCGTAGACTTGATTCTAATAAGATTAGGAGAGTTTGACGTAATATTTGGAATGGATTGGTTATATAACGATGCTGCGATAATTGATTGTTAGAATAAAAGTGTAATCCTTTAGACTCCGAATAAGTCCAGGGTAGTGTTTTATGGTAGCTCATCGCTTAAGCAATCATGTTGTCTTACGATGATGCAGGCCAAGAGATTGTTAAGGAGAGGATGTGTAGGTTATTTAGCTTACATTGTTGATACTCGAAAGAAGTGAATATAAATTAAGGATATATCTATAGTGAGAGAATTCCAAGATATATTTTTGGACGATCTGCCTAGTCTTCCGCCAGACATAGAAATCGAATTCGTAATAGAATTAGCACCGGGAACGACACCGATTTCGAAAACCCCATATCGTATGGCTCTAGTAGAAATGAATGAATTGATGATATAATTGTAAGAGTTGCTAGATAAGGGTTACAGTTGGCCAAGTGTGTCTCCTTGGGGAGCACCAGTGTAAGACCCCGAATTTTATGAAATAAAAGTATTCAATTTTTCTTATAATTACTATTCAGTAAATGGTTAAATTGATAAAAGTTTAAAGTTATGGGTGAAATATGAAATTTTTTTTCAAAATAAGCAAGTGGCTATAAAATAATCATTGTTGTCGGGGAATATTCGTTTGGTCGTGGAATATTCTTTCTGTCGGAGAATATTCGTACGACGGCGCAGCTATTTGTGGGCCCCATAACGAATAACTGTCGGGTGAAGAAAAACGACAAATTTGAGTTTTTACAAATAACGGCGTAGTTGTTATCGTTAATACTGTTGAAATACCCGGTGGTTAAAATACAGTAATACGCGTTATTGCACAGTAGCACACGGTATTGCACAGTATTTTTGAAATCATTGATTCTTACGTAAGAAGGCACTACTCAATAATTGTTACAGTAATTACTGTTCAATATTTTATTTTATTGATTCAATAATTGCTACGTTGAAATTTTATATTATTGTTGTTCAATAATTGTTGCTGCACAGTATTTTCCATTATCAGATCAATAATTCATATTATTTGAATAGTATTATTAGATAGCATTATTGGCAATGTCTAGAAAGTTCTGTCTAAGGAGAGGTTTGGTCATCTAATTGCGCGCTAGTAAGGAGAAATCCTTATTGGAAAGCCCCCTCTTTCCTGGGAACGGCCTGGTTGCCATAAATGTGATTCTGTAATATTATTTGTGAATAATTAATTATTGATTTATATGATAAGAAAATATTTATTTTATGTGGATATAAATGAGAGATATATTTTTGTGGTTAAAATGAAGGAGTTAATGTTGAGGTTTTTATCAGTATTTTTGTCGGAATGGAGGTATTAAAAATCAGGGTTTTTGAGATATTTTGCGGGGGTTATAATTTTTAATCCGACCGTTGGATCGTAGTAATATTTGGATATGTTATACATATATAAGTTGAGTATATGTCCACAAATTTTGAACCGTTAAAAATGAATGTATGATTTGTTATGAATTTTACGAGATGACTGGTTCAGAAATTGTTGAATTTTTGGAGTTTATCATTTTGGTGGAAAATTCTAGAATTGGTGGGCCCCACTTGTGGTTGGTGAAGAAATGTGCTGAATTATATTTCAAATGTGGTGGGTGGGAATAGTAGCAGGTAAAGCCATCAGGTTGCAGGTCAAACCTACCAAAATTTTCCTATAAATAGAGGGCTAAGTTAGAATTGAAAATCACACCAGAAACATAAGCTTTCTCTCTTTCTCTCTCTAGATTATTGAGTGTATTTTGTGAGTATTTAGATACTTGGTGAGTTGCTATTCATCAGTGCAAGTTTCCTTCAGCCTTATACCGATCAGAAGTACTGCTCTTTTGAGGTAAGGGATAGTAAGGGATAGTAAGGGATTTTAAGGGTTGTTATGATTTTCAGTTTAGTAATTTTTCTGAACTTCAAAAATTCTGGAAAAAAATTTGAAATAATATTTTGATGAGTTTTATTGATTGTGTCCAAAAATGGTGATTTTTGGATGTATAGATTGAGAGTTATGAATTTTATGAGAAAAGACTATTTTAAAAGTAACCGCTTATAATTCCTTGTGGTTAACTCCAAAATTGATGAAATTTTTATTGGGAGTACATGTATATGATAGAAGTATACTCTGTAAATTTCAGAATTTTTAGATAAAAGTACAATTTTTGATAAATGTCTAAATATTCGGCTATTTTGGCCATATGAAAAATAGTAAATGACTTTTAAAAATTCTGAGAAAAATATATGTTCACTATGAGACTATATTATGCTAAATCCCAGAAAAGAAATATTTTTGGAACTGATTTGGTATTTTTCATGAAAATGGTCTAGTTATGAGTTAATGAATTAAATATGTTTTGTGAAGTAAGAAAATTGGAAAATAGGATTTTATGACTTTGAGAATCCTATATGAGGTATATGCAGATTTTTTATGAGGGTTTTGGTTATTGATGATGAAATCTTAAGAGTTGACATTTTATGATGATTAAATGCATTAATTAGTAAAGTGTAAACAATTTAAATAAATTGTTTATAAGCTTAAGAAATGTTATTCTTTCAATATTATTATACCGAAATATTGGTATAGATTTTATTGTGGAATTTCTACCTTTTTGAGTCGAGGTTACTATTCATGAGTTACTATTCACGACAAAATTGGTTTCTTTTTCTAACCAAATTATAGTTGATTTATGAATATTGCTCTTGAAATTAAATCCATGTTTTGACCATATTATTTTTATAATCATATATAACATTTTTATAACCTTGATGTTGAAATTCTCTTTCGCTTGAGTGTAAAGATGGGTAAATTATTGGTATGATCATGACTATGGGTTCTCTTTGGCCAGTAGTGCAAAGTTGAATTGTTGACTGGTATGATCATGACCATTGAATTTGTAATTGAATATCTTTAGCTTAAGTGCAAAGGTGAAATGATCAACATGGTTATAATTATTGTTTATATAAATTCTTAAATGATTATATATTCTTTGAGGTATTAATATATTTGGCATGTAGTGCAAATATGAATTGTTGAGGAATATCTTTGGCCTGTAGTGCAAAGATGAATTGTAGATGAATATCTTTGGCCCGTAGTGCAAAGATGACATGTTGTTGAATATCTTTGGCCAGTAATGCAAAGATGAACGGTTGAGGAATATCTTTGGCCTGTAGTGCAAAGATGAATTGTAGATGAATATCTTTGGCCTGTAGTGCAAAGATGGTCTGTTGATGAATATCTTTGGCCCGTAGTGCAAAGATAAACTGTTGTTGAATATCTTTGGTCGTAGTACAAAGATGGATTTATTAGTATGATTATGAACAGGAACTGTGATTTGGTATAACCATGATCTTTGATGTTTCAGGTAAAGACATGTGATGAAAATATTCTTCGTCCTGGGTGCGAAGAAAAATTTAGAATCACAATTATGATTATGAGTTATTCATATGATTGTGGAAAGGAACTGTTGATTGATGTTACAGGGATAAAACATTGTTGATGGATTTTTAACATGGAGAAGATAATAGACTTTATAGTCTATTTGACTCTTCTAATGGATTGCTCGTTCCGCTGCAACTATGGTTGAAATTTTTATCATTTACCATATGTTCTAAATCTCTGATTTATTATTGATGAAGGCTACTGATAATTTAATTATCTTTAGTCATGATATTCTTTACTGGGCTAGTTGTGCTCACCCTTTTGCTTCACAATTCCTTTCAGGTAATAAGAGCGTAGCTGGGTCGAGTGAGGGTAACGGGGAAATAGAACAATGGTCTCTAGCTGTGGATGTTCTCCCGAAGCAGTATAGAAAAGTTCATTTAGTAGTTATATTTGGTGAATCCAATAGGGTAAGGTGTACCCAACGTTGGAAGGGTGGTTTGCCACTATCATACAAGATGTCTAACGACATACAACCTCGTGTCATCATAAGACAGGGATGTGCTCATCCACTTGCTGAGTATATATACGAGCACTACCTATATAATCTTGGTGTTTGTTTAAAGTATAATTCTCAATTAGAGACAGTAGAGATAATGATATGTCAAGAGAAGACTCACCATTGGGAAGAATATGATAGTAATCTTCTCGTTTTTCTTTGGGGTCTATTGGGTCAACCAAGGATAATTCTGTGGCCATATGATATCTATCATAACCTAGACGCGTGGCCTCCCATGTACGAAGGTTTCCTTGAGCACTTCCCAAAGATTCTAATTTCTAAAACAGTTTTTGACTATACCTTTATGTAAGGTGTTATTGTGAGGTGATGTCCACGGTTGGAACATGAGTCACATTTGGTATATATTTGTATCCAAACTCACAGCATATGTGTTGTTGTATTTTGCACGACAATTGTTGTAATAAAGTTGTAGTTGTTTTCTGTACCATGTATTTGACGACTCAGAATGGGTTGGGTGGATTGAACCTATTTTGGGGTCGTCACAACCAGTATTGTTTGTTAAGAAGAAGGATGGATCGATGAGGCTCTGTATCGATTATCGATAATTAAACATAGTAACGATTAAGAATAGATATCCGTTACTAAGGATAGACGACCTTTTCGATCAACTGAAGGGAGCAAAATATTTCTCGAAGATAAATCTACGGATGGGTTATCACCAGTTGAAAGTACGGGAGGAGGACATATCAAAGACGGCGTTCTGAACTCGTTAAATACATTTCGAATTTCTGGTTATGTCATTCGGGTTGACAAATTCTCCGACATCATTTATGGACTTGATGAACCGAGTCTTTAAGCCATTTTTGGATAAATTCGTAGTAGTTTTCATCGACAATATCTTAATCTACTCAAAGACGGAAGAAGAGCACGCCGGACATCTGAAGATGGTTTTGGAGGCGCTAAGGAAGGAGAAGTTGTATGCAAAGTTTTCCAAGTACGAATTTTAGATGGAGAAGGTTCAATTCTTAGAACACGTGATGGATAAGGATGTAATTTCAGTTGACCATGCAAAGGTAGAAGCAATGAGTAATTGAGAGCAACCAAAGATGCCAACTGAAGTAAGAAGTTTCTTAGGGTTAGTTGTGTACTATCAAAGATTTATCCAAGATTTTTATAAGATAGCAATCCCGTTGACCAATCTAACGAGGAAGACGGTGAAGTTCGTGTGGACGGACAAGTGCGAAGAAAGTTTTCAATAGTTGAAGAAGAGACTAAGCGAAGCACCTATATTATCATTACTAGATGATACGAGAGTATTTGTAGTGTCTAGTGATGCGTTGTACAGAGAACTTGGATGTGTGCTAATGCAACATGGCAAGGTTATTGCGTACGCATCGCGACAATTGAAGGATTACAAAAAATGATACCATACTCACAACTTAGAGTTAGCGGCAGTTGTTTTACGTTAAAGATTTGGAGACATTACTTATACGGAGAGAAATGTGAGATATACATGGACCACAAGAGTATGAAATATATCTTCACACAGAAGGAGTTGAACATACGTCAATGAAGGTGGTAAGAATTAATCAAGGATTATGCCTGTGATATTCTTTATCACTCGGGAAAGGCAAACGTAGTAGCCGACACACTAAGCAGGAAAGGAAGGGAGAAGTTGTTTCAACTAACAACTCAGGAGGAGTTAATAAGAGAAATGGAAAAATTGGAGATAGAATTAAAGGAATATGAGAGGTCTGAAGAAATTTTTTTTGTAGTGGATGCTCATCCAACCTTGTTGGACAGAGTAAAGGAATCACACGAGAAGGAAGAAGAGTGCGAGAAAATCAAGAAGAGGATCACAGAAAAAGAAGAAGAGAGGCTCAAAATGGATAATGATGGTATTTTGAGATTCGAAAGAGAGAGTGTGGGTACTAGCGATAATCGAGTTGAGGGAAGAAATTTTGCACGAGGCACACAATACGACGTATTCCATTCATCTAGGAGGCACGAATATGTAATGAGATTTGAGGCAACATTTTTGGTGGCCCAATCTAAAACGAGAAGTCGCAGAGTGCGTCAGTAGATGTCTTACTTCCCAACGGGTCAAAGAGGAACACCAAAAGCCAAGTGGTCTACTTCAATAATTGGAAATACCAGATTGGAAGTGAGAGCGCATTACAATAGACTTCGTGGTGGGACATCCAGTCATGCAGAAAGGTTTTGATGCCATTTAGGATATTGTTGATCGACTAATGAAGACGACTCATTTTCTACCAATTAAGATCCGGTATAGTTTGAATCAGTTAGCAAGCCTGTACGTAAAAGAAATTGTTTAATGACATGGACTGCTGTTGTCAATTGTCTCTGATCGAGATCCGCTCTTCACGTTAAAATTCTGGAACAGCTTACAAGAGAGGATGGGAACACAATTGAGGTTGGGTACTGGTTATCAACTGTAGACAGACGGACAAAGTGAACGAACAATACAAATGCTAGAGGACATGTTTAGGACTTGCATGTTAGACTTCAAGGGAAATTTGGACGATCACCTACCTCTAGTGGAATTTGCATATAACAATAGTTATCATGCGAGTATAGGCATACCTCTATACGAAGGTCTTTGCGGGAGAAAGTGTAGAATACGACTATGTTGGGATGAAGTCAGAGAACGAAAGCTGTTACAACAAGAATTAGTTCAACAGACAACTGACGTAGTGACAACGATAAGAGCCAGACTGGTAGCTGCACAAGATCGCCATAAGAAATACGCAGATTTGCATCGTCAAGACCGTGACCTGGAAGTCGAATGGTATATATTTTTGAAAGTATCTCCATGGAAAGGGAAAATACGATTCGGCAAGAGGGGAAAATTGAGTCTGAGGTTCATAGGACCATTCGAGATATTGAAACGAGTAAACAAAGTGGCATACAAAGTTTCATTACCACCTGAGTTGGAACACATCCATAACGTGTTTCACATTTTTGTGTTACGTCCGTACAAGCCTAATTACAAACACGTGATTTCCTACGAGCCCATTTGAGTGGGGAAGAATCTGGAATATTAAGAGATTCTTGTCCAGATATTAGATAGGAAAGAGCAGACATTAAGAAATAAAATTATATCTTCTATAAAAATACTTTGGTGAAACCACGATGCCGAGGAGGCGACGTGGGAATTAGAGGATAAGACGAGGAGGGACTATCCCCATTTACTTATGTTACCTCGTACCAATTCCAAGGACGGAATTTTTTATAAGGGGGGGAGAATGTAATAGCCGAGAATTTTGGAATATTATTAATGAAAGTTTAATTTTATTTGAATATAATTAAGTGTTATTGTGGCATGAGTTGTAAAACCTCGATTCAATTAAATAAGTATTGAGATCTATATGACAGTGAAGCATTGTGATGAGACTGGTGGGATCTTAACATAAAGTTATGAGAATTGCCTAGTGTGACATAATGAGGAACTAAGAAATTCACTAAGTGAATTAGAAGAAAAAGAGTTTAATAAAAGGAAGATTAATTATGTGTAAGTATATAATTTCATGTATGAAATGAATAACATCTTCAACTAGTAGTATTATACATTTGGAATTTAATTCATGTTGTGTGAAACTAGTATGGTGACAAAAGTCAGAACTGGCATGAAGCTAAACCAGTTTGACACTGCCAGGGACCGGTGCTGGTTAGGGATTTAATATATACCCATATCATATAATCCATGTACATTGGGTCCACATAATTTAATATTTAATGTAGATAAAACAACACAGTTAGGTATTATTGTCCGGGTATTCCCCATAGATATTATTATTGCACATATATCAACATTATATCACTATCCAATATTAAATGTCCATTTTAAGCATTTAATCCCTTTCCAAATTTTTGGAATACACGGTTAATTAATTAATTCTGTATTAAAATGTCACATATGATTTTATTATGCTACTGGTACCTCATACCATTTAAATGTACTTTTATCATATGATTTTAATGATGTCACACATTACAATAATGTTCCATTTAACAGCCACTGCAATAACTAACTCTTCAAGCTCTGGCCACTAGTGCAGCTGCGCAAGTTTGTACTACAGAGAGTAGTAGCATTAACACATTAAAATCATATTTTGGAAATCAAAGAAACCAAACTAAGCATTATTTAACCAAGTTGCTGAGCACTTAAACCATTGTCCCAAAATCAGTTACCAAACAGTAACCTATAATTCCTTTATGTGATCTGCTAAGTTGTGAACAGTAAGCTACAATGGAGGTGATCGTTGCTATGCAAATGGCTGGGAATGGTGGTTGAACAACTTTTCCATAACCCTTGTGTTCTTCTTATACCCCATGGATTCAACATTTGGTGTAAAGCAATTAACTGGTCCCAAAATCCTCTATAAATAGTAGTCTTTTCTTCATTTCCCATTCTATAAATTGACTGTCAAATTCCAAGTTCGATAGTGTAAGTTGTTTATTGATTTAGAAGAAGTTTAGTGTTTGTAGAAGGAACTAACTAAGCTTCTAAGAAGGTGAGTTCTTGTTTTCAATACTTAATTTCAAATTTGGCAAATCATGGAAATTCTACTAAATTCTTGTAAATTTGATTTGGAATTGTGCGACCAAAGTGTTTGTGAAGTGTGTATATATGTATGGAAGCTTTAATAATGAACTTGAGCATGTTTAAAACTTAAGAAATTGAAGTTGGGTTGATACTCTGCAGAACAGAGCACCTTTCTTGTTCTGATTCAGGAAGGGCGTAGTTGCGCCCAGTTTGTACTAGGGTGCAGTGCAACTGCGCCAATCCCCAAAATCATATTCTGGTTTCTATTGTACTGCGTTGTTTCTAACCTAGTATTATGACCTATACATGCATGAAAAGAACTATAACATGTGGTATAAAGCATTCTTATGAGATATGAATTGTCCAACATGGTTTAGTAGGAGTTCTATAACAAAAACTTAAAGTTTCGAAAACGAGTTTTGATGGAACTTGTATTCTGCAAATTCTGAGCATTATAGTATACATATATGAATGATTTCTAAACATAAATGAGCATTAGTGGTGATTTATAGTTCCTTTGTTCATGACCAACTTGTTTATGCTTTGAGTTAAATGTCTTTTTCAAAGAAAACTTGACATATTGAGACTAATATCCATGAATACCACATGGAGTATGTTCCGACCTTATGAGTATGCAAACATGACCTAACTACACATGAAAAGAGATTTAAAGATGTTTTAGATTTCATTCTTCAAGTTTAAAATGATTTCAAAAGTAAACTCAGATATTTTTTGAACTAAGTTGCATTTGTGTGAGTAGTTAAGTTCTGATGGTTTAAGATAACATGTTTATGTTCATGGTGTCTGTAAACATGATTACTATGTGTTAGACATAATGAAAGTTAACCAAGCATGAGTTTAAGCATGTTTTAAAGTGATAAACAGTGCTAGCTATGAATAAATAATGTGAACAATTACGAGTATCTATATTACAGTGTATATGACCTTCTCACATGTACATATGGTTAACCTAGTAGGCCTTGTGATTTCATGATCCTATTTGGCCTAAATTCCTTGGAAATCCTAAACTAAGACCCTAACATGTAAAGGTGAACTTAGGATAGTCATATGTGTATATAAAAACCTCTAACATGTGTGCATGATAATTGTTAATGTCTTGGTATGCTAAAAATTGGACTAAAACTTGGAGAGCAGAAGCTTAACTCTAGTCAAGCCAGGGGACATCGCAGCTGCTCAGTCCCTAAGCCTAACTAGGGCACAGTTGCGCCACACTACAATGCAATCTATCTAATCTGCTTGTGATCTGAGATGTGATGCATGCTTGTATTGTTGTCTTAAATCTGTAATACATGTCTAAATATAGTATTCAAAGTATCAATAAGCATGCTAATGATAAAAATCATAGATTGGATGTGTTTATAAACTTTCAAACATTAAATCAAAAGAGGATTACGAACTATGTTATTTGATTTCATAGTGTCTTACAAACTGATTTCATGCTATGTGTATATAAGGTACGTGATGACATACGTATGGAACTATAAGACTAAGTTTGACTCTTATGTATGCATTTGAACTTACATATCAAGTATGAGTATGGAATATACGTAACTAATGAATATCCCATACATGTAATGTCACAACCAGAGAATTTAGAAAATTATTAAAATTATAATTGATTGATTAAAGGTTCAATATTAAGACCTAGACAGAAAATAAGTGTATGGTTTTGACATTTTTGTGATGGAATTTTAAGGATTTCAAAATTCTGTGAAGGATTTTGGTGCATTTAAAATCTTTGTGGAGAATTAGCAGTGTTAAATGTCTACGAGTATATAGAATCTATGGATGTGGTCATATAAGTGTACAGTGTTGGTTTATGTGAACAAAATTGTGGTTTAAGGATCAAATATTGATAAGATAGTTGTAACTTTATTAAATCCTAAAGTTATGTTAGGAACATGATTGTTCAGTTAGAAAACCCTAATCAGTGGTTAGAAACCCTAACGATACATTCAGAAACCCTAATATCAGTTTTGGGAATCTAAAACCCTAATTTAGAATTTGTAAACCCTAATTCGGGAGCTCAAAAGCTAAGTATACAAGCTTAAGTGTTAAAAGATGTGGGATAAATGGGAAATGTCCAAATTGCCCTTCAAATTATAGGGGAAAAGACAAATACCCTTAGTATGTGTGAAATGACAAAAATGCCCTTTTACTTAAAACTTAAGTAAAAGATATGCCAAATCTTTGGTGACTCATTCATTTTGATATGCCATGTGCTTACTATCTCCCAAGATCAGATATCAAGTGCCACCTTGTAACACAAATTCATTGAATCAAAAATATAAGAGAATAAAGTAAGAAAAAGACTTACTTTACTTGCTAACTTGTCCAAGCCTTTTCTCTCACTCAAATTTCGAAACCTAGAGTGAGAATGAGTGATATGTTAAGTTCATATCATTCCGTACATAAGCCACGAACAGATTCAAGGATCAGAATCAAGGATCAAAGCTTAAAAAGGTATAAAACCCTAAACTTGAAAATCTTGTGATTTGATGTTATATGTTGTTATTTGTTGGTTAAAGTTGTGTTAGAGGATGTTATTTAGTGATCCAAGGTGTTACATCAAGGATACATTACATCTACATGTTAGAAAATCAAGTTTTAAAGACTGACCAAGAACCCTAATTTTAAGGCCTGACAGTTATATGTAAGGGCCTCTAGATCTGTCTGTGTTAGGTGTTATGTTAGTTTGATGTTATAGACTTATTCTTTGCCATGAGGAGAGTAAACTGGAAGTGGAATCAACTTCATACCATGTCAAGATCTCCAGATATAAGTGGTCAAAGTCGGTTGACCGATCATGGAAATTGAATTCTAGGTAGCCCAAATTTTCCAGAAAATCCCGACAACGATTTTGCAGGCACTAGACCATTCAACTGTTACGTGTTTAGGCCATTTTGTTGTTTGGAACTTGTAGTATGACATGAAGACTACATATTAAAGCCTTTGGAACACCTAGATCATGTATAGAATCATTGATAATCGTGGTCAAAATAGGTTGACCAATCTGCCTTATGAAGGTTTATTGAAAACCAAGATTCTTCCTGGATGAATTTTTCGGACATGGTTTGACTATCATAGATATGTCCCATGTGTTGATGTTGGACTTATTTAAGGTTGTATAAATGTACCATGACATCTCTACTAGAAGTATGAACCAGCAGATTACACAAAGCATACCTAGATTTCAAGTTACAAGGATTCAAAGTAGCCAAGTCGAACTGTTCTTCATTTCTGGGTAACCTATTAATGAAGAACAACTTCTGACAAGATCTTTGAGAGATTATATCTCTCAGATTTGTTGTTGTATGGCCCTGATGTTGATTTTTAGTTGTAATATTACACTTATACTACATGTATAACAAATTAGTTGGCCAGAAAACATAGCAACCAAAGATCAAATGGTGGTCAAAGTAGGCATCCGGATAACAGACTATGAAGATATGGGTTTGGCCAAGAACACTCAAGAACACCTATAGAGATGGTTCTGCCGCTATAGGTACCCTTTAGTGACACTTTAATTACAAAATTAATTATTTCATTAAATAAATAGAGAAAAATAGTTTTTAATTATGAAAAATAAATAATAAATTCGTAAAATTTATTTTAAGGCCTAAAAATGGGTTTTTTTTTTATAATTTTGAATATATTTCATTAATATTTAATATTTTTGAAATAATAATGGTATTTAATTTATTTAATTATTATATTAAATAAATTATTTAAAAATAATTTTAATACTTGAAAAAAATCATTTAAAAATATATTAATGTATAAGAAAATATTTTAAGTTATTTTTAATGACCTTTAATATTTTGTGATGAATTTCATTCATAAATTAATATTAATGGTAATTGATTTATTTAATAAATATATATATTAAATTAATTGTGAAAAATTAGTTTTAATGCTTTAAAAATCATATAAAAATGATATAAGGGTTATAAAAAAATTTTAAGTTATAAAATATAACTTTTGATATTTTGTCATGAAATACATTAATATTTTAATATTAATGGCAGTATTTTGATAATGAATTTAAATGTTTAAAAATCATTTAAAAGAGATATTAAGGTATTAAAAATACTTTGAAATATTATAAATGATTTATAATATTATGTTATGAATTTCATTAATATTTGATATTAAATAAATATTAACGATAATAGAATTAAGTGGTATTTAAATCATATAAATATGATATTGGTGATGAAAAAATCATGATAAATAGTAATAATTACTTGAAAATTATGATGAGTTATTGAAAAATATTTTGACTGAATAATAAATT
Organism: Panax notoginseng; assembly: GCA_016801055.1. NCBI lineage: Eukaryota > Viridiplantae > Streptophyta > Magnoliopsida > Apiales > Araliaceae > Panax > Panax notoginseng. The sequence goes on from CM029019.1 coordinate 121,071,444, forward strand.
ATCTAAGATATTTGTGAACCAGTTTAAGTAGAGTCTTAAGGAAAAATGGGCTCAATATTTGTTTGACTAGGCCGTCGGGATGTCAAAATTGTACAGGACTCAACTCAGACTGAAATAGTTTGACTTGATACCGAGTCTTAGGTAGTTTGTGGATTGATAGGGATACGTGATAATATGTTTAGGTTATTTTATAACTATATATAATAGTATTATACTGAGATGATATTATTCTAATATTGGAGATCAATATATTTAATATTAGGTCCTCGGATAAAGCTATATTGACTGCGTAGCTGTAGTCAGTGATTCAGCAAATTTTTCTTTAACTAGACCTCACGTTGTTTCATTCGAATATGCTTATGGTTAATTATTGCTGATTACCTTGTTTATGAATTATTGTTTTGCACTTTGTGCATATTGCATGTGTTCATCAATAATGAAAGGCTGATCACCTTCATTACCATCTGGTTCAGTTGATATGTTTATGATTTAATGTTCGTTTAGCAATGAAAATTTGTTCATGCTAGTTCACAATTATATTGTAGAACTATAGCCAGCTTATTGTTCAATTCTTTCAATCATGATATAACCTTAATTAAACTTATACTTGTTGGGCAAAGTTGTTGTTCAGTCTTGTTATATCATGATAAACATTACAGATTAAGATGAATACGTCGGATACAGGAGAAGCCAGTGACATTGTATATCAGATAGATATCGAACATATGTATTACGTGAAGGTTCTCTACCTTGGGGAATAGTGTGTAAGTTTAATGCATAAATAATTTATGTTTATATCTTCCGCAATAGTTGTAGAAATAATATACCAGATTCGTGGTGATTAGTACCCGAATTTGGGGTCTTTACAGTTGGTATCAAAGCTGTAGGTTATAAACCTTAAGTAGGGTTACCTAAGGCTACTAACCGCAGTGGAATAAGGACTAACTCAAATAGAGTTAGTGAGTTGATAAGATTCAGAGACGAATCTCAGCGAGTTATAAAGATACAGATTTACCTAACTCTGATAATAAACTTGAACAGTAGTGATGAATAGATAGAGTCTAAAAGACTACAAGTCTGAGAAGATCTTAAAACAAAACGATCATAGCATAGAAATGAATCGTAATATATACGGTGAGATCACATCGTGATCTGATAGGGTTATGGTAGAGATGAGGATTGAAAGTTTTAACGACAATATTGTTGTGAGTTAGATTGTACTATGAATTGGTACGATGGGTTAATGCAATACGGATTGAATAAAATTCGTATGGAGAAAGTATGGGGCTAGGATATTAAAATGGATTTCAATTGACGACTCAGATGATAGCTGAGTTATACAAGCCTTTGTATGGGAAGAGGTTTTGTGCTTGGTTTAACGACCACTTAGTTTATCACCTTGATAATCATTGAAATGTTTGTGTCGCATTATTTTCTATATGCGTGTTGAGAAGGTAATTCTTTTCTTAGGTATATATAAGATAGATAGGGAATATGTAGAGGATATAAGGTTAAGTGTGAGTTCTTAAAACTCATACTTATGGTAAATTCGTGACTCATAATTATATGAAATGTTTTGAAACCCTCAGCGAATGGACGCCAAAGGTCTGTCTAGGACAAGTTCTTAAACTCATATGATTGTGGCAAGTTCCTGAACTCATAAGTGTGGTAAGTTTGATGAACTGGGTATAGCTATGTGTTAATAGAGAATTGAGGATAATAGGAATAGAAAGACTGATTAGGTAATGGATTATTAGTGGAGACATAGGTTTCCCAAATCTTCTAGCCATGCTAGACTTCGAAAATTTTGACGTCAAGCTAAACACGCACTACGTGCTTTTGAAAATGAATTTTTATTCACAACTCCTAGTAATCATTGTGTATGTGTGAACTTCGGGTCACCGACACATTGTTACCTGTTGAGATGATAAATATTAGTTTATAATGATTTTTGAACGGTTTAAAGAATAGTCTATGCCACTTGTTTTGACTAGACGACAATGATTTAAAATATCAAAATGTGTTTTATTTGTCATTGATGCATCATGTAACCTGGTGCAATGATGATAAAAAGTTGATGGAATGGTAAATGTAAAGCCCCCAAATCCAGGTACTTGAAACCCAAACTCGGTGCTTCACGATACCATTTCTATAAGCAGAATAATACTAATAATAATAACAATAGTATAAATATCAACTTAATTTACATGATTATCAGAGTCTAGCTCCCAAGTACGTAACCTTTAATACTTTCATTATAATACATGATAGATAAATATATATCATTCTTCTTTTAATAAAGTATAAACTATTACATAATATATATAGCATAACACTTATTCAGCAAACTTTCCCTTTTCCTTTGTTCTTGGCAGAGCCTTCAGGTTATACACACTTAGCTGAAAATATTTAAATTAAGCAAGAATGAGCATTTGAGTGCCCAACAAGTAATAACAACTATATATATATATATATATATATATATATATATATATATATATATATATAAACTGAAAGAATTTAAATATTTTCTTTATACTATCCTTCTACAACAGATCAATAGTTGTGAAGTAATCTGTACGAATAATCATAACATAACAATCCTCTTTTAAATTTTTGAAACTACGTAATGACTATATTTAGGGTTAAGGTAATATACTATGGACATTATTTTTATTTTCGAAAAGGTTAAACAGAAACTCATCTGCAAACCGTCATAACTTACGGGCACGGGGGTGATCATCCCGTTGTACCCTGTATTGATCAACACTATATGCAAGAACGAGGGTATCGTTCACTCTGTCCGCCTTGGGCGCATAAAAGTTTTCCCGTGAAGGGATGTTCATACTTGTCTAGGTTCCAAATCAAAGGTTTTATCTTGTTCAACAATAATCTATAATTTAACATATATATATATGGGTAATTGACAATGGTGTATCAACATGTGATTAAATATAATGATTATCCAAGTGGGGACACTTGTATAACCATTTATAGAAATTAACGAACATATATATATATATATATATATATATATATATATATATATATATATATATATATATATATATATATATATCTGAATTACCATATACTAACATATTGATAAACAATGAGCGTATATATTATAAGGTTAATAATCTGTACAATAATAATATAATTCATAAATATTCTTACTCATGGCCATTGCATAACGAAAATGCAAAGGTAAGATACTTGCTTGATGCGCGGCTTACAATTTGCAACTTAGTTCTATCTTTTGTATAACAACCTATCAGTAATAAGATCATTTTACTGATTAGAATCACATACTATAACACATAGCCCTGCTTATTGCAGTCAACACATTACCTAATCACATCGTCACATAAGTTTAACAACCATTAAATCACAAATAAACACTTATTCAGTCAAAATATATAAGTCCAGATCAATTTTTGAAACATGTCGGTGTACCGACGGTTTTATCGGATAATTATCGAGTCTAAGACTCTATTCCGTAACTCAATATCGTTAAATATGAGTCATATTATTTTTAAATGATTTATAATAATTTTTAAACATTTATTATAATTTATCATGAATTTTCAAACACTGGAATCATTTTTAAATGATTTAAATATTAAACAATTCTATTATCATTAACATTTAATTAATATTAAACTATTAATGAAACCATTGCCAAAATATTAAAGTTATTTATAATAACTCAAAATATTTTTAAAGCATTAATGTTACCCTGAAATGATTTTTAAAATATTTAAAATTATTTTTAAATAATTATCATTAATATTAAAGTATTAATGATTTATTTATCAAAATATTAAAAGTCATTAAGTATAACTTAAAATATTTTAAATTCATTTATATCATTTTTAAATGATTTTTAAATTAATAAAACTATTTTTAAACTATTTATTTAATATAATTATTAAATAAATTCAATATCATTAATAATAACTTAATAATCATTAATATTAAATTATTAATAAAATTATTCTTTAAATATTAAAAGTTATATTTTATAACTTAAAATATCTTTAAACACTTTATTTTTATTTAAAATAATTTTTATAATATTACAATTATTTTTTAAACTAAATTATTTAATATAATTATTAAATAACCTTAATATCATTAATAATAATTAATTAATGAAATTTATATTTAAATATTAAAAGTTATATTTTATAACTTAAAATATTTTTAAATAACTTATCATTATTTAAAATGATTTTTAATAAAATTATTTTTAATCAATTTATTTAATTCATTTAGTAAATAACTTAATTATCATTAATATTAATTTATTAATGAAATTTATCACAAAATATTAAAAGTCATTAAAAATAACTTAAAATATTTTCTTATATTATAATATAATTTTAAATGATTTTTCAAATATTAAAATTATTTTTATCTAATTTATTTAATATTATAATTAAATAAATTAAATGCTAATAACATTTCAAAAATATTAAATATTTATGAAATATACTTAAAATAATTAAAGACTAATTTTTAGAATTTAAAATAATTTTTAATAATTTATTTGGTATTTTTAATAATTAAAAACTATTTTTTTTCTATTTATTTAATTAAATTAATTAATTTCCAAAAATTAAAATACTATTTGTCGCGAAAGACTGCCTATAGCGACAGAACCGTCGTTATAGGTGTTCTTCATGATCTTCAAGCAAACCCAGATCTTCATACACAAATTTGAGGGGGCTACTTTGACAGCAAATCGTGAACTGTGTAATATGTTTCTTGGAAAGATAATGGTTAGATCTTGTTGACATAGTGCAATACTACAAATTTCAACAACCCTCATGATCCAACAGCAAAAACACCACAAGTTCTAAGCCTTCAAAGTGGCTGTCAGAGCTGTTCTTCATTTCTGGGTTACCCAGAAATGAAGAACAGTTCGTGAGGCCTACTTTGGGCTTCCACAACTTTCTGTTCATGCAATCTTTAGGTGAGATAATGAGTGAAGTATGTAGCAAGCATGACAAGCAAAATATTCATTACATAAAATCCATAAACGATCAACAGAATCCTTAGAATCAAACTGGTCAAACCATGTTAGACGTCATGAGCATGCGTTTTCTGGGTTCCCAAGAAAATGCATTTCATGAACGTCTGGCTTGGTTTGACCGGTCACTAATAGCTACCTGTTAAAATATTTAGTGATCTAGTGCCATAATCTTGCAGTACAACCAACAGCCTACAGTCTAGATACCATACAAAGAACAAAACAACAAGAACATGAAAGATCTAGCCGGTTTAAAACGTTGTCAGGCCAGTTCTGGGCTGTTTCTGGGTTACCTAGAAACGCTCGGTCATGGCCGGTCAACGTGGTTTGACCACGATTATCTCACAACCTATGTCAGATATAAGCATGGTTTCAACTTCAGATTAAAGACCATATTACATACTATAAATATAAACTTTCAAAACACCAGAATCATTAACGACCACGGAGATAAAATGTCTGACATTCGTTGTCAGAAACCAAAACAAATTTTTTCCAGATTTTGTAAATCTTCAAATCCGAGCCTCTAGATGTTATGGATTCAATATCTAGCAACCCAGATCATCATTAAATACTACTAACAACACTTTTAACACAAAAAAAACAACATCTAACACATCATCAAAGGTCAGAATTCAAGCTAGGGTTTATACCTTTACTTTGATCAATCTTGATCTTAAGTCACTGATTTGTTAGTGAATTTCGTTGGGCTTATATTTGGGACTGATCTAGCTTAATATTTCGGATGTATGAGGCTTGAGATAGTTAGCTTGAGTGTTGTGCACAAAATGGCTAACAAATGAATTTCTCTCTCTCCAAACTTATATATAGAAGTCTTGGATGCATGAATTGGCTGAGCTAGCTTAATGTGCTGGAGATTTAAGTTGTATTAAGTCAACATGTTAGGTCACCCACTCCCCACATGTCAAGCTTTGCAATTTACATAATAAAGAAAATCTAAAGAGGGGTATTTTGGTCTTTTCGCATGGAATTTTAATGGCATTCTTGTAATCTTGCAAACCCTTGGGGTTTGACCCATAGGGTTTAACCCTAAGGTTTTCTAACAATTGCTTTCTAGAATTACATTTTAGGGTTTATACAAAATAAAAATAAAATAAAAATTTTAGTTTCCACAATTAGAAAATTAGGGTTTATTAATTAGATTAGGTTTTTAATTAATTTATACAGGAACATTAGGGTTTAATATCACTAATTATAATTAATCTTGCTAAATTAGCAATTAGGGTTTATACGTTTGGTAATTAGGGTTACCGAATTATAATTAGGGTTTATTATTAGGGTTCTAGTCATTAGGATTTTAAATTACTAATTAGATTTTCCCTAATTAACAATTAAAATCTACTGTACATCACATTAACACAATCATCAATCAATCTTGAACTCTAATTTGGATTTCAAATTAGGGTTTAGCACTTAAAATCGGGATTTTTAATAATTTAGGATTTTCTAAAAATTATTTAGGGTTTCAAAAATTTTAATTAGGATTTACCTAATTAATCAATTAATACACGACATAAAACATGTAACACAGTTATGTAACAGTCTTAAACCCGCAATTGATTTTTAAATTAGGGTTTTCCATAGCAAAACTAGGGTTTTGACATTAAACACCATAATTGACCAACCATCATCAGTACGTACATACAGTACATATTTATAGCACTGAAAAATCAAAATATAATTAATATTATATTATTATTCTGATTCCTTGATAAAAATCCAAAATTAGGGTTTGGATTCCATATCTGATTTATTCTTCCTATATTTAACCTTAATAATTAAGCTAAAATAATTAACTTAATAATCTGTACTAAAATTCATATAATAAAATAATTATTATAATTATTCTAAAAATCACTCCATATATTATTTAAATAATATATGATTATATTTTCATGAAAAATAATTAATAAAAACATTTCTGCTATAAAAGTAATTATTTTAAGAATATACTCAATAATTTCTAAAATAAAATTATTTGTAAATATTTATGTAATAAATATATTTTTATTTATCACATAAATACATAAACACATTATCTTGTACAAATTCTCATCTTTAAAATAATAAAAAAAATTATACAAAAAATTTCTTATTTATTTATATAGAAAATATCTGGTTGTTACATTCACCCTCCCTTATAAAGATTCCGTCCCCGGAATCACCGTTTTAAAACCTATACATACACGGGTAAATAATATACACAATCATCGCAAGTAGATCTCGATCAACTTTGATCGAACTGATCTTTAACTATTCACATAAAACTTATATTTCTAATTAAACGGAAAAATTAGTTTCTAAAAGAACTCAAATTCCTCCTCAAAATTTCTTTATAAAATAATGTACTATATATATGAAAATCATGTATATAAGAAAATAAATATTATATGAATAATACCTGGAGTTCCATTGCCAGCTGTTGCCGTATCCTGGACTTTCATGTTATAGATCCTTGCAGTAGATTTTGTTGGCTTGTTTGACGAAGTCGGTCCCGTGATTGCCAAAGTCCCACTGCCAGCGCCCATATTCACACTTCCTACCTCAGTCCTCCTCTTCGGACAATCTTTAACGTTGTGCTCAGTCGATCCGCACAGAAAACATCCATTATTCATCCTAGGGTTGGGACAGTTGGGAGAGATATGGCCCTCCTGCCCGCACTTGTAGCACACGAACTTCCCCTTCAAACATTCTCCGGAGTGGTTCTTTCCACAAGTCTTGCACGACACAGTCTGTTTCTTCATACCTTCTTGCTTCACCTGCACACTTCCAAAACTGCTCACCTTCCTCTTGCTGCTATCACCCCTATTCCCACTATTAATTTCTACCTTCCCAGCTCCTTCGGTCTTACCCTTATTCTTTCTCTCCTTGTTGTAGAGGCTCATGGCCTCACTTCCCTCCTCAACAATAATTACCTTCTTCAGGAGTGCTGTAAATGTAGGGATCTGCAACACTGCCGCCTTATTGTAGAGCCAGGGTTTTAATCCCAGCTCAAACCTTCTCACTTTCCTAGCCTCCGTATCCACTTGATGCGGGGCAAACCTATCTAACTCATTAAATTTTGCGGCGTATTCCGCAACAGTCATTTTCTTCTACTTCAATTCTAAAAATTTAACCTCCATCCTTGCCTGCATACTTGGTGAAAAATAATTTTCGAAAAATAAAGTTTTAAATCTATCCCATGTTATCACACCTTCTCCTGCCCTCGCCTGATTTGCTTCCCACCAAAAAATTGTCTCACCCTTCATCATGTAGATGAAAAAAGCGGTCTTTTGCCCCTCAACTACCTTAGCTATTACGAACGCTTTCTCAATCTCCTTAACCAAAGTTTGGGCTTCTACATGGTTAGTTGTACCTTTGAATTCTAGTGGTCCTACAGCTTTGAAATCTTTAAAGTTTACCAAGCGATTGTCTGGCGGGTTCCTTGCAGTTGGTATTCCCTGTTGCATGGCCTGAGCTACCATATTTGCGAAGTTCTGCATCGGGTCTGCTTGTGGTTGTCCTTCAACATTGTTGACAGATTCTTCTGCCCTTTGATTGCGAGTTCGACGTCTTGGCGACATTATCTGATTAAATAAAATAATAAATTTAACTTACATTATAAATCTTATCATATAAGTTTAATATTTCAAACTTGTTTCATTACTCAAAGATAGATTCATATTCATTTAACGAATATTTACATAATATAGCACATACTGCTTTTAACATCATTCATCCCTTTATGGCTACAAAAGTCGGGATTTACAGTCTTGACTTAATACAAAAGCTGAAAACATCACAATACACAGACATACTTATCATATATATTACATTAAACACACCTACACAACAGAACCTATACTACCTATTTATTACTCCTTTTTCTTGGACAACCTCTCGCCTGATGACCTTCTACCCCACATATAAAACATGCTCCTGGTTTGTAGTCAGGACAATACAGAGTAGTATGTCCTTCATAACCGCAAAGATAACATATTATTTTCCCTTTCTTCTTATCAAGTTTTCCTACATCGTGGTATTCTATCTTTCTTTTTCCCTTCTTGCTCGGAGCTGCACACGATGTGTTGTTTGTGGCACCCATCTGATCAATTTAGATTTTAAGCTTATCTTGTTCTTCCATTGTTTTTATTAACGCTTGACGTAATTAACTATTCAACAGCTTTTCAATCTCCCACAACCCTTCCAGAGAAGAAACCTTGTTCCTCAGATCATGCACCTCCGCTGATGCTTGATCAGCTTCAACTTTAGTGTCTGAATCACTATCTGTCAGCTCCACCATCCCCAAATCTGGTACTACGTTTTCTACGATAACCACATCGTCTGAGTTATTTTCATTATGAGCCTCTATTTTAGCTATTGGATTCGATATCAGCTCGGGTGTATGGGTTTGATCCTTCTTCATGCTATAAGCATATAACAAGCCTTTTCCACCAAACATCTACACACATAAATTATCCTGATTAGCAAATAGTATATACACACAGCAAATAATAGTTTTATATAAGTTATCTTTTATTTTGTTTGACGACGAATTTATTCAATTCATCTCTTTTTAAACTCTATATGAGTTATTTATATTTTCAACGTTTTCCTCTGTTCTAAGGTTATAGCCTAAGGTCTAACCCACCTAAGATTTTTAACCCTAAGCTCTGATACCAACCTGTAACTTTCATGGTGCTTCCAACCATAGCACCTCATAGTGGTACCTATCAGCTTGCCACCGACTGACTCGGCGTTCCCTATGGAGAGTCTGGCTTCGATGCATTCCACACAAGGAAGTCACCAGCGAGAGGCTCGGGGCTCTTCGCAAATTCATGCTTATAGCTCTGATACCAACCTGTAAAGCCCCCAAATCCAGGTACTTGAAACCCGAACTCGGTGCTTCACGATACCATTTCTATGAGCAGAATAATACTACTACTAATAATAATAGTATAAAGATCAACTTAATTTACATGATTATCAGAGTCTAGCTCCCAAGTACGTAACCTTTAATACATTCATTACAGTACATAATAAATAAATATATATCATTTTTCTTTTAATAAAGTCTAAACTATTACATAATATATATAGCATAACACTTATTCAGTAACTTTCCCATTTTCTTTGTTCTTGGCAGAGCCTTCAGGTTGTACACACTTAGCTGAAAACATTTAAATTAAGCAAGGGTGAGCATTTGAGTGCCCAGCAAGTAATAATAATTATATATATTATAAGCTGAAAGAATTTAAATGTTTTCTGTCGACGTCGGGATTTTTAATTGTCCCTTTCCGTTACTTGTTCTTTGGTGTTCTCATTTTAGGAGAGATTTGTTTGAAAAAACAAGTGAAAAAGGTCTGACATGTATAATGTCGACGATTGGACTATAAGAGTCGCCAGTTGGTTTTTTAAATGGTCGTACCAACACAACAGAGAAAAGGTTTGCACATTGACCCAATGATGTGACACTGCTAAACGGGTCGGTGAAACCGAGATTCATTAGGATCCGTGGACTTGGTTATGCAAAGGGAAGGTGTTAGGCACCCCCCGACATCCGTACGGTGACCGTCCTTTTTCAAGAAACTATTATCTGAATGTGTGTGTGTGTGGGTCAATGTGCTGTTATTTGGAAATAGTGCGAGGCCTCGTTCGCACCTATATACACAGGGTTTGAATTTTATATAAAAATTCAATTTTAATCAAGATATGGCAGTGATGTTTTATAAAAGAGGTTTTTCAAACCCTGATGCTCAATAGTAATTGAGACCTTTTACACTCCCATTTTATTCTGTATTTGTCTAGATTTATTTTATTTGACAGATGCGAAGCATCCGTACGAAAATACTTTACAAAAAGGTGTTGAATTCCTCGTGAGAATGAAAACCATCTGAGGGAATCCAAACATCACATATATATTTACAAGCTGCTTATAGCTGAAAAGGTCCATCACGAGAATCGAATCTAGATTCAGAGGACAGAATCTGTGATCACATGATTCCTAGGCTCACATGATGCCGCAATTGATATAAACGCAGTAAGCACGTATATATATAAAAGCTGTATATATATATATATATATATATATATATATATATATATATATATATATATATATATATGCATACATGATCACCAACCACAAAGCACCTCCATGGGGGATCAGAAATATAAATAAAGTTGTAAAAGCCATCAACCGCCACTGAGAAAATTCCAGGCGGGACGAAATGTAAAGAAAGCTGTACAAAGCAATCAACTGCCACGAAGTGAACTCCAGGCAGGACGAAATTTAAATATATATATTTATATAAAAGCGAATAAACGCACCAGATGTAAAATTCAGGCTCATCGAATAGAGTTCGACCACAGTTAATATATATATATATATATATATATATATATATATATATATATATATATATATATATATATATATACAAAATACAACTGAATTTGAAAATTTTTAATTTCCCGCTCAAGCCTATTAAATGATCTAGACCGACAAAACTATTGGATAAATCTGACCCTTCATTACTCAGGTTAACAAAACACGGAGGAAAAAAACCTCAACCCATTGAGTTAAGGCTCTTCTACCTCTTCTACCTGTTCAAAAAATCTATGAAATTTCCTCAACAATAAACCTCAACCAAGGTCCCAACGACCCACTGCCACCGGCGATTCTCCAACAGCGATACAGCGGCGATTCTCTAATTCTCCAACAATGACAGCAGCCGATGATTCTCGACCCACTGCCACCGGCGATGATTCTCGACGACAGCAACGGCGGCGAAGAAAACTCCAAGGTCCCGAAGAAACGGTCGGAAACATGGGTCCAGGAAGAGACCCGAACTCTCATCAGCCTCCGACGGGAAATCGACTCTTTCTTCAACACTTCCAAATCCAACAAGCACCTGTAGGACCAGATTTCAGCCAAAATGAGGGAAAAAGGGTTCGATCGCTCGCCGACTATGTGCACTGACAAGTGGAGGAATTTGTTGAAGGAGTTCAAAAAGTCTAAGCAGCAGCCTAGCAGTGATCCCAAGAGTTCGTCTCCTGCCTTGCAATTCTTTGATAAAGGTATAACCTATGAACCTGTGGGTCTTTCTTTTTGTTCAGATATTGTGTTTGCATTTGTATTCTAGGGTCTCTGATTTGTGGTGATTGTTTCAATTTGTGAATTTCTTAAGATTATACAGGTTTAAGGATCTCCTGCCTTGCAATTTAAAATTAAAAATATATACTACTTTTCTAATTAATCTATTTTAAAATAAAGAAAACAATTTTATTGGTTGACATGAGAATTTAGCAACCTTGATTTTGATGAGGTCATTAGTAATAAGGAATAGCCAAATATGTAGTTGAACACTGAAGTAGCAATTTCAAATTAAAAAGAAAACAGGCTTATCATTCATTCCCTCACTCACTCTGTTAAGCGTAACAGAGGAGTAAGTCCTCTTAAAAACAAACTTATCATTCATTCCCCTGCTTTCTAATTATAGATTATTTTTTCATATACATTTAAGCTATTTTCCAGATTAGTATTGTAGATTTCTTTTTCATGAAAGTTTATTTTTTTCAAGCTTAGCATTAGGTATAGACTAACTCCTAATTTACTCAAGACACATTGTAGATTTCTTTTCAAGTTTATTTAAGCTATACTTTTTGATATTATTCCCATTTTTGATATGCTGTATTCTTTTTGTGTCTACCCTATATACCTATACAGATTTCTTCCTCCATTTATCCAAATACAGTTAATTGTTAGTCCCATGTTCCCCCCACCCACCCACCCACCCACCCACCCCCAAATGGGACTTTATTGGAAATTACATAACGGGTCTTTGGATTTGGTCTTTATTGAATGTGCATGCTACAATGGATGAATTGTCGAAATTTTGTTCTTCAAAAAATTACCACCCCCAAATGGGACTTTATTAGCCATGCTGCCTATTATTGCTTTGGTATTTATAGTAGGATCATGTTTATTTGTTTTCCCCCCCACTGAGTATTAGTGTTGCCGTTAATAGTCAGTGCTAATGGTCCAAGTTTATAAAATTTTATTCTTTGTCTTAAACATGTGTTTTTTTTCTTTCTCCAAGGACTTGAGGTATGCTATTTTCATCCATTTCTCCATGGACTTGTGCTTTTATGTGTTCAAGCATCTTTCAAATGAAATTTGTTACTTATTTTGTCTATTCTTTTATTGATGTTAAGTTATATATATTGAGTAAAAAAATCTTCAATGTAAGGATATTTTTATGCATTCCTAAGTTGTCAAGTGCTTTACACAGTTAGGTTTTATGTAAATTTTTGGCGTTATATATTGGTACTTGGTTGCTTCAATACTTGATACATAATGTGCTTACTAAAACACAAAAAAATTGTTTATATTGGTACTTAGGGTGAAGTCATGTTCATTAAGTATATACATAATGTGCTTACTAAAACATAATGTGCTTTACAAGTGTTTATTGTAGTACTTTTGTCAGTGGTATCATCCGAATTTTGTTTCTTAAGAAGTTAGCATTGATTAATGTGCTTGCTATAAAAATTATTGGAATCCAAATTTGTTTGGAGAAATATATATGCTTGGATATGAAGTAAACTTAAAGAGTTGTCTGTAGAACTTTGTAGACATAGAGGTGCTTGGATATTCATTTGGGTTCTCTGTATTCATGTCAACTAATTTATTATAGTATGTTTTATTTTGTATATTGGATACATTCTGAGGAACAGAATTTGGTGATTCTATAATTTGGATACAATCACAAGTAAATGATATTATTTAGTTTACTGCTCTGATTTCTCCATTTTTTTGTTTCTATTTAAATTACACCTAAAACATTATAGTTTATAAAAATTTTAGATGTGTATATTTTTTGAGAGCCACAACCAATTTTTTTTTTGAAAATATTCAATATTACAGTCCACTAAACATGTCCATGTAGAAGGACTAGCTTTAGATTGTTTGTGTGTCAGTGTTGGACTATTGTTTGAGCTCTGTAATTCATTACTATGCTATTAATTATTTGCTAACAAGGTTAGCATGTCTACTGAAACAAGCTCTTATTTGGGTAAAAAGTATCTCAAAGCTAGCTGTATCCAAGACATTCTAAAAACCAATTTTAAACGAAGCACTTTCAGGAAAAGCATCCTGCGAATTTTTCTACAAACCAAGTAATTAGAAAAAAAATTCTTTCAACAAGGACTTGAGGTATCTATTTTCATCCATTTTTCACTGCCATTGTGCTTTTATGTGTTCAAGCATCTTTCAAATGAAATTTATTACTTACTTTGTCTATTCTTTTATTGATGTTAAGTTATATTGAGTAACAAAATCTTCAATGTAAGGATATTTTTATGCATTCCTAAGTTGTCAGGTGCTTTACACAGTTAGGTTTTATGTAAATTTTGGGCGTTATATATTGGTACTTGGTTGCTTCAATACTTGATACATAATGTGCTTACTAAAACACAAAAAAAAATTATTACAAGTGTTTATTGTAATACTTTTGTCAGTGGTATCATTCGAATTTTGTTTCTTAAGAAGTTAGCATTGATTAATGTGTTTGCTATAAAAATTATTGGAATCCAAATCTGTTTGGAGAAATATATATGCTTAATGAACATGACTTCACCCCAGATATGAAGTAAACTTAAAGAGTTATCTGTAGAACTTTGTAGAAAAGTGTATTCATGTCAACTCATTTATTATAGTATGTTTTATTTTGTACATTTTAAACAATCATTTAAGCTTCTTTTTAAAACAATCAATTCGTAGTTAAATATTGTGAATTATTATTTTTTTGAATGTGAATTATTATTATTTTAGTTGCGCTAGATTTAATTAGTAATAATAATATTCTTTCATCACTGAATTTGATTCGTTTCACACTAATACATTTTTTCAATAGCGAATATGAATCATGGCGTCTCCCTGCCCATGGGACCACCTTCTTATACCATTTTTGGATATGTAAGTTCCTTTTTCAGACTTAATGAAAATTGAAAAATTAATATCCCTTTTTGAAATTTCTAACGTGTCTTTTATTTTGGGACAGGAGGATTATATTTTGCAATGCACGGTAAAATTATTTTCGTCTTTTATAGAAAACGTGCAATTTAATAATTTTTTTATACTTTCTATATTTAACCTTCTTTTTTCCTTTCTTTAATAGAGAGCGCATTATCGAAAAAAGAATATTAGCATTGTTATTAGAGAAGAATCTGACTTGAAGATTATGCATAAGGCAAGATAAGATTAATTTTTCTTTTCTTAAGCTCATACTTTATTTTCCAAGACAGAGCATCTTATATTTGTACGCTGTCAGGAAAATCAAAGAAAACATCGAGCAAAAGAAAAAGGGAAGGAGTTTCAAAAAGGAAAAGAAAAAGAAAATCAAGCTCCCAATTTGCATATGGTAAGTATGCAATATTCCAAACATTTACGTTAGTAGTTACAAATATTTGTTACACAAAGCCATTTAAACAAAATATTTGAACCTAATTTATTAACGACACTATGCCTTCTTAGGTTTATAATTATACATCTTTTTAGGGTTTCAATAAAAATATCCTTTATAAAAAGGCAATAAACATATTGCATAGCGCTTTCGTGTGAAATACAAAACCAATCAAACTGAATATATGCACCCTAATCCGAAAAAATAGAAAACATTAATTTTTGCTCAAAAAAACTCTACGACTTCTTCTCTTTACACTTAGATATCTATTGTTATTTGTAGGGATCCAATAAAAATATCCTTGACGAAGCTCCAATTCCTCGACGTAAAAAACGAGAAAGGGATAATGGTGATGTGCGTCCAATACATATTGCTCAGCGCTTGCGTCGTGAAAGAGAGAAGCAAACAAAAATAATACAATCTCAACCATATCCATTTCAACCAAGATTTTTCCCTGGTTTGATCCCCAGGCCATCCAAACGCGCAACTTATGAACGGGATTGTATCGAGATCAAGAATCATTTTTATCAGCATCCGTCGTTGTTAACACTTGCGCCATCAGATTCTAATTGAATTCCTCCAGTTCCGATTTTATCACCTCAAGGGTTACATTCAACTAACTCAAATTCAATGGGTGCAGAAATCCTACTTCCACCAAATAATATAGAGCATGTACATGACTCCCGTAACATTATATCATCTTCCATGCCTACATCACCAACTTATGGGTTAGTTTAATGCAAAATATTGTATTACTATATACCATAAGGAGTGTTACGATATATGTGAACTATTTGAAACAAGTTCATTTATTTTCTACGTTATTACCAATTATTCAGTCAATCATCGATGAAGCTTGCGTACAAGAGGAGGCATTGCCTACAAATATAGCCCCTCTGCCACATCCTATTTTAGGAAGACACTACCTCGATAAAATGAATATGCATTGTCCTCACTGCTCATCATTGCATTGGAAAGCCGAAAAGTTATCAAATTCATCTGTTGACCGCCCTTTCTTTGGAACATGTTGTTTGCAAGGAAAGATTCGACTTCCCCGACTATTAACGCCTCCTCCATAAATTCAATCATTATATGATGGCAATGATGATCAGTCAAAGTCCTTTCGAAGTTATACCCGACTGTACAATGCGTCTAATGCTTTTACGAGCTTAGGTGTACATATGGATGATAGAGTGGTTCCTGGTAGGGGTCCCAACGTATTTACAATCCATGGGGAATTGCGACATCGAACAGGGTTACTACAACCTCCACCCGGTCAAGATCCAGTATATGCACAGTTGTACATTCACGATGTCGCAGTTGCTTTAGAATATCGTTCTCGAAGAAACCCGAAGCTGCGAGAGGATGTCCTACGAACAATCCAGGATAGTCTTTTGAGATACAACTCATTTTCGGGTAAGTTTAGACATGCAGCTGCAATTTTAAGCAGGGAAGATTTGAACAATTGGGACATCCCAGCATACCTTCATTATAGTGCAGCAAAAGACCGTCGAACTCATAATTTACCCACGTCAGAGGAGGTTGCTGTCATATTACCTGGAGATGGTGCTGAATTCTCTGCGATGAGGGATATTATTATAAGGTTAAGAGGGAGTGACCAGTTGATGCAGATAAATGAATGCCATCCAGCTTATTTACCACTACATTACGTATTGTTGTTTCCGTATGGTGAGCTTGGATGGGAACCAGATTTTAAGCAGTGGGATGTCAATCAAGGTAAAGCTTCATCAAAAAGACTTACGCAATTGCAATATTATGGTTATCGTTTGTTTGAAAGACCTACTGAGTATTCGACTATCTTGAGGGGTGGAAGATTATTTCAAGAGTTTGTAGTAGATGCTTAGACGGCAACAGAGCAGAATCGATTAACATATTATAGGCTCAACCAACAAAAATTACGATCTGATCTATACCAAGATCTGGTCGAGGTAGTTCCTGATAGGTTAGAGGCTAATCAAGTTGGTAAACGAGTAGTTTTGCCTTCTTCTTTTTCTGGGAGTCCAAGGCAAATGTTTGAAATCTTCCAAGATTCTATGGCCATAACTCGGTATAACCAACACCCTGATATTTTCTTAACTATGACTGCAAATCCGAATTGGCCCGAGATAAAAGATGCACTGTTACCACATCCAACATCAATTGGCCGCCCAGACTTGGTGGCCCGCGTATTTGAATTGAAGCGACGAGCTTTGATGATGGAAATTGATAAGAAGAAAGTATTTGGTGCAAAGGTGGCACATGTTTTCACGATTGAATTCCAAAAGCGTGGGTTGTCGCACATGCATTTGCTAATATTTCTTCAAGGGTCTGATAAAATACGAACACGTGAACAGGTAAATCGAGCTGTTTGTGCCGAATTCCCCGATCCAATTTCTGATCCACTTTTATATGAAACAGTTAAAACTTACATGGTACATGGACCATGTGATGTTCGAAATCTTAAATCACCATGTATGGAAGATGGTAAATGCACCAAGAGATATCCTAAATATTGGGCAGAAGAAACTACAATGGGCGAAGATGGGTATCTGATATATCAAAGGCGCAATGACGGTCGAAAACATTCTCTAAGGTCTGGACATGAAGTTGATAATAGAGATGTTGTACCATATAATTCATACCTCTCTAGATTGTTTAGTTGCCATATAAATGTGGAAGTTTGTGCAGGAGTAAGGTGCGTAAAGTATATCAATAAATACATCTACAAAGGTTACGATCGCACAACTTTGGTATTGGGGGCCGTAGATGAGATTAAGTAGTATATTGACTCAAGGTACATTGGACCTACAGAGGCGGCATGGCGGATATTTGGATATGCTATGCATCAAGAGTTCCCTCCAGTTATACGTCTGGTAGTTCACCTAGAGGGAAAACATCACGTCTGCTATAACCCTTCTGAACCAATAGCTATAATATTAAACAGACCAGAGGATCAGTAGACAACTCTAACAGGATTTTTTACATGTTGCTCTACTAATGATTTAGCTCGAACTCTCACATTCTAACAATTTCCAAAGCATTTCGTTTGGCAAAAGAAAGAACAGCTCTGGATAGAGAGAAAAAGGGGATTTGCAATCGGAAGAATGTATTTTGCCAGTCCAAATGAAGGTGAAAGGTTTTATCTGCGTCTTCTGTTGACGGTTGTAGAGGGACCTCAATCTTTTCAATGTTTAAGAACAGTTGATAATGTTGTACACCCCACATATAAGGCTGCATGTATTGCAAAAGGCCTTTTGGAAGACGATGAAGAGTGGATTCAATGTCTTAGAGAAGCATCAATAATGAGAACAGGCTCTCAATTAAGAAGGTTGTTTTCTATTATCTTGACACAATGCTCTCCTTTAAATCCAGAAGCGTTGTGGAACCAATTTTCTATGCATATTTGTGATGATTTATCACACAAAATAAGTACATGTTATGGCATTGATGTTCCTACTAATGCTTAAATTTGTGATTATGGTTTATACCTTATTAATCTTTTGCTTCAAGAGTCGGGGAAGAGCTTATCAGATTACCCACCAATGCCACTGCCATATGCTAATTGGAGAATTATCGTTGGCAATCGCCTTATATGGGAACATAGGCAGTTACAACTTAAAGTTGATCAGATAAATGTCCAGCAAAGCATTGATCTACTGAATGAAGGTTAGCGTATGGCTTATAATGCAATCATTTCATTTGTTTATGAAAATAGAGGAACAACCTTCTTTCTGAGTGGGGGTGCAGGAACTGGAAAGACTTTTCTCTACAATACAATTGCCAAAAAATGTCGTTCCTTATGCGATATAGTAATTACAGTAGCATCCTCTGGAATTGCTTCTGGGTTGTTACATGGGGGACGTACTGCACATTCAACATTCTGCATTCCACTTAACGTATTAGAAAATTCAGTTTGTGGATTCACGAAGCAATCATCACACTCGAAATTATTTCGGAAGGCTAGACTAATTATATGGGATGAGGTTCCAATGCAGCATCGTCATTGTGTTGAAGCAGTTAATCGGACCTTATAAGACATTTGTGATAACTCTCAACCATTTGGAGGTGTTACTGTTGTTCTTGGGGGAGATTTTAGGCAGATTCTTCCTGTTATACCTAGAGGTCTTCGTGAGCATATAGTGACAGCATCACTACGACGTTCTTTGCTTTGGAAAGATATACATGTCTTGACATTACAAGTTAACATGCGCTTGCACGATGACCAATCGTTATTATTTGATTTCTCGGCTTTTCTTAATGAGGTTTGAGTATTTGTATCTTTATTCATATTGACATCTATATATTGTCGAGAGTATTTGAGAATTTACTAATACTTCATTATTGTGTAGATTGGGTCTAACCCTCAAGAATCTATACAACTTCCAGATTCAATAAAAATAACTCAAAGTGTGGATAATCTTATCTCGACCATCTACCCAGAGCTAGAAGTGCCAAGTAAGGTCACTCCCGAATTCTTAAAAGAGCGCACAATTCTATCGGCTAGAAATGATGATGTCAATGATATCAACCTAGCTGCGTTGGTGGTTTTCCCGGGAGAAGTACATACATACTTTGCTGCTGACAAAATGGTTGAAGATGATGATGTGGATTGGACTATTATGCATTGGTACCCGAATGAATATTTGAACACACTCAATCCCCCTGGACTACCACCGTTCAAATTAGATTTAAAAGAGGGTTGTCCAATAATGCTTCTAAGGAACATTGCACCGAAAGATGGCCTTTGTAATGGTACTAGACTTATCATAGTCAAGTGTGGTGCTTTAGTACTTGAAGCAAAGATTTTAATTGGTGATAAGCATGGCGACTTGGTATTCATTCCACGAATTTCTTTGACTCCTTCTTCGTCTGAGTTGAGTATTAAAATGACAAGAAGACAATTCCCAGTGAGGTTAGCGTATGCAATGACAATGAATAAATCACAGGGTCAGTCTGTCAAATTTGTTGGGGTAGATTTACGTACGCCAGTATTTAGTCACGATCAACTATATGTAGCTCTGTCAAGATGCACAAGTTCTTCCCGCTTATGCATACTTCTTCGTGAATTAACTGACAAGTCCACAACAAATATCGTCTATCCTGAAGTTTTGTTATAATTTTATATGTTTGAGGTATCATTTCTTATCTCCGTGCATTATTGATCTTCTTACGATAAAAGTCTTGATATATTTTGAATTGAATGATAAAAGTTTTGAATTAACTGACAAGTCCACAACAAATATTGTCTTTATATATGTGTTAATTGTTGAATAGTTGAATATTTGCATATTGTTATAAATGAGACTGATGCTTAAATAAGTTGTGGCATCGTTGTAGTTGTGGCATATGCTAGTAAGACTCCTTATGGGTAGATGTGAGTCCTATAGTCATGTGAAATGGAAGTGGCTAGGACTAATAAGTTTCCCTATAGAAATAGCAAGCCCCATAAATTATTGTAGGGTGTAATACAATATTTTTAGTTGATCAAGCCGAAGCTTAAAAAACATGAAGTGCAGTTACTCAAATTACAATACCGTATATTACACATACACCCTCATGTTTTTGAATCCACGTGATACATTCGTCAACTTATTTTACAGATGATGCCTTCATAGAAGTTACTCATTCTCTAATTTGCAGAAAATTGGTTTACATTTCCTTGCTCTTTTCTGTGTAAGCAAATCTGATAATGTTTCGAGAGTATGATGCCTCCACTGAATAACAATTCCTGCTTTGGCCAACTGAATACATGATTTAGTAATGTATGAACATCAGATAACATATCTTATAGAAAACCATTCAGATAACATACGAGTAAATTTATATATGTGTGTGTATGTGTGAAGAACAAATTTGAGAAGCTTGATCATCGCTGTTAACATAATAAGTTAGTCTATGTTGGCTGAGCTATAATATGCTTATTATATATAACTTATGTTTTAGTTTTACTTGCACATGAATCGATCAATTTGTACATATATCATTTTCATTACATTTTGTTATCAATTTCCAATTAGTTGATTTAATTTGTTGATAGAACTAAATGATTCATTTCAATTTTTGCAGTCTTGGGATGATATTGCTATTGAATGGAAACGTGTCCATTCAACAAGTCGAGGGTGGAGAAAAGTTAACAGGGTTATGTGTATTTTATAATTCTTAAATCATATCCAAGTAATCACATGCCAATTATTTCGTTCTTGCAATACTACTAACATTTTGCTTTCTCTTATAAATAACAGATTTTTGTTACAAACAATATTTGTTGGCTGTGGACATTGCTGATGGATAGCCTTTCTTTTCAAAGGTTTATGTACCGAAGACATGGTAGAGCTTAACAGATCTACAAGGTAAATGTTATTATATGTATTTTCGTGTATATAGCTGTAAAGAATATATTTGGTGTAAGATGTAAAGTAAAGGGTGGTGCTCAACATGTTGGTACTCTATTTTCTGCATATATGTATTTTTGTTCTCCATCTTTTGTGAAGTTTGGTAATTATACATGGTTATGATGATTTTGAATATGGAATGATGTTGTTTTTGGTGGTTTGGATATGTATGGATGATAGTAAGTTTTTTAAACAGGTTTAGAATTTTTTGGATATCTATTTTTAAAGGAAACTCTGCCGAAATTTCTTGAAATTAATAGCTACTAGCTTGATATTTTGGTGGTTGGATATGTGTTGATTATTGAATATGTATTAATTTATGCATGGTATAATGATTTTGGGTATGAAATGATGGTTTTTTTTGTGGTTTGGATATGTATGGATGATTGTAAGTTTTTTAAACAGGTTTAGATTTTTCTGGATATCTATTTTTAAAGGAAACTCTGCCGAAATTTCTTAAAATCGGTAGCGACTAGCTTGCCCAAATTTGCGATTACCCAAATGATTTTTTTGGCTATATGTTTGACCAAATTTACCTTTTTTTTGCAGTTGGGTCAATTATTTTTGAAATTCTTATTTTATTTTAATTTTTATTTAATCGCAAAGGAACTCCAAACCAATTTGGTACACATAAACCTTTTAAGCAAGTGGGTATCATTATGCTATTTCAAAAATACAATGCTTTTACCTGTTAATGTATCAACGACTGATATTCAATGGACACATTTGTATGATGTATTGTGCTTAAAATAGTTTTACTAATTAATTCATTCCATCTAAAATTGCAAATTAAATGAAGGGAATCAATAGCATATAGGTGAAGAGAACTGCTTTTAAATGTGCCTGAAGAAAATATGTAGGCCATTGACATTGGGATTGTTTCGAATTTAATAAATATAGTTAACTGGCCTAGGTCAAATTTATTGTTGAGTGAATGTCGATGTTGGCTTTAGTTGTTTCCTTAACAAATTCATTTTTTCTTGCCTGTCTCGATTTGTAAATAATGAGCATGTAGATATAATTTGTGGTAAAATTCTTGACTTCTTTATTTTTTGGGTGGGATGTCTATCTTGATTAGAAATTTTCTTATTTACAACAAAAATTTTCTAATTTTTATCAAATATATAGTCTTTAAATATTGCAACTCATATTTTTTATTTAGATTCATCTTTAGGTATTAAATAATTACACGAGTATTAGTAGTGCCGGAGGCACGGGTTTTGTAAGACCCCAACTTATTAATGAATAAAATCAAATTTTCTCTAAATATTATTGTGAATAATAAGGGGTTAATTTGATATAATACTTTGGTTAAGGGTGAAATGTTCAAATTTTGCAAAATAAGCAAGTGGTTATAAAATATTTATTTTTGGTTGGTGAATATTCGGTTGGTCGTGGAATATTCTTGCTGTCGGAGAATATTCGTACGACGACGCAGCCTTGTGTGGGCCCCATATCGGAAAGCGATTGGATGAAGAAAACGACAAGTATAAGTTGTTTATAAATAACGGCGTAGTTGTTACCGTTAATACTGTTAGAATACCCGGTGGTTAAAATACAGTAGCACACGGTATTGCACCAATTATTGATTCTTACGTAAGAAGGCACTACTCAATAATTGTTACAGTAGTTATTATTCAATATTTTATTTTATTGATTCAATAATTGCTGCGTTGATATTTTATATTATTGTTGTTTCAATAATTGTTGTTGCACAGTATTTTCATTTATCAGATCAATAATTCATATTATTTGAATAATATTATTAGATAACATTATTGGCAATGTCTAGAAAGTTCTGTCTAAGGAGAGGTTTGGTCATCTAATTGCGCGCCAATAAGGAGAAATCCTTATTGGAAAGCCCCCTCTTTCCTGGGAACGGCCTGGTTGTCATAAATGTGATTCTGTAATATTATTTGTGAATAATTAATTATTGATTCATATGATAAGGAAATATTTATTTTATGTGGATATAAATGAGGGATATATTTTTGTGGTTAAAAATGAAGGAGTTAATGTTGAGGTTTTTGTCAGTATTTTTGTCGGAATGGAGGTATTAAAAATCAGGGTTTTTGAGATAGTTTGCGGGGGTTATAATTTTTAATCCGACCGTTGGATCGTGGTAATTTTTGGATATGTTATACATATATAAGTTGAGTATATGTCCACAAATTTTGAACCGTTAAAAATGAACGTATGATTTATTACGAATTTTACAAGATGACTGGTTCAGAAATTGTTGAATTTTCGGAGTTTATCATTTTGATGGAAAATTCTAGAATTGGTGGGCCCCACTTGTGGTTGGTGAAGAAATGTGCTGAATTATATTTCAAATGTGGTGGGTGGGAATAGTAGCAGGTAAAGCCATCAGGTTGCAGGTCAAACCTACTAAAATTTTCCTATAAATAGAGGGCTAAGTTAGAATTGAAAATCACACCAGAAACAAGTTTTCTCTCTTTCTCTCTCTAGATTATTGAGTGTATTTTGTGAGTATTTAGATACTTTGAGAGTTTCTATTCATCAGAGCAAGTTTCTTTCAGCCTTATACCGGTATTCCGACCAGAAGTACTGATATTTTGAGGTAAGGGATATTATTTTCTTCTTAAATGATATTATTTTCTTCAATATCATTATGCTGAAATATTGATATGAGTTTTTATCAAATTTGGAACTTTTTGTGTCGGGGTTACTATTCATGTATACGGCACTATTCACGTATACGACACTATTCACGAATACGGCACTATTCACCGAAAAATAAAATTTTTCCTTTTTGTCCAAGATGTCTATTATGGTTACTATCTTTGATTGTATCCATGTTTTGATCTTTATTTTTGAATTCTGCTTCACAATTGATTATTATGAAGTATTATTGATCTTGGATAAACTGTTATACGAATCCCTACTATTTGTCCTTCTGTCTCATTGGATTCGTTCTCTTTAAGATATTTTTCATCATCCTCAGTCCTAAATGATGATATTAATGAATATCTTTGGCCTGTAGTGCAAAGATGTATGATTACTTGATGAATATCTTTGGCCTGTAGTGCAAAGATGAACAGGTGTTGAGATGAACATGACTGACAGGTGATACAAATGAATATCTTTGGCCTGTAGTGCAAAGATGAATATTTGGATAAAGATGATTATTAATTGATGTTACAGGGATAAAATATTGATGATGGACTTTTAAATCTTAGAAGATAGTAGAATTCTTTCTCTACTTGACTCTTCTAATGGTTTGCTGTTTCCGCTGCAGTTGTTGATCTAAAACTTGTTGTCGATTATATTCTATCAGATTTTTCCCTGTTGAAGACTAACGATAATTTGTTTGTATATTATCTTAGTCATAATATTCTTTACTGGGCTAGTTGAGCTCACCCTTTTCCTTTTTGTTCCATTTTTCTTCTCAGGAGGTGAGAACATAGCAGGATCTAGTCGGGGTATGGAGTGATGGTTCTAGAAAGATGTTTTAGCAGTCCTCACTTTTTCTGTAAAATAGTGTTTGAATAATTGTAATGAGAATTTATTTGAGTGTGGATATTGTCTAGAAGACAATATTTGTATTTAAACTCACAGTATGTGTTGTCGTATTTTGCACGACAATTGTATTATTGAAGTTGTAGTTTGCTTTCTGTACCATGTATTTGGCGACTCAGAATGGGTGTTGTATACCTATTCTGGGGGCGTCACAGTTGGTATCAGAGCTTAGGGATATGATCCCTGGCTGAGATGTGAGACAGGAACTAGGAGGGGAGAGACGGGGAATTCCTTCGCTAGTATGACCTGACTAAGTTTATTTGGTGTTTATTTGGTCGGTCAGAGTATAGGGATAATATATGACATGACTATTAACCCTTGTTTTATGGCAGTATTTAAGAATGGCAGCTGAGAACGTTAATAATGGAGTAAATCAGACCGTGGAGACACCTTTGATCACTACCCAGGGGAACGTGCAACAGGAAGGCAATATTCCTCCTGTAAACAACGTTACCGAGCAAACGATGAATGATGGAATGTTTAGGAGCTTTTTGCAGTTCATGCAAAATCAGACGAGGGAGACTCGTGTGCAGAATACGGGTGGAAATGATAACAACGCGCGGTTTGTCACAGCTAAGCAGTTCAAAGAATTGGGACCACCAGAATTTAAGGGAAAGCCGGATCCGATCATGGCGGAAACGTGGGTCAAGCAAATTACCAAGATATTTGATGTCTTGGGATGCACGGAGGAACAGAAGGTTCCATTCGCCACATTTATGTTCCGCGGTGAGGCAGACTACTGGTGGGAGTCTGTGAAGCGTACCCAGCCTGACGCACTCAACATGTCCTGGGAAACATTTCAAAAACTGTTCAATGACAAGTACTTTCCTGAAAGTATTCGTCATATGAAGGAGGTTGAGTTTATTAGACTGGAACAAAACAACATGACGGTGTCCCAGTACGAGGCGAAGTTTGCAGAGTTATCCAGGTTTGCACCTCATTTGGTCGAAAATGAGGAACGAATGACAAGGATGTTTCTGAGAGGTCTAAAACCCGAGATTCGACAATATCTTATCTCTCATAAATTTTCTTTATATTCAGATGTTGTAAATAGGGCTCAATTATTAGAGCGAGATAATGAGTATGTGCAACCGAGGGACCACAACCAGGGTCATACCGGTGGCGGCAGTCATCGAAGCAATGAAAACCAGCAGGGAGGAAAACATTCGGACAAAAGCGGTAACCACTCTGGTGGTAATCGTGGTCGTGATAATAGAAGGAGCGAGTCGGGAGGAGATTTCAAGAAGAGAAGGTACAACAATGATAACGTGAAGACGTCAGCACAAACATCAACTGTTTCTAGGGGAGGAGAACGACCACCGGTCGTATGTTACAAATGTGGGAAAGAGGGACATATCAGCCCAAACTGCCCACAACAATCCAAGGTATGTTATAACTGTGGAAAGGAGGGTCATATAGCTCGAGAGTGTTCTGTAGCAAAACCAAGTTCAGCGGGGATGGTGACTCCAAAAGTTGTCCCGGATAAGTCGAAATCAGCGGTTCCTGGAAGGGCGTTTGTCGTTACTGGCCAAAACGCGAGAAACCCGAACGAGGTGATCACGGGTAAGCTAATCTTGAATTCTTGCGAAGTTTATACTTTACTAGATACCGGTTCTACCCATTCTTTTATCTCTCCTGCTTGTGCTCAACGTTTAAACTTGACTCCGGAGAAATTGGACTTTAACTTATCTGTTGAAACTCCGTTGGGTGAAACCTTCGTTACATCTACAGTTTATAAATCTTGCATGATCCAAGTTGGCACTATCACATTACCTGTTGATCTTATCTCTTTAAAGATACTTGCTTTTGATGTGATTTTAGGAATTGATTGGTTAACCACTCATCATGCTAAAATTGATTGTTTTCGTAAGGTTGTTAGTTTTCATATTCCTAACCAACCTGTCATACGAATTCAAACTACTAAACCACTAAAATCAGTCACTGTCATATCAAGCCACAAAGCTATTCGTTTATTGAAAAACGGATGTCAAGCTTTCTTAGCCCATGTTATGGATTTGAACAAAGACAAGTCAGATTTGAATAATATTTCTATTGTTAGAGAATTTCCTGATGTATTTCCTGAAGAACTTCCTGGTCTACCCCCAGAACGTGAAGTTGAATTCTTTATTGACCTTGAACCCGGTACAAAGCCCATTTCTAAAACTCCATATCGAATGGCTCCTATTGAACTTCAGGAGTTAAAAGTCCAACTACAGGAGTTGTTGGACATCGGTTTTATTCGTCCTAGTACGTCTCCTTGGGGTGCTCCTGTTTTATTCGTAAAGAAGAAAGACGGGAGTATGCGACTTTGTATCGACTATCGAGAATTGAATCATGTCACTATCAAGAATAGGTATCCGCTACCTCGCATTGATGACCTGTTCGACCAGTTACAAGGAACACAATTCTTTTCAAAGATCGACTTC
Organism: Panax notoginseng; assembly: GCA_016801055.1. Lineage (NCBI taxonomy): Eukaryota > Viridiplantae > Streptophyta > Magnoliopsida > Apiales > Araliaceae > Panax > Panax notoginseng. The sequence continues at coordinate 121,099,303 of CM029019.1, forward strand.
GTTCTGGATATCATCAGCTGAAGATTAAAACTGAGGATATTCCAAAGACTGCCTTCAGAACTCGGTACGGGCATTATGAATTCTTAGTAATGTCTTTTGGATTGACTAATGCTCCTGCTGCCTTCATGGATATGATGAACCGTGTATTCAAAGAATATTTGGATCAGTTCGTTGTTGTCTTTATTGATGACATCCTCATCTATTCCAAAAGCCGTGAAGATCATGAGCGCCATTTGAAGCTGGTACTGCAAAGGCTTCGTGAAAATAAGCTATATGCCAAATTGAAGAAATGCGAGTTCTGGCTTGAGGAAGTAGCATTCCTTGGGCACGTGTTGTCAAAACATGGAGTATCTGTCGACCCGGCGAAGATTGAAGCCATACAAAGTTGGGAGCAACCGAAGTCGGTAACCGAAGTACGTAGCTTTCTAGGCTTAGCTGGTTATTATCGGAGATTTGTGGAAGGATTTTCTCGAATCGCTACTCCGTTAACTCAGCTGACTCGGAAAGATACAAAATTTATATGGAGTGAGGAATGCGAGAAGAGTTTCCAAGAACTCAAGAGGAGACTCATTTCGGCACCTGTTCTGACAATACCATCTGGTTCGGATGGATTTGTTATCTACAGCGATGCTTCAGGCAAAGGGTTAGGATGTGTTCTCATGCAACATGGGAAAGTCATAGCCTATGCCTCACGACAACTCAAAGAATATGAGAGGAATTATCCTACTCATGATTTGGAGTTGGCAGCAGTCGTTTTTGCGTTGAAGATCTGGAGACACTACCTGTATGGGGAGAAAGTGGAGATCTATACAGATCATAAAAGCCTCAAATATTTCTTCACCCAAAAGGAACTCAACATGCGGCAGCGACGTTGGCTCGAGCTGTTGAAAGATTACGATCATACCATCCAATATCATCCTGGAAAAGCAAACGTAGTAGCTGACGCATTGAGTAGAAGATCATATGCGGGTACGAGTGCAATATTGTTAACACAAAGGCCCATTTTGTATGACTTACAAAGGATGGAGATAGAGATGAAGGCTCCAAGTACCCACATGATGATATCAAATATACGAGTAGAACCGACTTTAATCGATAAAGTTAAAGCTGCTCAAGCTACGGACATGGAGCTGATGCGTATGAAGAAGAAAGTGCAAGAAGGTGCTATTCCAGAAGCAAGAATCGATGAAGAAGGAATACTTCGAGTCAACTCCAGACTTTGTGTTCCTAACGATTTTGACTTGAAGCATAGAATAATGATGGAGGCACACAACACACCGTTTGCAATCCATCCTGGGAGTACCAAAATGTATCACGATCTTCGACATACATTTTGGTGGAGCAATATGAAAAGAGAGATCGCGGAGTTTATCTCGAGGTGTTTAACTTGTCAACGTGTAAAGGCGGAGCATCAAGTGCCAAAGGGTCCATTGCAACCACTTGAGATCCCGAAATGGAAGTGGGAACACATTACTATGGATTTTGTTACGGGTCTTCCCAAGGTTTCTCAAGGCATAGATGCGATTTGGGTTATTGTTGATAGATTAACCAAGTCCGCTCATTTCTTGCCGATACGTGAGACTTATTCCCTTGAACGTCTTGCTAGTATGTACGTGAACGAGATTGTGAGATTGCATGGCATGCCAGTATCCATAGTTTCGGATCGTGACCCAAGATTCACTTCACGATTTTGGGTTAGCTTGCAGAAAGCTATGGGCACGGATTTACGATTCAGTTCGGCATACCATCCTCAAACGGACGGACAATCAGAGAGGACTATTCAAACTCTTGAAGATCTATTAAGACTTTGTGTCCTAGATCTCAAAGGGAGTTGGGATAAGTACCTACCATTGGTGGAATTCTCCTACAACAACAGTTATCAGGCGAGCATAGGTGTGGCTCCATTCGAGGCGTTGTATGGAAGAAAATGTCGTTCTCCAGTATGCTGGGACGAGGTGGGTGAAGCAACATTGTTGGGACCAGAATTGGTACGCATTACTACAGAGAAGATCCAAACGATTCGACAACGTATACAAACGGCACAGGATCGACAAAAGAGTTATGCGGATCTTCATCGGAAGGACGTGGAATTTAATATTGGGGATCATGTATTATTACGTGTTGCACCATGGAAGGGAGTTACAAGATTTGGGAAGAGAGGAAAGCTCAATCCAAGATTTGTTGGTCCATTTGAGATTCTTGAGCGAATAGGAAATGTGGCATATAGACTCGCATTACCTCCAAGCATGTCTCGTGTTCATAATGTTTTGCACATATCTATGCTTCGTAAATATGTTAAAGACCGAACCACATTATTGAGTTAGAACCAGACGAGATAGCTGAAGATTTAACGTACGAGGAGGTACCTGTTAAGATCTTGGATAGGAAAGAGCATGTCCTACGCACGAAGGTTATACCACAAGTTAAGGTTTTGTGGAGAAACCATGCTATTGAAGAAATGACCTGGGAGTTGGAATCAGAAATGAAAGCGAGGTATCCTCACCTTTTTGAAACATCAGGTACGTACGTCAATTTCGAGGACGAAATTTCATAAGGAGGGGAGGTTGTAAGACCCCAACTTATTAATGAATAAAATCAAATTTTCTCTAAATATTATTGTGAATAATAAGGGGTTAATTTGATATAATACTTTGGTTATGGGTGAAATGTGCAAATTTTGCAAAATAAGCAAGTGGTTATAAAATATTTATTTTTGGTCGGTGAATATTCGGTTGGTCGTGGAATATTCTTGCTGTCGGGGAATATTCGTACGACGACGCAGCCTTGTGTGGGCCCCATAACGAAAAGCGATTGGATGAAGAAAACGACAAGTATAAGTTGTTTATAAATAACGGCGTAGTTGTTACCGTTAATACTGTTGGAATACCCCGTGGTTAAAATACAGTAGCACACGGTATTGCACCAATTATTGATTCTTACGTAAGAAGGCACTACTCAATAATTGTTACAGTAGTTATTATTCAATATTTTATTTTATTGATTCAATAATTGCTGCGTTGATATTTTATATTATTGTTGTTTCAATAATTGTTGTTGCACAGTATTTGCATTTATCAGATCAATAATTCATATTATTTGAATAATATTATTAGATAACATTATTGGCAATGTCTAGAAAGTTCTGTCTAAGGAGAGGTTTGGTCATCTAATTGCGCGCCAGTAAGGAGAAATCCTTATTGGAAAGCCCCCTCTTTCCTGGGAACGGCCTGGTTGTCATAAATGTGATTCTGTAATATTATTTGTGAATAATTAATTATTGATTCATATGATAAGGAAATATTTATTTTATGTGGATATAAATGAGGGATATATTTTTGTGGTTAACAATGAAGGAGTTAATGTTGAGGTTTTTGTCAGTATTTTTGTCGGAATGGAGGTATTAAAAATTAGGGTTTTTGAAATAGTTTGCGGGGGTTATAATTTTTAATCCGACCGTTGGATCGTGGTAATTTTTGGATATGTTATACATATATAAGTTGAGTATATGTCCACAAATTTTGAACCGTTAAAAATGAACGTATGATTTATTACGAATTTTACAAGATGACTGGTTCAGAAATTGTTGAATTTTCGGAGTTTATCATTTTGATGGAAAATTCTAGAATTGGTGGGCCCCACTTGTGGTTGGTGAAGAAATGTGCTGAATTATATTTCAAATGTGGTGGGTGGGAATAGTAGCAGTTAAAGCCATCAGGTTGCAGGTCAAACCTACTAAAATTTTCCTATAAATAGAGGGCTAAGTTAGAATTGAAAATCACACCAGAAACAAGTGTTCTCTCTTTCTCTCTCTAGATTATTGAGTGTATTTTGTGAGTATTTAGATACTTTGAGAGTTTCTATTCATCAGAGCAAGTTTCTTTCAGCCTTATACCGGTATTCCGACCAGAAGTACTGATATCTTGAGGTAAGGGATATTATTTTCTTCTTAAATGATATTATTTTCTTCAATATCATTATGCTGAAATATTGATATGAGTTTTTATCAAATTTGGAACTTTTTGTGTCGGAGTTACTATTCATGTATACGGCACTATTCACGTATACAGCACTATTCACGAATACGGCACTATTCACCGAAAAATAAAATTTTTCCTTTTTGTCCAAGATGTCTATTATGGTTACTATCTTTGATTGTATCCATGTTTTGATCTTTATTTTTGAATTCTGCTTCATAATTGATTATTATGAAGTATTATTGATCTTGGATAAACTGTTATACGAATCCCTACTATTTGTCCTTCTGTCTCATTGGATTCGTTCTCTTTAAGATATTTTTCATCATCCTCAGTCCTAAATGATGATATTAATGAATATCTTTGGCCTGTAGTGCAAAGATGTATGATTACTTGATGAATATCTTTGGCCTGTAGTGCAAAGATGAACAGGTGTTGAGATGAACATGACTGACAGGTGATACAAATGAATATCTTTGGCCTGTAGTGCAAAGATGAATATTTGGATAAAGATGATTATTAATTGATGTTACAGGGATAAAATATTGATGATGGACTTTTAAATCTTAGAAGATAGTAGAATTCTTTCTCTACTTGACTCTTCTAATGGTTTGCTGTTTCCGCTGCAGTTGTTGATCTAAAACTTGTTGTCGATTATATTCTATCAGATTTTTCCCTGTTGAAGACTAACGATATTATCTTAGTCATAATATTCTTTACTGGGCTAGTTGAGCTCACCCTTTTCCTTTTTGTTCCATTTTTCTTCTCAGGAGGTGAGAACATAGCAGGATCTAGTCGGGGTATGGAGTGATGGTTCTAGAAAGATGTTTTAGCAGTCCTCACTTTTTCTGTAAAATAGTGTTTGAATAATTGTAATGAGGATTTATTTGAGTGTGGATATTGTCTAGAAGACAATATTTGTATTTAAACTCACAGTATGTGTTGTCGTATTTTGCACGGCAATTGTATTATTGAAGTTGTAGTTTGCTTTCTGTACCATGTATTTGGCGACTCAGAATGGGTGTTGTATACCTATTTTGGGGGCGTCACAGGTTTCCCCTAGTATATATATATATATATATATATATATATATATATATATATATATTAAAGCATGTAAAAGCTCCAGACCGAAGTCTAGGCTCAATCGAGGCATAACTCGATAATGTTAGTCAATATATATGTAAATATATATATATATATATATATATATATATATATATATATATATAGACTAAAATGAAACCACGGACCGAAGTCCAGGCAAAAGCAAGTAACACGACTCTCAACATGTAGAAGGGTGTGTGCAAAGATGAAGAGGAGGACTCTAAAGTGTGTAAGAAGGCTTACAGTGGGCTGCCAAAGAAGACTTCTATGTCTTTAGAGTGAGTAAACACAGACTTTTTAGGCACAAAATGGCTATATATGAGCTCACAGGTGTTTAAAAGCGAAAAGTACACTGCCTGGGATGAGTGTAGAGCAAATAGGGCAGGGCTTCCTCGCCGTTTTCTCTTACAAAATGGCCACCCCAAGCCCTCTATTTATAGAGGGTGGAGCCGTAGGTGTACCAGCGGCTGAGCCGCAGGTGTACCAGCGGCTGAGCCGCAGGTGTACCAGAGGCAACCCGGGTGGGCTCGAGTTTTTCAGCTCAGGTCGTCTCGAAATACGTGCACTCGGGCACTGTAATATCCACTCGAACTTTCAGAAGTGCAATCCGGGCATCTGTTTGAGGTATACAAGACCTATTTCGGACCGCCGTTGTCGAAAGTTGTACGATGGCATGGGAATAGAGTTTGTTCGAAGTCATTGAAGATGGGACGGTGCCCTCCGGTCCTTAAGCTTCAACTTTCATCCATTACCATGTACAATAGTCACTCGGGATTGATTAGTCTTGTGGGACATTATTGCGTAGATATGTTAAAACGACGTGGCGTGGCATCGTGTTGGTCAGATGACGATGTTGCCCCTCACCGGTGTTATCGTCGGATTGGGCTGATAAAGCAGACGTTGCTCAGCTTCGCTAAGATTGGACTGTTGTAATTTGTTGAAGGTCCTCATTGTCATCCTTGAGGTGTGCCTGTCTTCCCGATGTTATCGCTGGGCTGCTACAGTGCATCTCGTTGTAAGCGCCGAGATTGAAGTTGGCCGCATTGTAACAAGCATTTCTGGGGTTATCGTCGAAATTGCGTTCCTTGGGGTTATCACCAAGGTTGGTGGCTATTCACATGGTTGGGACTGAGACTGGATACCTCGGGGTTATCTCTGAGATTAATCGGTCTTCTCCGGTGTGTGTTTCAGTATTGATCTGCATGCCTTGGGGTTATCTCCGAGATTGGAATTGCTGCTCCCAGATTGCGATCCGGGGTTGATATTGAACTTTCGGTAGTATCCGGCATGGATATGGATTGTCTTTCGGGGTTACCTCTTAAAAGATGAATATGTCCTCCTACAATGTTAGTGACAGGTGTACAGAAAATTTTGAGTGTCTACAGATGCCCTCTTTATCATACTCATGCATGGCGATGCATGGGTAGGATAAAGAATCCTAGACACTTGAAACGTAACAAGATGAACATGGTACTATGAATAGCAACATGATACAAATGTACGATGCATGTGTATGGGGTTGTAGCCCAACACGCTAAGGATGATTGTTGGCTCCCTGTTGCTTCAACTGGGGATTGGCAATGATGACCAGATTTGATGTGTAATCTGATTTTGGTAGGATGTTGATGTTGGAGTTATCACCACCTTCCTGGATAATGACTTGATCCTGCAGATGTACCTCTTATGTGTAAGAGATTTATGGGGACAAAGCTTGATCTGTTTAAGGATGTGTATAACATATTCCATCATCTATCCTCTTTGATGACATTGACCTCTCCTGGTTAGTATTGCCAGAATTTGCCAAGATTCTATTGGGTTTACTTTCAACAGCAAATGCTGTCAGGGATGCCTGACATTCGTTGACGTGTACTTCACCAACATGTGAATCAACAGCTAAAAAACCCTATGGGATATACTGTCAAGGCTGCTTGACCTTCGCCGACGTGTGAATCAACGGAATATTGCGTTGTGACTCCCGCCGGGGATCTGAGCAGTCAGGTGTGAAAACCTCGAATAGCTTCAGATCTTTGATAGGTTTAAATCACTATCGGCTGTAATAATGTCAAGGCTGCTTGACCTTTGTTGATTTGTGTGTCAACGGATGAGCATGCGTTGTAACCTCTGTCGGGGATTTCACATTGTAACCCCCGTCAAGGATTAGCTTGTGTGAAAAGATTGGGGTGACAACCTTACGCTGACGGCATCGGACCTATGTACGGTATTACCGAATGTGGTATGCACAGACTTGAATCATTGGTATAGTAAACCCTGTGTTTGGGCGAATACCAATGGATGAAAAGGAAGCCATAGTTGGATCCAGAAAAACCAGAGTTTTAGGCTATTCTGCTCAATCGCATAGCGTTTGTATCCCTGATTTGGCCTTTTCAGCTTGTAAGAACTCCTTTGCAACTCGAACTGGACCGAGCCGGAGGGATGGGACCCGTATGGGGGTATCGCAGGTGCACCTACTGTAGTCGCAGATGGGCCTATGGCCAACCGTTGATGATAAATTCCAGTTGGTTGGTCTCACAAGTCAATCTCAACTTGTTGCGTGAAGGAAAATACGTGAGCCCCTTTTAGATCTGCTAAGTTCGGGCTGATTTCTGCAAATTCTGTCACCGTACAAGTGTTCTACACTATCCTAGTAATATATGCCTGTAGTTTCTCTAATTTCCTTTCTGAGGTGATTTGGAGACTTGTTATCCAGACACTATGGATCTGGATCAGCCGAGCAGTTCCTATAGGACCACTGCTGGCGTATGGCAGAGGGCTTCTGAAGTGCCTCGTCCCCGTTCTGCTAGACAGCCTAATTAATTAAAACATACTAATTAAAATTAGGGTTTTTAATAGAAAATTAGGGTTTTATAATATCTTAGGGTTTTCTAAAAATTAATTAGGGTTTCTAAATTATAATTAGGGTTTACCTAATTAATCACTTAATCATAAAACATATAACACAGTTAAATAACTGTCTTAAACCCACAATTGATTTTCAAATTAGGGTTTTCCCTAGCAAAATTAGGGTTTAACCAATTAATATAAGGGTTTTAAAATTAAACACCATAATTGGCCAACCATCCTCAATACGTACATACAGTACATATATATAGCACTGAAAAATCAAAATATACTTAATATTACATTGTTATTCTCATTCCTTGACAATAATCCAAAATTAGGGTTTGGATTCCATATCTGATTTATTCATAATATTTAACCTTAATAATTAAGGTAAAATAATTAACTTAATAATCTGTACAAAAATTTATATAATAAAATAATTATTATATTTATTCAAAAAAATCACTCCATATATTATTTAAATAATATATGAATATATTTTCATGAAAAATAGTTAATAAAAACATTTCTACTATAAAATTAATTATTATAAAAATATACTTTATAAAAATCAATAATTCTAAAATAACTTTATTTGTAAATATTTAAATAATAAATATATTTTTATTTAGCACATAATTATATATACACATTATCTTGTACAAATCCTCATCCTTAAATAAAAAAAAAATTATGCACGATCAACCTTGATCGAACTGATCTTTAACTATTCACATAAATCTTGTCTTTCTGATTAAACGAAAATTTGATTTCTAAAAGAACTCAAATTCCTCCCACAAAATTTCTTTAGAAATAATTTACTATATATATGAAAATCATGTATATAAGAAAATAAAAGTTATAAGAATAATACCTGGAGTTCCAGTACCAGCTGCTGTCGTATCCTAGACTGTCATATTATAGATCCTTGCAGTAGATTTTGTTGGCTTGCTTGATGACGTAGGTCCCGTGATTGCCAAAGTCTCGCTGCCAGTGCCAGTGTTCACACTACCTACCTCCACCTTCCTCTTCGGACAATCCTTCACCACGTGTTCTGTCGATCCGCACAGAAAACATCCACTGTTCATCCTAGGATTGGGGCAGTTGGGAGAGATATGGCCCTCCTGCCCGCACTTATAACAAACAAACTTCCCCTTCAAATAATCCTCCGAGTGGTTCTTTCCACAAGTCTTACATGGCACTATCTACTTCTTTACACCTTCTTGCTTTATTTGTACACTTCTAAAACTGCCCCCCTTCCTCTTGCTACTACCACCCCTATTCCCATTATTAATTTCCACTTTCCCAGCTCCTTCTACATTGCCTTTGTTCTTTCTCTCCTTGTTGTATAGGCTCATGGCCTCACTTCCCTCCTCAGCTATGATCGCATTCTCCATGAGTGCTGCAAATGTAGGAATCTGCAACACCGCCACCTTATTATAGAGCCAGGGTTTTAATCCCAGCACAAATCTCCTTGCCTTTCTAGCCTCCGTATCAACTTGATGCGGAGCAAACCTATCTAACTCATTGAATTACGCGGCGTATTCTGACACCGTCATATTCTCCTGCTTCAACTCTAAAAATTTCACCTCCATCCTAGCCTGCATACTAGGGGAAAAATAATTCTCGAAAAATAACGTTTTAAATCTATCCCATGTGACTACACCTTCTCCTGCCCTTGCCTGATTTGCTTCCCACTAAAAGTTTGCCTCACCCTTCATCATGTAAGTGGCAAAAGCAGTCTTCTGCCCTTCATCTGCCCTAGCTACCACAAACGCCTTTTCAATCTCTTTGACCCAAGTTTGGGCTTCAACAGGGTCAGTTTTGCCTTTGAATTCCGGCGGTCCTACAGCCTTATAGTCTTTGAAGTTCACTAAGCGGTTGTCCGACTGGTTTCCTGCAGCTGGTATTCCCTGTTGCATAACCTGAGCTATCATGTTCACAAAATTCTGCATCAGGTCTGCTTGTTGTTGTCCCTCAACGTTATTGACAGATTCTTCTGCCCTTTGGTTGCGAGTTCGACGTCTTGGCGATATTATCTGATAAAATCATAAATTTAACTTACATTCTAAACCTTATCATATAAGTTTAATATTTCAAACTTGTTTCATTACTCAAACATAGATTCATATTCATTTAATGAATATTTTACATCGCATAGCACATAATGCTTTAAACATCAGCTATCCCTTTGTGACTACAAAAGTCGGGATTTGCTTCTAATACTTGCACAAAAGTTCTTAGAATATTACATTACACAGACATATGAAACACACATATTACATTAAATACACCTACACAACAGGACCTATACTACCTATTTATTGCACCTTTTTCTTGGACAACATTTCGCTTAATGACCTTCTAACCCACAGATAAAACATGCTCCTGGTTTATAGTTAGGACAATACAGAGTAGTATGTCCTTCATAACTGCAAAGGTAACAAATTCTTTTCCCTTTTTTCTTATCATATTTTCCTAAGTTCTGGTGTTCTATCTTTCTTTTTCCCTTCTTGCTCGGAGCTGCACACGAAGTGTTGCTTGTGGCTCCCATCTGATCAATTTAGATTTTAAGCTTATCTTGTTCTTCCATTGTTTCTATTAACGCTTGACGCAACTGACTATTCAACAGCTTCTCTATCTCCCACAGTCTTTCCAGAGAAGAAACCTTGTTCTTCAGATCCTGCACCTCCGTTGATGCTTGGTCAACTTCAACTTTATTGTCCGAATCACTATCTGTCAGCTCCACCATCTCCAGATCTTGTACTACATTTTCTATAATCACTACATCGTCTGAGTTGTCTTCATTGTGAGCCTCTATTTCAGCTATTGGCTTCGATATCAGCTCGGGTGTATGGGTTCGATTCTTCTTCATGCAATAAGCATATAACAAGCCTTTTTCACCAGACATCTAAACACACAAATTATCCTGATTAGCATATAGTATATACATACAACAAATAAGAGTTTTATATAAGTTATCTTTTATTTTATTTGACGATGAATTTATTCAATTCATCTCTTGTTAAACTCTATATGAGTTATTCATATTTTTAATGTTTCCCTCTATTCTAAGGTTATAGCCTAAGGTCTAACCCACCTAAGGTTTTTAACCCTAAGCTTTGATACCAACCTGTAAGGCCCCCAAATTCGGGTACTTGAAACCCGAACTCGGTGCTTTACGATACCATTTATATGAGTGGAATAATACTAATAATAATAACAATAATATAAAAGTCAAACTTAATTTACATAATTATCATAGTTTGAATCCCAAGCACGTAACCTTTAAATATTCATTACAACCCATGATAGATAATTAATATCATTGTCTTACTAATAGTTAACTATTATATACATAACACCAACTTATTATGCAACCTTTCCTTTCCTTTATTCTTAACAGAGCTTTCTGGTCGTTCACACTTAGCTGAAAACATTTAAATTAAGCAAGAATGAGCATTTGAGTGCCCAGCAAGTAATAGCAATTATATATATAAGCTGGAAGGATTTAAATGTTTTCTTTATACTACCCTTCTACAACGATTTCAATAGTTGTGAAGTAATCTGTACCAATAATAATAACATAACAACCTTCTTTCAAATTTTTTGAAACTACGTAATGACTATATATAGGGTTAAGGTGACATACTATGAACATTGTTTTCAATTTTCGAATAAGTTAAACAGAACTTCATCTGTAAACCGTCATAACTTACTGACACGGGGGTGATCAGCCCGTTGTACCCTGCATTGATCAATATTGCATGCAAGAACGAGGGTATCGTTCACTCTGTTCGCCTTGGGCGCATAGCAGTTTTCCCGTATAGGGATGTTCATACTTGTCTGGGTTCCAAATCAAAGGTTTTATCTTGTTCACCAATAATCTATAATTCAACATGTACTTATATGGGTAATTGACAAAGGTATATCAACATGTGATTAAATACAATGATTATTCAAGTGGGGACACTTGTATAACCATTTATAGAAATTAACGAACAGAATATAAATCTGAATTATCATATACTAACATGTTGATAATCAATGAGCGTATATACTATAAAGTTAATAATTTGTACATTAATAATATAATTTCATAAATATTCTTACTCACGTCCATTGCATAAAGAAAATACAAAGGTAAGATACTTGCCTGATGTGCTGCTTACAGTATGCAACTTAGTTTTATCGCTTATCTCACGACCTATCATTAATAAGATCGTTCGTTCGATTAGAACAATATACTATAACACATAACACTGCTTATTGTAGTCAGCACATACCCTAATCACATTGGCATATGTTTAATAACCATTGAATCACAAATAATCACATATCTAATCAAATTATCTAAGTCCAGATTAATTTCTGAAACATGTCGGTGTACCGACAGCTTTATCGGGTAATGATCGAGCCTAAGACTCTGTACTGTAACTTAGTATCAGTCATATTATTCTTAAATGACTTAATATAATTTTAAAATATTTATTATAATTTATCATGAATTTTCAAACATCGGAATCAGTATTAAATGATTTAAATATTAATCAATTCTATTATCATTAATATTTAATTAATATTAAACTATTACTGAAATCGTTTCCAAAATATTAAAGTTATTTATAATAACGTAGAATATTTTTAAAGTATTAATATTACCCTTAAATGATTTTTAAAATATTTAAAATCATTCTTAAATAATTATCATTAATATTAAAGTATTAATGCTTTATTTATCCAAATATTAAAAGTCATTAAGTATAACTTAAAATATTTTTAATTCATTTATATCCTTTTTTAATGATTTTTAAACTAATAAAATCATTTTAAACTATTTATTTAATATAATTATTAAATAAATTTAATATCATTAATATTAACTTTAAAATCATTAACATTAAATTATTAATGAAATTATTCTTTAAATATTAAAAGTTATGTTTTATAGCTTAAAATATCTTTAAACACTTTATTTTCATTTAAAATGGTTATTATAATATTAAAATTATTTTTAAACTAAATTATTTAATATAATTATTAAATAACCTTAATATCATTAATAATAATTAATTAATGAAATTTTGCCTTTAAATATTGAAAGTTATATTTTATAACTTAAAATATTTTTAAATACCTTATTATTATTTAAAATAATTTTAAATATAATAAAATTATTTTTAATTAATTTATTTAATTCATTTAGTAAATAACTTAATTATCATTAATATTTATTTATTATTGAAATTTATCACAAAATATTAAAAGTCATTAAAAATAACTTAAATATTTTCTTATATCATAATATAATTTTAAATGATTTTTTATGTATTAAAATCATTTTTAACTAATTTATTTAATATTATAATTAAATAAATTAAATACTTTTATTATTCTAAAAATATTAAATATATATGAAATATATTTAAAATAATTAAAAACTAATTTTTGGAATTTAAAATAATTTTTAATAATTTATTTTGTATTTTTAATAATTAAAAACTATTTTTTTTCAATTTATTAATTAATTTCCGGAAAATAATTTGCTGTCTGGTTCTAAAGGCCACCTATAGTGACAAAACTATCGCTATAGGTGTTCTTGGTGTTCTTGACTAAACCCAAAACCTTCATACACAGATTCGAGGGACCATGTTTGACCAGATTTAATTTCGTGTGTGCTGTGCTTCTGAGCGTTTTGTTGATTAGAGCATGTAGTACAAATACAAGACTACACGATCCAACAATAAATATCATCATAATATGCATAACCAAAGAGATCTGAGCCTCTAAAGTGGCTGTCAGACCTGTTCTTCATTTTCGGGGTTGCCCAGAAATGAAGAACAGTACGACTGGCCTACTTTGAGCTTTTATAACTTGTTGTACATGTGAGGTATTAGTGATCTAAAGCTTTCAGATTGTATAACACATGTAAGTCTAGAGATCCATTACACAAAATCAACAAAACAACAACAACACAATACCAAGATCTTGTCCAGTCAAACGTTGTCAGAAACCACACTCACGAACTTTCTAGGTTGCCGAGAAAGTTCATCCGTGGACTTTCTGCCTAGTTTGACCATCCTTCAATTCCTATATGTTCATGATATAAGCTATCTAAAAGCATCACGATGTAGTATAACTACTATACTATAACCTGAATACAAACCTAAACACAAATTAACAACAACTTGCAAGATCAGAGGCAACAAAGGTCTTGTCAGACCATTTCTGGGCAAGATCTGGGTTACCCAGATTTTGTCCAGTCATGGTCGGTCAACGACCTTTGACTAACAATATCTTTTAATCTAGACCAGATATAAGCTTGCTTCTTGATCCATATCAAAGACAAAATAACATACTACAACATCAAACACTTAAAACACAAAAATCAAACACGAACAGAGATCTACACGACCTGACATTCGTTGTCAGACCAACAATTTAAACTTTTCTAGATTTGATAGATCTTCAAAAGCGAGCCTCTAGATGTTATGGATCTAACATCCATCAACCCATATCATCATTAGACACTACTAACAACATATTCTAACACTCCAACATAACATCTAACAACAGAAAATTGGACAGATTTTTGAGTAGGGTTTTATACCTTTCTTTGATCCAATTTCTGATTCTGGCCTCTGATTTTGTTAGTGGATTTCGTGGGGCTTGATTTGGGGACTAGTCTTACAAATATTTTCGTGGGTCTTGAGCTTGAGAGAATTTGGTTGAGTGTTTGAAAAAAATGGCTAACAAATGCATTCTTTCTCTCTCTTAATCTATTTATACTACATGTATGCAATGAATTTGGATAAGCTAGAGCTGATGTGCTGGTGTTGTAGCTCATATCTAGGTTAGGGAAATGATGACTTGCAAGATATGGATAAGATTTGCAAGAAACCTATCCAAAAAGGGTATTTTAGTAAACTAACAAAATATTTTAAGGGTATTCTTGTCCATGACACTTGAATTTATGATTTATTCACTGGATTTTACACATTAAAGTTTCCCAAATAATTACTAGGGTTTGAAATTTTAAAAATTTAAGTGTAGCAAAATTTTAATTAAAACATACTAATTAAAATTAGGGTTTTTAATAGAAAATTAGGGTTTTATAATATCTTAGGGTTTTCTAAAAATTAATTAGGGTTTCTAAATTATAATTAGGGTTTACCTAATTAATCACTTAATCATAAAATATATAACACAGTTAAATAACCGTCTTAAACCCAAAATTGATTTTCAAATTAGGGTTGTCCCTAGCAAAATTAGGGTTTAACCAATTAATATAAGGGTTTTGAAATTAAACAGCATAATTCACCAACCATCCTCAGTACGTACATACAGTACATATATATAGCACTGAAAAACAAAATATACTTAATATTACATTATTATTCTCATTCCTTGACAATAATCCAAAATTAGGGTTTGGATTCCATATCTGATTTATTCATCATATTTAACCTTAATAATTAAAGTAAAATAATTAACTTAATAATCTTTACAAAAATTCATATAATAAAATAATTATTATATTTATTCAAAAAAATCACTCCATATACTATTTAAATAATATATGAATATATTTTCATGAAAAATAGTTAATAAAAATATTTCTACTATAAAATTAATTATTATAAAAAAATACTTTATAAAAATTAATAATTCTAGAATAACTTTATTTGTAAATATTTATGTAATAAATATATTTTTATTTATCACATAATTACATATACATATTATCTTGTACAAATCCTCATCCTTAAATAAAAAAAAATTATACACAAAATTTCTGATTTATTTATATAGAAAATATCGGGTTGTTACAGCAGAGGCGGCTTCATTTGATCCTTCTAGCTCAGGCACTGGCCCCTCAGGTGACCCATTCAATTTTGCCGGCGTAGATCCTCCTTTATATGGGCCTGACATCCCTGTTGATAGAGATCCAGTGACTCTGGAGGAGTTACATCAGGTGGACAGGATTGATGATGTGGACATCGACACCATTGTCTTCTTCTGATGTGTATTCTTGTTATACCTTTTGATAGGCCTCTGTTAGATATTGGGTGGTTGTGCTCCATTCTCGCTATATCTTTTGATAGGCCTCTGTCAGTAGTAGGGCGTCTGTGCCCCATTTCCCTATATTTGTAGCTGTACAGAGATGATGTATTAGATGACGATATATTTAGGAATGTATGCACTGTTTTTTTTATTCCCTATATCATATTGCCATCTATTATCTGTTATGCATGTATCATGTTATGCATATGTATGTATGTCCAGAGATATTCGGCATTGACCCCTGGATGGTCTTATGACACGGCCCGCACAGGTGTCTTCTTCGACAGTTAGCCGTATAGATCATACCCCACCGTCAGTGGTGGCATCGGGTATGCGATCGTGGTATGATAGCATGTCACCACCAGACAGGGTGACTGTAGATCATTTATTACAGCATACCATGACCTTTTTGACTTTTCAGGTTCCCACAGTATTTGTGGACGGGATGATAGAGCATTGGCTACCGGATGGGCAAGTATTCTGATTCGGCACCCATGAGTTGACTCCTACTCTAGAAGAGTATGCACGTTTGACGATGCTGCCTTTAGACAGACCTTGCGTGTATCTGGCTTTGGGAGACATGAGTAGACGATTCATGACTCTCACAGGATTGAGGCGCAGAGTGATACATGATGAGTTGACATCTGGCCACGTGATATCCCAACATTTTCTGTATGACAGATTTGGCTCGGAGGATAGCTATTCACGACATTCTGAGGATTTCACAGCATCGGAGGATTATTGGCGTTTGGCCAGAGTTGACGTACTGATGCTATGTGTGTTGTCATATGTGTATATGCCGCGGTATATGGATGAGATAGATATAGGAGTTGTCATGGCCGTGAGAGCTCTCAGAGAGGGTCGTACCATTGTATCTATGATTGTAGCAGAGACCCTGCGGTCGGCATCCTACTGCTGCACTTATCCGACAGGAGTGTTCACTGGGAGTTCAGTCACGCTATATGTGTGGTTCATGTCACACTTGAGACCGATTGGCACTCTTAGACGGCATGGGTACTGCATTACCCATGATGTAGCTATGTCATACTCTTTTCAACCATCAGAGTGTATAGATGCTCTGTCCTGGTCCACATTCTTGGCAGATATTAGAGATCCAATCAGCATATTGCCGTGTTCGGGGCTTAGCTCACCATACAGCTTCATTACTCATGCTCCGGGCATGGACTAGCTCCCTCTGGCTGGTTTGAGGGGAGTGACCACTTATCACCCATTAGCCGTGATGTCGTAGTTCAACCAGTTTCAGGATTTTCATCCTTTTGAGGGGGCGACAGGTCAGCGTTCAGCTTCTCGGTACCTCTCAGCAGAGGACCAATCTCGGGTATACGCCTGCTAGGATCAACGCGAGATAGCGGCTTTTTCTATCAGTCATCCTGGTTATTCTACAGAGTATTCTGCGTGGATGGAGACAAAGATTTTATCGGCTGCAGCAGTGTTTGCAGTACCGGATTGCGAGTTGGATGATGTAGAGCCCATGGAGGACATTGATACCTACATCGAAGAGGAGTCCAATGCTGAGTTGCCAACATTTCTTCCGGATTCTCCTAGTACCAGTACTATTGTGATTCAGCACACGACACAGTACTTAGAGCAGAGTCTTCATCTGATGACCTTTAAGAGAGATCAGATTCGATCTATGATGTCGACTGCTCTTGATGGGAGGGAGGCCGCTCTATTAGAGAGAGACGAGGCATTGGCTCGTAGGGATGCCGCCGTCGTTGAGCATGATGAGGCTATATCAGCCAGAGATGCAGCGATAGTTGAGCGGGATATCGCCATATCTGCCAGGGATGTAGCCGTCATAGATAGCACTGCAGTGATGTCCCATACCACTGGCATGATCGCAGAGATGAGCACATATATTGATGATCATATGGTCACCATGCAGATGGCTGTAGATCTGTTGGGTCGTGTGGATATTCTCATGCAGGAGACCACAACTTTACCTCCATCTTCTGAGAGGGACGCTATGTTGGGCTTGTTAGCTCGCATATACCCTGACTTGTAGGTGATCTTGTATTTTCCTGCACAAACTAGCTTAGCCATTTTATCCTGTATAGTTTACATTGTGTATATCAAACAACATTATATACATGACAGGGAAATATATTTTTGGATCACTTCCCTTTTAGATCGCTTTGCTACTTGCTTGATATTTTGCCTGATGCTTTAGGGCTTGTGATCTTGATGTATTCTGAATTATTCATAGGTGGATGGACATTGAGTTGTCTCTGGATAGTTCAAAATAGATCATCGATCTGTATGTATCCCTACCATCTTTTGGTGTCTTGGGACTGGTTTCTGTATGGAAATGAGGAGATGAGTGTGGCTTTTCTCTCTGAGATTGACCGCACCACAGATGATCATCAGTACTTCTATTTAGGAGAAGCCTAGTTAATTCCATCTCTTATGGATTGGTGTTGCTCTTCAAGGTATGACCGCAGCTTAGATGGTCGTCGAATCTCCTATTTGGGAGGAGTTCAGTTAATTCCATCCCTTTGGTCTGAAGCTAAATGAAATGTAGTGGATTGAAGGATGATCCCAGTACCAACTGACAAGGGTTTGTGTTTTGGTAGGGGGTGAGACCGCACCATGAATGGCTGCCTACGTACTCCTATTGAAGAGGAGATCAGGTCTGCATAGTTCGAACCTAGTGTAAGAGGTTCAACGTTGTATGTGGCAGTAATGGTGTAGGAATATTTTTGGTGTTTTTTTTTGCGACCGGGCCATATGAAATGGTCGACGTAGTTCGCCCCTCAAGGCAAGATAAAAAGTGTAATCCTATGTGCAAGTCAAAGTGCGGGGAGGAGAAAGTTTAATCCTAGGTTGAGGATAAACTGTAGGTGAAAAGTTTGATCTTATGTATGGGTAGCCAAACTGTATACGCAAGAGGTTCAATCCACGGTGGGATGATCTAAGTTGTAGGAACGCAAAGGAGAAAGCCAGGCTGCTTGCTTGAAAGGTATGCTTCCCTGAGGGGCAAAGTGTAGCAAATTTGTTTGTGGTAAAGGTTTAAAGAACCGAAATGACTGGTAACCTGATGGTCTACCACCAGGATATTTATTTGATGGTAACTTCAAACATAGTATCGTTTCACGGCTTCTGAGTTGATGAGTTGCAGAAATTCATCACCGTCCATTTCTTGCAACCTGAGAGAGCCTCCTATCAATACTTCCTTGAAAATAAACGGGCCTTCCCAGTTAGGAGCAAATTTTCCCTTAGACTGATCTTAGTTGTCCAGTATTTTCTTCAAAACCAAGTCATGTTGTCTAAATTGCCGTAGCCAGAGTTTTTTGTTGTAGGATCAGGTGATCCTTTGCTGATATAACTGACCATGGAAGATAGTCACGGTTCGCCTTTCGTCTATTAGAGACAGTTGGTGATACCTATCTTGTACCCATTGGTCTTCATCCTACTGAGCGTCTATCAATACTCTGAGGGATTCCATCTCAACTTCTATGGGGAGCACTGCTTCCATCCCATAGGTTAATGCATAGGGGGTTGCCCCAGTGGAAGTGCGCATTGAGGTTCTGTAGGCTAACAGAGTCAGAGGCAATAGGTCAGGCCAATTTTTGTGATTGGTGGACATCTTTTGCATAATCTTCTTGCTGTTCTTGTTAGCTGCTTCAACAGCACCATTCATCTTCGGTCGATAGATGACTGAATTGAGGTGTTTGATGTGGAATTTGCTGCATAATTCCCCCATCATTTTGTTGTTGAGCTTCTTGGCATTGTCGGACACAATCACCTCTGGTTGTCCATATCGACAAATAACATTGTTTCTGATGAAAGCAATGATGACTTCTTTAGTAACCCTGGGGAAGGAGGCTGCTTCTCCCCACTTGGTGAAGTAGTCGATCATGGTAAAGATAAATCGATGACCATTACTGGCTTTAGGTTCAATGGGCCCGATAACGTCACTAAGAAGGGCCAAGGTGAACTCATATTGTGAAGTTCCCCTGGAGGGGCGTGTATAGCATTCCCATGAATCTGGCACTGATAGCATCTCCTGACGTGGTCATTACAATCAGCTTTGAGAGATAGTCAATAATGTCCTGTCCTGAGGACTTTCTTGACAAGGAGGGGGTCACTCATGTGGGGGCCACAGACTCCGCCATGGATTTCATTCATAAGCCTTTGGGCTTGATCTTTGTCTAAACATCTGAGGAGACCTAATCATGTATCTCTTTTGTAGAGCGCATCTCCACTCAGGTAGAATTTCATAGCCAGTCGGTGGATCCGCCATTGTTCATAGGTGTTATGTTAGTTTGATGTTACAGACTTATTCTTTGCCATAAGGAGAGTAGACTGGAAGTAGAATCAACTCCATACCATGTATAGATCTCCAGATATAAGTGGTCAAAGTCGGTTGACCGATCATGGAAATCGAATTCTGGGTAACCCATATTTTCCCAAAAATTCTGACAACGATTTTGCAGGCACTAGATCTTGCAATTGTTACATGTTTAGGCCATGTTGTTGTTTGGAACATGTAGTATGACATGAAGACTACATATTAAAGCCTTTGGAACACCCAAATCATGTATAGAATCATCGATAATCATGGTCAAAGTAGGTTGACCAATTTGCCTTATCAAGGTTTCTGGAAAACCCAAATTCTTCATGAACGAATTTTTTGAACATGGTTTGACTAGCATAGACCTGTCCCATGTGTTGATGTTAGACTTATTTAAGGTTGTATAAATGTACCGTGACATCTCTACTGGAAGTATGAACTAGTAGATTACACAAAGTAGACCTAGATTTCAAGTTACAAGGATTCAAAGTAGCCAACTCGAACTGTTCTTCATTTTTGGGTAACCCAGAAATGAAGAACAACTTCTAACAAGATCTTTAGGAGATTATATCTCTCATATTTGTTGTTATATGGCCCTGATGTTGGTTTTTAATTGTGGTATTACACTTATACTATATGTATAACACCTTAGTTTCCTAGAAAACATAACAATCAAAGATCAAATGGTGGTCAAAGTAGGCATCCGGATAACAGGCTATGAATATCTGCCTGTGATATTAGTGCTTTGTATATGTTATTATTTCTATACGGTGAGACGCGATGTATTTGAATGTATGTTCTGTGATTCCTCCACCAAAAGGCTAACCTGTCAGTGTTTGATTACTGAACTGTTAGGAAGACTAATTCCACGAGGCTTAGGAAAGGCACCACCCATATTTGCACCAGTTGAAAGATCAGATTAACTTCCTATTAAGTAAATTGCGATGACCTGGGGACCTTCATGTCGAAATGCTGCAAGAGTAGCCTAAGATATGTCAGTCTCTTCATACCTTCCCATTTCAATTACTTGTAATTTCAATTAATTTTATTTTCATTTCCATGTCAATTGATAAGTAGGTTTTATACATACTTATTCGGTATCTGTTACTTAAATTAGTTGCTTAAACTCATGTTTCTTAGTTACTTTTTGTTCATTTGGTAGATCTTATGCTTGGGAATGGTGTGAGCGACTATTGGTATGAAAAAGCAAGAAAAAGTAATTCGAATATCGTTTGGGCTTTCATGTTCATTTCATGTTCTTGGCTTGGAACTTGGATTATATTGCAGAGCTTCTTCTTAGCTTTTCGGAACATCGTGAATCATCCCAATCGGAGTTTGGATGCAAGAGTTATGACCTTTGTACCAACGGACGTTGAACTTCAATGTTTTGGGTGGCCATTTGCATAGTAGTCACTTCCAACCCAATTTCGACCTTCATCCACCCATTATTTCTCAATTATAAGAAAATGAAAGTTGTAGAACTATTCGAGGTCTTCGATTTGATAAGTGGCAGGCCTCGTAACTCCTCACAGATCAAAGGTTATGGCCGTTTTACCAGAGGACACTTCAGCTGAAAATCTATGGCACGGGCGTGCGAATTTCTAGTGCATTTTGGCAGCTGCCACGCCAGTCCCTGGACCAAAAAAATGTCATCTGCTACTTGAGCGCGGGCGTCCGCAACTTTAGGCTATTTCGAAAGTGGTCGCGCCACTTCAGAAGTTGACCAGAGTTGACTTTTTCATTAAATAGTGCAATTGGAGCGTAATTTGGGCAAGGAGTCAATTAGGGCTTATATATAGAAGACATATTAGTATGTAAAAGGGGATCTCTCCTTTGGGGATCACTTAGTTTACTATTTCTCTTTTCTTCTCTTTATTTTAAATATTAGATTAGAATAGATTAAAGTAGTTAGTTTCTAGATTTGATTAGATTTGAAAGGTTGAATCATTTGGATAGCATTACAGATTCAAACTTGGAGCAAGAGAACATATTTTCAATTCAATTGTCTATTCTTATCTTCTCTTTAATTCCTATTTGTATTCTTATGATGTTTATTCAAATTGTGGATGATGGATTTAATTCAACTATGAGTTAAACTCTATTTTGGGATTGCAATGGAATCTATTGCCTAGTTTATTTTGATATACTTCATTGTTAGTCTTATTGATTTTTATGAGATTGTCTATTAAGATTTATGTTTATTTGCTTAGTTGATTGGCCATCGATTACTGTGATAATCCATACGAACTTGAAAAACGAAGTATGGGTTTAGATCTGATCTCAATAGCTTGTATTTGTATGTTCTACATGGTAATGGAATGTATGATTCGTGCTTAGGATAGACATATATTGTTCCACAACTTGTAGTCAATTGAGGACTTGGGCTTAAACCCTATTTATTTGTAAATCAGATAGACATATAGTGGTTTAGGTAATGTGGGTGTTCATGTGTATTCTATCAATTGTGGTTTATATGTGATATGAATTTGGTTCATCGAAAGATGGCCATGTCTCACTTTCGTGTTCTCGACTAACAATCCGGTATAATTAATTTGGCTTAATAGGAAGCATGTTGATTTTAATGATTCAATAGGTGAAATTGTAATCTCAAGCATGTTGATTTCATAGTTTTCACCACTATATTAAATCATTCGTTTAAATAAGACTGAAATGGTTATGGGCTAGTGCCTGGTGAACTTTATTAGTTAATACTCCATGGGAACGATACTTTACTTACTCTTTATTACTTGTTGACTATGTATACTTACACGCATATATTGATCAGTAAAACGACTAACAAGTTTTTGGCGCCGTTGCCGCGGAATTAGTTAAAAAAATTTCGCCAACATTAGTTTCAATCAAATTAGTTTTAATTTAAATATTTTTATTTTGTTTTAATTCTCTTCATATATTCTATCTTTTTAGGTACCATGGATTACAATGCTTATCAATGGTCGTACACGAGAATGGATCAACCAAAAGAAACAAGGATTGATGGACTCAACACAATTGCTACATTATCAGCACAACTTGAGATTCTTTCGTGGAAGTTGGACATTGTTGCAAGCCAACGTACTCGAGAGATAATAGGTACATGTGAATATTGTGCTGGCGAGCATCCGAGTTATCAGTGCAACATCAGTGTTGGAAAAGTATAATATTAGGATGATTACCTCAACAACTATGCTTATCCCAATTATCATCAAGGTTGGGGGTATCACCGAGATTCTTCATGAAGCTATATCTATCAAGACCAATATTACGCCCCAAGTCCAACATATCCACCGGAATTCTCATATCCACTTCCAATGCAATAAGAAGAAAATTCAAGGTTGAAGGAATTCATGTCAAAAATCATAGCAGGCCATGAAGAGATGATGATGAGTTGGGAGTTAACAAGCCAAAATCTTAATAAATAGATGGAACAACTCATTAATCCCTCAATGAATGGTCTTCAATACATGGATTCTAAAACTGAAACAGATAATTTAAGATTGAATGATTTGTGGTTCAAGTTTATAGCGTCAACTGATGAGAAGATGATTGAGCAAGAGATATCAATTCAAAATCATTAGAATCAGATGGATCAAATGTTCGAAGCCTTGAACAATTGTTCTTAAAAACAATTGGTGCTATGATATGGATGCTGAAACTGATGGAGAGCCAGAAATGTACATGCCACTAGATGAACTGAAAGAAGTGGACATTGAGGAGACAACTGGGGATATGGAAAATAAGGAATATGAGCCGACCTTTATAATACCCCTAGTGCCTTCTCAGCCAAAGTTGAAAAATCCAGTGAATTTTCACACCCATTTCCCCTTGGTAGTAACATCCAAGACAAAGATCTTTATGATAACGAGGCATTTTACAAACCATGGTGGGCTGAGGAAGAGAAAATAGAAGAAAATTCAGTTGTATTTTTCATGCCTCAATGCAAAAATCTATACATAAATACAACAGAAGAAGCACCTGGCTATGCAATGGAAATGGGGAAATCATGTACAAGAAAAATGCTAGGTGACTTAAATTCGAAGACTCTCACGAAGGGGAACCTCCCAACGCACACTGCGGTTCCAATGGATGGAGGGTTCCTCGCCTATCGTAGAGGAATTAAACAGCGATGTTAAGAAAAGAGTCCAGCTAACGGACTATAAACCGAGCGCTCGGTGGGAGGCACCCCATTCAATCTTTCTCCCTCCTTATTTAATTCTTATTTACACTTCCAATTACTTCTTCTTCTATGTTTAATTCTTCATTCTTTCCATATTTAGTAGATGTTTGATAGTTGTAAGTCTTAATAATAGTTTGATTGTTTCTCCTCTTATGTTCAATCCAATTACTATAAGCATTCAAGATCAAACAAAAGTAAAAAAAATGAAGCTGCCAAGGTACAGGGTAGCGGGGCCGCGCCCAACTACAAGCCAAACACAGCACAGCCGTGCCATGTCTCAGTCATAGATATCAAATACTGCTCAATTTTTATAATTTCTGACTGAAGCATTCGGACAATTAGAAGCCCACACACAATTTCCAACTATAGAATATCTCAAACTTATCCATCACCTAATATACCATCTGATCATGAGGAGGAAAACGAAGATTACATTGCCACTTAGGGGAGTATTCTTTCACTTTTTATTACAATTAGGGCATTGTTCGTTTTAAGTATGGAGGTATTGGGTTGTAAATAGTAGTATTACATTATAGTAGTTGCATATTGCATATGGTAGTAGTGTATGTTTAGGTTGCATGATAATGTGCATTTTTAGTACTTTCGTTTGTTTGTTTACTTAGTCACTTAGTTAGTTGTTGCATTGAACTACATGATCCCATGTTTGAGTTTGTTGAATTCCAGTTTGGCCAATGATGATATAGAAGTGTGAAAGATTTTTGAACTCAATTGATAATTTAAGCTTAGTTGTAATTTCATACATGATGTAATCTTTACCTGTTGCTTTGATGTTGCCGGGTAGGACGACATTGTCATTATTTACTTGTTGGTGAGATTAGCACATGCTTGTCTTATGGGGAAAAAAATTGTTTTTAATCATAGAATTTTGTAAAAAGTGAGTAATGATTATAAAGGCACAGAAAGTCAAGTTTTGGGAACACATTGGGTATGCATGTTAAGAAAATGAAAAAAATGAATAAACATCGTGGCTAATCTTGTTTTGGGGCCTTTTCTACTTGAGTAAGTACGCCCGAGGGGATTGTCTATACACCTAGTGCCCTAAAGCCTAAATGGTTTGGGGGTCATTGATTGAAAGCTCACTAAGGGGTAGCACTGTATAGCCTAATGGAATAAGACATTGCATAGCCATGGATAAAATTTAAAAACAATAACCATAAAAAAGTGCAAAAATCGCCCTCGTGATTGAATAAAGCAGAATAAACCGTTTGTTAAACCTTAGCTTGTATTGACGTGTTGGATTGGTTGTTGCTTCAATTATGTGCATAGTGTAAGACCCCGAATTTTATGAAATAAAAGTATTCAATTTTTCTTATAATTACTATTTAGTAAATGGTTAAATTGATAAATGTTAAAGTTAAGGGTGATATATGAATTTTTTTTCAAAATACACAAGTGGTTATAAAATATTCATTGTTGTCGGGGAATATTCGTTTGGTCGTGGAATATTCTTTCTGTCGGGGAATATTCGTTCGACGGTGCAGACATTTGTGGGCCCCATAACAGAATAACGGTCGGATAAAGAAAACGACAAATTTGAGTTTTTATAAATAACGGCGTAATTGTTACCGTTAACACTGTTGGAATACCCGGTGGTTAAAATACAGTAATATGCGTTATTGCACAGTAGCACACGGTATTGCACAGTATTTTTAAAATTATTGATTCTTACGTAAGAAGGCACTACTGAATAATTGTCACAGTAATTACTGTTCAATATTTTATGTTATTGATTCAATAATTGTTGCGTTGATATTTTATATTATTGTTGTTTCAATAATTGTTGTTGCACAATATTTTCTGTTATCAGATCAATAATTCATATTATTTGAATAATATTATTAGATAGCATTATTGGCAATGTCTAGAAAGTTCTGTCTAAGGAGAGGTTTGGTCATCTAATTGCGCGCTAGTAAGGAGAAATCCATATTGAAAAGCCCCCTCTTTCCTGGGAACGGTCTGGTTGTCATAAATGTGATTCTGTAATATTATTTGTGAATAATTAATTATTGATTCATATGATAAGAAAATATTTATTTTATGTGGATATAAATGAGGGATATATTTTTGTGGTTAAAAATGAAGGAGTTAATGTTGAGGTTTTTATCAGTATTTTTGTCGGAATAGAGGTATTAAAAATCAGGGTTTTTGAGATATTTTACGGTGGTTATAATTTTTAATCCGACCATTGGATCATGGTAATATTTGGATATGTTATACATATATAAGTTGAGTATATGTCCACAAATTTTGAACCGTTAAAAATTAACGTATAATTTGTTATGAATTTTACGAGATGACTGGTTCAGAAATTGTTGAATTTTCGGAGTTAATCATTTTGGTGGAAAATTCTAGAATTGGTGGGCCCCACTCTTGGTTGGTGAAAAAATGTGCTGAGATTTTTATTCAAATGTGGTGGGTGGGAGTAGTAGCAAGTAAAGCCATCAGGTTGCAGGTTAAGTCTGCTTCAGCGTGCTAACATTTTCCTATAAATAGAGGGCTAAGTTAGAATTAAAAATCACACTAGAAACATAAGCTTTCTCTCTTTCTCTCTCTATTTTATGAAGCATATTTTGTGAGTATTTAGATATTTTGAGAGTTGCTATTCAGTACAAGTTTCCTTCGACTTTGCATTCCAGTCAGAAATACTGCACTTTTGAGGTAAGGGATAGTAAGAGATTTTAAGGGTTGTTATATTTTTCCAGTTTCGTAATTTTTCTGACCTTTAAAAATTCTGAAAAAATTTAAAATGATATTTTGATGTGTTTTCTTGATTGTGTCCAAAAATAGTGATTTTTGGATGTATAGATTGAAAGTTATGAATTTTATGAGAAAAGACTATTTTAAAAGTAACTGCTTATAATTCCTTGTGGTCAACTCCAAAATTGATGAAAATTTTATTGGAAGTATATCTATATAATATCAGTGTACTCTGTGAATTTCAGAATTTTTGGATAAAAGTACAATTTATGATAAATGTTTAAATATTCGGCGGTTTTGGCCATATGAAAAATAGTAAATGAATTTTAAAAATTCTGAGAAAAATATATGTTCAATATGGGACTATATTCTGCTAAATCCCAGAAAAGAAATATTTTTGGAACTGATTTGGTATTTTTCATGAAAATAGACTAGTTATGAGAAAATGAATTAAATATGTTATGTGAAGTAAGAAAATTGGAAAATAGGATTTGATGGCTTGAGAATCCTATATGAGGTATATGCAGATTTTTTATGAGGGTTTTTGGTTATTGGTGATAAAATCTTATGAGTTTGGCATTTTAGAATGATTAAATGCATTATTTAGTAAAGTGTAAACAATTAAAATACATTGTTTATAAATTTAAGAAATGTTATTCTTTCAATATCATTACACCGAAATATGGGTATGGATTTTATTGTGGAATTTCTACCTTTTTATGTTGGAGTTACTATTCATGAGTTACTATTCATGAGTTACTATTCACGGGTACTATTCACGGCAAAATTAGTTTCTTTTTATGACTAAATTATTGTTAATTTATGAATATTACTCTTGAGATTAAAACTATATGTTGATCATATTATTTTAATTATCATATATAACATTTTATAACCCTAATGATGATATTCTCTTTCAATTGAGTGTAAAGATTGGTAGATTATTGGTATGATCATAACTAGGGTTCTCTTTGGCCAGTTATGCAAAGTTGAATTGGTGACTGGTATGATCATGACCATTGAATTTATAAGTGAATAGCTTTAGCTTAACTATAAAGGTGAATTGATCAACATGGTTATAATTATTGTTTATATAAATTCTGAAATGATTATATATTTCTTTGAGATATGAATATATTTGCCCTGTAGTGCAAATATGAACTGTTGATGAATATCTTTAGCCTGTAGTGCAAAGATGAATTATTGATAAATATCTTTGGTCTGTAATGCAAAGATGAATTGTTGATGAATATCTTTGGCCCGTTGCGCAAAGATGACATGTTGTTGAATAACTTTGGCCAGTAATGCAAAGATGAACATGTGTTGAGATGAACATGACCAACTGGTGATACAAATGAATATCTTTGGCCGTAGTACAAAGATGAAGTTATTAGTATGATTATGAACAGGAAATGTGATTTGGTGTAACCATGATCTTTGATGTTTCAGGTAAAGACAGGTGATGAAAATAATCTTCGTCCTGGGTACGAAGAAAAATTTAGAGTCGCAATCATGATTATGAGTTATTCATATGACTGTGGAAAGGAACTGTTGAGTGATGTTACATGGATAAAATATTCTTGGTGAATTTTTAACATGGAGGAGATAATAGATTTTATGGTCTATTTGACTCTTCTAATGGATTGCTCGTTCCGCTGCAACTATGGTTGAAATTTTTATCATTTACCATATGTTCTAAATCTCTGATTTATTATTGATGAAGGCTATTGATAATTTAATTATCTTTAGTCATGATATTCTTTACTGAGCTAGTTGTGCTCAACCTTTTGCTTCACAATTCCTTTCAGGTAATAAGAGTGTAGTTGGGTCGAGCGAGGATAACGGGGAAATAGAACGGTGGTCTCTAGCTGTGGATGTTCTCCCGAAGCAGTATAGAAAAGTTCATTTAGTAGTTTTATTTGGTGAATCCAATAGGGTAAGGCGTACCCAATGTTGGAAGGGTATTTTGCCACTATCATATAAGATGTCTAACGACATACAACCTCGTGTCATCATAAGTCAGGGATGTGCTCATCCACTTGCTGAGTATATATACGAGCACTACCTATATAATCTTGGTGTTTGTTTGAAGTATAATTCTCAATTAGATACAGTAGAGATAATGATATGTCAAGAAAAGACTCACCATTGGGAAGAATATGATAGTAATCTTCTCGTTTTTCTTTGGGGTCTATTGGGTCAACCAAGGATAATTTTATGGCCATATGATATCTATCATAACCTAGACACATGGCCTCCCATGTACGAAGATTTCCTTGAGCACTTCCCAAAGATGCTAATTTCTAAAACTGTTTTGACTATACCTTTATGTAAGGTGTCATTGTGAGGTGATGTCCACGATTGGAACATGAGTCATATTTGGTATATATTTGTATCCAAACTCACAGCATATGTGTTGTTGTATTTTGCACGACAATTGTTGTAATAAAGTTGTAGTTATTTTTCTGTACCATGTATTTGGCGACTCAGAATAGGTTGGATGGAATGGACCTATTTTGGGGTTGTCACAGTTGGTATCAGAGCTTAGGGATATGGTCTCTGGTAGAGATCGGGGAATAGAACTAGGAGGGGAGGGATGAGTAAATCATTCGCTAGTGTGTCCTACCTAAGCTTATTTGTTGATCAGTCATAATATCGGGATATTATGTGATATGTTAATTTGTTTAATTAATCCTTGTTTTATGGTAGTATTTGAGAATGGCAGCTGAGAATGCTAACAATGGAGTGAATAAGACTGTGGGAATATCTCTAATCACTAACCGTGATAGTGTGATGTCAGACGAAGCAGGAATTAGAGATATCCATGTGGTGAGTGAAGAATTGATAGTTGCACCCGAGATAGTCGCAGAGGTAACAGCTGAGACTGAGGAAGAAGAGGAAGAAGAAGTACTTGAGGAGAGTTTACTAGAGGTATTATATGATCAAAATGTAGAATTTTAAAATCGTATTCATGAGTTAGAAGAGCAGGCAGAAGTACGACAGACGGTCGTGGAACAAAAGGATGCAACAATTCAAGCTTGTGTTACCCGATATGTGATGCTTGAACAGAAGCATTCTTTGGCAGAGTATAAGATGATAAAAATGGAATCTGAGCTGAAAGAAGAAAAAAACTGAACGAGTGAGAATAAGTGATGCATGGGCAAAAGCCGCACGACACGTAGATATTGTGGAAAAAGATGTTCAATCTAAGAAGGCTAAAATAGATTATATGAATTTCTCTTTTTGGAAAGCAATTGGGAGAACCCAACATCGAGTTTTGAATTACCCTATACATAGCGCTCAACCTGAATCCGATATGGATCGAAGATTGATGATTCAGATCATGAATGAGGAGTACGAAGAGGCAGTTGAGGGAGGAATATGTCCTATAAAAAGTATATTCCAACGGTAATGATGACGCCAAATGTTGCTCCAGACAAGTCAAAGCCGAGTAGTTCGAGGGATGGCGGTTGTCATGACTTCCCAACAAATGAGGAACCCAAATGCAGTTATCATGGGAGATGAGCAATGGAGAAATCATGATGATTTGAGAGATAGAATCTGAAATGGAAGCAAGGTATTCTCAACTCTTCGAAATACCAAGTACGTAAATTTCGGGGACGAAATTTCATAAGGAGGGGAGATTGTAAGACTCCGAATTTTATGAAATAAGAGTATTCAATTTTTCTTATAATTACTATTCAGTAAATGGTTAAATTGATAAATGTTAAAGTTAAGGGTAATATATAATTTTTTTTTCAAAATACACAAGTGGTTATAAAATATTCATTGTTGTCGGGGAATATTCGTTTGGTCGTGGAATATTCTTTCTGTCGGCGAATATTCATACGACGGTGCAGACATGTGTGGGCCCCATAACAGAATAACGGTCGGATAAAGAAAACGACAAATTTGAGTTTTTATAAATAACGGCATAATTGTTACCGTTAACACTGTTAGAATACCCGGTGATTAAAATACAGTAATACGCGTTATTGCACAGTAGCACACGGTATTGCACAGTATTTTTGAAATTATTGATTCTTACGTAAGAAGGCACTACTGAATAATTGTCACAGTAATTACTGTTCAATATTTTATGTTATTGATTCAATAATTGCTGCGTTGATATTTTATATTATTGTTGTTTCAATAATTGTTGTTGCACAATATTTCTGTTATCAGATCAATAATTCATATTAGTTGAATAATATTATTAGATAGCATTATTGGCAATGTCTAGAAAGTTCTGTCTAAGGAGAGGTTTGGTCATCTAATTGCACGCTAGTAAGGAGAAATCTTTATTAGAAAGCCCCTTCTTTCTTGTGAACGGTCTGGTTGTCATAAATGTGATTCTGTAATATTATTTATGAATAATTAGTTATTGATTCATATGATAAGAAAATATTTATTTTATGTGGATATAAATGAGGGATATATTTTTGTGGTTAAAAATGAAGGAGTTAATGTTGAGATTTTTATCAGTATTTTTGTCGGAATAGAGGTATTAAAAATCAGGGTTTTTGAGATATTTTGCGGTGGTTATAATTTTTAATCCGACCGTTGGATCATGGTAATATTTGGATATGTTATACATATATAAGTTGAGTATATGTCCACAAATTTTGAACCGTTAAAAATTAACGTATAATTTGTTATGAATTTTACGAGATGACTGGTTCAGAAATTGTTGAATTTTCGGAGTTAATCATTTTGGTGGAAAATTCTAGAATTGGTGGGCCCCACTCTTGGTTGGTGAAGAAATGTGCTGAGATTTTTATTCAAATATGGTGGGTGGGAATAGTAGCAGGTAAAGCCATCAGGTTGCAGGTTAAGTCTGCTTCGGCGTGCTAACATTTTCCTATAAATAGAGGGCTAAGTTAGAATTGAAAATCACACCAGAAACATAATCTTTCTCTCTTTCTCTCTCTATATTATGAAGCATATTTTGTGAGTTTTTAGATACTTTGAGAGTTGCTATTCAGTGCAAGTTTCCTTCAACTTTGCATTCCAGTCAGAAATACTGCACTTTTGAGGTAAGGGATAGTAAGAGATTTTAAGGGTTGTTATATTTTTCCAGTTTCATAATTTTTCTGACCTTCAAAAATTCTGGAAAATTTTAAAATGATATTTTGATGTGTTTTCTTGATTGTGTCCAAAAATGGTGATTTTTGGATGTATAGATTGAGAGTTATGAATTTTATGAGAAAATACTATTTTAAAAGTAACCGCTTATAATTCATTGTGGTTAACTCCAAAATTGATGAAATTTTTATTGGAAGTATATCTATATAATATCAGTGTACTCTGTGAATTTCAGAATTTTTGGATAAAAGTACAATTTATGATAAATGTCTAAATATTCGGTGGTTTTGGCCATATGAAAAATAGTAAATGAATTTTAAAAATTCTGAGAAAAATATATGTTCAATATGGGACTATATTCTGCTAAATACCAGAAAAGAAATATTTTTGGAACTGATTTGGTATTTTTCATGAAAATAGACTAGTTATGAGAAAATGAATTAAATATGTTATGTGAAGTAAGAAAATTGAAAAATAGGATTTTATGGCTTGAGAATCCTATATGAGGTATATGCAGATTTTTTATGAGGGTTTTTGGTTTTTGGTGATGAAATCTTATGAGTTTGGCATTTTAGAAGGATTAAATGCATTATTTAGTAAAGTGTAAACAATTAAAATAAATTGTTTATAAATTTAAGAAATGTTATTCTTTCAATATCATTATACCGAAATATGGGTATAGATTTTATTGTGAAATTTTTACCTTTTTGTGTTGGGGTTACTATTCATGAGTTACTATTCACGAGTTACTATTCACGGGTACTATTCACGACAAAATTAGTTTCTTTTTCTGACCAAATTATTGTTAATTTATGAATATTACTCTTGAGATTAAAACTATATGTTGATCATATTATTTTTATTATCATATATAATATTTTTATAACCCTAATGATGATATTCTCTTTCACTTGAGTGTAAAGATGGGTAGATTATTAGTATGATCATGACTAGGGTTCTCTTTGGCCAGTTATGCAAAGTTGAATTGGTGACTGGTATGATCATGACCATTGAATTTATAAGTGAATATCTTTAGCTTAAGTGCAAAGGTGAATTGATCAACATGGTTATAATTATTGTTTATATAAATTCTGAAATGATTATATATTTCTTTGAGATATGAATATATTTGCCCTGTAGTGCAAATATGAACTGTTGATGAATATCTTTAGCCTGTAGTGCAAAGATGAATTATTGATAAATATCTTTGGTCTGTAATGCAAAGATGAATTGTTGATGAATATCTTTGGCCCGTTGCGCAAAGATGACATGTTGTTGAATAACTTTGGCCAGTAATGCAAAGATGAACAGGTGTTGAGATGAACATGACCAACTGGTGATACAAATGAATATCTTTGGCCGTAGTACAAAGATGAAGTTATTAGTATGATTATGAACAGGAAATGTGATTTGGTGTAACCATGATCTTTGATGTTTCAGGTAAAGACAGGTGATAAAAATAATCTTCGTCCTGGGTACGAAGAAAAATTTAGAGTCACAATTATGATTATGAGTTATTCATATGATTGTGGAAAGGAACTATTGAGTGATGTTACATGGATAAAACATTCTTGGTGAATTTTTAACATGGAGGAGATAATAGATTTTTTGGTCTATTTGACTCTTCTAATGGATTGCTCGTTCCGCTGCAACTATGGTTAAAATTTTTATCATTTACCATATGTTCTAAATCTCTGATTTATTATTGATGAAGGCTATTGATAATTTAATTATCTTTAGTCATTATATTCTTTACTGAGCTAGTTGTGCTCAACCTTTTACTTCACAATTCCTTTCAGGTAATAAGAGTGTAGCTGGGTCGAGCGAGGGTAACGGGGAAATAGAACGGTGGTCTCTAGCTGTGGATGTTCTCCCGAAGCAGTATAGAAAAGTTCATTTAGTAGTTTTATTTGGTGAATCCAATAGGGTAAGGTGTACCCAACGTTGGAAGGGTATTTTGCCACTATCATACAAGATGTCTAACGACATACAACCTCGTGTCATCATAAGGTAGGGATGTGCTCATCCACTTGCTGAGTATATATAATCTTGGTGTTTGTTTGAAGTATAATTCTCAATTAGATACAGTAAAGATAATGATATGTCAAGAGAAGACTCACCATTAGGAAGAATATGATAGTAATCTTCTCGTTTTTCTTTGGGGTCTATTGGGTCAACCAAGGATAATTCTATGGCCATATGATATCTATCATAACCTAGACGCATGGCCTCCCATGTACGAAGGTTTCCTTGAGCACTTCCCAAAGATGCGAATTTCTAAAACAGTTTTGACTATACCTTTATGTAAGGTGTCATTGTGAGGTGATGTCCACGGTTGGAACATGAGTCACATTTGGTATATATTTGTATCCAAACTCACAACATGTGTTGTTGTATTTTGCACGATAATTGTTGTAATAAAGTTGTAGTTGTTTTCTGTACCATGTATTTGGCGACTCAGAATAGGTTGGATGGAATGGACCTATTTTGGGTTTGTCACACATAGTTCTTGACTTAAACCTCAGTTTTCTTTCTTAGAAGTATAGCATGTAGAATCTTCACCTCTGTCAAGTTTAGTTGTGAGCATAGCACACACACACACTACATCTTAGCAGCAAGTTGTGATTTTCGGAGTGTATGTCCTTATGACTTTAGCTTAGTTTGATGCTTTGTTCATAGATCTTATTATTTCTCTGAGGCACAACTTATTGGAATTCATATTTCGCTGAGAATGTGGGATTCATTGTCATAGTAGCGTAGCTTGCATAGCATGTAGATTGCATTATGTTGTGTTGCTTGGGGACAAGCAACAGTTTAAGTTTGGGGGTATTTGATAAACAGATTTTATACATACTTATCTGATATCTGTTACTTAAATTAGTTGCTTAAACTCATGTTTCTTAGTTACTTTTCATGCATTTTGTGTTCATTTTGTGAATCTTATGCTTGGGAACGATGTGAGCGACTTTTTGCATGGAAAAACAAGGAAAAGCAATCCGTACATTATTTGGGCTTTAATGTTCATTTCATGTTCTTATTTTGGAACTTGGATTATATTGTAGAGCTTCTTCTTAGCTTTGCAGAACATCGTGAATCATCCCAATCGGAGTTCAGATGCAAGAGTTATGACCTTTGTACCAACGGACGTTGAACTTCAATGTTTTGGGTGGCCATTTGCAAAGCAGCCACTTCCAACCTAATTCCGACCCTCATCCGTCCATTATTTCTCAATTCTCAAACAATGCAAGTTGTAGAACTCTTCGAGATCTTCCATTTGATAGGTGGAAGGCTACGTAACTCCTCCTAGATCAAAAGTTATTGACATTTTACTAGAGGACACTGCAGTAGAAAATCTATGGCGCGAGCGCGCGGATTTCTAGTGCATTTTGGGCACGGCCGCGCCAGTCCTTGGACAAAAAAAATGTCATCTGCTACTTGAGCACGGGTGCGTCCAACTTCAAGCTATTTCCAGCGCGACCGTGCCACTTCAGAAGTTGACCAGAGTTGACTTTTTCATTAAATAGTGCAATTGGAGCGTAACTTGGGCAAGGAGACAATTAGGGCTTATGTATAGAAGACGTATCAGTATGTAAAAGGGTATCTCTCCTTTGGGGATCACTTAGTTACTGTTGATCTTTTCTTCTCTTGATTTTTCATATTAGATTAGAATAGATTAAAGTAGTTAGTTTATAGATTTGATTAGATCTGAAGGTTGAAGCATTTGGATAGCATTACAAATTCAAACTTGGAGCAAGAGAACAGATTTTCAATTCAACTTTCTATTCTTATCTTCTCTTTAATTCCTATTTGTATTCTTATGATGTTTATTCAAATTGTGGATGATGGATTTAATTCAACTATGAGTTAAACTCTATTTTTGGGATTGTAATGGAATCTATTGCCTATTGTATTTTGATATACTTCATTGTTAGTCTTATTAATTGTTATGAGATTGTTTATTAAGATTCATGCTTATTTTCTTAGTTGATTGGCCATCGATTACTGTGATAATCCATATGAACTTGAAAACCGAAGTATGGGTTTAGATCTGATCTTAATAGCTTGTGTTTGTATGTTCTACATGGTAATGTAATGTATGATTCGTGCTTAGGATAGACATATACCGAAGAACCACTTGTAGTCAATTAAGGACTTCGGTTTAAACCCTATTTATTTGTAAATCACATAGACATATAGTGGTTTAGGTAATGTAGGTGTTCATGTGTATTCTATCAATTGTGGCTTATATGTGATATGGATTTGGTTCATCAAAAGATGGCCATGTCTCACTTTCGTGTTCTCGACTAACAACTCGATATAATTAATTTGGCTTAATAGGAAGTGTGTTGGTTTAAATGATTCAATAGGTGAAATTGTAATCTCAAGTCTTCATTATCTAGTCTCATTCTAGGGGTAGTTAGTATTAGTTAATTTCATAGTTTTCATCACTATATTAAATCATTCGTTTAAATAAGACTGAAATAGTTATAGGGTAATGCTTGGTAAACTTTACTAGTTAATACTCCGTGGGAATGATACTTTACTTACCCTTTATTACTTGTTAACCGTGTATACTTGAACACATATATTGATCGGTAAAACGACCAACATAAATCTCAATGTAATAGAAAATATAAAAATGTATGTGAACATGCATTCCTTTTTTCATATCAAGACCTGTCATGCTATACAATCATCAAAACGACTGACATCCGTTTTGCAGTAAAACCTTAAAACATTCCTAAAAACCAGACATAATTAATTACATAACACGTAACATTTCCCCGTTTTCCCAAACTAAACTACATAGTCTTTTATAGGGGAAACGATTGGTCACGTTACCCGTTCAAAGTCCAGGAAGGCACTAAGCCCACAGTCAGACATGGCTACAAGTGCTCAGCCTAATCCTACTCATGTCTCTCGCGAGGAGTTCGAAGGATTAAGTAATCAAATAATAGAGTTGGTTGTTCTCCATAAAGAACTAAACAAATCAACTCAAGGTCCACACATACCCATCCAAACTGAATCCTCTGCACAGGGAGGAATCTAGGGTTCGGACAGAGAAGTCCCAATACCTGAGTCTCCGACTGATAAGACCAACAAAACCCCTGAAATCACCCATCTTAAAGAAGGTCAAGACACCAATGATATTCGGAAGAAGGTTCTACAAATGGAAGAGACCATTCGGTCTATCAAAGGGATTGGAATGCACGAAAGCATTTCCTATTTAGACCTTTTCATCTTCCCCGGGGTTTATTATCCGTAGAAATTTAAGGCTACTGGTTTCGAGAAATATGATGAATTGGGAGATCCTTACACCAACTTAAAAGTGTTCATTGGAGAGCTCGGATCATACGCCGAAAATGAAAAGCTGAGAATGCAGCTATTCCAGAAAAGTTTGACTGGAGAAGCCAGGGCATGGTACACCAGATTGGATAACTCCAAAATTCACAGCTGGGAGGAGTTAGTCCATGCTTTCCTCAGTCAATACAGCTTTCAAACTCAGGTGGCTCCAGACCGGTATCAAATTACCAAAGTCAAGAAGTAAGTAAATGAGTCATTCAGAGAGTATGCCCAAAGATGGAGGCGTCTAGCTGCTCAAGTAATCCCATCCATGATAGAGACAGAGATGGTGATGACCTTTATAGATATTCAAGAAGCTCCATTTTATGAGAGGGTCCTAGCTAGAATAGGAAAATCATTCTCAGAAATGACTATGCACAGAGAAATGGTAGAAATGGGATTGAAGTCTGGGAAGATTCAAGACCTCGCCACTTTAAAAGCCGTAGCTGAGCATATCCAATATGGAAGTTATGGGAACAAGCCCCGGATGGTCCATAAGAAGAAAGAAGATGACGTTTCCTTGACACTGTAAGGACAAACTCAAAAAGGCAATCAAAACTTGTATATTCAAAGGAGAAATTGCTCCTTTTTTCAAGCACAATCCTCAAATCCTCCCTTGCCAAAGAGTAGAGAAATCAGACGCTCAAGAGTGTTCACACCCTTAGGGGACTCACCTAAAAACATCTTCAAACTTCTAACAGCTCAGAAGAAAATCACTCATCTCTTTCCACCAGCCAATCCAAGTGGAAAGGGTTTCAATACAAGCAAGAAGTGTGCTTACCATTCTGAAGCTCCAGGCCACGACACTCAGGATTGTTGGGCCCTCAAGCAGAAGATCCATGACTTAATAGACAATGGTGAGATTGTGGTAACCAAACCCGAACAACCACACGTTCAAGATAACCATCTCTCTCAACACAAGGAAGA
Organism: Panax notoginseng; assembly: GCA_016801055.1. Classification (NCBI taxonomy): domain Eukaryota; kingdom Viridiplantae; phylum Streptophyta; class Magnoliopsida; order Apiales; family Araliaceae; genus Panax; species Panax notoginseng. The sequence continues at coordinate 121,137,851 of CM029019.1, forward strand.
GGATGTTAACATGATCAACATAGGCTGTAGAGAGAGCTCCTAGCACCTCAAATACGTGGGTGGTTCTCCCCAAACCATTAAAGATAATTCCGACAAGTGTGATTATTCAAAGTTCCAGTTCATGATGGAACGGGAGTTAAAGTCTCTTAACGAACAGGTCAATCAACTGGCAAAACTTGTGATATATCAACACTAAGTCACACGACAATTGTTCAGTTAGGAGCATGTTAGTCTCCTCTCTCTTATGACAAAGACTCCACCACTCACCCAAGAAAGTGAAACATTGGAGGAAAAGCTTACAAGAAAAGTAAGAGCTCAAGCCCGTCGAGACTTTGCCAACAAAAGGGAGTTCACCTATTTAGGCCAACTGATGGAACAAATTTTGTAGATGATCATCAATGAGGGAAAGATCACTGCAATGCTACCTCCAGTCAACCCATGCTCAAAAAGATTTGATGCTACTGAAGTCTATCAATACCACTCCCATTCTCGTGACCACATCACTAAAGAATGCTGGGCACTTCGTCATCTTATACAAAATATAATTGATAGCGATGACCTACAAATGGTAGACGATGACACTGTATCACTTAAGAATGGACATACATTTCCTCCAGGATCACAAAGATGGAAGGAAATCATAGAAGTTATATCCTCTAAAGGAGATTTGGCTGCCACATCATTTATAATTCAACCCATCAAGCTCAAAGGAGTTGAAAACCCTTTAAAGGTGGCTGCACCATCACCACTCAACGAATAATGAAACCAGTCATCAAATCCAAGGGGAAAGTGCCCAAGGAGAAAATTGAATAATTCCTCCGCCAGATGGGACATAATGAAGCCAAGGTAGTGCAAAGCTTGAAAGAAGCATCTCATGAGATATCTATTCTGGACTTGGTATTCTCTTTGGAATATCATCGGAAGGTCTTACTAAAGATATTGGAAGAAGCCCACTTGCCAATAATAGTGGATGTAGAAAAGTTTCATCATTTGGAAGATCACATCTTCAACAACAATGTGATAACTTTCACCGATGATGACATACCTCCCGAAGGGACAGGTCATTGCAAAGCACTACACATAGTAGTGATGTCTTCTGGATATGTGGTCGGAGGAGTGCTAATAGATGGAGGATCGTCCCTAAACATCTGCCCCTATGCCATATTGGAAAGAACGAAGATCAATCTCAACCGGATTCAAAGAAGCCACATAATCATCAAAACTTTTGATGGATCTCAACATAATGCTGTCGGAGAGATTGAATTACTAGTGGAAATCGGTCCACATACATCTACATATTCTTTCAAGTGCTCAAAATCACTACAGGATATAATTTACTATTTGGAAAACCTTGGATCCACATAGCGGGACCTGTCCCATGCACTTTTCATCAACAACTCGAGTATATCATCAACAGTAATCTGGTCATTGTCAATGCTAAACCAGAGTATTATGTCTAAAGTGATATACCTATCATCAGTTTCAATGAAGAAGTTGAGTCTGTCAACTTCCAAGCCCTTGAGGTGAGCAACACTCACTATCAACCCATTGGGGCTCCAACTCTGAAACCCAGAGTTTCTACCGAGGTAATGTCAGCTAGTCAAGAAATGATATCCTTAAGTTTTCAACTAGGACAAGGGTTAGGAAAGAATCAGCAAGGAATCAAATACCCAATTCAAGTTCCCAGCCAGACAGGGAAGGCCAAAATAGGCTACTCCTCTGAGTTCAGTCACAGGAACCCACACAAGTATACACCAGTTCCTTCTTCTACAAGGTTGTTGCCTAAACCTACAGATGCAGATTTTGTACGGCCTCTAAGGAAAATTCATGTCTTTGTGGCAGGTATGTTATTTCCTAAGCCGATACCGGTTAAGGGGAAAGAAGTCTTAATTCCAGACCTAGACATGGAGGAAAGGAATCAAAGGCACAAACAAGAGATAAAGAGACATTTGTCAAACAAGCGCGTCGTGATCCATACAGAGGGTATGAACAGGGACATCCCAGATGATGATTTTCCAGACATCATGGTCATCATTCAAGAGGAGGAGGACGATAACAGTCCCTTCATCACAACTGTCCACCAGGACTTGACCCTCAACAATTGGAGCAGCACTCCTTGCATTTGCCGAAAATAGTAATAACTACTTACTTTTGTTGCATAGTATTAGTAGTTGTTTTTGTCATGCCATGCTAACACTTTGTATGATTAAACCATTTCATATATTTAGTGAAAGCATTTTGTTTCAGGGCTCTAAAGTTAGATTTGTCTAAACTTGCTAATGGAGTGCCAATTCTTCACAAGGACTGCAACTTTGGTGTAAAGTTGGACTTTGACTTGATGGAGATTGAACAAGACAACTATGAGGTGCCTGAGGAGATCAAAGAATGGGTCGAAGACAAACCCAAGCCAACTCTTGATCAAACCACCTCTTTCAACCTTGGAACCACAGAAAATCCCAAACATATCTAAATTTGTATGGACCTTACCCCAATCCAAAGGAATGACATGGTTGCATTATTGACCCAATTCAAGGATATATTTGCATGGTCTCATGAAGGCGCGATCGGTTTGTCAACTGACATCGTCATTCATTGCCTACCCATCAAAGAGGGATTCAAGCCAGTGAAACAAAAACTCAGGAGATTAAAACCTAAGCGGAGTTTGAAAGTCAAGGTAGAAATTATAAAAAAATTTCAAGCTGGTATCATCATGGTATCAACATACCCTGAGTGACTATCAAACATAGTCCCCATACCTAAACTTGGAGGGAAGGTGCGAGTATGTGTGGATTACAGTGATCTGAACAAAGCTTGTCTAAAAGACAACTTTCCCGTACCATTCATCCACATACTCATTGACAATATAGCTTAGTATGGCATGTACTCCTTTATTGACTGTTTTGCTGGGTATCACCAAATCATGGTTGCTAAAGAGGATCGTGAGAAGACAACATTCATCACTCCTTGGGGAACCTTTTGCTACAGACGATTGTCATTCGGCCTCATTAATGCCGCATCTACTTATCAGCGAGCCATGATGGCTCTTTTCCATAATCTAATAAACAAAGAGATAGAAGTCTATGTGGATGACATCATTGTCAAGTCCTGAAAGGAAGATGACCACATAGACCATCTCAAGAAGCTCTTCAACCGGTTACGCAAGTACAACTTGAAGCTAAATCTGGCCAAGTGCACCTTCGGCGTCAAGTTAGGCAAGTTACTGGGATTTTTAGTGAGCCACAAAGACATTGAGCTGGATCCTTCAAAAATTCAAGCCATTACTAAAATGCCAATACCCCAGACAGAGAGGGAAATATAGGGATTCCTCGGAAGAATCAACTTCATCAGCTGATTCATCTCCCAACTCATAGCAACCTGTTAACCCATCTTCAAGTTATTAAGGAAGAACTCTTCCAAGAAATGGAACGAGGTGTGTCAAAAAGCCTTTCTTTCAATCAAAGAGAAACTAGTCAAAGCTCCTCTCTTGGTACCTCCCAAGGATGACGTTCCCCTATTTATGTACCTATCTATTAATGGCAATGCCATGGACTGCATGCTAGGACAAAAAGATGATAGAGGCCAAGAAAGAGATATTTATTACCTGACCAAAAGATTCAGCATCAGTGAGCACAAATATACCTTTATTGAGAAGACTTGATGTGCTTTAGAATGGGCTTCCATGAGATTACAACATTATGTCCATGGTCACACAACCTATCTCATATCCCATGTGGATCCTTTCAAGTACGTGTTCAGCAAACCCATATTGAATTGTCGACTGTCCAAATGGCAGTTGATCCTCCAATAATTTGACATTATCTACGTGACTCGAAAGTCTATCAAATGTTAATGAATTGCGGATCAACCGGTATATTTCCCTTGGAAACATATTTCCCTGATGAAGGGATAATGGCAATTCTGCAACACCATCATGACAATACAAACCAATCATGGAAGATGTATTTTAATGGAGCTGTAATCATGGAAGTGTAGTTTATGCACTAGAGGTCAATTATTTGATATAATTGCTTAACATTTTGATATTACATTTGATTGAATAAATGAATAATTTTATTATGGTTTTATTTATTGCGTTATATAAATGTTAACATAATAAAATTCCTTAGAATAGTGATACAAATTGTATAGTTTCAAGTATGTGACTTGAACATGAGATTATATAATTACAATTAGTATTATTACTCTTAAATGTCCCTAGTTGAGTATCATTGTTGATGGGACAACAATGATACATTGAGACTAGAATGTGGATTGACTGATGACCAAATCTCATTGGTCATAAATATATGAGATATTGAGTTAATGCATAGGTACACGTTAGAGAACGATGTACTGGACAGACCCACCATGAGAATTCTACGTGGAACATTATGTATAGTGTCATTAGCGATTCTCATAGTGACAATGATGCAATGATCCTCTGACCTGAAATCACTATAGTATTACACTAGAATTTATGTACTTTGATATCATCAAGAGTCACCTTTAATAGGATGGACAATAAAGGTGATTATTGGATACATCATGAATCATGTGAGGAATATGAGTGATCTAGATGGAATTTAACCCTCCTATATATTAGGGGTGATATCCATAGGCATCTCGATAGGACCATGAAATGCATGGCCATGCTTAAATAGTGATTTGTTTTATATAGTCTACTCATTGATCAAGAAAAACTAAAATTAAATTATGAAGAGTATGACACATTCCATGACTCGAGTTTAATCTAGGATGTCAAGGTTAAAAGGATTAAATTACATTGAAACATTGGTCACGAAAAGGTTGCATCGAATCATCGATCTTATTATTACTTGGGTAGCAGTGATGCATTACTAGATGTCGCTCACTGTTTATAATTTTATACTATAATTTTAAAAGTATTCCCAACGTAATAATAACCTATAGGGTCACACACTTAGAACGTAATTTAAATTGTAAGGATTTAAATATGTCAATATGTTTGATAGTATTTAAATTAATTGGATAATTGGTATATAGATGTATATTAATTAAGTAAGACTTAATTAAGATATAATATATAACAGATGACAATATGATTTAGGGAATGAAAAACAGTATACATACATTCCTAAGTACATCATTATCTAAATACAACATCTCTATATACAACTGAAAAATATAGGGAAATGGGGCACAATCGCCCAACAACTAATAAAGGCCTATCAAAAGATATAACGAGAATGGGGCACAACCGCCTAGTATCTAACAGAGGCCTAGATAAAGATATAACGATAAATGCATCTGAAGAAGTCAATAGTATTGATGTCCACATCATCCAACCTATCCATCTGATGTAACTCCTCTTGAGTCACTGAATCTCTACCAGTAGGGATATCAGGCCGATACAACGGAGGATCTACACTGAAAAATCCATTTGAATATGGGCCACCTGAAGGGCCAGCCCCAGAGCTGGAAGGATCAAAAGTATCCGCCTCAGAAGGATCCTTGCCCAAATATCGAATAAAAAAATTTGCCCAATCCAACTGCTGGATCAAATTATCAAGCTGTGTCAGATGAGTAGGCTCTTGAACGCAGGCAATCCAATCCATCATCATGACAGAGCAAGGAACCATATCCCCCATAAACTATGTGGCACGGCTCTGGGCTCCAATGGTGCGAGGGAACCCATGTAATGACATCAGCTATCAACAACTCCAACTATAAGCGCGAATGGATGAAACCCTTAGCTACAGGAACCTCCGCTAAAGTGGAGTGATGCCTCGCCGTCCCCGTGGATAGGTGTCTAAAGCTAACAAGCTAACGAGACAAAGACATGGGAGCCTCTCGTAGGCCCAAAACTGCCAATACAAGATCAAATATCTGTGTCAGTCAAACTCTCAACCCGAATAAGGGAAATTAAAAGAGAAAATACTCATGAGTAGGAATGGGTAGAACCCCAACCAAGCCTCCATAGGCACATCCTGAGGAAGTAGGAAAAGGTGTAGGAACCCCAATCAAACTCACCAATACGGTCCTCCTCCCGTGTGGTGCTGACTTAAGAGAATGACATTGTCGAAGATTTATCAGCTAAGGAACAACCCCTATGGATGATCAGGAACAATTGTCGAAGGATGTGATCTCTAACCCTCCGATCATCGGGAAATGGCTTAATCAAAGCCCCACTCATGGCATCTACACTCAAAGGACCAGTACGGATTGTCCTGCCTTTGAGCACCGTAGTTCGGGGAAATGTTAGCCATAAAAGGCATTGGCGCCCCGAAAAACTCCATCCTAGTGATGAACTGCCAATCCATCGATGTCATTATCACCTCGCAATCCAGCAAAAGGAGAGACTGGGTCTGGTGAAACCAACGCTCAGACAAAGCCTTGAGATAACCCCAGGGACAACGACGGGGGAGGATGGAGAAGAAAGCCTCGAAGCCTCAGGCATGCACAATTTCTCGGTACTCTACGTGAAGAGTCTGGTATAGGGAATGTATGCTGAACTAGTTCCCTCTGGGCTGCGTAAAGGTAGGAACCTACATCACAATGCAAATCAACATCAGAACCCTTGACCCCACAAATGGGAAAAGGAATATCAACACAGCTTTTACCTCGTTCGCATGAAGATTGATCAAGGGGTGAGGACTCAAATCATCTAGAAGCTCTGGAATCATCATATTTATAGTTGGAAGCTCCCTGCGAGAAATAGAACAAGAAGGACCAGAATTCGCAATAGGTACATCCTCCTCCTCATCCTCAACATCTGGTCTCTCAACTCAGATAGGACAAATAACTAACTCCATCAACCGACGAGGCTGTTGGGCTGGGCGAGGCTGAGGCACATCTGAAGCTCTCTTCCTCACACCTGAACAGGTCCTACGGGAGCTACTCAGCTGGTTTGGATCCATATATCTGGGCAAAGTCTCCAAATCACCTCAGAAAGGGTGTGGTAAATTCTAACATGGAGCTCATTAAATGCATTTCATATCTATATGCATGCATGCCTTACTTTAACATAACTCTATAGTAGAGTTAAAATTGCATGTTCATTCAATGCCTAGACTCGTGAATTTTTTTTGCTAGAGTCTCCTTCGTAAAAATGACTATCCACATGCGCGTAGGCATGACTAGGTGGCCATTCAGTAGCCCACCAACTCAAAGTTATAAACATCCTATATGCATGAAAAATATCAAAGTCATAATCCATAAGGGTAGCCTAATTACCAAGATTACTTTGCTTCAAAACCTTTGCTCATTTATCCTCAAATAGGATGAAAAATAGCTAAAAAATGTGTCAAATTGAGTGTTTTAAAAGTCAATTTTTTCACATCAATGCGCTCAGCATGGTAAAATACTAACATTTACTGTGTTGAATAATTTTTATCAAGTCATATGAGCATGCATATTCACTACTATGTGTTTTTGAGCATTTTATATGATATCTCACTTTTTAACGATTAAAACTAGAAAATAAAACATGTAAACATTACCAGGATAGTGCAGAATGATTGTACGATGACGAATTTTATAGAAAATAGCCCGAACTCAGTAGATCTGAAGATGAAATCTCGTATTTTCTGTGCGGCTTCAAGTTAAAAATTACTTATGAAAGGGAAAGACAAGTGAGATATAGCCCACGGGGTGGCCGTGGGTGTACTCGCAGCAGTTGCGGGCTAGCTACGGCTACCTTAGGTGGTCCCCACCACCTCCGACTCGATCAAATTTGAGTTAGAAAGGAGGTCCAACAAGCTAAAAAGTTAAATCAGGAAAAAAGATGCTACACGATTAAGCAGAAAAGCCTGAAATCCTGATTTTCAAAGACCAAACTGCGGGTGGACATATAAATTATTGGTACGCCAAAACACAAGGTTCACAAAAATTGTTAATCAAAGCTGTTGAAAGCTACACATAGCAACACCTCGTGAAGGTCCAATTCCATCAACTTGGATTATAATTGCAATCAAAAGAATACATCTCGTCAATTATCCATCCCCAGCGGAGATTTCATACATTCTTAGCCGTTAAAAGTTATTTTAACGAAGGTCAGGGAGTCCTGACATCACCAGTCGTTGGCAATAACTCCAGAGAAGCATCGGAGGTGGTCCGATGATTTTAACCGTTGAAAGCTATTTTATCGAGGGTCAGGCAACTTTAACATCGCCAACCATTGGCAGTAACTCCAATGAAGCATCGGAGATGGTCTGATGATGTTAGCCATTGAAAGCCATTTTAACGAGGGTCAGGCAGCCCTGACATCACCAGCCATTGGCAGTAACTCCAGCAAAGCATTGGAGATGGTACGATGATGTTAGTCGCTGAAAGCCATTTCAACAAGGGTCAGGCAGCCCTAACATCACCAGCGTTAGCAATAACTCCAATGAAGCATTGGAGGTGGTCTGATGATTCCAGCCATTGAAAGACATCTCAACGAGGGTCAGGTAGCCTTGACAGTACAAACCATTGGCAGTAACTCTAATGAAGTGTCAGAAAGAACTGACGATGCAAACAGTGGAAAACCATCCTCATCGGGGAGTACCGATGATAGAATTTGTTATACAGATCCTCGGCAATCAAAGCGTAATTCCCAAAGAGTCTCTCGGATATGAGAAGAGCATCTTCAATGGAAAGTCTGCAATGAGGATTAAGGACTTTGGTGATAACCCCAATGTCAACATCATGTGGTCTCAATCATGAAGAAACCTCCACATCAAAGATTTTGAAGACATCTTTGCAACTTATCAGAAAATCAAGCTTGAATAACACTGATGTATAGTTTTAACCGCTGGCAATAACCTCGATATTCCATCAGAAGATTCTTGTGATAAGAGCTTTGCAAACTATCGGTTGAGTAAACATCCAAGCAGTTCAATAGGGTCATTATTGACAACTCCATCCCCCAATAAAAGCGGCGGGAGCAGGCAGTTATCACATCCCGTTGAAAATTATTCAAACAAACAATACTCAGCATACATTGAATCATGCTGCATTTCATTTTCATCATGATTAGCTTGTCTAGTTATCTTTATCCTATCCATGCCATTACATTGCATGAATATGATAAAGAGGGGCATCTGTAGACAGTCGAAATTTTGCATTCTTGTTACTAACCATGAAGGAGGGTAGAATAGTCTTCCAAAGATTACCCTGGAAGTTAAATCAGTTTTAACCCCAGAGATAACCCTAAGAGGTCTAATTTTCAATCCCGAAAATAACCCCGAGAGATTTAGTTCCAACCTCGGAGATAACCCCGAGGGAAGCAGTTCAAGTTCTGGAGATAACCCCAGAAAAGTCAGTTTTAACCCCAAAGACAACCTTGGCATACTTAGTTTAACCCTGGAGACAACCCCGGGACATCAATCATACCTCAGAGATAACCCCGAGGACATTCAGCATTCACAACAACCCAATCTCAGAGATAACCCTGAGCAACGACTGCTACATCTACGTAAAAGTCGGAGATAACCCTAGTGGGGGCAAAATCATCATTTTTCCACCTCAACATCACATTCACATCGTCTTAACATAATTTAATCCACACTGCGTGCCAAGGTGTCCCACAAGAATCATAACTCAAATACCGAGTGATTACTACACAAAGAATTACATCAGATAGACTTTAAAGACTTGGAGATCTGGTCATGGACCCATCTTCCCGGCTTCGTACAACCTCTAATCCCATGTCATTATATAGCTCTCGACAACAGCTTTCCAAAAAGGTATAACACTCCTTTATCGGAAGCCCAGATTGAAAGTTATGAAGGTTCGAGCGCACAACGCATAGCCAAAGTGCACGTACTTTGAGACGACGGGACCCACATGGCCCGAGGTAGCCCAGGCAACCGTAAATAGACCCTCAACCATCTAGTCTTTAAATATGAGCTCCTGGCAGCTTATTTGAAAAAAAAAGAGAAAAGGAAAGAAAACTTTATCCATTTTGGCCTGTAACCCCTGCTAGAGTGCTCTAAAATGAGTGATTCTTCATTTAAACAATTGTAAGCTCGTGTTTTGTAACATACTGAAGTTTAACCGATGGAAACTATGTTTTTAGGCATTAAAAGCTATCTAAAGTCTTCTTGGCAGCCCAATGTAAGATTTTCAGATTTTTAAGCTTTCTACTACTTCTATATATTTATATGTAACGACCCCAAAATAGGTCCATTCCACCCAACCTATTCTGAGTCGCCAAATACATGGTACAGAAAACAACTACAACTTTATTACAACAATTGTCGTGCAAACTACAACAACACATATGCTGTGAGTTTGGATACAAATATATACCAAATGTGACTCATGTTCCAACCGTGGACATCACCTCACAATGACACCTTACATAAAGGTATAGTCAAAAACTGTTTTAGAAATTAGAATATTTAGGAAGTGCTCAAGGAAACCTTCGTACATGGGAGACCATGCGTCTAGGTTATGATAGATACCATATGGCCACAGAATTATTCTTGGTTGACCCAATAGACCCCAAAGAAAAATGAGAAGATTACTATCATATTCTTCCCAATGGCGAGTCTTCTCTTGACATATCATTATCTCTACTGTCTCTAATTGAGAATTATACTTCAAACAAACACCAAGATTATATAGGTAGTGCTCGTATATATACTCAGCAAGTAGATGAACACATCCCTGTCTTATGATGACACGAGGTTGTATGTCGTTAGACATCTTGTATGATAGTGGCAAACCACCCTTCCAACGTTGGGTACACCTTACCCTATTGGATTCACCAAATAAAACTACTAAATGAACTTTTCTATACTGCTTCAGAAGAACATCCACAGCTAGAGACCACCGTTCTATTTCCCCGTTACCCTCGCTCGACCCAGCTACACTCTTATTACCTAAAAGGAATTGTGAAGCAAAAGGGTGAGCACAACTAGCTCAGTAAAGAATATCATGACTAAAGATAATTAAATTATCAATAGCCTTCATCAATAATAAATCAGAGATTTAGAACATATGGTAAATGATAAAAATTTCAACCATAGTTGCAGCGGAACGAGCAATCCATTAGATGAGTCAAATAGACTATAAAGTCTATTATCTTCTCCATGTTAAAAATCCATCAACAATGTTTTATCCCTGTAACATCAACAATCATATGAATAACTCATAATCATAACTGTAGTTCTAAATTTCTCTTCTCATCCAGGACGAAGATAATTTTCATCACCTATCTTTACCTGAAACATCAAAGATCATGGTTACACCAAATCACATTTCCTGTTCATAATCATACTAATAACTTCATCTTTGCACTACGGCCAAAGATATTCATTTGTATCACCAGTTGGTCATGTTTATCTCAACATCTGTTCATCTTTGCACTACTGGCCAAAGATATTCAACAACATGTCATCTTTGCACTACGGGCCAAAGATATTCATCAACAATTCATCTTTTCACTACAGGTCAAAGATATTCATCAATATTTCATCTTTGCACTACAGGCCAAAGATATTAATATCTCAAAGAAATATATAATCATTTCAGAATTTATATAAACAATAATTATAACCATGTTGATCAATTCACTTTTGCACTTAAGCTAAAGATATTCACTTATAAATTCAATGGTCATGATCATACCAATCAACGATTCAACTTTGCACTACTGGCCAAAGAGAACCCATAGTCATGATCATACCAAAAATCTACCCATCTTTACACTCAAGTCAAAGAGAAATATCATCATTAGGGTTATAAAATAAAATCAATATAATCAACATATGGATTTAATCTCAAGAGTAATATTCATAAACCAACTATAATTTGGTCAGAAAAAGAAACCAATTTTGTCGTGAATAGTAACTCGTGAATAGTAACTCGTGAATAGTAACTCATGAATAGTAACTCATGAATAGTATCTCATGAATAGTAAACTCGACACAAAAAGGTAGAAATTCTACAATAAAATCCATACAAATATTTTGGTATAATGATATTGAAAGAATAACATTTCTTAAATTTATAAACAATTTATTTTAATTGTTTATACTTTACTAAAATAATACATTTAATCATTCCAAAATGCCAAACTCATAAGATTTCATTACTAATAACCAAAATCCTCATCAAAAATTTGCATATATCTCATATAGGATTCTCAAGTCATAAAATCCTATTTTTCAATTTTCTTACTTCACATAACATATTTAATTCATTTACTCATAACTAGACTATTTTCATGAAAAATACCAAATCAGTTCTAAAAATATTTCTTTTCTGGGATTTAGCATAATATAGTCCCATAGTGAACATATATTTTTCTCGTAATTTTTAAAAGTCATTTACTATTTTTCATATGGCTAAAACAGCCGAATATTTAGACATTTATCAAAAATTATACTTTTATCTAAAAATTCTAAAATTCACAGAGTATACTCCTATCATATACATGTACTCCCAATAAAAATTTCATCAATTTTGGAGTTAACCACAAGGAATTATAAGCAGTTACTTTTAAAATAGTCTTTTCTCATAAAATTCATAGCTCTCAATCTATACATCCAAAAATCACCATTTTTGGACACAATCAAGAAAACTCGTCAAAATATCATTTCAAATTTTTCTAGAATTTTTGAAGGTCAGAAAAATTACGAAACTGGAAAATATAATACCCCTTAAAATCCCTTACTATCCCTTACCTCAAAAGTGCAGTATTTCTGACTGGAATGCAAAGCCGAAGGAAACTTGCACTGAATAGCAACTCTTAAAGTATCTAAATACTCACAAAATATGCTTTATATTATAGAGAGAGAAAGAGAGAAAGCTTATGTTTCTGGTGTGATTTTCAATTCTAACTTAGCCCTCTATTTATAGGAAAATTTTAGTAGGATTGACCTGCAACCTGATGGCTTTACCTGCTACTATTCCCACCCACCACATTTAAAATATAATTCAGCACATTTCTTTACCAACCACGAGTGGGGCCCACCAATTCTAGAATTTTCTACCAAAATGAATAACTCCGAAAATTCAACAATTTCTGAACCAGTCATCTCGTAAAATTCATAAAAAATTATACGTTCATTTTTAACGGTTCAAAATTTGTGGACATATACTCAACTTTTATATGTATAACATATCCAAAAATTACCACGATCCAACGGTCGGATTAAAAATTATAACCCCCGCAAAATATCTTAGAAACCCTAATTTTTAATACCTCCATTCCGACAAAAATAATGATAAAAACCTCAACATTAACTTCTTCATTTTTAACCACAAAAATATATCCCTCATTTATATCCACATAAAATAAATATTTCCTTATCATATGAATCAATAATTAATTATTTACAAATAATATTACAGAATCACATTTATGACAACCATGTCGTTCCCAGGAAAGAAGGGGCTTTCTAATAAAAAATTTTCCTTACTGGCGCGCAATTAGGTGACCAAACCTCTCCTTAGACAGAACTTTCTAGAAATTGTCAATAATATTATCTAATAATATTATTCAAATAATATGAATTATTGATCTGATAATGGAAAATACTATGCAGTGACAATTATTGAACAACAATAATATAAAATTTCAACGTAGCAATTATTGAATCAATAAAATAAAATATTGAACAGTAATTACTGTAACAATTATTGAGTAGTGCCTTCTTACGTAAGAATCAATAATTTCAAAAATACTATGCAATACCGTGTGCTACTGTGCAATAACGCGTATTACTGTATTTTAACCACGGGGTATTCCAACAGTGTTAACGGTAACAACTACGTCGTTATTTGTAAAAACTCAAATTTGTCATTTTCTTCACCCCGACAGTTATTCGTTATGGGGCCCACAAATAGCTACGCCGTCGTACGAATATTCCCCGACAGAAAGAATATTCCACGACCAAACGAATATTCCCCGACAAAATGAATATTTTATAACCACTTGCTTATTTTGAAAAATATTCATATATCACCCTTAACTTTAACTTTTTATCAATTTAACCATTTACCAAATAGAAAAATTGAATACTTTTATTTCATAAAATTTGGGGTCTTACATTATATCTACTAACGTCTAGAGTCGCGTTTAGTGGGTATGCCCGGATCGTCGATCCGTGACTTTTTATTACTTATATATATATATATATATATATATATATATATATATATATATATATATATATATATATATATTCTATCCAGTCTCATTCGAATTTGAGTTCGACAATATATATATATATATATATATGTATATATATCATCGAACTCGTATTCGATTGAGCTTAGATATAATATCCGGTGTGTTTACAGCTTTTCCATATATATATATATATATATATATATATATATATATTCATGTTTGGTCTGGAGTTTACTTCGTGGCCTTTATATATTATATGGTTTTTTTATTCCAGCAAGGACCCTTTCATAAAATGGAGCTTCTCGAATATCTATGAAGGTCATCACCATCTTAGTCTCTGTCATGGGTGGGATTACTTGAGCAGCTAGACGCCTCCTTCTTTGGGTATACTCTTTAAATGACTCATTAAATTACTTCTTGACTTTGGTAATTTGATACCTGTCTGGAGTCATCTGAGTTTTAAAGATGTATTGACTGAGGAAAGCATGGGCTAAGTCCTCCCAGCTGTGAATTTTGGAGTTATCCAATCTGGTGCACCATGCTCTAGCTTCTCCAGTCAGACTTTTCTAAAATAGCTGCATTCTCAGCTTTTCATTCTCAGCTTTTCATTCTCAGCGTAAGATCCAAGCTCTCCAATGAACACTTTTAAGTGTGTGTACGGATCTCCCAATCCATCATATTTCTTGAAATCAAAAGCCTTGAATTTCTCCGAATAATGAACTCCGGGGAAGATACAAAGGTCTGAATAGGAAACACTTCCGTGTGTTCCGATCCCTTTGATAGACTGAATGGTCTCTTCCATTTATAGAACCTTCTTCCGAATATCACTGGTGTCTTGATCTTCTTTAAGATGGGTGATTTCAGGGTTTTTATTGGACTTCTCATTTTGAGACTTAGGTACTGGAACTTCTCTGTCCAGACCCTGAATTCCTCCCTGTGCAGAGGATTCTATTTGGATGGGTATTTGTGGACCCTGAGTGGATTTGTTTAGTTCTTTCAGGAGAACATCTAACTCTGTTATTTGATTCCTCAATTTTTTGAATTCCTCGTGAGAGACAAGAGTAGGATCAGGTGGGGCACTTGTAGTCATGTTTGACTGTGGGGTTAGTGCTTTTTTGGATTTTGAACAGGACCAATCATTTCCCAACAAAAAGACTTTGTAGTTTTGTTTGGGAAAACGGGGAAATGTTACATGCTATGTAATGTGTCCATTTTCAGGAATGTTTTAATGTTCTCCTGCAAAACAGATGTTAGTCGTTTTGATGACAGAATAGCATGACAGGTCTTGATATGATAAAAGGAATGCATTTTTACATACTCCTTTATATTTTCTATTACATTGAGATTAGCATTGAAATAAAATTACAAGTAATTAAAATTACATGTAATTGAAAGGGGAAGGTATGAAGAGACTTCCCTTCGCGTTTGGTTTATCAGAGGCTGACCTATCATAGGCTATTCTCGCAGCTTTTCGGTATGAAGGTCCCCAGATCATCGCAATTTACTAGATGGTAAGTTAATCCGATCTTTCGACGGGAGCAATTCTGGGTGGTGCCTTTTCTGAGCCTTGCGAAATTAGTCCCCTTTGAGTCCAGTAATCAAACACCGATGGGTTAGCCTCCTGGTGGAGGAATCACACGACATACATTCACATACATCGCGTATCACCGTATGAAAATGATGACATGTGCGAAGCACGGATATCACAGCAAGATATGGTGCGAAGCACTAAAGTGTAGTAAATAAAGCATTAGTGTACATCTATTCAACGTAAATGCAGTATTCACACATAAACAGATAAAAGTTTTGAAAAGCTTGAATAGCGGCTTTAGCCCTCTTACTGGAGTCCCCAGCAGAGTCGCCACCTGTCGACGTCGGGATTTTTATTTGTCCCTTTCTGTTCTTGTCTTTTAGTGTTCTCATTTTAGGTGAGATTTGTTTGAAAAAATAAGTATGAAAAGGTCCTATATCTCAACGATTTGACTGTTAGAGTCGCCAATTGGTATTTTTAAATGGTTGCACCAACTCAACCGAGAAACAGTTTGCACAAAGACCCAATGATTTAACACTGTTTAACTGGTCTGAGAAACCGAGATTCGTTAGGGTCCGGGGGCTTGATTAATTGGAGGGAAGGTGTTAGGCACCCCCGACTTCCGTGATAACACGGTTACCACCACTTTTCATTAAACTTTTATCTGTTTACGTGTGTGTGTGTGTATTAGGTCTATGTGCAATTATTTGAAATTAGTGTTATGCCTCGTTTGCACCTATACATAAAGGGTTTGACTTTTATATAAAAGTTTAATCTTAACAAGATGTAGTAGTGAAGTTTTGTAAACCAGTTTTTCAAACCCTTGTGCTCAATAGTAATTGAGGCCTTTGATACTTTTATTTTTATTATGTGTTCGGCTTAATTGCTTTTATTTTTGAGATGCGAGGCATTTTCAAGAAAATAAGATACATAGCAGTGCCGAACTCCTTGTGGGCATGAGAGCCATTTAAGGATATCCAGACACCGTAGATAATTTACAAGCTAGTTGCAGCTGCAAAATGTCCATACAGGGAACCGAATCTAGATACAGAGACTGAATCTGTGATCACATGATTCCTAGGCTCACATGAAAGAGTGATATGTACAAAAACTAGAAAAAGAACTAAATTTGAATAAATCTAAACCATTCTAGCATCAACGATTCTAGTTTAGTCACTTTTGAACCGATTAAAGTTAGAAGTAGTCAGATTTAGGCAAATCTAGCCTGCAGGCTGAAAGATTAAATATCTACATTATGAAAGCAGTTAAAGCAGATATTTGCATAAAAGTGGTATATATATATATATATATATATATATATATATATATGTGTGTGTGTGTGTGTGTGTGTAGATATAAAAGCTACAAACGCACCGAATATTCTATCCAGGCTTAATCGAATTCGAGTTCGATGATATATATATATATATATATATATATATATATATATACTGTCGAACTTGAACTTGAATGAGACTAGATAAAATATTCGGTGTGTTTACTTCTATATATATATATATATATATATATATATATATATATATATATATATATATATATATATATTGTAGATACTCGAAATTTTCTACACACCTGCTACTGACATTGCAGGAAGGCAGATTCATCTTGCACAGATAACCCTAGAAGATAGTTCACATCCAGTCTGGATACTACTGGAAGCTCTGCTTTAACCCCAGAACACACATTGGGAGTAACAATTTCAACCCCGAAACACACACCGGGAGTAACAGTTCCAAACTCGACGATGATACCGAGGCCTACAGGTCCAATACCGGAACACACACCAAAGAAGACCGATTCATCTCAGAGATAACCCCGAGATGTTCCAGTCTCAGTCCCAACCATGGGAGTAGCTACCAACCTTGACGTTAACCCCAAGGAATGCATTTCCGGCGATAACCCCAGAAATGCTTGTTTCAAATGCAATCAGCTTCAACCTCGGCGCTTACACTAAGACACTCAGTACCAACCCGGAGATAACACCGGGAGGATAGGCACACCTTAGAGATGACACTGAGGACCTTCAACTCTTGCAGTAGTCCAATATCAGAGATAACCCTGAGCAACGTCTGCTTTATCAGCCCAAACCAGAGATAACCCCGGTGAGGGGAAAAGTCGTCATCTCGCCACCATGACGCCACAACGTATCGTCTCAACGCTTTGATACATACACAATTTTCCACAAAAGCCAAGGAAAACCAATCGTGAGTGACTATTGCACAGGATAACGGATAGAATTTGAAGTTGAAGACTGGAGGGCATCGTCCCATCTTCATGACTTCTACAATTTCTAATCCCATGTCATTACATAACTCTCGACAAC
The DNA here is from genome assembly GCA_016801055.1 of Panax notoginseng. Taxonomy (NCBI): domain Eukaryota; kingdom Viridiplantae; phylum Streptophyta; class Magnoliopsida; order Apiales; family Araliaceae; genus Panax; species Panax notoginseng. The sequence continues at coordinate 121,155,827 of CM029019.1, forward strand.
GGCGGTCTGAAATAGGTCCTGTTTACCTCAGTCGTATGCCCAGATTGTAATTCTGAATGTTCGAGCGGACATTACATTGCATGCGTGCACGTACTTCGAGACAGTAGGACCCGCGAAGCCCGAGGCACCCCGGGCAGCCTCTGATACACCTGTGGCCCAGCCGCAGGTACACCTACAGCTCCACCCTATATAAATAGAGGGCTTGGGGTGGCCATTTTGAAGGAGGAAAAGGCGAGGAAGCCCTGCCAAATTTGCTCTGTACACACCCCAAACTGAGTGCTTTCTCATTTTAAACACTTGTAAGTTCATATATAGCTACTTTTTATCGGCAGGAGCCGAGTGTTCATCCATTTCAAGTTATTGAAGTCTTCTTTGGCAGCCCACTGTAAGCCTTTTTACATGCTTTAAAGCCTTTCTCTTCATCTTTTCACACACTATTCTTTACATTGAGAGTCGTGTTGTGTGTGTATGCCCGAACTTCAGTCCGTGGTTTCTTTTCAATTTATATATATATATATATATATATATATATATATATATATATATATATATAATATGGTCTAACATTATCGAGTTATGTCTCGATTGAGCCTAGACTTCGGTCTGGAGCGTTTACTTGCTTTTGTATATATATACATTTATATATATGAACTGCGTGTCGTACTCTGTTCGATAAGCCTAGACATCAGTCTGGAGCGTTTACTGCTTTATATATATATATATATATATATATATATATATATATATATATATATATTAACTGTTGTTGGACTCCGACGAGCTTGGATTTTATATCCGGTGCGTATATATATATATATATATATATATATATATATATATATATATATACATTTCGTCCGACCTGGAGTTTACTTCGTGGTAGTTGACCGTTTTTACTGCTTTCTGTACATTTTGTCCTGCCTAGAGTTTCCTTCGTGGCGGTAGATAACTTTTACAGCTTTATTTACATTTCTGATCCCCCATGGAGGTGCTTCGTGGTTGGTGATCATGTCTGTAAATATATATTTATAGCTTTTATATATATACCTGCTTATTGCGTTTATATCAATTGCGGAATCATGTGAGCCTAGGAATCATGTGATCACAGATTCAGTCTACTGAATCTAGATTCGGTTCCCGAGATGGACCTTTTCAGCTGTAAGTAGCTTGTAAATTTATTTGGGATGTTTGGATCTCCTCAGATAGTTTTCATACACATGAGGAGTTCAGCACCTGTTTGTACATTATTTTCTTACAGATGCCTCGCATCTGGAAAATAAAATGGGAGTATCAAAGGCCTCAATTACTATTGAGCATAAGGGTTTGAAAAACCTTTTTTCGAAAACATCATTGTTATATCTTGTTTAAAACTGAATTTTTGAATTTTTTTACATAAATTCAAACCCTTTGTATATAGGTGCAAACGAGGCATAACACTACTTCCAAATAAAAGCACATTGACCCATGCACACACACATTCATATAATAGTTTCTTGACAAGTGGCGGTCACCGTGGCAACACGGATGTCGGGGGGTGCCTAACACCTTCCCTCCGCATAAGCAAGTTCCCGGAGCCTAATTGAATCTCGGTTTCACCGACCAGTTTAGCAGTGTCACATCACTGGGTCAATATGAAAACCTTTTCTCGGTTGTGTTGGAACAACCAGTTAAAAAACCAACTGGCGACCCTTACAGTCCAATCGTCGACATTATACATGTCGGACCTTTTTCACTTGTTTTTTCAAAAAAATATCACCTAAAATGAGAACACAAAAAAATAGGTAACGAAAAGTGACAAATAAAAATCCCGACGTCGACAGGTGGCGACTCTACTGGGGACTCCAGTAAGAGGACTTAAGCCGCTATTACAAGCTTTTCAAAACTGTTATATGCTTGTGTGTGGATGTTGCATTTACACTTATGATGAATGTGTACGAATGCATATCTTTACTGTTATTAATGCTTTACACTATATATACATGTGATATTAGTGCTTCGCACATGTCATCATTTTCATATACAGTGAGACGCGATGTATGTGAATGTATGTTGTGTGGTCCCTCCACCAGGAGGCTATCTTGTCGGTGTTTGATTACTGGACTCGTAGAAAGACTAATTCCAGCGAGGCTCATGAAAGGCACCACCCAAATTCGCTCTAGTTGAAAGACCGGATTAACTTTCCGTTGAGTAAATTGCGATGATTTGGGAACCTTCATACAGAAAAGCCGCGAGAGTAACCTAAGATAGGTCAGCCTTTGATAAACTAAACGCGGCGGAAAGTCTCTTCATGCTTTCTCATTTCAAATTACTTGTAAAGTCAATTACTTGTAATTTATATTCCATATTCATCTCTATGTAATGAAGAATATGAAGAAATATGTGCGTATACATATTTACATTAACATGCTATCTTGGACTACAAACAGCTAACATCCGTTTTGCAGGACGAAAATTCCTAAAATAGACACATCACATAGCATGTTAATATTTACACATTTCCTAAAAACTAAACTATGCCAGTTTTGTCGCAGGTAAGCATTCGGACCTATTACCGGTCAAAGTCCAAAAAGGCCGCAGGCCTACAACCAATCATGTCTGCATCTGACCAGTTTAATCCAGTTTCTCGCTAGGAATTTGACGGATTAAATAAACAAATTACAGATTTGGTTGTTCTGCTTAAAGAACTACATCAATCTACTCAGGGTCCCAAAATACCCGTCCATGCTGAATCCTCCACACAAGGAGGAACTCAAGGTTCTGATAAAGCCATTACAATACCTGAACTGCAGTTGGATACTACCAACAAAACTCATGATGCCACCCATCTCACAAGGGATCCAGACACCGGTGACATCAAAAAGTAAGTTCTTCAAATGGAAGAAACCCTTCGCGCTACCAAAGGAATTGTAGCACATGGGAGTGTTTCATATGTTGACCTTTATATTTTCCCTAGTGTTCATTATCTAAAAAAGTTCAAAACTCCTGAATTTGAAAAGTATGACAGGTTAGGAGACCCTTACACCCATTTGAAGGTTTTCATTGGAGAACTCGGATCTTATGCAAAGGATGAGAAGCTCAGAATGTAGCTATTCCAAAAGAGTCTGACTGGAGAAGCCCGTTCGTGGTATACCAGACTAGATAATGCAAAGATCCATAGCTGGGAAGAGCTGGCACATGCTTTCCTTGCGCAGTACAGCTTCTAGTCTCAAATGGCTCCTGACCGGTACCAGATTACCAAGGTCAAGAAACAGTCCAACGAGTCTTTCAGAGAGTATGCTCAAAGGTGGAGGCACCTTGCTACTCAAGTTATTCCTTCTATGACAGAGTTAGAGATGGTTATAACCTTTATCGACATACAAGAAGCTCCTTTCTATGAGAGAGTCCTAACTGGCATCGGTAAACCATTTTTTAAAATTATCAAACATGGGGAGATGGCTGAGATAGGATTGAAGTCAGGAAAGATTCAAGACCTAGCTGCCCTTAAAGTTGTTGCTAAACACATCTAATTCGAAAATTATGGAAACAACCCCGGAGGGTCCATAAAAAGAAAGAAGAGGATGTTTCCCTGACACTACAGGGTCAAAAAGGCAATCAGAACATGCCTATCTAGAGGAAAAATCACACTCCTTTTCCAACACAATCGTCAAACCCTCCAATACCAAAAGGTGGAGAAGTCAAACGCCCTCGAATGTTCACACCCTTAGGAGACTCTCTCGAGAATATTCTCACTCTTTTGACCACGCAGAAGAAAATCACGCACCTTCTTCCACCAACCAACCCTAATGGTAGGGGTTTTAATGTTGCTCGGAAATGTGCTTATCATTCCGGGGCACCTGGACATGATACTCAAGATTGTTGGGCCTTGAAACATACTATCCAAGATTTGATAGACAACGGAGAGATCGTGGTCACTAAACCGGATCAACCTCACGTTCAAGACAACCCTCTTCCTCAACACAAAGAGGAAGATGTGTAACAATCCGATATTTTCTATATAAATAAATAAGAAATTTTGCATATAAATTTTTTTTATTTTAAGGATGAGAATTTGTACAAGATATTGTGTATATGTATTTATGTAGTAAATAAAAATATATTTATTACATAAATGTTTACAAATAAAGTTATTTTAGAATTATTGATTTTTATAAAGTATATATTTTTATAATAATTAATTTTATAGTGAAAATATTTTTATTAACTATTTTCCATGAAAATATATTCATATATTATTTAAATAATATATGGAGTGATTTTTGGAATAATTATAACAATTATTTTATTATACGAATTTTAGTACGGATTATTAAGTTAATTATTTTATCTTAATTATTAAGGTTAAATATGAAAAATAAATAAGATATCGAACTCAAACCCTAATTTTTGGATTATTGTCAAGGTGTGAGAATAATAATATAATATTAATTATATTTTGATTTTTCAGTGCTATGAATATGTACTGTATGTACGTGTTGATGATGATTAGCCAATTATGGTGTTTAATTTCAAAACCCTTTTATTAATTGATTAAACCCAAATTTTACTGGGGGAAACCCTAATTGGAAAATCAACTGTGAGTTTAAGACTGTTATATAACTGTGTTATATGTTTTATGTCGTGTATTAAGTGATTAATTAGGTAAACCCTAATTAAAGTTCTAGAAACCCTAATTTCTAAATTAGTAACCCTAATTAGAAATTTAAAAAAAACCTAATTACTAATTTTAAACCCTAATTGCTAAAATGGTAACTCTAGTTATTATTTTAGTAAGTAATTATGTTAATTTGGAAACCCTAATTCATAATTTGGGAAACCCTAATAATATCAAGAAAACCCTAAATATATTTTAAAAACCCTAATTTTTATTAGTAAGCTCTAATTAAAATCTTATTGAACTTTAAATATAATTGTTCAAATCCTAGAAATTATTTGGGATACCTTAAGGATTAAAATCTAGTGATTAAAACCTAGATTCAAGTGTCATGGACAAAAATACCCTTAATTTATTTTGTTAGTTTACTAAAATAACCTTTTTAGTATTTATTTAATAAGCTAGATTGCAAGTCATCACCCTAGATTATAGCACATGTTCTATATATCATCCAAGCTTATCCTATTTGACACCTTGCAAGTTAAATTCATTGAATTTAAGTCATATAAATAGGTTAGGAGAGAGAAAAAAGTGCACATTTGCTCATTTTACACTCTAAGCTCTTAACAACTCTCTCTCTCACCTAAAGCTCCGAAAATTATAAGATATATCAGTCACAAATCAAGCCCCACGATCACCCATAACCAAATCAGAAGTCAGAAATCAAAATCGATCAAAGAAGGTATTAAACCCTACTCAAAAATCTGTCCAAATTTCGGTTGTTAGATGTTATGTTTGAGTGTTAGAATATGTTGTTAGTGTCTGTCCAAATATGTTTCGGTTTATGTTTTTGGTTGTTTCATGTTTTAGATATGTAGACTGTTATGAGTTCTTTGATCTGGTTAAAGAATCAAGTCTATATCTGGTCTAGATTGCAAGTTATAGTCGGTCAAAAAGCGTTGACCAGCCATGACCAAACGTTTCTGGGTAACCCAGAAACGGGCCCAGAACCTTCTGACAACATCTTTAAGCCTCCAGATCTCTCATGTGGTTGCTTATTTATGTTTTTGGTTGTACTCGTGTTGTAGTATGTTGATTTATCTTTAGATCCATGCTTTTAGAATCACTAGATATAATATATATTGGATTTGGTGACCGGTCAAACTAGCCATGTCGAACATGTTCTCTGTTTTTTGGGTAACCCAAAAAACATATGAACATGTCAACTGACATGGTTTGACCGGATTATAACTCTTGATTCTCTTGATGTTTGATTGATGTTTTGTTATAGATCTCTTAAGTTACATGTTTTCTACAACCTGAAATAGTTAGATCACAAAAACATCAACAGAATTGCAAGTTGTGGAAGCCTAAAATGGACAGGTCTAACTGTTCTTCATTTCTGGGTAACCCAGAAAATGAGGAACAGGTCTGACAGCCCCTTTGAAGGCTCAGATCTTGTTCGTTTATTGCTTATTGTTCATGTTTGTTGTTGGATAGTGTAGTCCTACACTAGCACTACACGATCGAAACAACAACATGCCCAGAAACTGTGACACCCCCAAATCCTAGTACTTCATTTCCTCAAGATTTGGTGTTCACTTTAATCAAAACATTCATTTCTAACTACCCAATTATAATAAAATTGAATAATAAAAGAAAACCTGCCCATACAAGATTAAATTTAAATAAACATCTCCCAGGTTATCTAACCTTTAACAACAATCATTCAAGTGCGGATAAATAAATAACTTCATTACAATCATTGAACCAAATTCTGAAAATAAACTATCAAACTATTACAAGTCTTCAGCATTTATTCATCTTTCCTTTTCCCTTACTAGTGCTCGGTACGTCACCAGTTTCAACTTTAGCTGTAAGAAATTTTACAGGCAAGAGTGAGCAAATAAGGCCCAATTGAAATAACAATAAGTAAATCATTAAACTTTTACATCAATTGCCAATATCAGGCTCAAAAGAACTGAACAATATATTCAATTAACTTTCTGAAAACTTTAACATTACTGAGGGTCTAATGACCACGAATCATGTCCATAGTTATAAGTAATCTTTCAACTTAAACTTTAACAGTCATAAGACTATAAGGACTCCACGTACTTAGGGGGATCAACCCTTCGTACAATGTATTGTGCACAATCATTTCAACGCTAAGCGTAAACCTCTATTAAAAGAGTTGTTCATCTCAATATTTAGAATACAAGTCCGCACCAAAGTAAGTTTGGTTTGGATAAGCTTTCAAGGGAATTTGGAGTTTAACGAACATCAACTACGAAGTAGTTGAATAAAAACCAATAGCACTATACTATAGAATAATCGTGATTGAACTAATCATAGCAAGTCATGCATTATGAATAATCTAATAGCATACAATTTGAATAACTATAGCATACCTTGCTTGAACAACACTAAGCCAAGGTTAATTAGAATTGAATAATAAACATGCATAGCAATTTAGTTATACATGAAAATTCATAATCGAAATACAAGAATAACTTGTTTGTCCTCAAACCAAAGTCTAGACGACTTACATCATTATAAGATAATCGAATTGAAAACAATAATTAGCTCAATTATAAGATAGAGTTAGAAAAACTTGCACAATGAAGTTTTGAGTTAGAGAACTTGCCTTTAGCACAAGCTAAACACTTACCACTTGAATTAATACCCTATACATATGCCATACCGACATAGTTAGTCATTACCAACATTGTATATTTATATAAACAAATGTATTCATCATATGGGTTAAATTACCCATTCACATAATCCACTATGTTACAAGTAGTTAACACTTAATAACATGATCATTCGTAGTTTAATACTACTGAAATTATCATTTAACATTATTATTATCAACACATATCATTTATTTTCAAGTTTTGTACACTAAAACAAAACTGTCAGAACATTCTGCTAACTCGCGCTGCGGCGCCACAGTTTACACTGTGGTTCGCGCTGCGGCGCTGAGTTGGCGCTGCGGCGTGGCGCCGGCGCTGCGGCCCGAGATTTGTACTGCTGAGCCGCGCTGCGGCGCCAGAGACCAGAATTCGGCGACCAAACTCGGCAACAGCATGAACAAAAGCCAAATTGGCCAAAAAGCTCGAATCTAATAGACTGGTTATCATGTAATACACATATAAACTTCATATAAACATATTTTGAAGACTTCTAACATGTTTCTACTCATAAAATAACATAGACATCAAATATACAACACCCAATTTTAATGTTTTTGACAAAAACTCCATTTTTGATATTTTTAAAGAAAATCAACACTGTGATTTTGTTTTTCAACCAAAACACTAAATTCAAAACATCACGATTATGATTTTACATACTCTAGCGATTCCAAATATCAATTTATCAATTTAACAACTAATTAAATCTTAATTTCTATTTTAAATTAAGCCATACTCATATATTTTTGATATAAACACTCTGTAATATATTTGCTTCTACAAAACACATACATACATGAATTACTATATCTATAATCATATATAACTCATGAAATAACCTTATAATAAATAATCATACTAAACTATATTCACAACAACAATTTATCTTTTATAAAAATTTCACAGAGAACTTTTTGGGAAGAAGAAAAACTAAGCTTTTAAAGAAAAGGTTAATCTCCTACCTTTGATTAAGAAGATAATGGGTACTTTTGATTATCAATGTCTTTTCTCCAATTCCTTTATCAAAACATGTTAGAATTTCTCTCAAATTCTCTCTAGTTTTCTTCGTCTCCGCTTTTCTCTCTGTAAATTTCAACCGAGTCATTCTTCTCCCTAACTCAAACATACGTAGAATATTATAACGTATATAGTAATAATAATATATATTAATGATATAATATAAGTACTGATATAATTATATCAATTATGTTTTTATTTGAAAATTAAAAGCCATAAGGCTTGTTTGGCTAATCAAAATAATATAACTCATTAACCCTTACACCTTGTTTGGTAAATTTAATTAAAATAAATGGATTAATCCTTATACCTTGTTTGCTAAAACATTATTAGATTAAAAATTTATTATGCAATAAGACATGTTTGGCAAAAACTAAATTAAAGTCCTTTAGCTTATTTTACTAACTCCTTTATAGCAATGTTATTAGTCACACTTTTATTTAATTAATAAATCAATTAAAACATTAATCTATTAAATTACTTTAGCACATAATTTAATATAACATAACTATAATTTCTTTTATAATTATAATTTTATTTAACCAACTAATATTTTAAATTATAATTTCCCATTTAAAATATTATAATTTATTTAAATCAATGTAAGCTCTCTAGCTTACTTATTAAATTAATTTATTATATAATCTCATAATAATTAATTTCTTAGCTCCTTAATTATTTATTCAACAAATAATTAACTAAACCACGTCAACTCAAATTGCCATTAAATACTTATATAATTCATTAAATATTTAATATTTCAAATAAATATTTGATATTTAATATTTAATTATTTATTTAGTAAATAATTAACTAGACCACATCAACGCAAATTGAACAATTATTTATTCTACCATAAACATATCCATTAAATACTTATATAAATCAATAAATATTTAATATTACACTTTAAAATTCTGGAATGTTACAGAAACTACTTGAGAAGTGTTTAATCAGTGGTCAAAGTAGGTCCCTCGAAACTGTCTATGGTATTCTAGGTTTTGGCCAAGAACATGAAGAACACCTATAGCGACTGTTCTGTCGCTATAGGTGGTCTTTAGCGACAGGTAATATATTATTTTCTAAAAATTATTAAATAAATGGAAAAAAATAATTTTTAATTATTAAAAATACCAAATAAATTATTAAAAATTATTTTAAATTCTGAAAATTAGTTTTTAATTATTTTTAATATATTACATAAATATTTAATATTTTTGGAATATTAAAAGTATTTAATTTATTTAATTATAATATTAAATAAATTATTTAAAAATGATTTTAATACTTAAAAAATCATTTAAAATTATATGATGATATAAGAAAATATTTTAAGTTATTTTTAATGAATTTTAATATTTTGTGATAAATTTTATTAATAAATTAATATTAATGATAATTAAGTTATTTACTAAATGAAATAAATAAATTAATTAAAAATGATTTTATTATATTAAAAATCATTTTAAATAATAATAAGGTATTTAAAAATATTTTAAGTTATAAAATATAACTTTTAATATTTAAAAATAAATTTTATTAATTAATTATTATTAATGATATTAAAGTTATTTAATAATTATATTAAATAATTTAGTTTAAAAATGATTTCTATAATCATTTTAAATGAAAATAAAGTGTTTAAAGATATTTTTAAGTTATAAAACATAACTTTTAATATTTAAAGAATAATTTCAGTAATAATTAAATATTAATAATTATTAAGTTATTATTAATGATATTAAATTTATTTAATAATTATATTAAATAAATAGTTTATAAATGATTTTATTAATTTAAAAATCATGAAAAAGGGATATAAATGAATTAAAAATATTTTAAGTTATACTTAATGACTTTTAATATTTTGATAAATGAAACATTAATACTTTAATATTAATGATAATTATTTAAAAATAATTTTAAATGTTTTAAAAATCATTTAAGGGTAATATAAATACTTTAAAAATATTCTAAGTTATTATAAATAACTTTAATATTTTGGCAATGGTTTCATTAATAGTTTAATATTAATTAAATATTAATGATAATAGAATTGTTTAGTATTTAAATCATTTAATAATGATTCCGAGGTTTGAAAATTCATGATAAATTATAATAAATATTTTAAAAGTATTATAAGTCAATTAAAAATAATATGACCGATACTTACAGATATTGAGTTACAGATTGGAGTCTTAGACTCGATAATTATCCGATAAAGTTGTCGGTAGACCGACATGTTTCAGAAATTGATCTGGGCATAGATAATGTGATTAGATAAGTGATTATTTGTGATTCAATAGTTATTAAACATATGTGCTAATGTGATTAGGGTATGTGTTGACTGTAATAAGCAGTGTTATGTGTTATAGTATATTGTTCTAATCGAACGAATGATCTGATTAATGATAGGTCGTGCTATAAACGACAAAACTAAATTGTGAACTGTAAGCAGCGCATCAGGCAAGTATCTTACCTTTGTATTTCCTTTATGCAATGGACATGAGTAAGAAGTTTCAGAATTATATTATTATTATGCTATATTATTAACCCTATTGTGATATATTCTATATCCGATCATTGTTTATCAACATGTTAGTATATGGTAATTCAGATATATATATTCTATTTGATAATTTCTATAAATGGTTAGACAAGTGTCCCCACTTGAATAATCGTTGTATTTAATCACATGTTGATACACATTTGTCAATTAACCGTATATATATGTTGAATTATAAATCTTTGTTGAACAAGATAAAACCTCTGATTTGGAACCCAGACAAGTATGAACATCCCTACACGGAAAAACTTTTATGCGCCCAAGGCGGACAGGGTGAACGATACCCTCGTTCTTGCATGTAGTATTGATCAATGCAGGGTACAACAGGCTGATCACCCCCGTGCCCGTAAGTTATGACGGTTTACAGATGAAGTTCTGTTTAACCTATTCGAAAATTAAAAACAATGTTCATAGTATGTCACCTTAAACCTATATATAGTCATTACGTAGTTTCAAAAATTTGAAAGAGGGTTGTTATGTTATTATTATTGGTACAGATTACTTCACAACTATTGAAACCGTTGTAGAATGATAGTATAAAAAAATATTTAAATTCTTTCAGCTTATATATATAATTGTTATTACTTGCTGGGCACTCAAATGCTCATCCTTGCTTAATTTAAATATTTTCAGCTAAGTGTGAAGAACCAGAAAGCTCATGCAGAAACAAAGGGAAAGGAAAGCTAACCAAATAAGATTTGTGGTAGTTTATGTATTAGTTTGATATTATTAAGACAAGTATGATATTAATTATCTATCATAGGTTGTAATAAATGTTTAAAGCTTACGTACTTGGGATTCAGACTTTGATGAATATGTAAATTAAGTTAATTTTTATATTATTGTTATTCTTATTAGTATTATTCTGCTCAAAGAAATGGTATCGTGAAGCACCGAGTTCGGGTTTCAAGTACCCGAATTTGGGGGCGTCACATCATGGTATCAGAGCTTAGGGTTAAAAACCTTAGGTGGGATAGACCTTAGGCTATAACCTTAGAACAGAGGGAAAAGTTGAAAATATAAATAACTCATATAGAGTTTAAAAAGAGGTGAATTGAATAAATTCATCGTCAAACAAAATAAAAAATAACTTATATAAAACTTTTATTTGCTGTATGTATATACTATATGCTAATTAGGATAATTTGTGCGTGTAGATATCTGGTGAAAAAGGCTTGTTATATTCATATAGCATGAAGAAGGATCAAACCCATACACCTGAGCTGATATCGAAGCCGATAGCTGAAGTAGAAGCTCGCAGTGAAAATAACTCAGACGATGTGGTTATCATAGAAAACGTAATACTAGATCCGGAGATGGTGGAGCTGACAGATAGTGATTCAGACACTAAAGTTAAAGATGATCAAGCATCAACGGAGGTGCAGGATCTGAATAACAAGGTTTCTTCTCTGGAAAGACTATGGGAGATAGAGAAGCTGTTGAATAGTCAGTTGCGTCAAGCGTTAATAGAAACAATGGAAGAACAAGATAAGCTTAAAATCAAAATTGATCAGATGTGAGCCACAAGCAACACTTCGTGTGCAGCTCCGAGCCAGAAGGGAAAAAGAAAGGTAGAAGACCAGAACTTAGGAAAACCCGATAAGAAGAAAGGGAGAAGAATATGTTATCTTTGCGATTATGAAGGATATACTACTCTGTATTATCCTAACTACAAACCAAGAGCATGTTTTATCTGTGGGATAGAAGGTCATCAGGCAAAAAGTTATCCAAGGAAAAAGGCGTAGCGAATAGGTAGTCTAGGTTCGGTGATATAGGTGTGTTTAATGTAATATGTATGATTAATATGTCTGTGTAATGAATATTCTAAGAACTTTTGTGCAAGTAGTAAAAGCGAATCCCGACTTTTATAATCACAAAGGGATAGCTGATGTTTAAAAGTAGTATGCGCTATGTTATGTAAATATTTGTTAAATGAATATGAATCTATGTTTGAGTAATGAAACAAGTTTAATACATTAAACTTATATGATAAGGTTTAGAATGTAAGTTAAATTTATGATTTTGTTTAATCAGATAATGGCGCCAAGACGTCGAACTCGAAATCAAAGGGCAGAAGAATCTGCCAACAACGTTGAAGGACAACAACAAGCAGACCCGATGCAGAACTTCACAAACATGATAGCTCAGGCTATACAACAGGGAATACCAGCTGCAGGGAACCAGCCAGATAACCGCTTGGCGAATTTCAAAGATTTCAAAGTTGTAGGACCGCCAAAATTCAAAGGTACAACTGACCATATAGAAGCCCAAACTTGGGTTAAGGAGATTGAGAAGACGTTCGTAATAGCTAGGGTAGCTGAGGGGGAAAAAGACTGCTTTTGCCACCTACATGATGAAGGGTGAGGCAAATATTTGGTGGGAAGCGAATCAGGCGAGGGCAGGAAAAGGTGTAGTCACATGGGATAGATTTAAAATATTATTTTTCAAAAACTATTTTTCCCCTAGTATGCATGTTAGGATGGAGGTAAAATTTTAAGAATTGAAGCAGGAGAATATGACGGTGTTAGAATACGCTGCCAAATTCAATGGGTTAGCTAGGTTTGCCCCGCATCAAGTCGATACGGATGCTAGGAAAGCTAGAAGGTTTGAGCTTGGATTAAAACCCTGACTCTACAATAAGGTGATGGTGTTGCAGATTCCTACATTTGCAGCACTCACGGAGAAGGCGATCATAGCTAAGGAAGGAAGTGAGGCCATGAGCCTATACAACAAGGAGAGAAAGAACAAAGGCAAGGTAGAAGGGGCTGGGAAAGTGGAAATTAATAGAGGGAATAGGGGTGGTAGTAACAAGAGGAAAGGGAGCAGTTTTGGAAGTGTACAAATAAAGCAAGAAGGTGTAAAGAAGCAGATAGTGCCATATAAGACTTGTGGAAAGAACCACTAGGGGGAGTGTTTGAAAGGGAAGTTTGTTTGTTATAAGTGCCGGCAGGAGGGCCATATCTCTCCCAACTGCCCCAATCCTAGGATGAATATTGGATGTTTTCTATGCGGATCGACAGAACACAGGGTGAAGGATTGTCCGAAGAGGAGGGTGGAGGTAGGTAGTATGAACACTGGCACTGGCAGCGGGACTTTGGCAATCACGGGACCGACTTCGTCAAGCAAGCCAACAAAATCGATGGCAAGGGTCTACAATATGACAGTCCAGGATACAGCAGCAGCTGGCAGTGGAACTCCAGGTATTATTCGTATAACTTTTATTTTCTTAAATACATGATTTTCATATATATAGTAAATTATTTCTAAAGAAATTTTGAGGGAGGAATTTGAGTTCTTTTAGAAATCAAATTTCTGTTTAATCAGAAAGACAAGCTTTATGTGAATAGTTAAAGATCAGTTCGATCAAATTATGATCGATATCTACTTACAATGATTGTGTATGCCATGTAACCGTGTATGTATGAGTTTTAAAACGGTGATTCCGAGGATGAAATCTTTATAAGGGAGGGTGAATGTAATAACCAGATATTTTCTATATAAATAAATAAGAAATTTTGTGCATAAATTTTTTTTTATTTTAAGGATGAGGATTTGTACAAGATATTGTGTATATGTATTTATGTAGTAAATAAAAATATATTTATTACATAAATATTTACAAATAAAGTTATTTTAGAATTATTAATTTTTTTAAAGTATATATTTTTATAATAATTAATTTTATAGTAGAAATGTTTTTATTAACTATTTTCCATAAAAATATATTCATATATTATTTAAATAATATATGGAGTGATTTTTAGAATAATTATAACAATTAATTTATTATATGAATTTTAGTTCGGATTATCAAGTTAATTATTTTATCTTAATTATTAAGGTTAAATATGAAGAATAAATCAGATATCGAATTCAAACCCTAATTTTTGGATTATTGTCAAGGTATGAGAATAATAATATAATATTAATTATATTTCACTACTAGAAAATAGTAAATAGACAACACTTAAGCCACAATATTTTTTATAAAAATGTTGTGGTATTTTTTTCCACAACGTTTTTAAAAAAAACGTTGTAGATACATATACAAAAACATTGTCTATTTAAAAGGGCATTTTTTTGTTTGTAATTAAATAACATTTTTTTTAAAACGTTGTCTATGTGATAAAACACGGAGCTTACATAAAATTAAAAGACTTAAAGTCTCTTTCTCTCCGAGGCTAGCCCGTCTTTAATATTGTCTCTGTGCTCGATCGTCGTTCTTCGTGTAGAGCTTCTATCCTTCTCCCAAGTCGGTTCGTTTCTTCACTCAGTTTCAGTCCTCTGTGCTCTCAGTTTCCGCAGAGGTTCGATTATCTCTGTGCTCGATCATCGTTCTCCGTGCAGAGCTTCAGTCCTTCTCCCAAGTCGGTTCGTTCTTTCACTCAGTTTCGTTCCTCTGTGCTCTCAGTTTCGTTCGTTCCTTCACTCTCAGTTTCCTTCACTCTCAGTCCTTGCAGAGGTTCGATTATCTTTGTGCTCGATCATCTGTGGGTGTACCTTCTCTCTTAGGCCGAAATCTGAGTTTGAAGATAAACTGTTTTGGGGCTAGGGTTTCATTGTAAGTTCTTCATCTCTTTGGATTTGTTATTGCATGTGTTTATTTTCCACCTATTTACATATAAACGTGTTTGAGGTGCTCCATTTGTTTTGTTATAATGGTTTTTCTGCTTTCATATTGGTAGCATTATGGTGGCTGCGGTGGCAGCAGTGGTGGTTTCTCTTTCTCCTCCACTAAAATTAAGTTTTAATTTATCACTTGTTAATTTTCCCTAAAATTTAGGTTTTGATTAGAAATTTTTTGATATTAGGAGCTAATTTAGAGCTTCTAAGTGTTATTGAAGGCTAATTAAATCTAGAGGATTACATTAAGTGTTATTGACTGTATTTTTAGCTCTGAAGTTTAATATCGGGTTATCTTCAAAAATGCCATAGGGTCTGATTTGTTGACTGTATTTGTCTGTAAATGTGCTTCTTCAATGGAGGTTTTTCTTTTGGAATCCAAAATTATAGATTTATGTGCTAGTATAATCATTAGTTTTTGGTTTTCTAACTAGCATTTGCCTCTGTTTTCTCTTATGTGGTTGATACTAATATCACAGTGGACACAAATTCCAATGTAATTTGCATCTTATTCATTGGGTGAAATAGTCACATTTCTTTTTTCTAGTTTAGCAAATTGATAATTTACTGAGTTCTTATTCAGTGTTTTATATTTAATGTTGGACTTTACGTGACATGTTTTGTTTTTTCTTAAGATGGATAAGTCATGGATGTGTGCTGATAGAAGGTCACGAGAATATGAACTAGGCGTTGATGAATTCTTGAGGTTTGCTGTAGACAACGCGGGAAATGTGAATCTTATTCATTGCCCTTGCGTAAAATGTGGAAACATTTTAAAATTTGGTGCCAGAATTATACGGGATCACTTGTATTGTAATGGGGTTGATACTAGTTATCACTCTTGGATATGGCATGGAGAACCTAATATGTTAGATGTAGATGCAAATAAACCTTTTGTAGGCACTACTGAACAAGGCTATGTCTCTGAAACAGTAGATATGCAAGATAATGGTTTTGGGGATTTCTCAAATGATCCTTGTGAGTTTCTTAATGTGATTAGGGATGGAGATGAACCCTTGTACCCTGGTTGTAAATTTAGTAAGTTAGGTGCACTTGTTAGACTCTACAATTTGAAAGCAAAGCATGGGTTGAGTGATGTTGGTTTCACAGAGCACTTGATTTTTCTGACTGAACTTCTTCCAGAAGGTAACCAATTACCTTGCTCCTTGTACGAGGCAAAGAAGTTTCTACGTGCCTTAGGAATGGATTATGAGAAAATACATGCTTGCCCTAATAACTGCATCTTGTATAGAAAGGAATTTGACCAGTTAACTAATTGCCCAAAATGTTCTCTCTCAAGGTGGAAGATGGATAAGAATGAGCATGTAAGAGAAGGGGTGCCTGCGAAGGTGTTGTGGTACTTTCCTCCTATCCCGAGGTTTAAACGTATGTTTAAATCTAGCAGGACAGCTGAGAGTTTGACTTGACATGCTAATAATAAAATGAGCGACGGTCATATGCGTCATCCATCCGATTCACCATCTTGGAAGCTAGTGGATGATAAGTGGCCGGAGTTTGGTAAAGACCCTAGAAACCTTAGACTTGCTCTTTCAGCTGATGGGATCAATCCTCATGCTTCTCTTAGTAGTAGATACAGTTGTTGGCCTGTTATAATGATTATTTATAATCTTCCGCCTTGGTTATGTATGAAAAGAAAGTTCATGATGTTGACTTTGTTGATCTCAGGTCCTAAACAAGCCGGTAATGATATAGATGTCTACTTGGAACCATTGATTGATGATTTGAAGTGTTTGTGGAAGGGGGTTCCAGGGGTGTATGATGCATTTAGAGGAGAATACTTCATGCTCAAAGCCCAATTAATGTAGACTATTAATGACTTTCCTGCCTATTGGAACTTATCTGGATGTGTTGTAAAAGGTTATAAAGCATGTCCTATATATGGCGATGATACACCTAGCCATAGGTTGACACATGGTAACAAAGTTTGTTGCATTGTCCACCGAAGATTCTTGCCTCAAGATCATTCATTTCGGAAGCAGCGAGTAACATTTAATGGAGAACAAGAATTTAGACCACCTCATGTGTCACTAACGGGAGAAGAAATATTTAGAAAGGTTGATGGTTTGACTCATAGTGTTGATGACAAGGATAACAGGCCTTGTTGGAAGAGGAAGTCAATATTCTTTGAACTAGAGTATTAGAAGTTTCTTCATATTAGACATTGTCTTGATGTTATGCATATTGAGAAAAATGTATGCGATAGTATTATTGGTCCATTATTGGAGATTCCGGGGAAAAACAAAGATGGGGTTACAGCTCGATTAGACCTCTTAGAAATGGGGGTTAAGACTTATTTGCGACCAGATTTTGGGGGTAAAAGGACACGTTTGCCTCTAAGTACTTGGAATCTATCGAGGGTAGAGAAAAGAGTTGTATGTAATTCTTTGTATGGCATGAAAGTCCCAGAAGGTTACGCTTCTACTATCAAAAGTCTTGTATCCTTGCAAGACCTAAAACTCTATGGGCTTAAGTCTCATGATTGTCATACCTTAATGCAACAATTGCTCCCTGTTGCCTTACATTCGGTGATGGAAAGACCTGTGAGGTATGCAATAATCAGATTGTGTTTTTTCTTTAATGAGATATGCGACAAAGTCATCGACATTTCAAAACTAGATAAAATGCAAGCTGATGTAGTGGTAACCTTGTGTTTGCTTGAGAAGTATTTTCCACCATCATTCTTTGATATCATGATTCATGTCGTGGTGCATCTTGTTCGAGAAGTTCGATTATGTGGGCCAGTTTACCTTAGATGGATGTATCCATTTGAAAGATTCATGAAAGTATTAAAAGGGTATGTACGTAATCGTACTCAGCCTGAAGGTTGCATGGCTGAATGTTATATTGGTGAAGAAGCTTCAGAGTTTTGAGAGGAATATTTATCTGATGTTAGTACTATTGGGATCCCATCGAAGCGAAGAATGGGTCGTACACAACCCTTATCTGGTGCTACCGTAGAATTCACGAAGTGTGACATGTTAGACCAAGCACATCGTTGTGTATTAGAAAACACGGATGAAGTTGAACCATATATCAGGTAATTTAAACGTTTTCTATATATGATAGAAGAATTTGTCTTGTAATTCAACGACTAAAATCTGATTGTAACGACCCCAAAATAGGTCCATTCCATCCAATCCATTCTGAGTCGCCAAATACATGGTACAGAAAACAATTACAACTTTATTACAACAATTGTCGTGCAAAATACAACAACACATATGCTGTGAGTTTGGATACAAATATATACCAAATGTGACTCATGTTCCAACCGTGGACATCACCTCACAATGACACCTTACATAAAGGTATAGTCAAAAACTGTTTTAGAAATTAGAATCTTTGGGAAGTGCTCAAGGAAACTTTCGTACATGGGGAGGCCACGCGTCTAGGTTATGATAGATATCATATGACCACAGAATTATCCTTGGTTAACCCAATAGACCCCAAAGAAAAATGAGAAGATTACTATCATATCCTTCCCAATGGCGAGTCTTCTCTTGACTTATCATTATCTCCACTGTCTCTAATTGAGAATTATACTTCAAACAAATACCAAGATTATATAGGTAGTGCTTGTAGATATACTCAGCAAGTGGATGAGCATAACCCTGTCTTATGATGACACGAGGTTGTATGTCATTAGACATCTTGTATGATAGTGGAAAAATACCCTTCCAACGTTGGGTACACCTTACCCTATTGGATTCACCAAATAAAACTACTAAATGATAACCACCGTTCTATTCCCTTGTTACCCCCGCTCGACCCAGCTACACTCTTATTACCTGAAAGGAATTGTGAAGAAAAAGGGTAAGCACAACTAGCTCAGTAAAAAATATCATGACTAAAGATAATTAAATTATCAATAGCCTTCATCAATAATAAATCAGAGATTTAGAACATATGGTAAATGATAAAAATTTCAAACATAGTTGCAGCGAAACGAGCAATCCATTAGAAGAGTCAAATAGACTATAAAGTCTATTATCTTCTCCATGTTAAAAATCCATCAACAATGTTTTATCCCTGTAACATCAATCAACAATTCTGGTCCACAATCATATGAATAACTCATAATCATAACTGTAGTTCTAAATTCCTCTTCTCATCCAGGACAAAGATAATTTTCATCATCTATCTTTACCTGAAACATCAAAGATCATGGTTACACCAAATCACATTTCCTGTTCATAATCATACTAATAACTTCATCTTTGCACTACTGCCAAAGATATTCATTTGTATCACCAGTTGGTCATGTTTATCTCAACATCTGTTCATCTTTGCACTACTGGCCAAAGATATTCAACAACATGTCATTTTTGCACTACGGGCCAAAGATATTCATCAACAATTCATCTTTGCACTACAGGCCAAAGATATTCATCAATATTTCATCTTTGCACTACAGGCCAAAGATATTAATATCTCAAAGAAATATATAATCATTTCAGAATTTATATAAATAATAATTATAACCATGTTGATCAATTCACCTTTGCACTTAAGCTAAAGATATTCACTTATAAATTCAATGGTCATGATCATACCAATCAACGATTCAACTTTGCACTACTGGCCAAAGATAACCCATAGTCATGATCATACCAAAAATATACCCATCTTTACACTCAAGCCAAAGAGAATTTCAACATCAAGGTTATAAAAATATTATATATGATAATAAAAATAATATGATCAACATATAGATTTAATCTCAAGAGTAATATTCATAAATCAACTATAATTTGGTTAGAAAAAGAAACCAATTTTATCGTGAATAGTAACTCGTGAATAGTAACTCATGAATAGTAACTCGTGAATAGTAATCCCGATACAAAAAAATAGAAATTCCACAATAAAATACATACCAATATTTCGGTATAATGATATTGAAAGAATAATATTTCTTAAGCTTATAAACAATTTATTTTAATTGTTTACACTTTACTAAATAATGCATTTAATCATTCTAAAATGTCAAACTCATAAAATTTCATCATCAATAACTAAAACCCTCATCAAAAATCTGCATATACCTCATATATAGGATTCTCAAGCCATAAAATCCTATTTTTCAATTTTCTTACTTCACATAACATATTTAATTCATTTTCTCATAACTAGACTATTTTCATGAAAAATACCAAATCCGTTCCAAAAATATTTCTTTTCTGGAATTTAGCATAATATAGTCCCATAGTGAACATATATTTTTCTAAGAATTTTTAAAACTCATTTATTATTTTTCATATGGCCAAAACCGCCGAATATTTAGACATTTATCATAAATTGTACTTTTATCCAAAAATTCTGAAATTCACAGAGTACACTAATATTATATAGATATACTTCCAATAAAAATTTCATCAATTTTGGAGTTAACCACAAGGAATTATAAGCGGTTACTTTTAAAATAGTCTTTTCTCATAAAATTCATAACTCTCAATCTATACATCCAAAAATCACCATTTTTGGACACAATCAAGAAAACTCATCAAAATATCATTTCAAATTTTTCTAGAATTTTTGAAGGTCAGAAAAATTACGAAACTGGAAAATATAACAACCCTTAAAATCCATTACTATCCCTTACTATCCCTTACAATCCCTTACCTCAAAAGAGCAGTACTTCTGACTGGACATCGGATATGATGATGAAGGAAACTTGCACTGATGAATAGCAATTCACCAAGTATCTAAAAACTCACAAAATATGCTTCATAATATAGAGAGAGAAAGAGAGAAAGCTTATGTTTCTGGTGTGATTTTCAATTCTAACTTAGCCCTCTATTTATAGGAAAATGTTAGCACGCCGAAGCAGACTTAACCTGCAACCTGAAGGCTTTACCTGCTACTATTCTCACCCACCACATTTGAATAAAAATCTCAGCACATTTCTTCACCAACCAAGAGTGGGGCCCACCAATTCTAGAATTTTCCACCAAAATGATAAACTCCGAAAATTTAACAATTTCTGAACCAGTCATATCGTAAAATTCATAATAAATCATACGTTCATTTTTAACGGTTCAAAATTTGTGGACATATACTTAACTTATATATGTATAACATATCCAAATATTATCACGATCCAACGGTCGGATTAAAAATTATAACCCTCGCAAAATATCTTAAAAACCCTAATTTGATTTTCAATACCTCCGTTCCGACAAAAATACAGATAAAACACCTCAACATTAACTCTTTCATTTTTAACCACAAAAATATATCCCTCAATTATATCCACATCAAATAAATATTTCTTTATCATATAGATTAATAATTAATTATTCACGAATAATATTACAAAATCACATTTATGACAACCAGGCCGTTCCCAGGAAAGAGGGGGCTTTCCAATAAGAATTTCTTCTTACTGGCGCGCAATTAGGTGACCAAACCTCTCCTTAGACAGAACTTTCTAGACATTGCCAATAATGTTATCTAATAATATTATTCAAATAATATAAATTATTGATCTGATAATGGGAAATACTGTGCAGTGACAATTATTGAACAACAATAATATAAAATTTCAACGTAGCAATTATTGAATCAATAAAATAAAATATTAAACAGTAATTACTGTAATAATTATTGAGTAGTGTCTTCTTACGTAAGAATCAATAATTTCAATAATACTATGCAATACCGTGTGCTACTGTGCAATAACGCGTATTACTGTATTTTAACCACCGGGTATTCCAACATTGTTAACGGTAACAACTACGCCGTTATTTGTAAAAACTCAAATTTGTCATTTTCTTTATCTGACATTTATTCTGTTATGGGGGCCCACAAATGGCTGCGCCGTCGTACGAATATTTCCCGACAGAAAGAATATTCCACGACCAAACGAATATTCCCCGACAACAATGAATATTTTATAACCACTTGTGTATTTTGAAAAAAATTTATATATCACCCTTAACTTTAACATTTATCAATTTAACTATTTATTGAATAGTAATTATAAGAAAAATTGAATACTTTTATTTCATAAAATTCGGGGTCTTACAATCTCCCCTCCTTATGAAATTTCGTCCCCGAAATTTACGTACCTGGTATTTCGAAGAGTTGAGAATACCTTGCTTCCATTTCAGATTCTATCTCTCAGATCATCATGATTTCTCCATTGCTCATCTCCCATGATAACTTCATTTGAGTTCCTCATTTGTTGGGAAGTCATGACAACCGCCATCCCTCGAACTACTCGGCTTTGACTTGTCTGGAGCTGCATTTGGCGTCATCATTACCGTTGGAATATACCTTTCTATAGGACATATTCCTCCCTCAACTGCCTCTTCGTACTCCTCATTCATGATCTGAATCATTAATCTTCGATCCATATCGGATTCAGGTTGACCGCTATGTACATGGTAATTCAAAACTCAATGTTGGGTTCTCCCAATTGCTTTCCAAAAAGAGAAATTCATTTCATCTATTTTAGCCTTCTTAGATCGAACATCTCTTTCCACAATATCCATGTGTCGTGCGGCTTTTGCCCATGCATCACTTATTCTCACTCGTTCAGTTTTTTCTTCTTTCAGCTCAGATTCTATTTTTATCATCTTATACTCTGCCAAAGAATGCTTCTGTTCAAGCATCACATATCGGGTAACACAAGCTTGAATTGTTGCATCCTTTTGTTCCACGACCGCATGTCGTTCTTCTGCCTGCTCTTCTAACTCATGAATACGATTTTGAAATTCTACATTTTGATCATATAATACCTCTAATAAACTTTTCTCTGGTACTTCTTCTTCCTCTTATTCCTCAGTCTCAGCTGTTACCTCTGCGACTATCTCGGGTGTAACTATCAATTCTTCACTCACCACATGGATATCTCTAATTCCTTCTTCGTCTGACATCACATTATCAGGGTTAGTGATTAGAGGTATCCCCACAGTCTCATTCACTCCATTGTTAGCATTCTCAGCTGCCATTCTCAAATACTGCCATAAAACAAGGGTTAATTAAACAAATTAACATATCACATAATATCCCAATATTATGACTGACCAACAAATAAGCTTAGGTAGGACACACTAGCGAAGGATTTACTCATCTCTCCCCTCCTAGTTGTATTCCCCGATCTCCGCCAGAGATCATATTCCTAAGCTCTGATACCAAATGTAACGACCCCAAAATAGGTCCATTCCATCCAACCCATTCTGAGTCGCCAAATACATGGTACAGAAAACAATTACAACTTTATTACAACAATTGTCGTGCAAAATACAACAACACATATGCTGTGAGTTTGGATACAAATATATACCAAATGTGACTCATGTTCCAACCGTGGACATCACCTCACAATGACACCTTACATAAAGGTATAGTCAAAAACTGTTTTAGAAATTAGAATCTTTGGGAAGTGCTCAAGGAAACCTTCGTACATGGGAGGCCACGCGTCTAGGTTATGATAGATATCATATGGCCACAGAATTATCCTTGGTTGACCCAATAGACCCCAAAGAAAAACGAGAAGATTACTATCATATCCTTCCCAATGGCGAGTCTTCTCTTGACTTATCATTATCTCCACTGTCTCTAATTGAGAATTATACTTCAAACAAATACCAAGATTATATAGGTAGTGCTTGTAGATATACTCAGCAAGTGGATGAGCACAACCCTGTCTTATGATGACATGAGGTTGTATGTCGTTAGACATCTTGTATGATAGTGGAAAAATACCCTTCCAACGTTGGGTACACCTTACCCTATTGGATTCACCAAATAAAACTACTAAATGATAACCACCGTTCTATTCCCTTGTTACCCCCGCTCGACCCAGCTACACTCTTATTACCTGAAAGGAATTGTGAAGAAAAAGGGTAAGCACAACTAGCTCAGTAAAAAATATCATGACTAAAGATAATTAAATTATCAATAGCCTTCATCAATAATAAATCAGAGATTTAGAACATATGGTAAATGATAAAAATTTCAACCATAGTTGCAGCGAAATTAGCAATCCATTAGAAGAGTCAAATAGACTATAAAGTCTATTATCTTCTCCATGTTAAAAATCCATCAACAATGTTTTATCCCTGTAACATCAATCAACAATTCTGGTCCACAATCATATGAATAACTCATAATCATAACTGTAGTTCTAAATTCCTCTTCTCATCCAGGACAAAGATAATTTTCATCATCTATCTTTACCTGAAACATCAAAGATCATGGTTACACCAAATCACATTTCTTGTTCATAATCATACTAATAACTTCATCGTTGCACTACGGCCAAATATATTCATTTGTATCACCAGTTGGTCATGTTTATCTCAACATCTGTTCATCTTTGCACTACTGGCCAAAGATATTCAACAACATGTCATTTTTGCACTACGGGCCAAAGATATTCATCAACAATTCATCTTTGCACTACAGGCCAAAGATATTCATCAATATTTCATCTTTGCACTACAGGCCAAAGATATTAATATCTCAAAAAAATATATAATCATTTCAGAATTTATATAAACAATAATTATAACCATGTTGATCAATTTACCTTTGCACTTAAGCTAAAGATATTCACTTATAAATTCAATGGTCATGATCATACCAATCAACGATTCAACTTTACACTACTGGCCAAAGATAACCCATAGTCATGATCATACCAAAAATCTACCCATCTTTACACTCAAGCCAAAGAGAATTTCAACATCAAGGTTATAAAAATGTTATATATGATAATAAAAATAATATGATCAACAAATAGATTTAATCTCAAGAGTAATATTCATAAATCAACTATAATTTGGTTAGAAAAAGAAACCAATTTTATCGTGAATAGTAACTCGTGAATAGTAACTCATGAATAGTAACTCGTGAATAGTAATCCCGATACAAAAAAAATAGAAATTCCACAATAAAATACATACCAATATTTCGGTATAATGATATTAAAAGAATAATATTTCTTAAGCTTATAAACAATTTATTTTAATTGTTTACACTTTACTAAATAATGCATTTAATCATTCTAAAATGCCAAACTCATTAGATTTCATCATCAATAACTAAAACCCTCATCAAAAATCTGCATATACCTCATATATAGGATTCTCAAGCCATAAAATCCTATTTTCCAATTTTCTTACTTCACATAACATATTTAATTCATTTTCTCATAACTAGAATATTTTTATGAAAAATACCAAATCCGTTCCAAAAATATTTCTTTTCTGAAATTTAGCATAATATAGTCCCATAGTGAACATATATTTTTCTAAGAATTTTTAAAACTAATTTATTATTTTTCATATGGCCAAAACCGCCGAATATTTAGACATTTATCATAAATTGTATTTTTATCCAAAAATTCTGAAATTCACAGAGTACACTAATATTATATAGATATACTTCCAATAAAAATTTCATCAATTTTGGAGGTAACCACAAGGAATTATAAGCTGTTACTTTTAAAATAGTCTTTTCTCATAAAATTCATAACTCTCAATCTATACATCCAAAAATCACCATTTTTGGACACAATCAAGAAAACTCATCAAAATATCATTTCAAATTTTTCCAAAATTTTTGAAGGTCAGAAAAATTACGAAACTGGAAAATATAACAACCCTTAAAATCCCTTACTATCCCTTACTATCCCTTACTATC
Organism: Panax notoginseng; assembly: GCA_016801055.1. Taxonomy (NCBI): domain Eukaryota; kingdom Viridiplantae; phylum Streptophyta; class Magnoliopsida; order Apiales; family Araliaceae; genus Panax; species Panax notoginseng. The sequence goes on from CM029019.1 coordinate 121,181,994, forward strand.
CCTTACAATCCCTTACCTCAAAAGAGCAGTACTTCTGACTGGATATCGGATATGATGCTGAAGGAAACTTGCACTGATGAATAGCAATTCACCAAGTATCTAAAAACTCACAAAATATGCTTCATAATATATAGAGAGAAAGAGAGAAAGTTTATGTTTCTGATGTGATTTTCAATTCTAACTTAGCCCTCTATTTATAGAAAAATGTTAGCACGCCGAAGCAGACTTAACCTGCAACCTGATGGCTTTACCTGCTACTATTCTCACCCACCACATTTGAATAAAAATCTCAGCACATTTCTTCACCAACCAAGAGTGGGGCCCACCAATTTTAGAATTTTCTACCAAAATGATAAACTCCGAAAATTCAACAATTTCTAAACCAGTCATATCGTAAAATTCATAATAAATCATACGTTCATTTTTAACGGTTTAAAATTTGTGGACATATACTCAACTTATATATGTATAACATATCCAAATATTATCACGATCCAATGGTCGGATTAAAAATTATAACCCCCGCAAAATATCTTAAAAACCCTAATTTGATTTTCAATACCTCCGTTCCGACAAAAATATAGATAAAACACCTCAACATTAACTCTTTCATTTTTAACCACAAAAATATATCCCTCATTTATATCTACATCAAATAAATATTTCCTTATCATATAGATTAATAATTAATTATTCACGAATAATATTACAGAATCACATTTATGACAACCAGGCCGTTCCCAGGAAAGAGGGGGCTTTTCAATAAGAATTTCTTCTTACTGGCGCGCAATTAGGTGACCAAACCTCTCCTTAGACAGAACTTTCTAGACATTGCCAATAATGTTATCTAATAATATTATTCAAATAATATGAATTATTGATCTGATAATGGGAAATACTGTGCAGTGACAATTATTGAACAACAATAATATAAAATTTCAACGTAGCAATTATTGAATCAATAAAATAAAATATTGAACAGTAATTACTGTAACAATTATTGAGTAGTGCCTTCTTACGTAAGAATCAATAATTTTAATAATACTATGCAATACCGTGTGCTACTGTGCAATAACGCGTATTACTATATTTTAATCACCGGGTATTCCAACAGTGTTAACGGTAACAAGTACGCCGTTATTTGTAAAAACTCAAATTTGTCGTTTTCTTCATCCGACATTTATTCTGTTATGGAGCCCACAAATGGCTGCGCCGTCGTACGAATATTCCCCGACAGAAAGAATATTCCACGACCAAACGAATATTCCCCGACAACAATGAATTTTTTATAACCACTTGTGTATTTTGAAAAAAATTTATATATCACCCTTAACTTTAACATTTATCAATTTAACCATTTATTGAATAGTAATTATAAGAAAAATTGAATATTTTTATTTCATAAAATTTGGGGTCTTATACTGATTGTCTTCTATTTCATGTAGTGAACATATGATACATCTGAAAGAAACTTATCCAAGATTCAAAAAAAGAACAAAGTGGCTACAAGATAAGCACAATCGCACATTCATTGATTGGTTTCGCAAAAGGGTAAAATTATGTTTATCTTTGTAATTGTTTGATGGTTGCTCTTGTTTGTTTCTTGATTTATATTATTTTGAATTCAGGTTTCACATGAACTTACCCAAGCATCCAATGACATAACGGAGACTTTGCGGTGACTTTCGGATGGCCCGTGTATGGAAGAACTGAAGTATAAAAGCTACATTGTCAATGGTATGCACTTTAACACCAAGTCACGTGATGATGTGCGAGCTGTTCAAAATAGTGGAGTGCACCTAGTGGCAAAGACAATGCAGCTTTCTAGTGCAAAGGATAAAAATCCTGTTAAGGGAGACATGAGTTTCTATGGGGTCATTCAGGAAATATGGGAGCTAGATTATCATAAGTTTAGAGTACCTGTGTTTAAGTGCGATTGGGTTGAGAACAATAATGGCATTAAAGTAGATGAACTTGGATTTACGTTGGTCAATCTTGGTAGGATAGGTTTTAGAAATGATCAATTTGTTATGGCTAACCTAGTCAAACAAGTCTTTTATGTTGAAGATCCTTTAGATTCTATGTGGTCAGTTGTATTATCACCCCCAAATAGGGATTATAATGATTGTGCCAGTGATGATGAGATAGGGGACATTATAATTGACCACGAACCCTTTACAAGGGGTATGCCTGCAGTTGAGACATTTGATGATATTTTTCACGAGGACAACTCACAATACATGAGAGCTGACTGTGAGGATATTTGGATTGATAAGGAATAGGAACTCTTGTGGCAATTAATAGAACTCAATGAACTGAATGTTTAACTTCCAGCAGTTGTATTATGAACTGAATTATTTTCCAACAGTTGTATTTATATTTTCCAGCAGTTTAAATTTCCAGCAGTTGAAAATGTTAATTTTAGAAGTTGAAAATGTTAATTTTAGCAGTTTAAAATGTTACTTTTCTAGCAGTTTATGAACAACAGTTAAAATGTTTAGCAGTTTAAAATGTTATTTTAAAAATGTTAGCAGTTAGCAGTTAGCAGTTTACCAGTTAGTAGTTTAAAAATGTTAGCAGTTAGCGGTTAGCAGTTTTAAAATGTTTAGCAGTGAGCAGTTTAAAATGTTTAGCAGTAAACAGTTTACTTTTCCAGCAGTTATGCTTGTTTAACTCCCAGCAGTTAGCAGTTTAGCAGTTTAAAATGTTTAGCAGTTAGCAGTTTAAAATGTTTAGCAGTTGGCAGTTAAAAATGTTTTGCAGTTAACAGTTTACTTTTCCAGCAGTTATGCTTGTTTAACTTTTGTGCAGAATAAAGAAGACAGTTATGTCATCCCCTCGCAAGAAGAAAGTTATGTCATCCCCTCAAAAGAAGAAAGCTATTTTATCCCCTTCAAAGAAAAAAGATATTCAATCCCCTCAAAAGAAGAAAGCTAGTTTATCCCCTTCAACCAAGAAAGCCATTTCCTCCCCTCAACAGAAGAAAGCTATTTCCTCCCCTTCAACCAAGAATCCTATTTCGTCCCCTCAAAACAGTCTGAAATCTGAAGTTGAGACAATCTCCAGTACCGCAAAAAGAAAACGAGGCATTAACACAATGCAGCGAATAGTGAAGTAAAAAGTACAAGGCGTGAGAAAGGTTGCGGAGTATAATAAAAATGGGCAACCTCATGGGAAGATAGCAAATGAAATGCAGTCTTACATTGGGGTATTAGCACGCACGAAGGTCCGAATTGACATTAAAAAATGGAAAGATGTGGAGTTAGATACAAAAAAGAAGATTTTGGAAGCTGTAGAGGTATGTGAAGTTGATTAAATTCCCCATGTAGTTTTATTTTTCTTCATTGTCACATGTATTGATATTTTTAATCGTGTGATCTGCTTGTGCGTAGATGGCGTTTGTGGTAGCTCCTCAAAGTAGGAAAATGGTTTTAAGATCAGCAGCATGTAAATGGCGAGAGTTCAAGTCTAGACTGACCAATACCTATGTTTATCCTTTCGAAGATGAAGCAGAAGTCTTATGTGACCCCCCTGAAGAATATCCTTTCATTGAACCTGATGCTTAGAGAGCCTTTGTAGCCCATAGGTTTACTGAAGAGTTTATGGTACATTTTCCTCCATTTTAATTGCAAATAAATCATTACTTTTCTAATTACATAACCACTTTTCCCTTCATATTTTGCAGGCATTACATAAGAAACAACAATCAATACGTGCACAAAATCATTATAATCATCGCTTATCACGCAAAGGATATGCTGGATTGGAGGATGAACTGGTTAGTAATAATTTTGTAAGATAATTATTGTTTGTTTATATGAAACATCTGGAAAAAAGGATTATTAAGCGATTATTGTTTATTTATATGAAACAGCTAGAAAAAATGGCGGAAGGTGACATAGATCAAGCAACATTGTGGAGGAAAGGCCGTGAAGATAAGGATGGGAATATTCCAGATGATAAGACAGCTAAGAAAGCAAAGGAAATAGTAAGAAAATCAATTGATGTTCTGAATTCTTTCTTTGTGGTAGTAATTTATTTTTATTGTTAATGTGAATTATTTGTTAATGCATTAGGATGAATTCAAGAAAAAAGTACATGAAGGTTCGTTGACTGTGATCGGTAGCCATGATATTCTCACAATGGCTTTGGGGACTTCAGAGCGTGCTGGACGAGTTAGAGGTGTCGGAGGTTATGTGACTCCAAGTTCCTACTTTCACCTACCAAGACGCCAAACCGATTATGTGAGCCACAGTATTAAACAAACTGTTCACAAGCTTCTTGAAGAAGAGCGAGATAAGGGGCAACTTGTGACAACAAAACTTGTAGCAGAGGAGCGAGATTTTTGGGTGCAAAAGATTATGCAAAAAGAGGCAAAACTGGATGGAAAGTGTACGGCCCCAGGTAAAACAAATCCCCCAGGCCACTACTTGACTCCCCCCACCCTTAACGGTGCACATTTTTCAGACAAAGCTAGTTGTTCTGCAGTTAAAAAAACTGAAATTTGGATTTATGAGAAGGAGGATGTTGACAAAGCTTCAGAGAACAAAGACGATGATAACAAAAAGATGCCACCATTAAAGGTATATGCCATTGATTTCATTAATTTCATTAATGATTTCATTAAGATAACAAAAAGTTTTACGTATTATTGATTTCATTAATATTCTTGTGTTTGTATCTAGAAACATGGAAAATGCTTAAAGTTCGACAAGACAAGTTCTGAATTGAATAACATGCGCCCGATGCCAAGCTCATTAAAGGTGTTGTGTGGATATGCCAAAAATACCCTCCAATTGAAGGGAAACACCATAAAAATTATGATGGAGGAGGAAATTTTTGGGTTTCCTCGTCCAACCCATATTTTGTATGAAGACATTCTACAATTTGGTGCCATGTCAAAAATATCAGGCACTTGCATAGTGATGTACATGAGGTATAATTAAATAAATCTTATTTGGTACTGTGAAAGAAAACTGAGTTAACGGTTTTCAATTATTAGGTACTTATATGATGTGTTGAAGAAGACAAATATGTTAAGGATGATTACTTTTGTAGACCCTGCTCGGGTTGGTGCTAAAGGTTGTGGAAGTATTTCTAAAAAAAACGTTACATAGCATCTCAGTTTTCAAGAGCACATCCTGTCACGTATTTCCTGATACCTTACAACTCCGGGTTAGTACTTATTATATTTAGTTCGATCTGGAATGGTAAATTTCTTTACCTTTTTTGATTAAAACTCCTGATTCTAAAAAACTCATTGGTTTAACTATAGTGATGTGTTTGGGGCTGATTTTTGTATAGATATCATTGGGTGTTGACCATTGTCAATCTGGGCAATAACCATGTGTACTTCATGGATTCCCTCAAGTACCATAGAATCGATGAGGAGTGGAAACAAATTGTGGACACGTATGTTATTACAAATTACTTTGTTTTTAAAGTAGTTCAATTGGAAAGTTTTACAATAACATTTCTTCTAATAAATTATCTCTTTAATTATGTGCATGATGTTATATGTGTCACCCTCTTGCTCATGCAGTGCCATTAAAGCTTACAATGGGCAAAGCAATAATCAAATACGAAAATCACCACAAGGAGAATCTTGGTGGTATTTGCATAAGATGTTTACTTATGTTATTTGTTATTTTTATTGATTTATCATGACATAATTACTAATTGTGTTTAGGGAACTCCTGTACAACCAACACACAAGGAGTGCGGGTATTTTGTGATGCGTTTTATGAAGGAGATAGTTGAGGATGGTAGTTTGGACTTTGTAGCCAAGGTTAGTTATTTTTTATCAGCTTGTAAACTGTTCAACTTGTAAGATTATGCATCACCAATTCACCATTGCTCAGAATTGTGATCATCTAGCTAAACTGCTTTCATTTAAAACGAACTTTAGAATAATGATCAATAACCTGATTTGAAATTTTAGGAAAAAGTATCACTCACCACTGTCTAAGGATGATCATATTAATAGGTTTATCTTCTGTATAATCTTTTTGGTTCGAGCTATTGAGGTATAGCAACTTACAGAGGAGAAAATGCATATCAAAAATGGTTTATAGTTAAAATAACATATTTGACAATTTTAGGGGATACAAGTAAAGTTACCTAAGACAACAAAATGATTAGTTATGTCTATGATTGAAGCAAGTGAACTTATCCTGATATTTTACTCTTTATTTTCTGTTATAGCCTAATAGCGGCTGCTTTCATTCCAGTTGCGTTTCTCTATTAAACATAATGATAACATGATATGATTATAACCCATCTGCACTTATTCTCGACTCCATGCAGTGCTAAAATTTGATGATGGTTTTAATGCCAAGTCAATTCTGCTGTTATCACAGGATTGAAAATTAGACCTTAAAAAATATCAAGTTCAAATTGTAATTTTGCAGAAGCATCAAGATTTTTTTTGGAGTTGACCTAAATTTCATTGTTTAGTCACATTCTTGAGTCTTTGCAATTCCCCACTTTCTATGCAAGTGGATATTATAAGCACTGACTTTTGTGTCCTAATATGGAGTATATAATTCATGGCATTGACACTTGTGTCTCTGTCCTGAATAAACTCTACGAAATATACCATTTTCTCCTCTATAAGTTGCTATAATCTATTTTCTCCTCTGAGATGTTTTTCAATAATCCATTTTCTGAATAAACTCTGGTGAATTGGTGATGCATAATCTTACAAGTTGGACTTTGTGATTCCTTCAAATTCCCAAATGTTTATTTTGGTCCTACTTTGGAGTAATGTTTACTTTGTGTGCATAATTAATTTCCTAACTTAAAAATGAAATGCATGTATTGTATCAGCTCCCAATAAAAATGTATTGTTAGCAGTTATTAACTTGCTTAACTTGTTTAGCAGTTAGTAGTTTATAATATATTGTTAGCATAACATTGTTGAGAAGGATAGCATGCATCTGGATAGCAGTTTGATGCTTAATTATTGAGAAGGATAGCATGCATCTGGATAACAGTTTGGCAGTTAACTTGTTTAGCAATTAACAGTTTTTTGATGCTTAATTGTCCATGAAGGTAGTCTATTTGATGCTTAAATGTTTAGCAGGTAACTTGTTTATCTTTTCTTTATAGTTGAATTATTGATCACACTATTTTTGGCATAACATTGTTGAGAAGGATATTTATTCGAGCTTGCTCCTCAAATATAGCAGTATAGCAGTATACCAGCTTAGCAGTACAGTAATACACCAGCTTGCTCCTCAAATATGTGTTAACATTTTAGGTGATTAGGAATTATGTTAGGAATTGTGATTTGGTATCTTTGTTGAATACTAAATTTGTTGTTCTTTTATTTCAGTGGGATAAGGCATGTGGATTAACGTACACACAATAACAAATTGACGAAGTACGAGATGAGTGGGCAACGTACGTGAGCAGCTATATGTAAAGCATCGAGTTAACGGTGAATATGTTAGATGAATGTACGTATTTTGGGATAACTAGGCTTTTTTGCACATGCTTAGGTCTAAATTTGTTGTTGCACATGCTTAGATAGTGAATTTGAGATGCATATGTGGATACATTTTGGTATATATTTTGTGAATGTAGTAATTTGAAATTGTAAACGAGCGAGATAATTGGGATGTATTTTGAATGGTTGATACATTTTGGCTATATATCATGGATGCATATTACAGGTGCATTAATTGGCCATATATCATCCCACAACGTTTTTTTTTATCTATAACATTTAAAAAATGTTGTATATTTGTATAAATAAATGACACCTTATAAACATTGTATAAGAAGTTTAAAAACGTTGTCTGTTGTTGCTTTCTATGGTCTTTTTTTTAAAAAAATGTTATATTGTGCTTGTGACGCCCCCAAAATAGGTATACATCACCTATATTGGGTCGTCAGGTACATAGTACAGAATACAAATACAACTTACTAATACAACTGTCGTGTACAATACGACAAAACATAAACTGTGAGTTTGAATACAAATATTATCTTCTAGAGAGTATTCATACTCAAAAGGAGTCCTCATTACATTTATTAACACACCATTACATAGAATAGTGAGGACTACTAACTAATACTATCATTCGGACCATCACTCCGTTTCCCGACTTGCCCCAGCTACGTTCTCATTTTCTGAAGAGAACAGTGAAAGAAAGGGTGAGCTCAACTAGCCCAGTAAGAAATATTATGACTAAGATAATGCAGAATAAATTATCATTAGCCTTCAACAATGTTAAACTGATAAAACATAATAGACATCAAGTTTAACTGCAGCGGAACAAGCAATCCATTAAAAGAGTCAAGTAGAAAATAAACTCTACTATCTTTTATGCTTTAAAAGGTTTTTTAACACTGTTATCGCTGGGACTCAGCTTAATAAAATAATCCACATCATCGAATCACCCCTGCACTACGGCCAAGGATATTCGTATATTCATTAATGGTCATGATCATGCCAACAACTGTCCATCAATGTACTACGGGCCAATGAGGACTTTTACCACATCATTTGTAACATTATGGTCATGATTATACCGAATAATCCCTGGTCATAATCATACCAAGTCCATCTATACACTACAGGCCACAGATGACTTTCAACATTTTATAAACATGAGGATGATGACAATGATATAAGAATTTAATAAAACAAGTTCAAGAATTAGTTTATCCAGGAATTAATAACGTCCAAATTGTCAACATGATACTGCTTTGTGGAGTAAACTTCAAGACTGATCAGGAGAATATTTTCATGAATAGATACTAGATGAAGCTCAATTATCAAGGATATTCCACTAATTTCATGGAGTATAGAAGTCAAAGTTTTAATCAACTGAGTATAATAAAGAATGGAATAACAAAAGAAATCACCATGATGCGATAGACCGCACAGACAGGTTATTCTTAACAGAATAATAATAATGGAACCAGGTTCGGCGTAAACGCACAGACAGGATATTCCGATAGAATAATAAATAATGGAACCAGGTCCGGTGTAAAACACACAGACAGGATATTCCGACAGAATAATAATAAAGACGGAACCAGGTCTGGCGTAAAGCACAGACAGGATGTTCCAACTGAAAATAAAGACAGAATAATAAAGACGGAACCAGGTCCGGCGTATAGCACAGACAGGATGTTCCAACGGAATAACAAAGACAGAATAATAGAAGAATGTCACCAAGTATAGGGTATTCCGCATATACAGGTTATTCCAACAGAATAATAAAGAAATAGAATAACAGAAGTTCTCTTCTTGAATACAAAAGAATAATATCCCTTACCTTAAAAGAACTGGATATTGGAAAAGTGAAGTAGGAGAATACTTTTATTCTCTCTCTCTTATTCTCTCTATACTTTCTCTCTCTATCGCTTGAATGAATTCGTGAAAAATAATGAAGCCCTAGGCCTCTATTTATAGAAAAACTGAGGGTGGCTCTTGGTCTTAATGAAGGGTCAAATGACTCTTGGTCTTAACGAAGGGTCAATTGACTCTTGGTAATATTGAAGGGACAACTACTATTGACGAAAGTAATTACTATTGACCAAGGTAAATACTATTGACGAAGGTAATTACTATTGACCAAGGTAAATACTATTGACCAAGGTAAATACTATTGACGACGGTAATAATATTGACGACGGTAATTACTATTGACGACGGTAATTACTATTGACGAAGAGACTCTTAGATGATGACATATGACCCCCCATAAAAATAACCAAACTTACCACAACGTCTCAATTATTGATTTAATAATATAACATATTATACAGATGATACTATGACAATAATTTAAGCGATATGATGTAGCAATTACTGTAGCAATAATTGAGCATAGCTGAGTGACTTCTCACGTAAGCATCAATAATCAATACCGTGTGCTACTATACAACCACGCGTATTACTGTACTTTTACTATCGGGTAGTTCAACAGTTTTAACGGTTTTAACGGTAACACCTCAGCCGTTATTTTTATAGAAAGATAATTTTGTCGTTTTCTAACTACGACTATGCTTCTGTTGTGGGGTCCACCAATGATTGTGCCGTCGTACGAATATTTCTCGACAAAAAGAATATTCCCCGACCAAACGAATATTTTAAAATAACTTGCTTACTTTGTAAAATTTATAAATAATACCCACAACTATAATATTATATCAAATCAACACCATAATTATTTCGACAAAATTAAATATTTATTCATAAAATCTGGGGTCTCACAATCTCCCCTCCTTATGGAATTTCACCCTCGAAATTTACGTACATACCTGGTATGCCGAACAGGTGAGGATACATTAACTTCACTTCAAATTCTAACACTTGAGGTATAACCTTTGAGCGTCGAATATGATCCTTCTTATCCTAGATTTTAACACGTATCTCCTCAAACATTAAATCATCCGCTATCTCGTCCGGTTCTAAATTAATAATGTTGTTCGGGCCGTCCACATATTTACGTTACATCGATACATGGAAAAAAATGTTATGAACACACGACATGCTTGGCAGTAAAACGAGTCTATAAGCCACAGTTCCTACTCGATCGAGGATTTTAAATGGGTCAATTTCATCGAGGGTTGAGATTTCCTCCCTTTGTCAATTCGTGCTTCTAGAATAACGCCCTCTTAAACCTTCTTCTTCACATTCATCAGCTCCGGGTGTTTAGCTTGAACGACTTTAACGTTATCGATTAAAGTCGATTTTACTCGTATATTCGTTATCTTCATATGGGTCCCTCGAGTCTTTAACTCTATCTTCGTCATTTGTAAGTTATACGAAATGAGTCTTTATTTTAACAACATCGCCCTCGTAAACACATACGATCTTCTACTCAACACGTCAGCTACCACGTTCGTTCTTTCACAATGATATTGAATGGTACGGTCGTAATCTTCAACAGCTCGAGCCAACGTCTTTGGCGCATGTTACGTTCGTTTTAGTTGAAGAAATATTTGAGGGTTTAAGAAATGGGTTTTGTACTGGGGTCAATACAAAATTCGATTTTACGCTCTGGGGTAGGCTAAGAAGTCTTTAAGAATACGTCAGGAAATTTATTAACAACTGAAATATCATTCAAAACTATGACTCTCGTCCAAAACTTGAATAACACGTCACATTGATACCTATTAACTTGTCACCGTTATTCACAACGTTGCCTTCAGAAAGTCTGGCTTCGGTGCATTCCACACAAGAAAGTCACAAGATAAAGGCTCAGGGCTCTTTACTTATGGCTTGATATGACAATGATTGGCTTTAGTGGTTTGGTTACTTGAATTCGCATAAAAGGTTGGTTAGGAATATGAAAGTTAACCACCTTACGAGAAGCATGATGAGTAGTTAACCAATCGATTTCTAAAATCACATCAAAGGCAAGCATTTTCAAAGATATAAGATTGACAGGTAACGTGAAAGTGTTGATTTGAACAAGATTTATAAATAGTGGAGGTAGCGAAGGTTTCAAAGTCTAACTTCTTCAGAGTTAAGTACAAACATTGAACACAACTAGGTAAAATAAAAGAGTGAGTAGAACCGGTATCTAACACGGTATAGACTTCGCAAGAGTTTATGACTAACATACCCGTGATAATTTTATTCAGGTTCCTCGTCACGAAAAAAAATGCTCTCTCTTAAACTACTGTCTTTGGCTTGTCTGGGACATCCTTTGGTGCCTCCATCCTAGCTGAACTTGTCTTCGGTGAACGACAAAATCGGCCTAGGTGACCTTCTCTTCCACAATTATAACATGCCTTGGACGGCATCGCGCAGTTTGGACTGATATGTCCCTCTCCTCCGCATTTGAAACATATGATAGGTGGTCGTTCTCCATCCTTAACAACGGTTGCTGGTGCTGACGTCTTTCCATCATTGTTGAATTTTCGCTTCTTAAAATGACCATTCTTATTGTTTTGGCCTTGATTACCACCGAAGTGGTTACCATTTCTGGCCTGTTGATTCCCTCCACGCTTGTTGTCACCGCTTCGATGACTGCTCTCACTGGTATTATCATTTTGCCGACTGCTCTCTTTTGGTTGCGTTGACTCGTTATCGCGCTCCACTAACTGAGCCTTATTCACAACATCTGGATACAAACACAGTTTATGAGAAATAAGATGTTGACGTATCTCAGGTTTCAAACCTCGTAAAAACATTCGCGTCATTCGCTCTTCATTATCCACCAAGTGGGACGCAAACCGGGACAACTCAGCAAATTTAGCCTCATACTGCGACACGGTCATATTATTCTGCTCCAATTTGATGAACTCCACCTCCTTCATGTGACGAACACTTTCGGGAAAGTATTTGTCATTGAACAGCTCTTGGAACTTCTCCCAAGACATCTTCAGTGCGGCAGGTTGAGTACGCTTAAGCGATTCCCACCAGTAATCTGCCTCTCCTCGCAACATAAAGGCGGCAAAGGGAACTTTTTGCTCCTCGGAGCATCCCAAGACATCAAATATCTTGGTAATCTGCTTTATCCATGTTTCCGCTATAAGTGGTTTTGGCTCTCCCTTAAACTCTGGTGGTCCCAACTCCTTGAACTGTTTAGCGGTGACCGTCCGAGAGTTTTCAGTGTTCCCACCTATATTTTGGACAGGAGCCGCTCTCGCCTGCTGTTGCATGAACTGCATAAAGTTTCTGAACATTCCATCATTCATCATCTGATCAGTGTTGTTGTTTGCATGAGGATTGTCACCTTCCTGATGCACATTATCCTGATTACTGATATGTGGTGAATCAACAGTCGCCTGTGCTCCATTGTTGTTCTCAACATTCTCAGATGCCATTTTCAGATACTGCCACAAAATAAAGGTTAATTGATATGTCATATATTATCCTTATATTATGACCGACCAATTAAATACCATGCAAATAAACTTAGGTAGGTCATACTAGCGAAGGAATTCCCCGTCTCTCCCCTCCTAGTTCTATTCTCACATCTTAGCCAGGGATCATATCCCTAAGCTCTGATACCAACTGTGACGCCCCCAAAATAGGTATACATCACCTATCTTGGGTCGTCAGATACATAGTACAGAATACAAATACAACTTACTAATACAACTGTCGTGTACAATACGACAAAACATAAACTGTGAGTTTGAATACAAATATTATCTTCTAGAGAGTATTCATACTCAAAAGGAGTCCTCGTTACATTTATTAACACACTATTACATAGAATACTGAGGACTACTAACTAATACTATCATTCGGACCATCACTCCGTTCCCCGACTTGCCCCAGCTACGTTCTCATTTCCTGAAGAGAACAGTGAAAGAAAGGGTGAGCTCAACTAGGCCAGTAAGAAATATTATGACTAAGATAAAACATAATAGACATCAAGTTTAACTGCAGCGGAACAAACAATCCATTAAAAGAGTCAAGTAGAAAATAAACTCTACTATCTTTTATGCTTTAAAAAGTTTTTCAACACTGTTATCGCTGGGACTCAGCTTAATAAAATAATCCACATCATCGAATCACCCCTGCACTACGGCCAAGGATATTCGTATATTCATTAATGGTCATGATTATGCCAACAACTGTCCATCAATGCACTACGGGCCAATGAGGACTTTTACCACATCATTTGTAACATTACGGTCATGATTATACCGAATAATCCCTGGTCATAATCATACCAAGTCCATCTATGCACTACAGGCCACAGATGACTTTCAACATTTTATAAACATGAGGATGAAGACAATGATATAAGAATTCAATAAAACAAGTTCAAGAATTAGTTTATCCAGGAATTAATAACGTCCAAATTGTCAACATGATACTGCTTTGTGGAGTAAACTTCAAGACTGATCAGGAGAATGTTTTCATGAATAGATACTAGATGAAGCGCAAATATCAAGAATATTCCACTAATTTCATGGAGTATAGAAGTCAAAGTTTTAATCAACTGAGTATAATAAAGAATGGAATAACAAAAAAAATCGCCATGATGCGATAGACCGCACAGACAGGTTATTCTTAACAGAATAATAATAATGGAACCAGGTCCGGCGTAAACGCACAGACAGGATATTCCGACAGAATAATAAATAATGAAACCAGGTTCGGTGTCAGACAGGATATTTCAACAGAATAATAATAAAGACGGAACCAGGTCCGTCGTAAAGCACGGACAGGATGTTCCAACTGAAAATAAAGACAGAATAATAAAGACGGAACCAGGTCCGGCGTATAGCACAGACAGGATGTTCCAACGGAATAACAAAGACAGAATAATAGAAGAATGTCACCAAGTATAGGGTATTCCGCATATACAGGTTATTCCAACAGAATAATAAATAAATAGAATAACAGAAGTTCTCTTCTTGAATACAAAAGAATAATATCCCTTACCTTAAAAGAACTGGATATTGGAAAAGTGAAGTAGCAGAATACTTTTATTCTCTCTCTCTTATTCTCTCTATACTTTCTCTCTCTATCGCTTGAATGAATTCGTGAAAAATAATGAAGCCCTAGGCCTCTATTTATAGAAAAACTGAGGGTGGCTCTTGGTCTTAACGAAGGGTCAAATGACTCTTGGTCTTAACGAAGGATCAAATGACTCTTGGTAATATTGAAGGAACAACTACTATTGACGAAAGTAATTACTATTGACCAAGGTAAATACTATTGACCAAGGTAAATACTATTGACGAAGATAATTACTATTGACCAAGGTAAATACTATTGACCAAGGTAAATACTATTGACGACGGTAATTACTATTGACGACGGTAATTACTATTGACGACGATAATTACTATTGACGAAGAGACTCTTAGATGATGACATATGGCCCCCCATAAAAATAACCAAACTTACCACAACGTCTCAATTATTGATTTAATAATATAACATATTATACAGATGATACTCTGACAATAATTTAAGAGATATGATGCAGCAATTACTGTAGCAATAATTGAGTATAGCTGAGTGACTTCTCACGTAAGCATCAATAATCAATACCGTGTGCTATTATGCAACCACGCGTATTACTGTACTTTTACTACCGGGTAGTTCAACAGTTTTAAAGGTTTTAACGGTAACACCTCAGCCGTTATTTTTATAGAAAGATATTTTTGTCGTTTTCTAACTACGACTATACTTCTGTTGTGGGGTCCACCAATGATTGTGCCGTCGTACGAATATTTCCCGACAAAAAGAATATTTCCCGACCAAACGAATATTTTAAAACAACTTGCTTACTTTACAAAACTTATAAATAATACCCACAACTATAATATTATATCAAATCCACACCATAATTATTTCGTCAAAATTAAATATTTATTCATAAAACCTGGGGTCTCACAATGCTTAACTACAACATTTTAAAAACGTTGTAGTTAAGCACAATACACAACGTTTTTTAGGGAAAAAACGTTGTGGAATCATACCTACTACAACGTTTTTAAGCATCTGCTACTTTTAGAAAAACAAATCTACAACATTTTTTTCCTAAAAAACGTTGTATATTGTGCTTAACTACAACGTTTTTAAAACGTTGTGTAAGTGTGTCAAATATATGACACCCTTAACCACGACGTTTTCCTGACTGAAACCACAACGTTTTTTCCGCGTTGTCTATTTACTGTTTTCTAGTAGTATTTTGATTTTTCAGTGCTATGAATATGTACTGTATGTACGTGTTGATGATGATTAGTCAATTATGGTGTTTAATTTCAAAACCCTTTTATTAATTGATTAAACCCAAATTTTACTGGGGGAAACCCTAATTGGAAAATCAACTGTGAGTTTAAGACTGTTATATAACTGTGTTATATGTTTTATGTCGTGTATTAAGTGATTAATTAGGTAAATCCTAATTCAAGTTCTAGAAACCCTAATTTCTAAATTAGTAACCCTAATTAGAAATTTTTAAAAAAACTAATTACTAATTTTAAACCCTAATTGCTAAAATGGTAACTCTAATTATTATTTTAGTAAGTAATTATATTAATTTGGAAACCCTAATTCATAATTTGGGAAACCCTAATAATATCAAGAAAACCCTAAATATATTTTTAAAACCCTAATTTTTATTAGTAAGCTCTAATTAAAATCTTATTGAACTTTTTATATAATTGTTCAAACCCTAGAAATTATTTGGGATACCTTAAGGATTAAAATCTAGTGATTAAAACCTAGATTCAAGTGTCATGGACAAAAATACCCTTAATTTATTTTGTTAGTTTACTAAAATAGCATTTTTGGTATTTATTTAATAAGCTAGATTGCAAGTCATCACCCTAGATTATAGCACATGCTCTATATGTCATCCAAGTTTATCCTCTTTGACACCTTGCAAGTTAAATTCATTGAATCTAAGTCATATAAATAGGTTAGGAGAGAGAGAAAAGTGTACATTTGCTCATTTTACACTCTAATTTCTTAACAACTCTCTCTCTCTCACCTAAAGCTCTGAAAATCATAAGATATATCAGTCACAAATCAAGCCCCACGATCACCCATAACCAAATCAGAAGCTAGAAATCAAAATCGATCAAAGAAGGTATTAAACCCTACTCAAAAATCTGTCCAAATTTCGGTTGTTAGATGTTATGTTTGGGTGTTAGAATATGTTGTTAGTAGTGTCTAGTGATGATCTGGGTTGCTAGATATTGAATCCATAACATCTAAAGGCTCGGATTTGAAGATTTTCCAAATCTATAAAATTTTTGTTTTGTGTTCTGACAATGAATGTCAGAGGCTGTAGATCCTTATCGGTTTATGTTTTTGGTTGTTTTATGTTTTAGATATGTAGACTGTTATGACTTCTTTGATCTAGTTCAAGAATCAAGTCTATATCTGGTCTAGATTGCAAGTTATAGTCGGTCAAAAAGCATTGACCAGCCATGACCAAACGTTTCTGGGTAACCCAGAAACGGGTCCAGAACAGTTTGACAACATCTTCAAGCCTCCAGATCTCTCATGTGGTTGCTTATTTATGTTTTTTTTTGTACTCATGTTGTAGTATGTTGATTTATCTTTAGATCCATGCTTTTAGAACCACTAGATATAATATATATTGGATTTGGTGGCCGGTCAAACTAGCTATGTCGAACATGTTCTCTGTTTTTTGGGTAACCCAGAAAACATATGAACATGTCGACTGACATGGTTTGACCGGATTATAACTCTTGATTCTCTTGATGTTTGATTGATGTTTTGTTATAGATTTCTTAAGTTACATGTTTTCTACAACCTGAAATAGTTAGATCACAAAAACATCAACAGGATTGCAAGTTGTGGAAGCCCAAAATGGACAGGTCTAACTGTTCTTCATTTCTGGGTAACCCAGAAAATGAAGAACAAGTCTGACAACCCCTTTGAAGGCTCAGATCTTGTTCGTTTATTGCTTGTTGTTCATGTTTGTTGTTGGATAGTGTAGTCCTACACTAGCACTACACGATCAAAATAACAACATGCCCATAAAACTACTTGAGAAGTGTTTAATCAGTGGTCAAAGGAGGTCCCTCGAAACTGTCTATGGTATTCTGGGTTTTGGCCAAGAACATGAAAAACACCTATAGCGACTGTTCTGTCGCTATAGGTGGTCTTTAGCGACAGATAATATATTTTTTTCTGGAAATTATTAAATAAATAGAAAAAAATAGTTTTTAATTATTAAAAATACCAATTAAATTATTAAAAATTATTTTAAATTCTGAAAATTAATTTTTAATTATTTTTAATATATTTCATAAATATTTAATATTTTTAGAATATTAAAAGTATTTAATTGTAATATAAAATAAATTATTTAAAAATAATTTTAATACTTGAAAAATCATTTAAAATTATATTATGATATAAGAAAATATTTTAAGTTATTTTTAATGACTTTTAATATTTTGTGATAAATTTCATTAATAAATTAATATTAATGATAATTAAGTTATTTACTAAATGAAATAAATAAAATAATTAAAAATGATTTTATTATATTAAAAATCATTTTAAATAATAATAAGGTATTTAAAAATATTTTAAGTTATAAAATATAACTTTTAATATTTAAAGATAAATTTCATTAATTAATTATTATTAATTATATTAAAGTTATCTAATAATTATATTAAATAATTTAGTTTAAAAATGATTTTTATAATCATTTTAAATGAAAATAAAGTATTTAAAGATATTTTAAGTTATAAAACATAACTTTTAATATTTAAAAAATAATTTCATTAATAATTAAATATTAATGCTTATTAATTTATTATTAATGATATTAAATTTATTTAATAATTATATTAAATAAATAGTTTATAAATAGTTTTATTAATTTAAAAATCATGAAAAAGGGATATAAATGAATTAAAAATATTTTAAGTTATACTTAATGACTTTTAATATTTTGATAACTGAAACATTAATACTTTAATATTAATGATAATTATTAAAAAATGATTTTAAATGTTTTAAAAATCATTTAAGGGTAATATAAAGACTTTTAAAATATTCTAAGTTATTATAAATAACTTTAATATTTTGGCAATGATTTCATTAATAATTTAATATTAATTAAATATTAATGATAATATAATTGTTTAGTATTTAAATCATTTAATAATGATTCCAAGATTTGAAAATTCATGATAAATTATAATAAATGTTTTAAAATTATTATAAGTCATTTAAAAATAATATGACCGATACTTACAGATATTGAGTTACAGATTGGAGTCTTAGACTCGATAATTACCCGATAAAGCTATCGGTAGACCGACATATTTTAAAAATTGATTTGGACTTAGATAATGTGATTAGATAAGTGATTATTTGTGATTCAATGGTTATTAAACATATGTGCCAATGTGATTAGGGTATATGCTGACTGTAATAAGTAGTATTATGTGTTATAGTATATTGTTCTAATCGAACGAATGATCTGATTAATGATAGGTCGTGCTATAAACGATAAAACTAAATTGTGAACTGTAAGTAGCGCATCAGGCAAGTATCTTACCTTTGTATTTCCTTTATGCAATGGACATGAGTAAGAAGATTCAGAATTATATTATTATTATGCTATATTATTAGCCCTATTGTGATATATTCTATATCCGATCATTGTTTATCAATATGTTAGTATATGGTAATTCATATATATATATATATATATATATATATATATATATATATATATATATTACGTTCGATAATTTCTATAAATGGTTAGACAAGTCTACCCACTTGAATAATCGTTGTATTTAATCACATGTTGATACACCTTTGTCAATTACCCGTATATATATATATATATATATGTTGAATTATAAATTTTTGTTGAACAAGATAAAACCTCTGATTTGGAACCCATACAAGTATGAACATCTCTACACGGGAAAACTTTTATGCGCCCAACGCGGACAGAGTGAACGATACCCTTGTTCTTGCATGTAGTATTGATCAACGCAGGGTACAACGGGATGATCACCCTCGTGCCCGTAAGTTATGACGGTTTACAAATAAAGTTCTGTTTAACCGATTCAAAAATTGAAAATAATGTTCATAGTATGTCACCTTAAACCTATATATAGTCATTACATAGTTTCAAAAATTTGAAATAGGGTTGTTATGTTATTATTATTGGTACAGATTACTTCATAACTATTGAAATCGTTGTAGAAGGATAGTATAAAGAAAATATTTAAATTCTTTCAGCTTATATATATAATTGTTATTACTTGTTGGGCACTCAAATGCTCATCCTTGCTTAATTTAAATGTTTTCAGCTAAGTGTGAAGAACCAGAAAGCTCATGCAGAAATAAAGGGAAAGGAAAGCTAACCAAATAAGATTTATGGTAGTTTATGTATTAGTTTGATATTATTAAGACAAGTATGATATTAATTATCTATCATGGGTTGTAATAAATGTTTAAAGGTTACGTACTTAGGATTCAGACTCTGATGAATATGTAAATTAAGATGATTTTTATATTATTGTTATTATTATTAGTATTATTCCGCTCATAGAAATGGTATTGTGAAGCACCGAGTTCGGGTTTCAAGTACCCAAATTTGGGGGCGTCACAAGAGGTTAACATGATCAATTGGAGCAATGGACAGAGTTTCGATTTTAGCGACGAGTCATCTCATACCATCAAAGACGGTGTTGATAAGTGGGATTATGCCAAGTTCCAGTTCGCAATAGAGCGAAAGATAAATGCTCTTTGCAAACAAGTTGAGCAATTGGCAGAACTAGTGACCTACCAGCATCAAGTTACACGCCAATTAGTAAGTCAGGAGCATGCTAGTTCCTTCCTATTGTCATGAATATTCCCTCGTCACCTCCAGAAAGTGAAATGATGGAGGACAAAGTGGCAAAGAGAGCGAATGCCAAAGCTCGCCGGAATTTTGCCAACAGAAGGGAATTTACATATCTGGGCCAACCCGTGGAGGAAATCCTTCAGATGTTAATCAATGAAGGAAGGATTAATTCCCTTCTACCTCCAATCAATCCCCGATTAGGACGGTATAATTCTGAGGGAGTATGTCAATATCACTCCCATTCTCACGGTGACATCACAGAAGAATAATGGGCACTCCACCACCTTATACAAAATCTCATTGATAGCGGTGTCCAGTAGCTAGCAGACGATGATACTGTGCTACGTGGTAGTGAGAACATCTATATACTAAATGGAAGGGATTGGTAGCAGTTATCTCCACTGAGGCTGATGGAATTATCAAGCCACTCACTATACCAACAATTCAACTCAAAGGAAGCAACAATCCTTTGAAAGTGGTCGCTCCCAAACCAATCAACCTACTATGCAGAGCATAATATTATATTGTTAGCTTGCACACAGTTCTATGGAATTATGAAGAAGGTAAAGGATCTACCTCGTATACAACTGCTATAGTGTCGATGGAAAATCCACTGTATCTTCCCCAATGGGTGATGAAGTCTACCATCAAATCAAAGGGAAAAATACCCATGGAGAAGATTAAAAAATTCCTCCACACTATGGGCCATAACGAAGCTAAGGTGGTTGTAAGCTTAAGGGAAGCTCCACACCAAATCTCAATTTTGGACTTAGTCTTAACTTTCGAGGATCACCGGAAGATCTTACTGAAATTTTTGGAAGAAGCCTATTTACCAACATCAGTGGATACGGAAAAATTACAACACTTGGTTGATCAAATTTTCAACAACAATGTGATATCCTTCACTGATGATGACATACCGCCCGAAGGGACCTGTCATTGCAAGCCATTACACATTACGGTCTTGTCCTCCGGATACATGCTAGCAGGAGTCTTGGTAGATGGAGGTTCGTCTCTAAATATATGTCCTTATGCTACGTTGCTGAAGATGAACGTCAATCTCAACCGAATTCAAAGTAGCCATACGATCATCAAAGCTTTTGATGGATCCCGCCGGAATGCAGTCGGAGTAATTGAGTTGCCAATCAAAATTGGTCCCCATACATTATGCGTGTCTTTCCACGTACTCAAGATAGATTCAGGATACAACCTGCTCTTGGGAACTGGTCAGTTTTCATGCCTTGGAAGTGAGCAATACTCAATACCATGCTATTGGAACGCCATTGCCCATACCCAAGATATTTGTCGAAGTAATGTCGGCTACTCAGGAAATGATGTCCTTGGGCCATTAGCCAAGACAAGGGTTGGGTAAAGATCACCAAGGTATCAAATACCCCATCCAAGTAGCCAGGCAAACTGGGACAGCTGGACTAGGCTATTCTGCCAGTTCTAGTCAAAGGAATCCTAATAAGCATCAGCAGATTCTTTTAGCTTCAACCATATGGCGTTTATCTTCGCCATCAACCTTTGAGTCCGCACAACCTCCATAAAGGTGCCAACCAGCGTGATGGCTATGCTATTTCCCAAACCAGTGCCGTTCAAAGCAAAATAAGTCTTTGTTCCAGATCCCAAAGTGGAGGAAGAGAAACAAAGAATCAAACAAAACGTCGTCCGGATAATATCGGGCATGCGCATCATTGTTCATGATGAACATACAAACAGATACACCCCGTACGATGATTACACAGATGTTATGGTCATCATTCGAGAGAAAGGAGGACGATGACAGCCCCTCTATCAATGCAGTCCTCCTGGACTTTATCCTTGCCAATTGGAGCAGCACTCCTTGCATTGGTCGACAAGGGTAAAACTGGCAGGAACTCTTTCTGCCTTGTAGATATCATAACTGCTTACTTTTTTGTACAGTATTAGCAGTCATTTTGCCAGTACACACTAACACTTTGTATGATTAAACAACTTCATATATACTAAGTGAAAACATATTTTGTTTCAAGACTCTGAATTTAGATGTGCCGGCACTTGCTGATACGGTGCCTCTTCTCCACAAAGATTGTGACTTTGGTGTAGAGATGAATTCAACCTTGATGGAAACACAAAAGGACGTTGAGGTGCCTTCAGAAATTCAAGAATGGGTCAAAGACAAACCAAAAACCCAACCTTGATCAAACCATTTCCTTCAATCTCGGTACCTTAGAAAACCCTAAGTTAATCCAGATTGGTTCAGACCTTACCCCAAACCAACGGAATGACATGGTTACGCTATTAACCCAATTCCAGGATGTGTTTACATGGTCTCATGAAGACATGGTGGGTTTGTCCACTGACATTATTCTTCATCGCCTTCCCATTAAAGAGGGATTCAAGCCAGTCAAGCAGAAGCTCAGGCGGTTAAAACCTGAGTGGAGTTTGAAGGTGAAAGAAGAAATTGTGAAACAATTTAAAGTTGATATTATCATGGTGTCTACATATCCTAAGTGGATATCCAACATCATGCTCTTGCCTAAACCTGGAGGAAAGGTGCGAGTTTGCGTGGATTACAGGGATTTGAATAAAGCTTGCCTTAAAGATAGCTTTCTTGTGCCATTCATCCACATTCTCATTAACAATACTACTCAATACGGCATGTACTCCTTTGCTGATTGCTTTGCGGGGTACCATCAGATTATGGTTGCTGAGGAAGATCGTGAGAAAATTGCTTTCATCACGCCTTGGGGAACCTTTTGCTATAGACGGTTATCTTTCGGCCTCGTCAATGCCGGACCTAATTATCAGAGAGCTATAATGGCTCTTTTCCACGATTTAATGCACAAAGAGATAGAGATATACGTGGATGACTCAAATCCCAGAGGGAGGATGACCACTTAGACCATCTCAAAAAGCTTTTCAACAGGTTGCATAAGTATAACTTGAAGTTGAATCCAGCCAAGTGCGCCTTTGGCATTAAATCAGGCAAGTTACTAGGATTTCTAGTCAGCCACAAAGGAATTGAGCTGGATCCTACCAAAATCTAGGCTATTACGGAAATGTCCATTCCTCAGATAGAGAAGGAAATACGAGAATTTTTTGGAGGAATTAACTTCAATAGCAGGTTCATTTCTCAACTCACAGTAACCTGTGAGCCTATATTCAAGCTATTAAGGAAGAACTACTCCATGAAATAGGATGATGAGTGCCAGAATGCCTTCCTTACCATCAAAGAGCAGCAAGTCAAAGCTCCTATTTTGGTACCACCCAGGGATGATGTTCCCCTGTTCATGTACCTTTCTATAAGTGATAATTCTATGGTTTGCATGCTGGGACAGAAAGACGATAGAGGCCGAGAACGAGCTATCTATTACCTTAGCAAAAGATTCAATATCAGTGAACATAAGTACACTTTGATTGAGAGAACTTGTTGTGCTTTAGCATGGGCTGCCATGAGGTTACAACATTACCTCCATGGGCACACAACCCATCTCATACCCCGTGTGGGTCCTCTCAAGTATGTGTTCAGTGAACCCATACTAAATTATCGGCAGTCCAGATGGCAGTTGATCCTACAACAATTTGACATTATTTACGTGACTCAAAAGTCCATTAAAGGTCAAGGAATTACGGATCAACTGGCCACCGCACCCTCAGGGGATTTCAAACCCTTGGAAACATACTTCCCCGATGAAGGGGTAATGGCAATTCAGCCACACCATCAGTATGATACACACCAAGCATGGAAGACGTATTTTAATGGAGCTGTTAATACAGAAGGTTCTGGAGCTGGAGCAGTTCTAGTATCCGGTACGGGGGAACAGTATCCCGTCGCTGTCAAATTACAGTTTGTCAGCACCAATAACACAGCTGCGTATGAAGGCTATATCATGGGGCTAAAACTTGCCCGTTCAGTGGGTATCAGACGGTTAACTGTCTTTGGGGATTCAGAGTTGGTAGTCAATGTGACGCTCCAAAAATAAGTCCACACGACCCATTCTGATTCACCAGATATCAAACTATAAAAATCAAATACAAACTTCATTTATTCAACTGTTGAACTGTCGTGCAGAGCACGACAACAGATAAGCTGTGAGTTTTAATACAAATATATATAATACTCTCGTGGTGCCTTGAACATAAGACCTTACAATGTTACCTTACATAAAGGTATAGTCAATAATTATTTTAGAAATTAAAATCTTTGGAAAGTGCTCAAGGAAACCTTCGTACATGGGAGACCATGCGTCTAGAATATGATAGACATCATATGTCCACAAAATTATCCTTGGTTGACCCAATAGACCCCAAAGAAAAATGAAAAGATTACTATCACCTTCTTTCCAATTGTGAGTCTTCTCTTGACATATAATTATTTTCGTTGTCTCTAAATAAAAATTATATTTCAAATAAACTCCAAGATCATATAGGTAGTGGTCGTAGATATACTCAGCAAGTGGATGTGCACAACCTTGTCTTATGATTACATAAAGTTGTATGTCATTAGACATCTTATATGATAGTGGAAAAACACCTTTTCAAAGTTAGGTTCACCTCACCCTATTGGATTCACCAAATATAACTACTAAATGAACTTTTCTATACTACTTAGGGAGAACCTCCACAGCTAGAGACCATCGTTCTAATCTTCTTAATACCCCGCTCGACCCAGCTACACTTTTATTACCTGAAAGGAATTGTGAAGCAAAAGGGTGAGCACAACTAGCCCAGTAAAGAATATCATGACTAAACATAATTAAATTATCAATAGCTTTCATCAATAATAAACCAGAGATTTAGAACATATGATAGATAATAAAACTTTTCAACCATAATTGCAGCGGAACGAGCAATCCATTAGAAGAGTTAAATAGACCATCAGATCTATTATCTTCTCCATGTTAAAAGTTCACCAATAATGTTTATCCCTGTAATATCAATCAACAATTCATGTCCACAATCATATGAATAATTCATAATCATAATTGTGATTCTGAATTCCTTTTCACACCAAGGACGAAAATAATTTTCATCACCTATCTTCACCTGAAATATCAAAAATTATGGTTATACCAAATCACAATTTCTGCTCATAATCATACTAATTATATCATCTTTGCACTTCGGCCAAAGATATTCATTATTATCACATCCATGAATTAATATTTCATTGCTGAGACTCAGCTAAATAATTAATCCACATCATCGAATCATCCCTGCACTACAGGCCAATGACATTCTTTAGTATCACGACCACGAATTATCCATGCACTACATGCCAAAGATAATCGTGTTTTTATCAACGGTCCTGATCATGCCATAAAATAATTCATCTTTGCACCCTTGGCCGAAGAGAATTCATAGCCATAACCATACCAAAAACTGTCTGTCAATGCACTACGGGCCAATGAGGACGTTTACCACATCATTTGTAAAATTAAGGTCATGATTACACCGAATAATCCCTGGTCATAATAATACCAAGTCCATCTATGCACTACATGCCACAGATGACTTTTAACAAAATATAAACATGAGGATGATGACAATGATATAAGAATTCAATAAAACAAGTTCAAGAATTAATTTATCCAGGAACCAATAACGTCCAAATTGTCAACATGATACTGCTTTGTGGGTTAAAACTCAAGAATGCTCAGAAGAATATTTTCGTGAAAAGATATTGGATGAAGTGCGAATATCAAGATATTTCACTAATTTCATGGAGTATAAAAGCCAAAACTTTAATCAACTGAGTATAATAAAGAATTGAATAACAACAGAAATCACCATGCATGCGATAGACCGCACAGACAGGTTATTCCAACAGAATAATAATTAATAGAACCAGGTTAGGCGTAGTACGCACCGACAAGATATTTCGACAGAATAATAAAGAAAGAAATAATAGAAGAATTTAACCATGTATGCGGTACTTCGCATAAACAGATTATTCCAACATAATAATAAAAAATAGAATAACAGAAGTTCTCTTCATGAATACAAAAGAAATAATACCCCTTACGGGTACAACAAATAATATCCCTTACCTTAGAAAGAAGAGTACTGCATATAGGAGTAGTGAAGTAGCAGAATATTTTTTTTCTCTATAGTTTCTCTCTCTAGAGTTTCAGTGAATTCGTAAGAAATAATGAAGGAATGAGCTTCTATTTATAGAAGAATGGACTGCATAGTAACTAATTCATTAACGGTCCAGATTGATTTACTTTTAATCGGACGGTCCATATTTAAAGCAAAATCTTTTAAATAAAATGTAATATATATTCTATTTATAATCTAATAAAACGAATAACTCTATAAAAGTATTCTGTTTTATATAAAAAGATTTTACTATGCAAAATACTATGCAGGCATTATGCAATATTATGCATAATAAAATATAATATATTCTATTTATAGAATAACTTTATAAAAGTATTCTGTTTTATATAAAAAGATTTTATTATGCAAAATACTATGCATAATAGAATATAATATATTCTATTTATAGAATTACTTTATAAAAGTATTCTGTTTTATATAAAAAGTTTTTCTATTTTATTACATTAATAATATCAATAAAACAAAACTGAGTGACTTATCACTTAAGCATATATAATCAATACCGTGTGCTACTATGCAACCACGCGTATTACTGTACTTTTACTACCGAGTAGTTTAACAGTATTAACGATAAAACTTTCGCCATTATTTTCATAAAATATTTTTGTCGTTTTCTCAATCCGATAATAATTTCGTTGTGGGGTCCACCAATGATTGTACCGTCGTACGAATATTCCCCGACAAAAAAAAATATTCCCCGAACAAACGAATATTTTATAACAACTTGTTTACTTTGCAAAAAAAAAATTTAAATATCACCCTTAACTTTAACATTTTATCAACTTAACCATTTACGAAATAAAATAATAATTATAAGAAAATTAAATACTTTCATTTCATAAAATTTGGGATCTCACAATCTCCCCTGCTTATGAAATTTTGCCATCGAAATTTACGTACGTACCTGGTATTCGAAGAGATGAGAATACCTTGCTTTCTTTTCGGATTGTACCTTTCCGGTTATTTCCTCAGTACCATGATTTTCCCATTACTCATCTCCTGTATTTCAGATATCATTCTAGAATATATCTTCAAAACAAAGGTTAATTGACATATCACAATTTGTTAACTTATCAAGTAAAAATTTTAGCTTAGGTAAGTCACACACTAGCGAAGTATATTACTCGTCTTTCCCCTCCTAGTTATAGACTCATATCTCCGCCAACCACCATATCCCTAAGATCTGATACCATTTGTGACACCCCCAAAATAAGTCCACACGACCCATTTTGAGTCGTCAGATATCATACTATAAAAATCAAATACAAACTTCATTTATACAACTGTTGAATTATCGTGCAGAGCGCGACAACAAATAAGCTGTGAGTTTTAATACAAATATATATAATACTCTCATGGTGCCTTGACCACAAGACCTTACAGTGTTACCTTACATAAAGGTACAGTCAATAATTATTTTAGAAATTAAAATCTTTGGGAAGTGCTCAAGGAAACCTTCGTACATGGGAGGCCATGCGTCTATATTATAATAGATATCATATGTCCAGAGAATTATCCTTGGTTGACCCAATAGACCCCAAAGAAAAACGAGAAGATTACTATCATCTTCTTTCCAATGGTGAGTCTTCTCTTGACATATAATTATCTCCGTTGTCTCAAAGTGAAAATTATATTTCAAATAAACTCCAATATCATATAGGTAGTACTCGTAGATATACTCAGCAAGTGGTTGTGCACAACCCTATCTTATGATAACACGAAGTTGTATGTCATTAGACATCTTGTATGATAGTGGCAAAACACCTTTTTAAAGTTGGGTTCACCTCACCCTATTGGATTCACCAAATATAACTACTAAATGAACTTTTCTATACTGCTTAGGGAGAACCTCCACAGCCAGAGACCATCGTTCTAATCCTCTTAATACCCCGCTCGACCCAGCTACACTTTTATTACCTAAAAGGAATTGTGAAGCAAAAGGGTGAGCACAACTAGCCCAGTAAAGAATATCATGACTAAAGATAATTAAATTATCAATAGCTTTCACAAATAATAAACTAGAGATTTAGAACATACGGTAGATAATAAAACTTTTCAACCCTAGTTGCAGTGGAACGAGCAATCCATTAGAAGAGTTAAATAGACCATCAGGTCTATTATCTTCCCATGTTAAAAGTCCACCAATAATGTTTATCCTTGTAACATCAATCAACAATTTTTGTCCACAATCATATGAATACCTCATAATCATAATTGTGATTCTGAATTTCTTTTTGCACCCAAGACGAAGATAATTTTCATCACCTATTTTCACCTGAAATATCAAAAATCATGGTTATACCAAATCACAATTTCTGCTCATAATCATACTAATTATATCATCTTTGCACTACGGCCAAAGATATTCATTATTATCACATCCATGAATTAAAATTTCATTGCTGAGACTCATCTCAATATTTAATTCACATCATCGAATCATCCCTGCACTACAGGCCAAGGATATTTTTTAGTATCATGACCACGAATTATCCATGCACTACGGGCCAAAGATAATCGTGTTTTCATCAACGGTCCTGATCATGCCATAAAATAATTCATCTTTGCACCTTTGGCCGAAGAGAATCCATAACCATAATCATACCAAAAACTGTCCATCCATGCACTACGGGCCAATGAGGACTTTTACCACATCATTTATAATATTACGGTCATGATTACACCGAATAATCCCTGGTCATAATCATACCAAGTCCATCTATGCACTACATGCCACAGTTGACTTTCAACAAAATATAAACATGAGGATGATGACAATGATATAAGAATTCAATAAAACAAGTTCAAGAATTAATTTATCAAGGAACTAATAACGTCCAAATTGTCAACATGATACTGTTTTGTGGGTTAAAACTCAAGAATGCTCGGAAGAATATTTCTATGAAAAGATACTGGATAAAGCGCAAATATCAAGATATTCCACTAATTTCATGGAGTATAAAAGCCAAAACTTTGATCAACTAAGTATAATAAAGAATGGAATAACAATAGAAATCACCATGCATGTGATAGACCGCACAGACAGGTTATTCCAACAGAATAATAATTAATGGAACCAGGTCAGGCGTAGTACGCACCGACAGGATATTCCGACAGAATAATAAAGAACGAAATAATAGAAGAATTTCACCATGTATGCGGTACTTCGCATAAACAGGTTATTCCAACATAATAATAAAGAATGGAATAACAGAAGTTCTCTTCATGAATACAAAAGAAATAATACCCCTTAAGGGTACAACAAATAATATCCCTTACCTTAGAAAGAAGAGTACTTCATATAGGAGTAGTGAAGTAGCAGAATACTTTTCTTCTTTCTCTCTATAGTTTCTCTCTCTAGAGTTTCAGTGAATTTTTAAGAAAGAATGAAAGAATGAGCTTCTAATTATAGAAGAATAGATTGTATAGTAACTAATTCATGAACGGTCTAAATTGATTTACTTTTAATCGGACGGTCCATATTTAAAGCAAAGTCTTTTAAATAAAATATAATATGTATTCTATTTATAATCTAATAAAACGAATAACTTTATAAAAGTATTATGTTTTATATAAAAAGATTTTACTATGCAAAATACTATACACGCACTATGCAACACTATGCATAATAAAATATAATATATTCTATTTATAGAATAACTTTATAAAAGTATTTTCTTTTATATAAAAAGATTTTACTATACAAAACACTATGCATAATAGAATATAATATATTCTATTTATAGAATAACTTTATAAAAGTATTCTGTTTTATATAAAAAGTTTTTCTGTTTTATTACATTAATAATATCAATAAAACAAAACTGAGTGACTTATCACTTAAGCATCAATAATCAATACTGTGTGCTACTATGCAACCACGAGTATTACTGTACTTTTACTACCGAGTAGTTCAACAGTATTAACGGTAAAACTTCTGCCGTTATTTTTATAAAATATTTTTTTCGTTTTCCCAATCCGACAATAATTCCGTTACGGGGTCCACCAATGATTGTACCGTCGTACGGATATTTTCCGACAAAAAAATATTCCCAAACCAAACGAATATTTTATAATAACTTGCTTACTTTGCAAAAAAAAATTTAAATATCACCCTTAACTTTAACCTTTTATCAATTTAACCATTTACGAAATAAAATAATAATTATTAGAAAATTGAATACTTTCATTTCATAAAATTTGGGATCTCACAGTCAAACAATCCACGGAAATCTATCAAACCAAAGTGCTACGTTTGCTGCCTTACCATCGGCAAGTTTTACAGATGGCTTCGGAGTTCGAAGAGATCTCCTTTCTACACATTCCTCGTAATAGGAATGACTTCGCAGACGCATTAGCAACTTTGGCCTCCTTGATTTACATGCCTGACAAGGAACACATACCAAGCGTCACAGTAGCCCTGTAAAAGGCACCAGCCTATGTGAACTATGTTGGAGAAGTATCGGATGAACTACCTCCCATCCAAAAACCTTAGTATCAGCATATCAAGGAGTACTTGCGAGATGGATCTACACCCGCTGAGGCGAGCCTGAATGAGCAAAGGCGGATTCATCGACTTACTATGAAATTATACCTAAGCGGAGATGCACTCTACAAGAGAGATGCAGGACTAGGTCTCCTCAGATGCCTGGATAAGGACCAAGCTCAGAGACTCATGGATGAAGTCCGTGGTGGTAGTATGTGGCCCACGCATGAGTGGCCCCCTCCTTGTTAAGAAGATCTTCAGGACAGGACATTACTGGCTATTTCTCAAAGCTGACTACAATAACCACGTCAGGAGATCTTATCAATGCCAAATTCATGGGAATGCTATCTATACCCCTCCTTCCCCAAGGTTACCAAAGAAGTCGTCATTGCTTTTATCAGAAACAATGTCATTTGTCAATACGGACAACCCGAGGTAATTGTATCAGACAATGCTAAGAACCTCAACAACAAAATGATGGAGGAACTATGCAGTAAATTCCACATCAAACACCTTAACTCCGTCATCTACCGTCCAAAGATGAATGGTGTTGTTGAAGCGGCTAACAAAAATATCAAGAAGATTATGCAATAGATGTCCGCCAACCACAGAGGATGGCCTGACTTATTGCCTCTTACTCTGTTAGCCTATAGAACATCAATGCGCACTTCAACTGGGGCAACCCCCTTGTTGGTCGATTTCACAATCAAAATATATGTGCAAGTATATACGGTCAACAAGTAATAAAGTGATAAGAAAAGTATCGTTCCCACGAAGAATTATTTAATAAAAATTACCAAATACTAACTCTTAACCAAATCAATTTTATTTAAACAACCACAAATTGTGATTTTTCTAATTAAGAAAACTAAATTAATCAATTAAAACTAGATTACTCTAAAATTAATTCAAATAAATAAAGATTAAGATTTCAATATCCCCAATTATGAACTATAAATAAATTATCCAATTATCCCAATTATTATGTCTACTGAATTGTTAACAGAAATTCTCAAATGCCAAAAGTCCTTTTTCAAGTGAGTAATTGACTTCTATTTAATTCAGATTAATCTTGCTATATTACTATGCAAAACAATTGAATTAAACTCCTTCAATTCTAATTCCTTATGTGTTACATGCGGAGAACAGATATTTCCATTCAATTCACAAACCTAATTATTCACTATGCAAATAACTAAGTCATATGTTATCATGCTCAGTTCTAACCCTAGAATTCCTCTTCCAAATCCTTCTAGAGTAACAAGGTAATTACTGATCAGATAATTAATCAATATGCGCAAGACAAGATAAACAATTCACCTCGACATAAATAATTGGAATAAATCAAATAATTAATTCATAGACATAAAAGGATCAATTGTAATCTTAATAAAAGAGTTAGTTCATAATTAATGAATTAAAACCAAGAATCCACAACTGAATAAACATTAAAGATAAAAGTATGATAAGAGAAGAGAATAGAATCTGTTGTCAGCAAATTCGATGCTCCCCTCTTGCTCTTGGTCATGATTTTCAATGATCTCCAAGTTACTTCAATCTCCAAAACTAATAAGAACTATGGTTAATGTCTAATCTAATGGAGTTTATCTCGAATCTAATCTATGTAATCTCCCTTTATTTTATGCCTTACATCATGTATTTATAGGTTACAAGTCCAATTTTTAGCTTAGGAACAAACCCAATCCTATTTGGACTCAAAAAAGTGTTAAAATTCGCCCCAAAACGCGTCCAAGCTTTACCAGACTCTTCCCCAGCGCCCCAGTGCTGGGCATGGTGCTGCAACCCTGCTCCCCAGCGCCCCGGCTTTGGGCATAGGCCTAAAATGGGTGCCCCGGTGCTGGCACATGTTCTGACATTTTCTGCTCCGACATCCTTTGGGAAAATGGCCATAACTTCTTCGTCCGAACTCCGATTTTGATGATTCAAAATGTTCCGGAAAGAAGAGACGTATATCTACAACTTTCATTCTTTAAGTTTATCGAAATAAGGTCTCGAGAAATACTCAAATTGGCTCTGAAGTGACTGCTATGTAAATGGCAAGCCGAAAACGCGCATCTAGCCACCCCAAACGTCGATCCAAGTAACTTTTGTCCCAATTCCTACAAAGCAACGTAAAACATGCATAAATAGACACAAACACTTAAAAACATCCAAAAGATTAAGTTCAAATGCACTCAATTATGAGTATAAAACTCACTCATCAAATACCTCCAAACTTAAACATTTGTTTGTCCTCAAGCAAAAATACAAAAGAACTAAAATTAAACAACCTAACTCACTACATGAATGCATATGCATGATCTACTTCCTAATATACCTACGAATATAGTAATAAATTAGTATGATATATAGCAATAGGCCTCAAATATACCATTGATACTCAAATAATATATCCAATCAAGTCAAAATCCATAACTCTAACTAATTAGTCAATCCAAACCAGTCATCACCCATGTTGTGCGTGTGTGCTTGTTAACTATTCTAACCAACCACAGTTCAAGATAATCACATAACAAGCTTCTTAGAAGGAAAATTTCAGTTCCAATTCAATTACTTTTGTGAACATGACAACTCCGGTTAAAACTAAGCAATTACCAAGTCTAAGGATAAATACAAGATTTATTTATACTTTTATTCAACCACGAGGGCATTTTTGCTCTTTCTCGTGTTTTATTCATTTTTTTTATTTTTCTCATGGCTGTTGTGAGACCCCGAATTTTATGAAATAAAAGTATTCAATTTTTCTATTTTGGTAAATGGTTAAATTGATAAAAGGTTAAAGTTAAGGGTGATATGTAAATTTTTTTTTAAAGTAAATAAGTTGTCATAAAATACATAGTCACTATTCACGAGTTACTATTCACGAGTTACTATTCACGGGTTACTATTCACCCAAATTACTATTCACTCTAGTATCGTTCACTCGAGTATTTGGGACACTTTTTGTGTCGGAGTACTATTCATGAGTTACTATTTACGAATTACTATTCACAGGTTACTATTCACCCAAATTACTATTCACTCTAGTATTGTTCACTCGAGTATTTAGGACACTTTTTGTGTCGGAGTTACTATTCATGAGTTACTATTCACGAGTTACTATTCACGAGTTACTATTCATCTAAGTTACTATTCACTCTAGTATTATTCACTCGAGTATTTGAGACACTTTTTGTGTCAGAGTTACTATTCACGAGTTACTATTCACGGGTTACTATTCACCCAAATTATTATTCACTCTAGTATCGTTCACTCGAGTATTTGGGACACTTTTTGTGTCAGAGTACTATTCATAAGTTACTATTTACGAATTACTATTCACGAGTTACTATTCATCTAAATTACTATTCACTCTAGTATTATTCACTCGAGTATTTGAGACACTTTTTATGTCGGAGTTACTATTCACGAGTTACTATTCACGAGTTAATATTCAGGAGTTACTATTCACAAGTTACTATTCACCCGGATAATATATTTATTTTCGGTCCAAATCATTTTTGGGTACAATATTATTCCATGAGGAAATGTACTAATTTTTCAGACCGTTGGTTGAAATTATATTAGTAAATCAATAATTCATTTAAATATATTATTATAATATTATATTATAGTAGTATAATGTGATTATATGATAGTATGTTTTTTTTATAATTTGAATGGTAACATTATTATAGTAAATTCATGGTATACAAGTAAAATGAGGTGAAATAGAACAATTTGAATTTGAATTCTGATGATGTAAGCGATGATGTCATCGGAAGGATGATGTATGCAATGATGTCATCAGAAGGATGATGTAAGCAATGATGTCATTTGATCGATGATGTATGCAATGATGTCATCTGATCGATGATGTAAGCGATGATGTCATAAATTATGGCGAAAAGACTATTTTACCCTTACTCTACCAAGCTTATAAATAGAAGCTCATTCCTTCATTATTTCTTAGGAATTCACTGAACTCTAGAGAGAGAAACTATAGAGAGAAAGAAGAAGAGTATTCTGCCACTTAACTACTTCTTTATTTCAGTTCTTCTTTAAAATGGTAAGGGGTGTTATTCTTTCTTATTCATGAAGAGAACTTATGTTATTCCATTCTTTATTATTCTGTTGGAATAACCTGTATACGTGGTTTACCCTATACTTGGTGGAATGACCTGTATATGCGGTTTACCCAATACTTGGTGATCTTCTTCTGTTATTCCATTCTTTATTATTATGTTGGAATAACCTGTTTATGCGAAGTACCGCATACTTGGTGAAATTCTTTTATTATTCCGTTCTTTACGATTCTGTCGGAATATCCTGTCGGTGTGAATTTCACCTGACCTGGTTCCATCATTTATTATTCCGCATTTATTATTCTGTCGGAATATCCTGTCGGTGTGAATTTCACCTGACCTGGTTCCATATTTATTATTCCGCATTTATTATTCTGTCGGAATATCCTGTCGGTGTGAATTTCACCTGACCTGGTTCCATATTTATTATTCCGCATTTATTATTCTGTTGGGAATAACCTGTCTGTGCGGTCTCTATCGCATGCATGGTGAATCCTTCTGTTATTCCATTCTTTATTATTCTGTTGGAATAACCTGTCTATGTGGATTGCCACATGCATGGTGAATGATCCTTTATATTCTTTCCTTATTAAATTGTGAAAATGATCTGTATACGTGGATTACCGCATGGCTGGTGAAAATCCATTTGCAGTTTCATATATTCTTTATTATACTCATTTGGTTAAAGTTTTGATTTCTATACTCCATGAAATTAGTGGAATATCCTTGATATTCGCGCTTCATCCAGTATCTTTTCATGAAAATATTCTTCTGAGCATTCTTGACTGTTACTTTACAAAGAAGTATCATGTTGACAATTTGGATATTATTAGTTCCTGGATAAACTAATTCTTGAACTTGTTTAATTGAATTCCTATAACATTGTCATCATCCTCATGTTTATTTTATGTTAAAAGTCATCTTTGGCTTACGTGCATAGATGGACTTAGTATGATTATGACCAGGAATCATTCGGTATAATCATGAACTGTGATGTTATAAGTGGTGTGATAAAAGTCCTCAGTGGCTTGTAATGCATTGATAGACAGTTTGTGGTATGATTATGACCAGGGATTTTTCGGTATAGTCATGATCATTGATGATTTAATGAATATCCTTGGCCCGTAATACAAGGATGATTAGAAGATGTAGTTTATTTATTAAGCTGAGTCTCAATGATAAAAGTTGATGAAAATATTTTTAAATCATAGAAGATAGTAGGTTTTATTCTCTACTTGACTCTTCTAATGGATTGCTTATTCCGCTGCAGTTAAACTTGATGTCTATTGTATTTTATCAGTTTAACATTGTTGAAGACTATTGATAATTTATTCTTCATTATCTTAGTCATAATATTTCTTACTGGGCTAGTTGAGCTCACCCTTTCTTTCAATGTTCTCTTTAGGAAATGAGAATATAGCTGGGACGAGTCAGGGAAAGGAGTGATGGTCCAGAAGATAGCATTAGTAGTCCTCACCATTCTGTTAAATAGTGTGACAATAAATATAATGAGGACTCCTTGAGTATGGATATTGTCTAGATGACAATATTCCTATTAGAACTCTCAGTTTATGTATTGTCGTATGTTACACGATATTTGTATAATTAAGTTTGTATTTATATTTTGTACCATATATCTGATGACCCAAGATGGGTGATGTATACCCGATTTTGGGGGCGTCACAGTTGGTATCAAAGCTTAGGGATATGATCCCTGGCTGAGATGTAAGATAAGAACTAGGAGGGGAGAGACGGGGAATTCCTTTGCTAGTATGACCTACCTAAGTTTATTTGGTATTTAATTGGTCGGTCAGAGTATAGGAATAATATGTGATATGTTAATTAACCCTTGTTTTGTGGCAGTGTTTGAAAATGGCATCTAACAATGTTGAGATAAGCATTGAAGCAAAATAATATGACCATATCGCAGTACGAGGTTAAGTTTGCAGAGTTATCCCGGTTTGCATCCCATTTGGTCGATAATGAGGAGCGAATGACGCGAAAGTTTCTAAGAGGTTTGAAACCCTATATACGTCAATACCTCATTCTCATGTTTATATTTTGTTGAAAGTCATCTGTGGCCTGTAGTGCACAGATGGACTTGGTATGATTATGACCAGGGATTATTCGGTATAATCATGACCGTAATGTTACAAATGATGTGAAAAAAAAAGTCCTCATTGGCCCGTAATGCATTGATGGACAGTTTTTGGTATGATTATGGCTATGGATTCTCTTTGGCCGTAGTGCAAAGACTAATTGTTTTATGGCATGATCAGGACCGTTGATGAAAACACGATTATCTTTAGCCGTAGTGCATGCATAATTCGTGGTCGTGATACTAAAGAATATCCTTAGCCGGAGTGCAAGGGTGATTCGATGATGTGGATTAAATATTGAGCTGAGTCTCAGCAGTGAAATATTAATTCATAGATGTGGTAAAAGTCATCTGTGGCTTACGTGCATAGATGGACTTGGTATGATTATGACCAGGGATTGTTCGGTATAATCATTACCGTAATTGAAAACACGATTATCTTTGGCACGTAGTGCATGGATAATTCGTGGTCGTGATACTAAAGAATATCCTTGGCCTGTAGTGCAGGGATGATTCGATGATGTGGATTAATTATTGAGCTGAGTCTCAGCAATGAAATATTAATTCATAGATGTGGTAAAAGTCATATGTGGCTTATGTGCATAGATGGACTTGGTATGATTATGACCAGGGATTGTTTGGTATAATCATGACCGTAATTGAAAACACGATTATCTTTGGCACGTAGTGCATGGATAATTCGTGGTCGTGATACTATTAAGCTGAGTCTCAGCATTATTGATTTTACAGTTGTATATCTTTGGCCTGTAGTGCGAAGATTAACTGTTGATTATTGGTTATACAGTTGTAAATCTTTAGCCGTAGTGCAAAGATGAATGTATTAGTATGATTATGAGCAGGAATTGTGATTTGGTATAACCATGATTTTTGATGTTTCAGGTGAAGATAGGTTATGTAAATTTTCTTCTTCCTGGGTGCGAAAAGTAATTCAGAATCACAATTATGATTATGAGTTATTCATATGATTGTGGACAGAAATTGTTGATTGATGTTACAGGGATATGGTCACTGACGGAGATATTAGTCTAGAAGACGAGTAATATACTTCGCTAGGGTGTGACTTACCAAAGCTGAAATTGTTTACTTAATAAGTGGGTAAATTGTGGTATGTCGTTTAACCTTTATTTTGAAGGTATATTCTAGAATGATATTCGAAATACAGGAGATGAGAAATGGAAAAATCATGATAGAACGGAATTATCCGGAAAGGTACAATCCGAAAAGAAAGTAAGGTATTCTCATCTCTTCGAATATCAGGTACGTACGTTAATTTCGAGGGCGAAATTCCATAAGGAGGGGAGATTGTGAGACCCCGAATTTTATGAAATAAAAGTATTCAATTTTTCTATTTTGGTAAATGGTTAAATTGATAAAAGGTTAAAGTTAAGGGTGATATGTAAATTTTTTTTTAAAGTAAATAAGTTGTCATAAAATACATGGTCACTATTCACGAGTTACTATTCACGAGTTACTATTCACGGGTTACTATTCACCCAAATTACTATTCACTCTAGTATCGTTCACTCGAGTATTTGGGACACTTTTTGTGTCGGAGTACTATTCATGAGTTACTATTTACGAATTACTATTCACAGGTTACTATTCACCCAAATTACTATTCACTCTAGTATTGTTCACTCGAGTATTTAGGACACTTTTTGTGTCGGAGTTACTATTCATGAGTTACTATTCACGAGTTACTATTCACGAGTTACTATTCATCTAAGTTACTATTCACTCTAGTATTATTCACTCGAGTATTTGAGACACTTTTTGTGTCAGAGTTACTATTCACGAGTTACTATTCACGGGTTACTATTCACCCAAATTATTATTCACTCTAGTATCGTTCACTCGAGTATTTGGGACACTTTTTGTGTCAGAGTACTATTCATAAGTTACTATTTACGAATTACTATTCACGAGTTACTATTCATCTAAATTACTATTCACTCTAGTATTATTCACTCGAGTATTTGAGACACTTTTTATGTCGGAGTTACTATTCACGAGTTACTATTCACGAGTTAATATTCAGGAGTTACTATTCACAAGTTACTATTCACCCGGATAATATATTTATTTTCGGTCCAAATCATTTTTGGGTACAATATTATTCCATGAGGAAATGTACTAATTTTTCAGACCGTTGGTTGAAATTATATTAGTAAATCAATAATTCATTTAAATATATTATTATAATATTATATTATAGTAGTATAATGTGATTATATGATAGTATGTTTTTTTTATAATTTGAATGGTAACATTATTATAGTAAATTCATGGTATACAAGTAAAATGAGGTGAAATAGAACAATTTGAATTTGAATTCTGATGATGTAAGCGATGATGTCATCGGAAGGATGATGTATGCAATGATGTCATCAGAAGGATGATGTAAGCAATGATGTCATTTGATCGATGATGTATGCAATGATGTCATCTGATCGATGATGTAAGCGATGATGTCATAAATTATGGCGAAAAGACTATTTTACCCTTACTCTACCAAGCTTATAAATAGAAGCTCATTCCTTCATTATTTCTTAGGAATTCACTGAACTCTAGAGAGAGAAACTATAGAGAGAAAGAAGAAGAGTATTCTGCCACTTAACTACTTCTTTATTTCAGTTCTTCTTTAAAATGGTAAGGGGTGTTATTCTTTCTTATTCATGAAGAGAACTTATGTTATTCCATTCTTTATTATTCTGTTGGAATAACCTGTATACGTGGTTTACCCTATACTTGGTGGAATGACCTGTATATGCGGTTTACCCAATACTTGGTGATCTTCTTCTGTTATTCCATTCTTTATTATTATGTTGGAATAACCTGTTTATGCGAAGTACCGCATACTTGGTGAAATTCTTTTATTATTCCGTTCTTTACGATTCTGTCGGAATATCCTGTCGGTGTGAATTTCACCTGACCTGGTTCCATCATTTATTATTTCGCATTTATTATTCTGTCGGAATATCCTGTCGGTGTGAATTTCACCTGACCTGGTTCCATATTTATTATTCCGCATTTATTATTCTGTCGGAATATCCTGTCGGTGTGAATTTCACCTGACCTGGTTCCATATTTATTATTCCGCATTTATTATTCTGTTGGGAATAACCTGTCTGTGCGGTCTCTATCGCATGCATGGTGAATCCTTCTGTTATTCCATTCTTTATTATTCTGTTGGAATAACCTGTCTATGTGGATTGCCATATGCATGGTGAATGATCCTTTATATTCATTCCTTATTAAATTGTGAAAATGATCTGTATACGTGGATTACCGCATGGCTGGTGAAAATCCATTTGCAGTTTCATATATTCTTTATTATACTCATTTGGTTAAAGTTTTGATTTCTATACTCCATGAAATTAGTGGAATATCCTTGATATTCGCGCTTCATCCAGTATCTTTTCATGAAAATATTCTTCTGAGCATTCTTGACTGTTACTTTACAAAGAAGTATCATGTTGACAATTTGGATATTATTAGTTCCTGGATAAACTAATTCTTGAACTTGTTTAATTGAATTCCTATAACATTGTCATCATCCTCATGTTTATTTTATGTTAAAAGTCATCTTTGGCTTACGTGCATAGATGGACTTAGTATGATTATGACCAGGAATCATTCGGTATAATCATGAACTGTGATGTTATAAGTGGTGTGATAAAAGTCCTCAGTGGCTTGTAATGCATTGATAGACAGTTTGTGGTATGATTATGACCAGGGATTTTTCGGTATAGTCATGATCATTGATGATTTAATGAATATCCTTGGCCCGTAATACAAGGATGATTAGAAGATGTAGTTTATTTATTAAGCTGAGTCTCAATGATAAAAGTTGATGAAAATATTTTTAAATCATAGAAGATAGTAGGTTTTATTCTCTACTTGACTCTTCTAATGGATTGCTTATTCCGCTGCAGTTAAACTTGATGTCTATTGTATTTTATCAGTTTAACATTGTTGAAGACTATTGATAATTTATTCTTCATTATCTTAGTCATAATATTTCTTACTGGGCTAGTTGAGCTCACCCTTTCTTTCAATGTTCTCTTTAGGAAATGAGAATATAGCTGGGACGAGTCAGGGAAAGGAGTGATGGTCCAGAAGATAGCATTAGTAGTCCTCACCATTCTGTTAAATAGTGTGACAATAAATATAATGAGGACTCCTTGAGTATGGATATTGTCTAGATGACAATATTCCTATTAGAACTCTCAGTTTATGTATTGTCGTATGTTACACGATATTTGTATAATTAAGTTTGTATTTATATTTTGTACCATATATCTGATGACCCAAGATGGGTGATGTATACCCGATTTTAGGGGCGTCACAGCTGTGCAACGTCTTATTCCCTTAGGCTTTTTAGTGCTACCTTAACGAGCTTTCGACAAACGACTCCCAAGCCATTAACACCTTAGGGCGCTAGGTGTAAAGACAATCCCCTCGGACTTACTTACTCAAGTAACAAATGCCACAAAACTAGACAAGCATGCCACGGAGTTTATTCTCTCTTTTTTTTTCTTTTTCTGGATTTTCTATTTTTTTTTCTTTTCATTTTTTCATTTTTTTTCTTTTTGCAATATATATATCCCATAGATTCCCCCAAACTCAAGCTTTTACGTCATTCCAACCTTTACTGCCAGTTCACTAATTTTCTTAAATTTTAACCAAGATTTTTCCTCAGAAACAAATTATGAAACCCTTGAACCAAGTGGATTAAAACAGTTAAACTTTAAGTGCTAACCGGTTACATATGTTTCTAACAGGCTCAGATTATCATCATGATTAAAATTAGAACTCATCATCAATTATCAACACGGT
The DNA here is from genome assembly GCA_016801055.1 of Panax notoginseng. Lineage (NCBI taxonomy): Eukaryota > Viridiplantae > Streptophyta > Magnoliopsida > Apiales > Araliaceae > Panax > Panax notoginseng. The sequence goes on from CM029019.1 coordinate 121,223,928, forward strand.
TCAAGTTAACATGCAAAACCAATCTTATCATAGGTCGAGCTAAGACCACACCAACCGATCACATAGATTCTTACAAAAAAAATGCAATTTTACTACATTAACACATACTAATGCAACACATATATGAATATTCCAATAACTAGCATGTATTATATGCAACCTAAAAAAAACGACGCTAACACATAAAAAACGAACTACTATGCAGATAACTAACTATATGCAATACGACACTAAAATGCCCCCAAACTTAAACTAGACATTGTCCTCAATGACTAAAATAGAAAAAATTAAAGTAGAGGACTTCCCTGAAAATATAGCAATCTTCCTCCTTGTCCGCTAAGTTTGGAGAATATGTTAAGCACATGGAACAAATTGGGCATCTCACTTGAATTTAACTTGAATAACCTGTAAACCATGATAGAAGAAATTTTATTAAATCCTACATAAAAGAAAATTTAAAACTACTAATATAAAACCTAATAAAAACTAAAAATTAAAAATTAAACTTGGGTTGCCTCCCAATAAGCACTTGTTTTATAGTCTCAGCCTGACTTCTTCAATTCTCTATCCAATTCCCCTACGAAAATTGAGGAACCCTCCATCCATCGGAAACAATGTAACTTTTGGTAGGTTCCCATTTGTAATGGCTATTGGATTTAATTCACCTAGCATGATCTTTTTAGATAGGATCCCCATTAAGTACGGCAAACCACTAGGTCCTTTCTCCATTGTGTTTGTGATCAAATTATAGCATGGATGCTTGTCAAACACAACAGGTTCCTCTTCTATCTTCCCTTTTTCATCCCACCATGGTTCTAAAGTTTTGCTAGCTCACATGTCACAAAGAGCTTTGCCGACGACATGACTGCCAATTGGGCATGGTTTTGCAAAACTGCCCAGATTCTTGAACTTTTGTGGAGAAGGTACGTTGGTCACTATCAAAATTGGGCCATCTTCATTGGTACTCAAAGTTAGATTTTTGCCGATCTCCTTTTCTTGGTCCCCAAGTGTCTCCTCTCTTTCACCATCTATATCATTTGGCACATCCGGTTGTAGGTTTGGTTCAGACTCGCCATCAGTCTCGTCATCCATGTCATAGAACCAAGTGTATTGAGGACAAATGTCTGAGGTACTGATTAGTTGTTCCTTTGTTGTGTTGTCCCTTTTTTCTGTGTCCTTGAGAGTCTCTTGCAATTCTTTTTCGCTACGTAAAGTGACACACTTGCAATGCTCATCTCTGCCCGGATTTATCTCTGTATCACTAGGGAGTGTTCCATGTGGACGGTTATTCAACGCACGTGCTATCTGCCCCACTTGATTTTTCAGATTCTTTATCGACACACCTTGTCTTTGCATATTCAGCTCTACTTGATTCATTTTTTTTCTTGTTCCTCGTTCCTTTTGTCAGAAGCTCTAATGAATTTGTCCAAGGCTTCTTCCAAACTTGATTTCCTTTCTGGTTGTTATGGAGTCTGATTTTGAAATCTGGATGTGTTTTGTTGTCTAGGTGCTTGAGCTGAAGCTTGATTGTTTCTCCATGAAAACCCCGGATGATTTCTCCACCCTGGATTATATGCATTTTGAGTCGGATACGGTTGAGTTGAGCGATTATTGCTCCCTACGCACTGTGCTGATTTAGAATTTATGGCACATTGATCCGTAGCATGACCCCAGCACAAAATTCACAAACCATCGCTACCTGCTATGTGGATTGTGGACGCCATAATTCCATTTGCTTAGCCATTGCGGCCACTTGTGTAGTTAATGCTGAAAGTGTCGTGAGTCCATCAATCCCTGTTTCCATTGGTTGAGTCATGTTTGCCATCCTTCGCCTCCGTTGGGCTGCGATAACCTCTTACGTCTTTGAATTTGCCTCAATTTGTATTAGCTCTATAGAAAATGTATTAAGTCCTTCAATCCTTGTTTCCCTTGGTTGAGTCATGTTCGTGTATTGCCATTGATGCGCAAAGTTATCCATGGTACCTGAAAAAAGAGAAATATACGAAGTGAATTAAAAATAAAAATAAAAATGTTTAAATTAAGACTAATTTGTTTGAAATTAATATTGGTAAATAATTATTAAATTAATTCCCCAGCAGCAGCGCCAAAAACTTGTTGGTCGATTTCACAATCAAAATATGCGTGCAAGTATACACGGTCAACAAGTAATAAAGTGATAAGAAAAGTATCGTTCCTACGAGGAATTATTTAATAAAAATTACCAAGTACTAACTCTTAACCAAATCAATTTTATTTAAACAACCATAAATTGTGATTTTTCTAATTAAGAAAACTAAATTAATCAATTAAAACTAGATTACTCTAAAATTAATTCAAATAAATAAAGATTAAGACTTCAATATCCCTAATTATGAACTATAAATTAATTATCAAATTATCCCATTTATTATGTCTACTGAATTGTTAACAGGAATTCTCTAATGCCAAAAGTCCTTTTCTAAGTGAGCAATTGACTTCTATTTAATCCAGATTAATCTTGCTATATTCCTATACAAAACAATTGAATTAACTCCTTTAATTCCAATTCCTTATGTGTTACATGCGGAGAACAAATACTTCCATTCAATTCACAAACCTAATTATTCACTATACAAATAACTAAGTCACATGTTATCATGCCCAGTTCTAACCCTAGAATTCCTCTTCCAATTCTTTCTAGAGTAACAAGGTAATTACTGATCAGATAATTAAACAATAAGCGCAAGACAAGATAAACAATTCACCTTGACATAAATAATTGGAATAAATCAAATAATTAATTCATAGACATAAAAGGTTCAATTGTAATCTTAATAAAAGAGTTAGTTCATAATTAATGAATTAAAACCAAGAATCCACAACTGAATAGACATTAAAGATAAAAGTATGATAAGAGAAGAGAATAGAATCTGTTGTCAGCAAATCTGATGCTCCCCTTTTGCTCCTGATCTTGATCTTCAATGATCTCCAAGTTGCTTCAATCTCCAAAACTAATAAGAACTAGGGTTAATATCTAATCTAATGGAGTGTATCTCTAATTTAATCTATGTAATCTCCCTTTATTTTATGCCTTACATCATGTATTTATAGGTTACAAGTCCAATTTTTAGCTTAGGAACAAACCCAATCCTATTTGGACTAAAAAAAAGTGTTACAATTCGCCCCAAAACGCGTCCAAGCATGACCAGACTCTTCCCCAGCGCCCCAGCGCTGCGTACGGCTTTGTAACCCTGCTCCCCAGTGCCCCGGCTCTGGGCATAGGCCTAAAATGGGTGCCCCGGCGCTGGCACATGTTCTGACATTTTTTGCTCCAACATCCTTTGGGAAAATGGACATAACTTCTTCGTCCAAAATTAGATTTCGATGATTCAAGATGTTCCGGAAAGAGGAGACGTGTATCTATAACTTTCATTCTTTACGTTTTTCGAAATAAGGTCCCGAGCAATACTCAAATTGGCTCTGAAGTGACTGTTGTGTAAATGGCAAGCCAAAAATGCGCATCTAGCCACCCCAAATATCGATCCAAGTAACTTTGGTCCCAATTCCTACAAAACAACGTAAAGCATGCATAAATAGACACAAACATTTAAAAACATCCAAAAGATTAAGCTCAAACGCACTCAATTATGAGTATAAAATGCTCAGCTGAATGAAGATCAATGGGTACAAGATAGGTATCACCAATTGTCTCTAATAGATGAAAGGAGAACCGCGGCTATCTTCCATGGTCAATTATATCAACAAAGGATCGCCAGATCCTACAACAGAAAAGTCCGTCTACGGCAGTTTAAACAACATGACTTGGTTTTAAAGAAGATCCTCGACAACTAAGATCAGTCTAAGGGAAATTTCGCTCCTAACTGGGAAGGCCCATTTATTGTCAAGGAGGTATTGACAGGAGGTGCTCTCAGATTGCAAGAAATGGACAACGATGAATTTCCACAGCTTATCAACTCGTACACCGTGAAACGATACTATGTCTGAAGTTACCATCAAGCAAGCATCCTGGTGTTGGATCATCAGATCATCAGTCATTCTGGTTCTTTAACCCTTTACCACATACAGCTCTTTTCCACACTTTGCCCCTCAGGAAAACATACTCTTCAAGCCAACATCATGGCTTCACCGCGCTCATATAATTTAGGTCATCCCACAACATATTGAACCTATCGCGTTTCCAGTTTGGCTACCCATACATGGGATCAAACTTCTCATACCTGCAGTTTGTCCTCAACCTAGGATCAAACTTTCTCTTCCCCGCAGTTTATCTTGCACATGGGATTAAACTTTCTTCCCCACAGTTTGACATGTACATGGGATTAATCTTTCTTTCCCGCAGTTTATTCTGCACATGGGATCATGCTTTTCAACTCGCCCTGAGGGCCGAACTACATCGACCTGATCTCCTTGATACACGGGAGTACGTAGGCAACCATATTCTATATGGCCCAATCGCAATAAACAAAAAACAACAAAAACATTTCTACCCTTTTCTACAAAAACAAAAACCACAAAAACACTTCTACAACCTTTTTCATCAATAAAGCTTCTACACCCATCTGCCTTTCATAAACAGCGTTGAACCTCTTACACTAGGTTCGAACTACGCATACCTGATCTCCTCTTCAACAGGAGTACGTAGGAAGCCATTTGTGGTTCGGTCTCACCCCCAACCAAAACACAAATACTTATCAATGGTACTGGGATCAATCCTTCAATCCACCACATTTCATTGGTTTTAAACCAAAGGGATGGAATTACCCAACCTCTCCTCGTGAATAGGAGATTCGATGACCATCTAAGCTGCGGTTGTTCCTTTCAGAGCAACACCAATCCATAAGAGATGGAATTAACTAGGCTCCTCCTAAATAAGAGTACTGGTGACCATCTTTGGTGCCGTCAATCTTAGAGAGGAAAGCCATAATCCTCTCCACATTTCCATACAGAAACCAGTCCCAAGACACCAAAGATGCTAGGGATACACACAGATCCATGATCTATTCTGAACTATCCAGAGATAACTCAATGTCCATCCATCAAGGAGGAATTCAGAATACATCAAGATCACAAGCCCTGAGGAAGCAGGTAAATATCAAGCAAGTATCATAGCATATCTAAAAGGGAAGTGATCAAAAATATATTTCCCTGCTATATATAATGTTGTTTGATATACATAATGTAAACTGTACATGACAAAATGGCTAAGCTAGTCTGTGTAGCAAAGTACGAGCCCATCTACAAATCGGTGTATATTCGAGCTAACAAGCCCAACATGGCATCCCTCTCCGAAGAAGGAGGCAAAGTTGTGGTCTCCTATACAAAGATGTCCACACGACCCAACAGATCTATAGCCATCTGCATGGTGACCATATGCTCATCAATATATGTGCTCATCTCTGCAAGCATGCCAGTGGTAAGGGACCTCACTGCAGTGCTGTCTGTGACGGCTACATCCCGAGCAGATATGGACTATCCCTCTCAACTATCACTACATCTCTGACTGATATGGCCTCATCCCGCTCAACAACAGTGGTATTTCTACTAGCCAATGCCTCGTCCCTCTCTAACAAGGCTGCGTCTCTCCCATCAAGAGCTGACAATATCAAGGATCTAGCCTGATCTCTCTCAAAGGTCATCAGATGAGGACTCTGCTCATAGTACTATACTGAATGCTGAATCATGACAGTACTAGTACTGGGAGAATCTAAAGGAAATACTGGCAACCCAGTAGATGGCTCCTCCTCGGTGTGAGAATCAATGTCCTCCATGGGCTCTCCACCATCTAAGTCAATACTTGACAATGTGGATACTACCTCAGCCGGTGCAGTCTCTGTCTCCATCCATGCGGAATACTCTGCAGAATAACCTGGATGACTAATAGAGAAAGCGTCTATCTCGCGCTGATCCTAACATGCATACACACGGGATCTGTCATCTGCTGAAAGATAGCGAGAAGCTAAACGCTGGCCCAGCGCCCCCTCGAAAGGATGAAAATCCTGAAACTGGTCAAACTACGACATCAAGGCCAGTGGATGGTAAGTAGTCATGCCCCTCAAACTAGCCAGAGGGATGTAATCCATGGCCGGAGCATGAGTAATAAAGCTGTAAGGTGAGCTGAGCCCTGAGCACGACAATATACTAAACGGGTATATAATATCAGCTAAGAAAGCGGACCAAGATGCAGCATCCGTACACTCCGCAGGCTGAAATGAATATGACATGGCTATATCATGGGTGAAGCAATACCCATGCCATCTGAAAGTGCCAATCGGTCTTAAGTGTGACATGAACCACACGTATAGCATGACCGAACTGCCCGTAAATACTCATGTCGGATAAGTGCAGCAGTATGTAGCTGACCTCAATGTCTCGGCTATAATCATAGGAATGATGGTATGACCTTCCTGAGAGCTTTCACCGCCATGATAACTCCTATATCCAACTCATCCATATACAGTGGCATGTAGACATATGACAGTACTCATAATAGCAGTACATCTATCTGGCCAGACGCTAATGATCCTCCGGTGTGGTGAAATCCCCGGAATGTCGTCTATAACTATCCTCAGAGCCAAATTTGTCAAATAGAAAATGTTGGGATATAACGTGGCCAGATGTAAGCTCATCCTGCAATACCCTACGCCTCAATCCAGTGAAGGTCATTAACCGTCGACTCATATCCCCCAAAGCCATATGCGTGTAAGGTATGTCCAGTGGTAGCTTTGTCAACCGTACATACTCCTCCAAAGTGGGAGTCAACTCTTGGGTCCCAAATCGGAAAACTTGCCTCTTCGATACCCAGTGCTCTAGCATGACATCCCCAAATCCTGTGGGAACCTGAAACATCAACAGGATTATAGTATGCTGCAATAAATGATCTATGGTCACCCTGTCTGATGGTGACATGCTATCATACCACGATCACATACAAGATACCACCAATAATGGTGGGGTATGATCAATACAGCTAACTGATTAAGAAAACATCTGCACGGGCCATGTCATAAGACTACCCAGGGGTCAATGCTTAATATCTCTAGACATACATACATATGCATAACATGATACATGCATTACAGATAATAGATGGCAATATGATATAGGGAAGGGAAAAACTATACATACATTCCTAAGTATATCATCATCTAATACATCATCTCTGTACAGCTACAAATACAGGGAAATGGAGCACAAATGCCCTACTACTAACAGAGGCCTATCAAAAGATATAGCAAGAATGGGGCACACACACCCACTAGCTGACAGAGGCCTATCAAAAGATATAATAAGAATACACATCAAAAGAAGACAATTGTGTCGATGTCCACATCATCAATCCTGTCCACCTGATGTAACTCCTCCTGAGTCACTAGATCTCTATCAATAGGGATGTCAGGCTTATACAAAGGAGGATCTGCACTCGATAATACCTTACGCAGGTCCAATGCCAATCACTCAGGATCGTCATCCTCATTTACAACAAGAAACCCCGGTGAGGGTTACTGTAGCATCCCCAAATTTGGGTACATTTTACCACGAATCTGGTATACTATTTCTACAACTATTACGAAAGATATAAACATAATTTGTTTATACATTAAACATTTACATATCATTCCCAAGGTCTATAACCTTAACTTAATACATACATTCAATATCTTAAATGTTTACAATACTATTTTCGTCAGAAGATTTAATAAATCTAACTGCACCGTAATTTAGTCTTACACGTTGCCTTTACTTCTATCTTTACTCGAGCTTTCATCTAAATCTGAAAATTTTATCATGATATAGCAAGGATGAGCAACAAATTTGCCCAGCAAGTTTTAAATACAATGAATATATATCATGATTGAAAAGAATGAATAAGCTTTCAAGTTTTCAACAATATAATAATTGTGAAATAACATGAATCAAGTTTTCTTAGCTGAATGACCAAGTCAATAAAAATGAATGGTCAAGCATAAACATGAACAGATTAACTGAACCAAATGGTAATGAAGGTGATCAGCCTTTCATACTTGATGAACCTTTACAATATGCACAACGTGCGAATCAATAATCAATATAGACGTGAATAATCAACAACAACTATTCACTAACATGCTTTGAACATACAACTAAAGTTTGAGTTAGGGAAACTTGCATGTACCGCTGATTACCGATAAGCAATCTAATTTAATCTCTCATGAAAGACCTATCAATTATAAGATTGATCTTTTCATTAGCATAAAACATTATCACATAATACAACTACTTTATCCGTAGGATTATCTAACACTTAATCACAAAAATTAAATATTAGATAACACCTTCACATCATTACTATTATCATCCGTTGATAATTCTGTAATCACTATATCATATTCATTATGATTTAACACTCTAATCTTATACATTATAAGTTCTTCTTTAAACTCTAATAAGTCAAATACTAATCCAGCAACTTGGATTCTAAATCTAACAACCAAATTGCCAATCCAGCAGACTTGAAACAGAATCCAGCAACTTGGATTCAACAAATTTCCAATCCAACAAGCCAAACTACAATCCAGCAAACTGGATTCTAAATTCTTCAATTCAGTAAGCTTCTTTTTAATCCAGCAAGCTGAATTTATCAGATTTTTCAATCTAGCAAGCTGGATTCTATATCCTTTTCACGAAAATACCAAATCAACTTATTATATTTCTATCTTTTGCCCAAACACATATACATATATTTTATTTCCAAAAATTATTTTTCCAAAATTTTCCAACTTCCTTTGGTATTTTTCAAAAATTATTTAGTTAATTCCTTAAGAAATTAGCTACCTCGTGCTTAACTCCAGAAATTCCCATCTCTTGACACAATCTTATACGTCTTAACGTGAGCCTACAGTTTAAATGTCGTGGCCATCGAAGTTATAGAACTCCGGTTATAGCGATTTTAGTCAGAAAAATCACAGAAATTGAAATGGTCATAACTTGCTCATTTTAACTCGGAATGAGCTCATTTTTGGACAGTAGGTACTTTATACCATATGTTTTTATGTCCCAAAAGGCCAGAATTTTTCTGACAATTTAAGTTTCCAAAACAACCCCTGGAAAATCTTTCACAGTAGCGAAATAACCATTTTGCAGTTTTTTGTGCTTTGTTAAACATTTTCCATACGGAAATATACAACTCCTTTTTCAGTTATTCCACTTTAAAATGTTAGATAACTTATCATAGTACCCTCCCAAATTTTTCCAGAATTTTTAGATGTCCGAAATTTTGACTAAACTTCCCCTACTCTTTAACTGTCCAAAACAGTCTGTTTTTCATTTTTAGCAACGAAACTATTTTTGGTAAAACAGTCACTAAAACTTGTGTACTCAACATTTTTGAGTTCTACCACTTGGTTTTAGTAGTTAACTTACATATCTAGCACATCCCTTTGACGGATCGCAAAAATAAGGTGTAGATCAAAAACGGTGGAAATCCAAAGTACATAGAAATTTTAGGGCTTATAAACTAGAAAAATCATTTTTCTTTATTTTTGATTTCTAACTAAAACAACACCCAACATGGGTAAATCTAAACATAAAACACTCAATAACAAGTATATTCATGATTTTTAAGTTTAGAAACATAGATTCAAGGTTTGATTTAGAATAATCAAAAATACTTAAACAAAAGGTATTTATACCTTTGATTACCATGTTCTCCTTCTTCTTCTTCATAGCTTGATTATGGAGCTTTGATGTCTCACCAAAAACTCATCTTCCTCTCCTCCATGGCTGCCGAACCATATATCTCTCTCTCTCTCTCTTCTCTAGTCTTTCTCTTTCTTTCTTAGTTTATGATAAATAATAAGATGAAAAGAAAAATATAAGACTTAGACTTTTTTCATGTTTTGTTGGAAAAGTATGTATAGATATATTTGGTATATCTATCCTTCATCTACCAACATCTCTATCTCTTCTCTCTCCCACTCAACCACTAAAGCTTTACTTGGAAACATTGACAAAGTGTTGGCTAACTAAAATGAGGACACGTGGAATGAGTTGGTGGGAGTAGGTGAACCACTAAAGCAATTGAACCACATTCTTCCCCCCTCCTTTTCTTCCTTCAAATGTCCGGCCATGTGGCCTTAAATCTACCAAGTCATGGTTTGATTTTTATCTCTTATTTAATATACACAAGGTCCAAGATACCCCCTCCCAAATGGGCTAAAAGTTAGGACACTCAATTAATTCTTTTGGGCTTCTAACTTTAGTTTCTTTGGGCCATAACAAATAATATCTTCCAACACTTCTAATATTACCATTCCCTAAATATTTAATTAGGGTTTTCATTTCCTCAATTATAACATAAATCTTTACTCATGCACATTTATTTCATTAACCCAATTAGACTTTCTATAATTAGGTTATAAAATTTATTAGTTGAGATATATAAAATAAATCTCCTAGAACTAGTATATATTATAAATACTAGTATTCTCTCATCTCATAACCCTTAAGTTATTCAATTCTTCATTCTTAATATATAATTAGGATCACACTAGTTTCTTTTATTTGATTATATAATAAACAATATTACCATCACATAATATTCATATTCACTTACTCACATAATCATAAAATAAATTGTGACATGCTCCACAATTCTCTTAGAATAGGACACTAGTATATATATAAATACTAGGACCACTAAATAAATATAACCCTTTAGGTCATTTAATTCTCATACTTAATTAAATTACTTATTCAAGTTATACAATTCATATTGTATACTTAAATTTAATTTCCTCCTGCTCTCCATAAATTATTTTCAAATAATTTATTTATATACTAAATATATAATTTAATATATTTAATCATTTATTCAAATATGAATTTAATTTACTAACTACTTTAATACCAATATACATATTTACATATTGGATCTCCTCTCATATTTTTAAATTACATCCTTTGGTATAATATTAAATATTATATCATTATCCATATAAAATATTTCACTTCTCACACTAATTTTAACTTTTCTCCATAAAAAGTCAATTGTTGACTTTGACCAAAAGTCAACATTTACACATTTTGTGTTTACTGTCTATTCTGACTAATCTTGACGTTCCGGACGCAACCGAGTAGTCCATGCTTCAAAATTCTATTTCTAACTCAAATTTTGAGTTTTAAATTACTCCCTTCTTATTGCTAATTATATTAACTAACGACTTTATACTTATTCAAATTCTTATTTGCCAGTCAAGGCCAACGTTCAAGCTATGTTAATTACTAACATAGTTTTATCTTGATCCTTATATCATTAACTTAATTCATCACTCATCTTGCTAAAATATATATAGCACCTTACTAAGTATATATATTTCTATACATATACTCATCTTCGTTTAACCTTATAACATCTCTTCATGTGAAATCTTATCTCCTTAATAAAATTTTCATATGTACTTATATAACATTTATTAGACTATTCAGTTCATATTGAATTTACAGGTATCGTAATACCTTATTCTCGATATTTCTTCAAGTACTTATTAATTCATTTCTAGGGTTTTGAAATTTTGTAACCCATATTTCTTTATTCTCATTCGAATAGCAAACCATGTAGGTTTTACTTAAAAATTTTAAATAAATCCTCAAATTCTCTTCTAGGTTTTATTCTTTAACCTTTATTCTAATCATTCGAGATTTTATAAATTTTCGTGTTGTCACAGTTACAACGCGCTTATGTATATCAAAATACAACAACCCCAGCGGGGGTCACAATGCCTTGTCATCCATTGACATACGTATCAATGAAGGATAAGCAACCTTGACGTTATTTCACCCAGTGTATAGTAAACCCATCAAAGCATCGAGAGCTATTCGAGGATTTCATACTCTGATACTCATATTCCCCATCGTCTCCCCGGCGGGTGTTACAGCGCATGTTCCGTTGACGCACACATCAACGATGATCCAACACATCTCCCCGGCGGGGGTTATAACGTATGTTTTGTTGACACACACATCAATGATGATCCAACACGTCTCCCCGACGGGGGCTACAATGCGTATTTGCCGTTGATACACATGTCAGCGAAGGTCAAACAACCTTGACATCAGTTCAGCCGTTGGCAAGTAAACCCAACATCGCATCAGAAACCATCAGATGATTTCGTCAGTTGATACACACACCAACAAAGTCCAACCAGCCTTGGCATTTATCCCCAGCAGGGAGTTCATCCGTTGATCTACACGTCAACACAGGATCAAATGTATCCCCGACGGGGGTTTCAACGCGTGGTAAACCGTTAGTTCACACATCAACGAAGGTCGGGCAGCTCTGACAACATTTATTATTGGCGGTAAAACCAACAGAAGATTGACATACTCTGGCGATACAAACCAGGAAAGGTCAACGTCATCAAGAAGGATGAATGGAAGAGGCACTTCTTCGGAATCAAGTCTGTATTAAGGATTAAGGACTGTGGTGATAACCCCAACATCAACATCCTCAAAGATTTGAATCACACATCCAATTTGGTCATCATTGCCAAATCTCTGGTAAAAGCTATAGGGAGAGAGCAATCATCCTCAGAATGTTGGGCAACAAGCCCATACACATGCATCACTCAATTGCTTCATGTTATATTTTAAGTGTCTAGGATTCTTTATCCTATCCATGCCATTGCATTGTATGAATATGATAAAGAGGGCCATCTGTAGACACTCGAAATTTTCTGCACACCTGGTACTGACATTGCAGGAAGGCAAATTCGTCTTTCAGAGATAACCCTTGAAGACAGTTCACATCCAGTCTGGATACTATCAGAAGCTCAGTTTTAACCCCAGAACATACACTGGGAGTAATAGTTTCAACCCCGAAACACACACCGGGAGTAACAGTTCCAAACTCGGCGATGACACCGCGGCCTGCAGTTCCAATACCGGAACACACACCGGAGAAGACCGATTCATCCCGGAGATAACCCCGAGATGTTCCAGTCTCAGTCCCAACCATGAGAGTAGCTACCAACCTTGGCGATAACCCCAAGGAATGCAGTTCCCCAGAAATAATTGTTTCAAATGTAATCAGCTTCAACCTCAGCGCTTACACAGAGACAATCAGTACCAACCCAGAGATAACACTGGGCGGACAGGCACACCTCAGAGATGACACTGAGGACCTTCAACCCTTACAGCAGTCCAATCTCAGAGATAACCCTGAGCAACGTCTGCTTTATCAGCCCAAACCGGAGATAACCCCGGAGAGGGGCAAAGTTATCATCTCGCCACCATGACGCCACACCGTACCGTCTCAACACTTTGATACATACACAATGCCCCACAAAAGCCAAGAAAAACTAATCCCAAGTGACTATTGTACAGGATAACGGATAGAATTTGAAGCTGAAGACCGGAGGGCATCGTCCCATCTTCATGACTTCGTACAACCTCTAATCCCATGTCATTGCCTAACTCTCAACAACGGCAGTCCGAAATAGGTCCTATATATCTCAGTCGGATGCCCGGATTGCAATTCTGAAAGTTCAAGTGGACATCACGTTTCATGCGTGCACGCACTTCGAGACGGCGGGACCTGCGAAGCCCGGGGCACCCCGGGCAGCCTCTGGTACACCTGCGGCCCTGCCGTAGGTACACCTGCGGCTCCACCCTCTATAAATAGAGGGCTTGGGTGGCCATTTTGAAAGAGGAGAAGGCGAGGAAGCCCTGCCCAATTTGCTCTGTACACGCCCCAAACTGAGTGCTTTCTCATTTTAAACACTTGTAAGCTCATATATAGCTACTTTTTACAGGCGGAAGCCGAGTGTTCAACCATTTCAAGTTATTGAAGTTTTTTTTGACAGCCCACTATAAGCCTTCTTACACGCTTTAAGGCTTTTCTCTTCATCTTTGCACACATTGTTATTTACATTGAGAGTCGTGTTGCGTGTGTATGCCCGAACTTCGGTCCGTGGTTTTTTTTCAGTTTGTATATATATATACTCATATATATATATATATATATATATATATATGTAGTAAACGCACCGGATGTAAAATCCAGGCTCATCGAACAAAGTCTGACAACAGTTAATATATATATATATATATATATATATATATATATATATATATATATTTACATTTCGTCCCACCTGGAGTTTACTTCGTGGTGGTTGACCGTTTTTACTGTTTTCTGTACATTTTGTCCCGCCTGGAGTTTCCTCAGTGGCGGTAGATAGCTTTTACAACTTTATTTACATTTCTGATCCCCCATAGAAGTGCTTCGTGGTTAGTGATCATGTCTGTATATATATATTTATAGCTTTTATATATATATATATATATATATATATATATATATATATATATATATGCTTACAGCGTTTATATCAATTGCGACATCATGTGAGCCTAAGAATCATGTGATCACAGATTCAGTCTACTGAATCTAGATTCGGTTCTCGTGATGGACCTTTTCAGTTGTAAGCAGCTTGTAAATTTATCTGGGATGTTTGGATCTCCTTAGATGGTTTTCATACCCATGAGGAGTTTAGCACCTGTTTGTACATTATTTTCTTACAGATGCCTCGCATCTGGAAAATAAAATTAATCCAGCCGAACACGGGATAAAATGGAAGTATCAAAGTCCTCAATTTCTATTGAGCATAAGGGTTTGAAAAAATTTCTTTTGTAAAACATCATTGCTATATCTTGTTTAAAACTGATTTTTTTTTACATAAATTCAAACCCTTTGTATATAGGTGCAAACGAGGCATAGCACTACTTCTAGATAACAACACATTGACCCACACACACACACACACGCACATTCATATAACAGTTTCTTTAAAAGTGGCGGTCACCGTGGCGGTCACCGTGGCAACACGGATGTCGGGGGGTGCCTAACACATTCCCTCCACATAAGCAAGTCCCCTGACCCTAATTAAATCTCGGTTTGACCGACCCATTTAGCAGTGCCACATCACTTGGTCAATGTGTAAACCTTTTTTCGGTTGTGTTGGTACAACCAGTTAAAAAACCAACTGGCGACTCTTACAGTCCAATCGTCGACATTATACATGTCAGACCTTTTTCACTTGTTTTTTCAAATAAATCTCACCTAAAATGAGAACACAAAAAAACAGGTAACGAAAAGGGAAAAATAAAAATCTCGATGTCGACTTATATATATATATATATATATATATATATATATATATATATATATATATATGTAATAAAAAGTCACGGATCGAAGATCCGGGCATACCCACTCAATGCGACTCTCAACGTTAGTAGATATAAATATATAGAAGTAGTAGAAAGCTTAAAAATCTAAAAAAATTTACAGTGGGCTGCCAAGAAGACCCCAGATAAATTTTGATGCCTGAAAACTCGATTTCCACCGATTAAACTTCAGTATGTTACAAAACACTAGCTTACAAGTGTTTAGAAAGAAGAGTCACTTAGTTTAAAGCAATCTAGCAGGGGTTACAGGATGAAATTGATATAGTTTTCTCTCCTTTTTTTAAATGAACTGTCAATAGCTCATATTTAAAGATAATATGGCCGCGGGTCTACCTGTGACTGCTCGGATATCCCCGGGCCATGCGGGTCACGTCGTCTCCAAGTACGTTCACTTGGGCTATACACTGTCTGCTCGAACCTTCATAACTTTTAATCTGGGCATCCGATAAAGGAGTGTTGTACCTTTTTGGAATGATGTTGTCGAGAGCTACACAATGACATAGGATTAGAGGTTGCCCGAAGCAGGGAAGATGGGTCCATGACCAGATCTCGAAGTCTTCAAAGTCTATCTGTTGTGCTGTCTTGTGTTGTTGTCACTTGGGATTTAAGCTATAGTTCTTGTGGGACACCTTGGTACGCAGTGTGCATTGAATTGTGTTGAGACACCGTGAATGTGATGTTGAGGTGGCAAAATAATAATTTTTCCCCCACCAGGGTAATCTTCGGCTTTTGCGTAGATGTAACAGTCGTTTCTCAGGGTTATCTCTGAGATTGGGCTATTGTGGATGATGAATGTCTTTAGCGTTTTCTCTGAGGTGTGCTTAACGTCCAAGGTTATCTCCTGGGTTGCACTGAGTATCCCGTGGTTGTCTCCAAGGTTGCATTGAGTATCTCGGGTTATCTCCAGGGTTAAAATTAACTTTTTCAAGGTTATCTTCAAAACTTGGACTGGATCCCTCAGGGCTATGTCCGAGGTTGAAACTGAATCTCCCAGGGTTATCTCCAGGATTGAAATTGAGTCTCTCCAGGTTATCTCCGAGATTGAAAGCTAGACCTCCCAGGGTTATCTCCGGGTTAAAACTGATTTGACTTCTAGGGTTATCTCTGGAAGACGATCCTCCTTTCCTGCAGGGTTAGTAACAGGAACGCAAAATTTTGAGTGTCTACAGGGTCTGAGCTCCAATGATGCGAGGGAACCACCAGCAGTAAAAAGCCTCCTGAGTGAAGGGACCCTCTGACAAAACAAATCCATCTACACCCATCAATGGAATCTCAGTGATCAGCTGAGATAAAGGCCAATGACGCCTGGCATGAGGATAGAATAAAATGCGTATCTCCCATGTGGTGCTCCTGATAGCACGCTTTCCTAAATAAAGCTCCCAGCCTCTATCGGCCAGGAGAGAAATCTGACGTGTTGACAATACATACTTGACACCAGTCGGGAAGCCACCCTCAAAGCCTATTGTAAAATTATCCTCGAAATAAGGAACCCATGGAATGACATCGACAGTCAATAACTCCAGTGTAGCATCAGAAATGGTTTGGTGATGTAAGTCATTGAATGTTACTTCAACGATGGTAAAACATCCCTGACACTGCAAACCATTGGTGATAACTCCAGCATAGCATCAGAAATGCTCCGGTAGTGTAAGACGTTGAAGGTTACTTCAACAAAGGTAAGACAACCCTGACACTATAAACCATTGGTGATAACTCAAGCGTAGTATTAGAAATGGTCCGCTTATGTAAGCCGTTGAAGGTTACTTTAACGAAGGTCAGACATCCTTGACACTGCAAACCGTTGGTGATAACTCCAACTTAGCATCAGAAATGGTCCGGTGGCGTAAGCCGATGAAGGATACTTCAACGAGGGTCAAGCATCTCTGACACTACAAACTATTGGAGATAACTCAAGTGTAACATCAGAAATGGTCCAGTGGTGTAAGCCGTTGAAGGTTACTTCAACGAGAGTCAGACATCCTTGACACTGCAAACCATTGGCGATAACTTTAGCATAGCATCGGGAATGTTTTGATGATGTAAGTTGTTGAAAGCTACTTCAACGAAGATCAAAGTATCTGATATTATAAGCCGTTGGCGACAACTTTAGTGAAGCGTCAGAGAAATTTGATGATGTAAACCCTGGAAAACCATTTTCATCGGTGAGGACCGATGATGGAATTTGTTATACAGATCTTCAGCCAATACACCACGAAGGCTTGGTGATTCCCAGACCATTGTAAACTACTATGCAAGTAGGCACCGAGGAAAGTCGGTGATGGTCAACCTTTACAACACTACTATTTGAGTGAGTATTGTCAAGATTCTTTGAAAGCAAGCAATCAAAATTTTATCCCCAGCGGAACTATCGGCATCAACCTAGTAAAAAGTCAGGCGGTGGTGATAATTCCAGCGTAATGGCAAGAAACCTCCAATGATGGAAACCAAGCCAAGCTATCATCAGGATAAAACATCAACAATCCCTGAGAGTCACTCACAAAAGAGATGGACATCTTCAATGGAAAGCACATCCAAAAGATCAAGGACATTGGTGATAACCCCAATGTCAAAATTTGATGGTCTCAACCATTGCAAAATCTCCATCGTAGGGAACTTGAGAACCTCTCTACAACTTGTCGTGAAATCAGGCTCAAATAGTACTGATGGACATTTCAAACTATTAGCGAAAACCCCAGCGTAGCATTGGGAGATCAGGTGATGAAAGCTTTGTAGATTACCGTTTGAGTAAACATCAAAGAGGTGCAAGACAAGCCATCATTGACAACTCCATCCAAGCAGAAATGGCGGGAGTAGGTAGTTATAAAATCCCATTGGAAATCATTCCAAAAATAAAAACATCCAGCATAACATCACATCATGCTTTATGGCATCTTAATCTTGTCATTTTTCAAGTGTCTAGTAGTCTTTATCCTATCTATGCCATTATATTGCAAAAGCATGATAAAGAGGGGCATCTATAGACACTCAAAATATTGCATTCCTTCTACTAAACATGCAGGAGGGTAAAATTATCTTTCAGAGACAACCTTGGAAGTCACATCAACTCAAGTCCACGAGATAACCCTAGGAAATCAAGTTCTAGTCTCAGAGATAACCCTGGGAGATCAAGTTTCAGTTCCGGAGATAACCCCAAGAAATTCAGTCCAACCCCGGAGATAACCCCGGGAGATCAAATACAGCCTCGGAGATAACCCCGGGAGACCTAGTTTAACCCCAGATATAACCCCGGGAGATCCAGTTTCACCCAAGAGATAACCCTGGGAAATGCAGTTCAGTCCTGAAGATAACCTTGGAGATCCAGTTCAACCCCGGAGATAACCCCAAGAGATCTAATCCAGTCCTAGAGATAATCCCAAGAAATCCAGTTCAGTCCCGAAGATAACCCCAGGAGATCCAATTCAGCCCCAGAGATAACCCTGAGAGATCAAGTTTAGCCCCGAAGATAACCCCGAGAGATCCAGTTCAACCCTGGAGATAACCTTGGGAGATCCAATTCCACCCCGAAGATAACCATGGGAGATCCAATTACAACCCCGGAGATAACCCCAGGACATCAAATTCTAACCCTGGAGATTATCCCGAGGGATCAAGTTCAAAGCCCGGAGTCAACCCCGAGAGGTCAAACCAACCTCAGACATAACCCTGAGGACCGTCAGAATAAATAACAGTCAAATCTTAGAGATAACCATGAGAAAAGACTGCTACAACTTCATCAAAGCCGGAGACAACCCTGGGACGGGTAAAATGGTTATTTTGACAACTCAACATCAACTCCAACTCATTTCAACTCAAACTACTTCAAAAGAAGTCCCACAAGAATCATAGCTTAAATCCTAAGTGAAAACTGCATAAGACTGCTCAACAGATAGACTACGAAGACTTGGAGATCTGGTCATGGACCCATCATCTTAGATTCAAAAAATGTCTAATCCCATGTCATTGTGTAGCTCTCATCAACATATTTTTGAAAAAAGGTACAACACACCTCCATCGGATATCGGGATTGAAAGTTATGAAGGTTCGAGCAGACAAAGCGTTGTTTGAGTGCACATATTTTGAGATTATGGGACCCGTAAAGCTCGGGGCAACCTGCGTAGCCGCAAGGTAGACCTGCGGCTATCACGGGTTGACCTGCAACCAATTTGGTCTACAAATAGACCCCCCACCAGCTAAAAAAAAGGAAAAGAGATAAAATATTGTCCATTTAAGCCCTTAACATCTTCTAGAGTGCTCCAAACTTTGTGATTCTTATTTCTAAATATCAAAATTTAACCAGTGGAAACCGAGTTTTCAAGCCCCAAAAGTGATCTGAAGTCTTCTTGGAAGCCCATTGTAAGATTTTTTTAGATTTTTAAGCTTTCTACTACTTTGAGGCATATATATATACATATATCGAGATTCTCACTGATTAGTTACGCCTGGATCAAATATATATATTTACATTTCATGTCTAGCCTGGAGTTCACTTCGTGGCCTTTTACCGCTTATATATATATATATATATATATATATATATATATATATATAAGCGATAAAAGGTCACAAAGTGCAGTTATACATTTCCAGTTTGGCCTAGAGTGCACTTCGTGGCCTTTTACTGCTTTTACACACACACACACACATACACACACACACTCACACACATACACACACACACACACACACACACACACACACATATATATATATATATATATATATATATATACATATATGTATATATACTGCTTTTAAATATCTGCTTTAACTGCTTTTGCAATGTTAATCTTTAATATTCCAGCCTGTGGACTAGATTTGCCTAAATCTAGCCATCACTGACTTTTAACTAGTTTAAAAGTGACTAAACTGGGATCATTGAAGCTAGAATGACTTAGATTTATTTTCATATAGTTTTGTAAATATTTAATCAATCATGTGAGCCTAGGAGTCATGAGGTCTAAGATTCAGCTTGTGAATCTAGATCTTGTTTGCACGATGGACACATATAAGCTATGGACCCAGCTTGTAAATTATCTATGGTGTCCAGACATCCTTGGATGGCTCTCATGCCCATAAGGAGTAGGAGGACCAATGATTTTAGGAGTTCACATGATGAGTGTCAGCGAAAGATCGCGTATCATCAAGTTGAGATAAGGTAGATGAGGCACACTATTAGCAGGGATATTGTGATCGATCCTTCCGAGAAGGAGTACGTAACCGCCATCGGTCAAATTGAAAGTAGTATGCACAAAGGCCAATCATATTGATGGTAAAGCATATACTTTGTTTCAATCTTATTCGTTTATTAATAAAAGTATTCATTTACTAAAGGCTTTAATT
This sequence comes from Panax notoginseng, assembly GCA_016801055.1. NCBI lineage: Eukaryota > Viridiplantae > Streptophyta > Magnoliopsida > Apiales > Araliaceae > Panax > Panax notoginseng. Next base: position 121,244,493 of record CM029019.1, read on the forward strand.
TATCTAGATGGTGATGTTTTAATAATATAAGATAAATCCATAGTTTTAAACAATCCTTTTAGAATCATGACAAGACCATGCTAATGAGACCTAAATTCTTAGATAGCTTAAAAACTAAAATGTTCCCAATCGATGAATTACTAAAAAGGGGATTAGTGAATCTGGATAGATTGGTACATGTGTTGCTTGCTCATTGGATGAGCATGATTGATCTCATGATCATTTGTATGGAGACACTAAAACAAGTATGTAGGTGAATATTGGAGAATAAGCACGCTGAACGTGGATCGCTAAGGAATACCTAATGAAGTTTTACTTGTCTGTCAAAAGGAATTCCGGAAGTGATAGTTGTACAAGTGATCCTTAAACTTGAGATCATCATAGTATCTTGTGTATAATGATTTATACTTTGCCTTATTTCTTAAGACCCTTAGTGTAAGACCACAACTTTTATAAATAAAGATGAATTTTCTATAAATATCATTTTTGAATATTATGGAGTTAATTTGATATAATGTTATAGTTGTGGGTAATATTTATAAATTTTGTAAAGTACGCAAGTTGTTATATAATATTCGATTGGTCGGGGAATATTCGTTTTAACAGGGAATATTCGTACAAAGACACAATCATTGGTGGACCCCACAACGAAATTATTGTCGGATTGAGAAAACGACAAAAATATTTTATTAAAAATAACGGCGGAAGTTTTACCATTGATACTGTTGAACTACTCAGTAGTAAAAGTATAGTAATACGTGTGGTTACATAGTAGCACACGGTATTGATTATTAATGCTTATGTGAGAAGTCACTCAGTTTGATTCAATTATTGTCAGTTAATAATATGAATTATTTAGCGATAATGAAGTTTTATTTTATTCGTATTATTAACGTAATAAAACATAAACATCTTTTTATGTAAAACAGAATACTTTATTAAAGTTATTCTATAAATAGAATATATTTTATTTTATTTAAAAGATTTTTCTTTAAATATGGACCGTCAGATTAAAGTAATCAATCTGGACCGTTCATGGATTAGTTACTATGCATTCTATTTTTCTATAAATAGCAGCTCATTCCTTCATTATTTCATGCGAATTCACTGAACTCTAGAGAGAGAAACTACAGAGAGAGGGAAGAAAAGTATTCTGCTACTTAACTACTTCCTTATTTCAGTTCTTCTTTAAAACGGTAAGGGGTGTTATTCTTTCTTATTCATGAAGAGAACTGTTGTTATTCTATTTTTTATTATTCTATTGGAATAACCTGTATACGCGTTCTACCCTATACTTGGTGACATTCTTCTATTATTCTGTTGGAACATCCTGTCTGTGTGTTTTACACCGGACCTGGTTCCGTCTTTATTGTTATTCTGTTGGAACATCATGTCTGTGTGTTTTACACCAGACCTGGTTCTGTCTTTATTATTATTCTGTTGGAACATCCTGTCTGTGTGTTTTACACCGGAACTGGTTCCGTCTTTATTATTATTCTGTTGGAACATCATGTCTGTGTGTTTTACACCGGACCTGGTTCCGTCTTTGTTATTATTCTGTTGGAATATTCTGTCTGTGCGTTTTACGCTGCATAATCCCAGGTTTTTAGTTAGTTGAATTCTAATTTGGCCATTGATAATATTGAAATTTGATAGATTTTTGAACGTGGTTGATAACTTAAGCTTAGTTATAAATTTATACATGATGTGATCTATGTTTGTTGTTTAGATGCTACCAGGTAGCACGTCAGTGTTCATATTTGCTTGTTGGTTAAGATTATCTTATTTGTCTGCTGAGAGGAAAACACTGTATTAAAGATAGAATTTTGTAGGAAGTGAGTAATGACTGCTAAACACTGAAAATCAAGTTTTGGGAACGCTTAGGGTATACTTGCTATCTATATATTAAAACATGGAAAAAAAAAGAGAAAAAAATTTTGAAATAATTACCGTGGCTAGTCTTGTTTCGTGGCCTTTGTTACTTGAGTAAGTACGTCCGAGGGGATTGTCTCTATACCTAGCGCCCTAAAGTCTTAATGGTCTGGGAGTCGTTGGTTGAAAGCTCGATAAGGGGTAGCACTGTTAACCTAATGGAATGAGACATTGCACAGTCATGGAAAATAAAATAAAAATCAATAAACACAGCGGGAAAGTGCAAAAATCGCCCTCGTAAGTAAAAATAAAGCAGAATAAACCCTTTGTTGAACTTTAGCTTGTATTGATGTGTTGGAGTAGTTGTTGTTTCATTTATACGCATAATTCTTGATTTGAACCTCAGTTTTCTTTCTTAAGCAGTATAGCATGTGAAATCTTCACCTTTGTCAAGCTTATCTGTGAACACAACACACACACACACATCATCTTTGTAGGAGGTTAGGATTATCTGATTGTATGTCATTATGCCTGTAGCTTAGTTTGATGCTTTGTTCTTGGATCTTGATATTTCTCTGAGGCATATCTTATTGGAATTCTTAACATGGCTGGAAATCTGGGGATTCATTGTCATAGTAGCGTAGCTTGCATAGCATGTGCATTGCATTATGTTGTGTTACTTGGGGACAAGCAACGATTTAAGTTTGGGGGTATTTGATAAGTAGGTTTTATACCTACTTATTCGGTATCTATTACTTGAATTAGTTACTTATGCTCATGTTTCTTAGTTACTTTTCATGCATTTCGTGTTCATTTTTTAGATCTTATGCTTAGGAACGGTGTGAGCAACTATTGGTATAAAAACGCAAGGAAAAGTAATCCGGACATCGTTTGGGCTTTCATGTTCTTTTCATTTTCTTGGCTTGGAACTTGGATTATGTTGTAGAGCTTCTTCTTAGCTTTCCAGAACATCTTGAATCATTCCAATCGGAGTTCGGATGCAAGAGTGATGACCTTTGTACCAACGAACATTGAACTTCACTATTTTGGGTGGCCATTTCCATAGCAACCACTTGCAACCAAATTTCGACCTTCATCCATCCATTTGTTCTCAATTCTCAGAGAATGAAAGTTGTAGAGCTCGTCGAGAGCTCTGATTTGATAGGTGGTAGGCCCATAACTCCTCCCGGATCAAAAGTTATGGCCATTTTACCAGACGACACTGCAGCAGAAAATCCTTGGCGCGGGCACGCGGATTTCTAGTGTATTTTAGGCGCGGCCGCGCCATTCCCTGGACAAAAAAATGTAATTTGATACTTGAGCGCAGGCGCGCCTAACTCCAGGCCATTCTCAGCGCGGCCGCGCCACTTTGGAAGTTGACTAGAGCTGACTTGTTCACTAAACAATGCAATTGAAGCGTAACTTAGAGGGGGGGTTCAAAAGAGACGTATTATCAGTATGTAGGGGGATTTCTAGATTTGATTAGATATAAAGATTTGAAGCAATTGGAAAACATCAGAGATTCCATCTTGGAGCAGAATAACAAATTTGCATTTCAATTCTTTACACTTATTCTTTTTTTAATTCTTATTTGTAATCTTATGATGTTTATGCAATATGTGGATGATAGATTTGATTCATATATGATTTAAACTCTATTATGAGATTGCAATGGATTAGTTATTTCGGATATATTTCACTGTTAGCCTTATTCATTGCTATGGGTAGATTCATGCTATTTGCTTAGTTGATTGGCCGTCAATTACTGTGATAATCCATATGGACTTGAGAGAAGAAGTATGGGTTTAGATCTGATCTTATTAAGCTGTGATTATATGTTATACAATGCATTGGGATGTATGATTCGTGCTTAGGATAGACATATATCGAAGCACCATTCGTAGTCAATTGAGAACTTGGGCTAAAACCCTAATTATTTGTAAATCGCATAGACATATAGTGGTTTAGAATATGTGGGTGTTCATGTGTATTCTATCAACTGTGGATTATATGTGATATGGGTATGGTACATTAAGAGATGGCTATACTTTACTTTTGTGTTTTTGACTAAAAATCAAGTACAATTAGTTTGGCTTAACATGAAGTGTGTGGATTTGAATGAGTCAATAGATGAAATTGTGATCTCAGGTCTTCATTATCTAGTCTTACTCTAGGAATAGTTAGGTTTATTTAATTTCCCAGTTTAAATATAAAATATTAAATTATTCGTTTAAATAAGACTGAAATGGTTATGGACTAGTGCTTGGTGAAATTTATTAGTTAATTCTCCTTGGGAACGATACTTTACTTACTCTTTATTACTTGTTGATCGTGTATACTTGCACGCATATATTGATCGGTAAAACGACCAACAAGTTTTTGGCGCCGTTGCCAGGGAATTATTTTAATAATTTTGCCAACATTAATTTCAATCAAATTAGCCTTAATTTAAACATTTTATTTTATTTTAATTCTCTTCCTATATTTCTCTCTTGTTAGGTACCATGGATGACTTTGCTTATCAATGGCCTTATACGAATATGACTCAACCAAGGGACGCAAGAACTGAAGGACTCAATGTATTTTCTACATTGTCAGCACAAATTGCAACACTTTCGGAGAGGTTTGATATTCTTGCAGCCCAACATACTCGAGAGATAGCAGTTACATGTGAATATGGTGCTGGCGAGCATCCGAGTTATCAGTGCAACATCAAGGTTGGACAAGTATAGTTTGGGGGTGATTACATCAACAACTATGTTTATCCCAATTATCATCAAGGTTGGGGGTATCACCCGGATTTTGAATGGAGTTATAACTGTCGAGACCAATACTGTGCCCTAAGTCCAACACATCCATCAGATTTCTCATATCCACCTCCAATACAACAAGAAGAAAATTCAAGGTTGAAGGAATTCATGTCAAAAAGTATAGCAAACCATGAAGAGATGATGATGAGTCAGGAGTTATCAACCCAAAATCTTAATAGACAGATGGAACAACTCACTAACTCCTCAATGAATGGTCCTCAATATATGGAATCCGAACCTGTACAAGATAATTCAAGATTGTAGGCTTTGTGATTCAAGTTTGTAGCATCAACTGAGGAGAAGATGATTGAGCAAGAGAGGTCAATTCAAAATCTTCAGAATCAAATGGATCAAATGTTTGAAGCCTTGAACAATCGCCCGCAAAATAATTGGTGCTATGTCATGGATGATGAAACTGATGGAGAACCAGAAGTGTACATCCCACTGGATGAGCTCAAAGAAGTTGTCATTGAGGAGACAACTTGGGAATTGGATAATGTAAAACATGAAATGAATTGTATAATACCCCAAGTGCCTTTTCAATTAGAGTTGAAAAATTCAGTGAACTTTGCACACCCATGTCCTCTTGGTAGCCACATTCAAAGTAAAGATCAGGATGATAAAGAGGCCTACAATCCGACTATAAACTGACTATTGGTAACCACCGAAGTGGTTACCATTTTTGGCCTGTTTATTGGCAACCTTTGCTTCATTTTCCACACGTAGGATTACTTATATTTGTTTAGCTTTCTACTTCTGCTTGGTCCCTTCATAAATCTTTATTTATGATAACCAAAGTCGGTATCCAATACCCAAGTAGAACCTTGACTTAAAGAAAAATTTATTTTAAATCATGAACAAAATTGTATTTGTAACTGAAACTTCACTAAGCTTCTTCTGGTTAGCTCTGCAAGATGCTTCTCGCAATTTCTTTCCAGTGTCCAGGCTTATTGTAGTGGAAGCAAACTCCTTTGCTATCCATATCAGTTTTGTTCTTATTATCCTTTATTTTTGTCTTTTCTATTTACCTTCTTATAATCGTTCTTCTTTTTAGAAGATCCTTTGGCCCCTACCAGTAAGACTTGGTGTTTCTTGGTTGGAAAGTTACTATCCACATCTTTCTTGGAAACGGCCTGGTTGTCAGTATTGTGATTCTGTAATATTATTTGTGAATAATTATTTATTGATTTATATTATAAGAAAAATATTTATTTATGTGGATATAAATGGAGGAATTTTTAGAAAAGTGACAATTGTTGAAAATTAATATTTTATCTTTTCTGATAAAATAATTCATTTAAATATATTATTATACTTTAATAATATAATAATGATGATATTTTTACGATGAATGTGTGATATATGAATAAATGAGGAGGAGGAGTACATTTGTTGCAATAAATGATAAAAACATGTTAAACATGTCGGTGCGCCCAATTTTTGACTGAAATTTGATTATAGCCTGTAAAATCGTTCGTATATGGATTTCAGTCAATTTTTATTTGGAATTTGGAAAAAATTAAACTTATAAAGTTGTAGAGAATTAAATTTCCTATGGAATAGACATAAGATTCGAATTTTTCTGATAAAATGGCTATTTATTATGAATTATTGAAGTTCTGGAATAATTGATTTTTGAATTTTTTTAATAAAAACATTTTTTGCAATTGGGTGGGCCCCACAGGTCTTGTAAAGATGCCGAAATCAGTTTGTCTAAGGTGGGCGTGAAATTTTTTTAATTATATTAATATTTTATTAAATTTTCTGCTTTGGTGTTCTAATCATTTTCCTATAAATAGGGTGCTTAGGTTAGAATTGAAAATCACACCAAAAACTGAAGTTTTTTCTCTCTAAATTATCGAGCGTATTTTTGTGAGTATTTTGATACTTTGAGTGTTGCTATACGGTGCAAGTTTCCTTCAACATTATAACTAGTATCTCAGTCAGAAGTACTGTCCTTTTGAGGTAAGGGATGCTATTTTTTTTATAGATGATATTATTTCTTCCAATATAATTATGCCGAAATATTGATATGAATTTTATTGTGGAATTTTTACCTTTTTGTGTCAAGATTACTATTCACATATACAGTACTATTCACGTATACGACACTATTCACGAATACGACACTATTCACCGAAAAATAAAATTCTCTTTTTTGTCCCAGAAGTCTATTGTTGTTACTATCTTTGATTGTATCCATGTTTTGATCTTCATTCTTGAATTTTACTCCACTATGGTATATTATGGGTTGTTTTTGAATATGGATAAATCGAAGTACGAATCCCTAATATTTGTTCTTTTGTCTCACTGAATTCGTTTTCTTTAAAATATTTTTCATTATCCTCAGTCCTAAATGATGATATTATTAAATATCTTTGGCCTGTAGTACAAAGATGAATGATTAACTGATGAATATCTTTGGCCCGTAGTGCAAAGATGAACAGGTGTTTAGATGAACATGACCAACTGGTGATACAAATGAATATCTTTGGCCTATAGTGCAAAGATGAATATTTGATTCAAGATGTATATTGATTGATGTTACAGGGATAAAATATTGATGATGGACTTTTAAATCTTAGAAGATAGTAGAATTTATTCTCTACTTAACTCTTCTAATGGATTGCTGTTTTCGCTGTAGTTGTTGATATAAAATTTGTTGTCTATTATATTCTATCAGATTTTTCCCTGTTAAGGACTAACAATAATTTGTTCTATATTATCTTAGTCATAATATTCTTTACTAGGCTAGTTGAGCTCACCCATTTTCCTTTTCGTTCTATTTTTCTTCTCAGAAAGCGAGAATATAACGGGAAGTAGTCGGGGTGTGGAGTGATGTTCCAAGGCAGTTGTTATAATAGTCCTCACTATTTTATAAAATAGTGTATCAATAATAGTAATAAGGACTTATTTGAGTGTGGATATTGTCTAGAAGACAATATTTGTATTTTAACTCACAGTTTGTGTGTTGTCGTATTTTGCACGACAATGGTATTAATAAAGTTGTAGTTGTTTCTGTACCATGTTTTGGCGACTCAGAATGAGTGATGTATACATGTTTTGAGGGCGCCACAGTTGGTATCAGAGCTTAGGGATATGGTTTCCGGCGAAGATTGGAGAATAGAACTAAAAGGAGAGAGACGAGTAAATCCTTCGCTAGTGTGTCCTATCTAAGCTTATTTATTGGTTGGTCAGAATATAAGGATATTATGTGATATGTTAATTTATTTAATTAACCCTTGTTTTGTGGCAGTATTTAAGAATGGCAACCGAGAATGTTAACAGTGGAGTAAATGAGACCGTGGAGACACCTTTACTCACCAATCAGGGGAACGTGCAACAGGAAGACAATGTTCCTCCTGTAAACAATACCACTGAGGAGACGATGAACGATGGGATGTTTAGAAGTTTTGTGTAGTTCATGCAAAATCAGACGAGGGAGACTCGTGTACAAAATACAGGTGGAAATGATAGCAACGCGCGGTTTGTCACAGCCAAGCAGTTCAAAGAGTTGGGACCACCTGAATTCTTGGGAAAGCCGGACCCGAAGCAAATTACCAAGATATTCGATGTCTTGGGATGCACGGAGGAACAAAAGGTTCCATTTGCCACCTTTATGTTCCGTAATGAAGTAGATTACTGGTGGGAATCTGTGAAGCGTACCCAGCCAGCCGCACTCAATATGTCTTGGGAAGCATTTCAGGAACTGTTCAATGACAAGTACTTTCCTGAAAGTATCCGTCATATGAAGGAGGTAGAGTTTATCAGACTGGAACAGAACAACATGATTGTGTCCCAGTATGAGGCTAAGTTCGTGGAGTTATCCAAGTTTGCACCTCATTTGGTGGAGAATGAGGAACGTATGACGCGGATGTTTCTGAGAGGTTTGAAACCCGACATACCTCAATATCAAATTTCTCATAAATTTTCTCTATATTCAGATGTTGTCAACATGGCTAAATTATTAGAGCGAGATAATGAGTATGTTCAACCGAGGGACCACAACCAGGGTCATACCGGGGACACCAGTCATAGGAGCAATGATAACCAACGGGGAGGCAAAAAAACAGACAAAAGCTGTAACGACCCCAAAATCTATACAATTTAAATCCCGACTTCGGTCGTTAACCATACATTCAACCTCTAAATAATACATCATTATTCGATGTTAAACTTAATAAAATTGCGGAATATTTAAAACTTTTATACATTTCCTTCTTTCTTGCCCTGAATCGCAACCATTACATTACATCTCTTTGATTCAATCTTATATCATGAATCGTCACAACAAAATGACTATACAAGGTCTTACATCATAACTAAATATCCATATACATTGGATAGCTCAACTTACAATTCAACAACATGTTACGTTCAAAATATGAAATACATTTCTCATAAAACATAAGTAATCTTCGTGAATATAGATCTCTATAACTCACATAGCACGTATCTTTACCTTAAAATCTTGACCTGTAAAAGTGGTTATTTGCAAGAGTGAGCTCGACAGCCCAGCAAAGTCTAACAGTTTTCATGCATCACATAGCACATAATAACATGCTCGATATACATCTCATTAAAGTAACATGACATACATGCTTTTAATTCACATAGCAAATATAAAGATTGAGTTCCTTACTCAATCATCATTACTTAACCAAAATAATGCAGTCATATATTGACTTTAACATTTCATGATTTCAACATGCATAACATATCATGCAATTTAAAATAGTTCATCAAGTCCACGTAAAAAAATAGGAACCGAAAGACTTGCCTTGATCGTTGTTTACCAATAATAGCTTAACAGCTTACAGTTATCTGCACTTCACGTGCCCTACACAATTATATAATCATACACATCAACTATTAGTTACATAACAACACATAGCAATTGTAATGTAAACTCTACTCCACATCCCATAATCTTTCCTATTAATAAATACACAATGGTCAATTAGATTGTGTTAACTTTTTACTTATGACTCACTATATTTCTTCTCAGTCAAACTCGAAGTTCAAGTGCTTAAGTCTTGCTAGGACTACTTATTAGTTTTATATTAAACCCATTCCATATCTTATAATATCCATTTCAATGGAATTGAAACACTTTTTAAGTTCATTAACACTTGGCACGGCGTTTCGACGTTCAATCGTCACACGCCCGATTTGCCTCTCTTGTGTATGCTTACTATGCTTCTATAACTTATCTAATACATTATTTATTAATGTTAAGCACCATTATATTTACTAAGATTCATGTTTTATAACTTAGGACATCGTCTTTTATGGTCTGGAGCACTACACATGCATATGTGCATGTTCGACGCCCTCCGATTGCCTCCGAAAACACAATAGTCCTAACGATGACCATTTTGACCTATCCTAATGACCTCAAATTGAAAAACTTAAAGAACTAAAGTTGTAGGTCTACTCGTCCTCGTTCCGGATCATCTTGAATCACCTCAATCGGAGTTCGTATGAGGAAGTTATGGCCATTTTACTACAGGAGGTCAAAACTGTCCAAGTCAGACTTCTGTCCCCACGCTGGGGCGCGAGGACTAAGCCAACTTCTGGCGCTGGGGCACGAGATTGGCGCTGGGGCGCAAATTTCAGCACTGGGGCGCCAACTTCTGGCCCTGGGGCGCGAATTTTGGCGCCGGGACGCGATTTTTGGCGCTGGGGCTCAAATTTTGGCGCTGAGGCGCCAAAACTTGCAGAACCCAACCACGAAGAACAGAACAAAGCTACTGTCTTTATTTTTAACATCAATTAACCCCAATTAACATGTATATCTTCACGTAATTTACACATAAACGCTAACAATCATTCATATACTAGTTAATAACCACTAAACAACGATTTCATAAACTAATTCTTTGAAAACACTATTTTTTTTTAAAACAAAAACTCCATTGTTGATATTCTTGACACAGTGAGCACTGTAATCATAGTTATAAAATAATTTGATTTATTCTAACTATATTCTATTAAATTCTTACCCAATTCATATAATCACAGTTCAATTTCATGATTATCATACAATACAAGTATAATATTTGGTACTCTACAAACCACGCTTTATACATATATGTTCACTGTAATTTCACTTCCTTTTTCTTTAACACATAATTAGCATGAAATCTTATAAGCATACTACACATACAATCGCATATCTATATATGCCAGTATAACAATTACAAAAACATAGTTTTACAAGAATTTTTTAAAAACCTTCTACTCAGTGAAAAAGAAATACACAAAGACATATAAATTATATGTGTATCTAGTATTAAGGTCATAGACATACCTTTTATTGTTAAGAAATTCGTGTTAAACTCTAATAATAACTTATAGAACTCAGCTCTTGTTGCTTCTCTTTCTCAGACTCTCTCAAAATCTCTGCACCCTTCTTTTAGCAGACAACTCTTTTCTTAGACTCAAGTTTAACAATAAGACGTAAACCCAAAATCCAACTGATAATTCAGTGGTAAACACAAGAACGGTTATGGCCATAATAAGCCTAATAATTGACATGGGTTATAAAACGTATAACTTATAAATATATATATTTTATTTATTAATAATTTAAATTTCAAAAACCAAAAGCCGTATGGCTTTGTTTGGTAAAAACCATTTAAAAGTTAAACACTTCATACCAATAAGTCTTGTTTGGCACAAATCAAATTAAACTACTTTGATTTCTTTTAATAACTCCTTATAACATAGTTATTTGTCACACTTTATTTAATTAAGTTTTCATACTTAATTTAATTAATTCTAATAATAATTCATTGCATAATATAATAATTTATTTAATCATTATAAACTCTCTAACTTAATTATTAAATTAAATTAGATTACTATTTCAAAATAATTACTTTCCTTAACTCATTAATTATTTATTAAACAAATAAATAATCAAATCACATCAAATCAATTAAATAAATACTTATTCAACGATAAACACAACCACTAAATATTTATATAATTTAATAAATATTTAAATATTATAATTAAAAATCTGGATTGTTACAAAAGCGGTAACCACTCTGGTGGTAATCGTGGCCATGATAATAGGATAGGCGAGTCCAGTGAAAATTTTAAAAAGAGGAGATTCAACAATGACAATGTGAAGACGTCAGAACCAGTATCAACTATTTCTAAAGGAGAAGAACGACCACTAGTCGTATGCTATAAATGTGAAAAAGAGGGACACATCAGCCCAAACTGTCCACAACAGTTCAAGGTATATTATAATTATGGAAAGGAAGGACATATCGCTCGAGATTGTACTATAACGAAACCAAGTCCAGTGGGGATGGTGACTCAAAAGGATGTCCCAGACAAGGCAAAGTTAGCGATTTCTGGAAGAGCGTTTGTCGTGATTGGCCAAAATGCGAAGAACCCGAATGAGGTGATCACAGGTAAGCTAATCATAAATTTTTGTGAAGTTTATACCTTACTAGATACCGATTCTACCCATTCATTTATCTCTCCTACTTGTGCTCAATATTTAAACTTGACTCTGGAGAAATTACACTTTGACTTATCTGTGGAGACTCCGTTAGGAGAAACTTTCATTACATCTACTGTTTATAAATCTTGTTTGATCCAAGTTGGCACCATCACATTACCTGTTGATCTTATCTCTTTAAAGATACTTGCTTTTGATGTGATTTTAGGGATTGATTGGTTAACTAATCATCATGCCAAAATTGATTATTTTCGTAATGTTGTTAGTTTTCATATTCCTAACCAACCTGTTATGCGAATTCAAACAACCAAACCACTAAAGTCAACCACTGTCATATCAAACCATAAAGTCATTCGTTTATTAAAAAATGGATGTCAAGTTTTCTTAGCCCATGTCATGGACTTGAACAAAAACACGTCAGATTTGAATAATATTTCTGTTGTTAGTGAATTTCCTGACGTATTTCCTGAAGAACTTCTCGGTCTACCCCCAGAACGTGAAGTTGAATTCTTTATTAATCTTAAACCTGGTAAGAAGCCCATTTCTAAAACCCTATATCGAATGGCTCCTATTGAACTTCAGGAGTTAAAGGTCCAACTACAAGAGTTGTTGGACATCGGTTTCATTCGTCGTAGTACATCTCCTTGGGGTGCTCCTATTTTATTCGTAAAAAAGAAAGACGAAAGTATGCGACTTTGTATTAACTACCGGGAATTGAACCACGTCACCATCAAGAATAGGTATCCGCTACGTCGTATTGATGACCTGTTTGACCAGTTACAAGGAGAACAATTCTTTTCAAAGATCGATCTTCGTTCTTGATATCATCAGCTTAAGATTAAAACTGAGGATATTCTGAAGACTTCCTTCAGAACTCGGTATGGGTATTATGAATTCTTAGTTTTGTCTTTTGGATTGACTAATGCTCCTGCGACTTTCATGGATATGATGAACCGTGTATTCAAGGAATATTTGGATCAGTTCATTGTTGTCTTTATTGATGACATCCTTATCTATTCCAAAAGTCGTGAAGATCATGAGCACCATTTGAAGCTGGTACTTCAAAGGCTTCGTGAAAACAAGCTATATGCCAAGCTGAAGAAATGTGAGTTCTGGCTTAAGAAAGTAGCATTCCTTGGGCACGTGGTGTCAAACCATGGAATATCTATCGACCCGAAGAAAATTGAAGTAATACAAAGTTGGGAGCAACCGAAGTCGGTGACCGAAGTATGTAGCTTTCTGGGCTTAGCTAATTATTATATGAGATTCGTGGAAGGATTTTCTCGAATCGCTACTCCGTTAACTCAACTGACTCAGAAAGATACAAAATTCGTATGGAGCGAAGAATGCAAGAAGAGTTTTCAAGAGCTTAAGAGGAGACTCATTTCGGCACATGTTCTGACAATACCATCTGGTTAGGATGGATTTGTTATCTACAGCGATGCTTTGGGCAAAGGGTTAGGATGTGTTCTCATGCAACATGGGAAGGTCATAGCCTATGCCTCACGACAACTCAAAGAATATAAAAGGAATTACCCTACTCATGATCTAGAGTTGGTAGCAGTCGTTTTCGCGTTAAAAATCTGGAGGCACTATCTATATGGGGAGAAAGTGGAGATATATTCGGACCATAAAAGCCTCAAATATTTCTTCACCCAAAAAAAACTCAACATACGGCAATGAAGTTGGCTCGAGCTGTTGAAAGATTACGACCATAGCATTCAATATCATCTTGGAAAAGCAAACGTGATAGCTGACGCATTGAGTAGAAGATCATATGCGGGAACGAGTGCGATGTTGTCAACACAAAGGCCCATTTTGTGTGATTTACAAAAGATGAATATAGAATTCAAGACTCCGGGGACCCATGTGATGATGTCAAGTATACGAATAGAACCAACTTTAATCGATAAAGTTAAAGTTACTCAAGCCACAGTCCCGGAGTTGATGCGTATGAAGAAGAAAGTACAATAATGTGTTATCCAAGAAGCAAGAATCGATGAAGAAGAAATACTTCGAGTCAATTCCAGACTTTATGTTCCTAATGACTCTGATTTGAAGTACAAGATCATGATGGAGGCACACAACACACTGTTTGCACTTCACCTTGGAAGTACCAAAATGTATCGTGATCTTCGACATACATTTTGGTGGATCAATATGAAGAGAGAGATCGCAAAGTTTATCTAAAGGTGTTTAACTTGTCAACGTGTAAAGACGGAGCATCAGGTGCTAAAAGGTCCATTGCAACCACTTGAGATTCCGAAATAGAAGTGGGAACACGTTACCATGGATTTCGTTACGGGTCTTCCCAAGGTTTCTCAAGGCATATATGCGATTTGGGTTATTGTTGATAGATTAACTAAGTCTGCTCATTTCTTGCCGATACGAGAGACTTATTCCCTTGAACGTCTTGCTCTTATGTACGTGAATGAGATTATGAGGTTGCATGGCATGCCAGTATCCATAGTTTTGGATCGTGACCCAAGATTCACTTCACGATTTTGGGTTAGCTTGCAGAAAGCTATGGGCACGAATTTACTATTCAGTTCGGCATACCATCCTCAAACGGATGGACAATCAGAGAGGACTATTCAAACTCTTGAAGATCTATTAAGACTCTATGTCCTAGACCTCAAAGGGAGTTGGGATAAGTATTTACCATTGGTAGAATTCTCTTACAACAACAGTTATCAGGAAAGTATAGGTGTGGCTCCATTCGAAGCATTGTATGGACGAAAGTGTCGCTCTCCAGTATGTTGGGATGAGGTGGGTGAAGCAACATTGTTGGGACCAGAGTTGGTACGTATGACTACAGAGTTGGTACGTATACAAACAACACAGGATCGACAAAAGAGTTATGCTGATCTTCATCGAAAGGACGTGGAATTTAATATTGGGGATCATGTATTATTGCGTGTTGCTCCATGGAAGGGAGTTACAAGATTTAGGAAGAGAGGAAAGCTCAATCCACGATTTATTGGTCCATTTCAAATTCTTGACCGAGTAGAAAATGTGGCCTATAGACTTGCGTTACCTCAAAGCATGTCTCGTGTTCATAATGTTTTTCACATATCTGTGCTTCGTAAATATGTGAAAGACCCAAACCACATTATTGAGTTAGAACCAGACGAGATAGCTGAAGACTAACATACGAGGAGGTACCTGTCAAGATATTGGATATGAAGGAGCATGTTCTACGCATAAAGGTTATACCACAAGTTAAAGTTTTGTGGAGGAACCATGCTACTGAGGAAATGACCTGGGAGTTGAAAATGGAAATGAAAGCGAGGTATCCTTACCTTTTCGAAACACCAGGTACGTACGTCAATTTCGAGGATGAAATTTCATAAGGAGGAGAGGTTGTAAGACCTCAACTTTTTATAAATAAAATTGAATTTCTTCTATTTATTATTTTGAAATAGTAAAGGTTGATTTGATTAATGTGGTTAGTTATAAATAAAATGCGCAAATATCTTAAATAAGAAAGTGGTTATAAAATATTCATTATTGTCAGGAAATATTCGTTTGGTCGTGGAATATTTTTACTGTCGGCGAATATTCGTACAGCGGCGCAGCCTTGTGTGGGCCCTATAACGGAAAGCGATTAGATGAATAAAACGACAAGTATGAGTTTTTATAAATAACGGCGTAGTTATTACCGTTAACACTGTTGGAATACCCGGTGGTTAAAACACAGTAATATCCGGTGTTGCACAGTAGCACACGGTATTGAACCAATTATTGATTCTTACGTAAGAAGACACTACTCAATAATTGTTACAGTAATTACTGTTTAATATTGTATTTTATTGATTCAATAATTGCTACGTTGATATTTTATATTATTGTTGTTTCAATAATTATCACTGCACAGTATTTCTCATTATCAGATCAATAATTTATATTATTTTAATAATATTATTAGATAACATTATTGGCAATGTCTAGAAAGTTTTGTCTAATGAGAGATTTGGTCACCTAATTGTGCGCCAGTAAAGAGAAATCCTTATTGGAAAGCCCCCTCTTTCTTGGGAACAGCCCGGTTGTCAGTATTGTGATTCTGTAATATTATTTATGAATAATTAATTATTGATTTATATAATAAGAAAAATATTTATTTATGTGGATATAAATGGAGGAATTTTTAGAAAAATGACAATTGTTAAAAATTGATATTTTATCTTTTCTGATAAAATAATTCATTTAAATATATTATTATATTTTAATAATATAATAATGATGATATTTTTACGATGAATGTGTGGTATATGAATAAATGAGGAGGAAGAGTATTTTTGTTGCAATAAATGATAAAAGCATGTTAAACATGTCGGTGGGTCCAATTTTTTACTGAAATTTGATTATAGCCTGTAAAATCTTCCGTATGTGGATTTCAGTCAATTTTTATTTGGAATTTGGAAAAATATAAACTTACAAAGTTGTAGAGAATTAAATTTTCTATGGAATAGACATAAGATTCGAATTTTTCTGATAAAAGGGCTATTTATTATGAATTATTGAAGTTCCGGAATAATTAATTTTTGAAGCTTTAAATATTTTTTAACAAAAATGTTTTTTTGCAATTGGGTGGGCCCCACAGGTGTTGTAAAGATGCTGAAATCAGTTTGTCTAAGGTGGGTGTGAAATTTTTTTAATTATATTAATATTTTATTAAATTTTTTATTTTGGTGTTCTAAGCATTTTCCTATAAATAGGGTGCTTAGGTTAGAATTAAAAATCACACCAGAAACTAAAGTTTTCTCTCACTATATTATCGAGCGTATTTTTGTGAGTATTTTGATACTTTGAGTGTTGCTATACGGTGCAACAAGTTTTCTTCAGCACTATAACCAGTATCCCAGTCAGAAGTACTGTCCTTTTGAGGTAAGAGATGTTATTTTTTTTATAGATAATATTATTTCTTCCAATATCATTATGCCGAAATATTGATATAAATTTTATCAGGGAATTTCTATCTTTTTGTGTCGAAGTTACTATTCACGTATACGGTACTATTCACGTATACGACACTATTCACGAATACGACACTATTTATCGAAAAATAAAATTTTCTCTTCTTTGTCCCAGAAGTCTATTTTTGTTACTATCTTTGATTGTATCCATGTTTTGATCTTTATTCTTAAATTTTACTCCACTATGGTATATTATGGGTTATTTTTGAACATGGATAAACCGAAGTATAAATCCCTAATATTTGTTCTTTTGTCTCACTGAATTTATTTTTTTTAAAATATTTTTCATCATCCTCAGTCCTAAATGATGATATTATTGAATATCTTTGGCCTGCAGTACAAAAATAAATGATTAACTGATGAATATCTTTGGCCCGTAGTGCAAAGATGAACAGGTGTTTAGATGAACATGACCAACTGATGATACAAATGAATATCTTTGGCCTGTAGTGCAAAGATGAATATTTGATTCAAGATGTATATTAATTGATGGTACAGAGATAAAATATTGATGATAGACTTTTAAATCTTAGAAGATAGTAGAATTCATACTCTACTTAACTCTTCTAATGGATTGTTGTTTCCGCTACAGTTATTGATCTAAAATTTGTTGTCTATTATATTCTATCAGATTTTTCCCTGTTAAGAACTAACGATAATTTGTTCTATATTATCTTAGTCATAATATTCTTTACTAGGCTAGTTGAGCTCACCCATTTTCCTTTTGGTTCCATTTTTCTTCTCATGAAGCGAGAATATAGTGGGAAGTAGTCGGGGTGTGGAGTGATGTTCCAAGATAGTTGTTATAATAGTCCTCACTATTTTATAAAATAGTGCATCAATAATAGTAATAAGGACTTATTTGAGTGTGGATATTGTCTAAAAGACAATATTTGTATTTTAACTCACAGTTTGTGTGTTTTCGTATTTTGAACGACAATGGTATTAATAAAGTTCTAGTTATTTTTGTACCATGTTTTGGCGACTCAGAATGGGTGATGTTTACCTATTTTGGGGGCGTCACACCTAATCTTGCATCTCTTTTGTAGAGTGCATCTCCGCTCAGGTAGAATTTCATAGCCAGTCGATGAGTCCGCCTTTTCTCAGTCGGGTTCACCTCAACGGGTGTAGATCCATCTTGTAAGAATTCTTTGATGTGCTGATACCAAGGATGCTGGATGGGAGGTAGCTCATCCGATACTTCTCCAACATTATTCCCATAGGCTGGTGTCTTTTATAGGGCAAATGTGACGCTTGGCATGTGTTCCTTGTTAGGTATGTGAATCAAGGAGGCCAAAGTTGCTAGCGCGTCTGTGAAGTCATTCCTATTACGAGGAATGTGTAGAAAGGAGATCTCTTCAAACTCCGAAGCTATCTGTAAAACTTGCCGATGGTAAGGCAGCAAATGTAGCTCTTTTGTTTGATAGATTCCCGTGGATTGTTTGACTACCAACTCTGAATCCCCAAAGCCAGTTAACCACCTGATGCCCATTGGACGGGCAAGTTTTAGCCCCATGATACAGCCTTACCGGATAATAGAACTGCTCCAGATCCAGAACCTTCCATATTAGCAGCTCCATCGAAATACATTTTCCATATTTGGCGTGCATCGTACTGATGGTGTTGCTGAATTGCCATTACCCCTTCATCGGGGATAAGTATATTTCTAAGGGTTTGAAATCCCCTGAAGGTGTGGCGGCCAGTTGATCCGCAATTCTTTGACCTTTGATGGACTTCTGCGTCACGTAAATGATGTCAAATTATTGTAGGATCAACTGCTATCTAGACAGTCGGTAGTTTAGCATGGGTTTACTGAACACGTACTTGAGAGGATCCCATCTGGATATGAGATTGGTTGTGTGACCATGGAGATAATGTTGTAACCTCATGGAAGCCCATGCTAAAGCACAACAAGTCTTCTCAATCAGAGTGTACTTGGGTTCACTGCTGCTGAATCTTTTGCTGAGGTAATAAATAGCTAGTTCTTGGCCTCTATCATCTTTCTGACCTAGCATGCAGCCCATGACATTGTCAGTTATGGACAGGTACATGAATAGGGGAACACCATACCTAGGTGGTACCAAAATGGGAGCTTTGACTAGCTGCTCTTTGATTGTAAGGAAGGCCTTCTAGCATTCATCATTCCATTTCATGGAGGAATTCTTCCTTAACAATTTGAAGATAGGCTCACAGGTTGCTGTGAGTTGAGATATGAACCTAATAATGAAGTTGATTCTTCCTAAAAATCCCCGTATTTCCTTTTCTGTCTGAGGAATGGATATTTTTGTAATGGCCTGGATTTTGGTGAGATCCAGCTCAATCCCTTTGTGGCTGACTAGAAATCCTAGCAACTTGCCTGATTTAACGCCAAAGGCGCACTTGGCTGGATTCAACTTCAAGTTGTACTTACGCAACCTGTTGATTAGCTTTCCAAGATGGTCTAAGTGGTCTTCTTCTCTTCGGGACTTGACAATGATATCATCCATGTAGATCTCTATCTTTTTGTGCATTAAGTCATGGAAAAGAGCCATCATAGCTCGCTGATAGGTGGCTCCGGTATTGATGAGGCCGAACGACAACCGTCTATAACAAAAAGTTCCCCAAGGCGTGATGAAAGCAGTTTTCTCAGGATCTTCCTCAGTAACCATGATCTAATGGTACCCCGCAAAGCAATCAGCAAAGGAATATATGCCGTATTGAGTAGTGTTGTCAATGAGAATGTGGATAAATGGCACGGGAAAGCTATCTTTAAGGCAAGCTTTACTCAGATCCTGATAATCCACGCAAACTCGCACCTTTCCTCCAGTCTTAGGTACGGGAACGATGTTGGATATCCATTCAAGATATGTGGACGCCATGATAATACCAACTTAAAATTGTTTCACAATTTCTTCTTTCACCTTTAAACTCTACTCAGGTTTCAATCACCTGAGCTTCTGCTTGACTGGCTTGAATCCCTTTGTAATGGGGAGGCGATGAAGGATAATGTCAGTGGACAAACCCACCATGTCTTCATGAGACCATGCAAACACATCCTGGAATTGGGTTAGTAGTGTACCCATGTCATTCCTCTAGTTTAGAGTAAGGTCTGAACCAATCTGGATTAACTTTGGGCTTTCTAAGGTTCCAAGATTGAAGGAGGTGGTTTGATCAAGGTTGGGTTATGGTTTGTCTTTGACCCATTCTTTGATCTCCTAAGGCACCTCAATGTCCTCTTGTATTTCCATCAAGTCTGAGTCCAACTTTTCGTCAAAGTTACAATCCTTGTGAAGAAGAGGTATCTTATCAGTAAGTACAGGCACATCTAAGTTTAGAGTCCTAAAAAAATATACTTTCACTTAATATATATGAAACTGTTTAGTCATACAAAGTGTTAGTATGTACTGACAAAACAACTGCTAATACTGTATAGAAAAGTAAGCAGTTATGATATCTACATGACAGAAAGAGGTCCTGCCTGTTTTACCCTTGTCGACCAATGCAAGGAGTGCTGCTCCAATTGGCAAGGGCAAAGTTATGGTGGACTGTAGCGATGGAGGGGCTGTCATCTTCCTCCTTCTCCCGAATGATGACCATATGTCTGGGAAATCATCGTCTGGGGTGTATCTGTTTGTATGTTCATCATGGACAATGATGCGTATGCCTGACATCATTCTAACGATGTCTTGTTTAATTATTTGTTCCTCTTATTTTACCTTGGGATTTGGAATAAAAACTTCCTTCTCCTTTACCGGTATCGAATTGGGAAATAACATAGCCATTACGTTGGCTGGCACCTTTATCAGAGGTTGTGCGGACTCTAGATTTATAGGTGGAGATAATCGTCGTGTAGCTGAAGCTGGAGAAATCTACTTATGCTTATGTGGATTCCTGTGACTGGAACTGGAAGAATAGCCTAGCCCAGCTGTCCTAGTTTGACTGATCATTTGAATCTGATGCTTAATGCCCTGATTATTTTTACCCAGCCCTTGTCCCGGCTGGTGTCCCAATGACATCATTTCTTGAGTACCTACCATCACTTCGGCAGAAATCTTGGGTACGGGAAATGGCGGCCCAATGGAAAGGTATTGAGTGTTGCTCACTTCCAAGGTATGAAAACTGACCGGCTCAACATCTAAATTGAGGTTTATCAATGGTATGTCACCATGTTTAGGACATTCCGGTTCAGCGTTGACCGTGAGTAGGCTATTGTTGATAATGTATTTAAGTTAATGATGAAGAGTGGAGGGGACGGCCCCAGCCATATGAATCCACGGTCTTCCAGGTTATATCCTGAATCTATTTTGACCACATGAAAAGATACACAGAATGTATGGGGACCAATTTTAATTGGCAGCTCAATCTCTCTGACTGAATTCCGGTGGGATCCATCAAAAGCTTTAATAATCGTATGGCTGCTTCAGATTCGGTTGAGATTGACATTCATCTTCACTAACGTAACATAAGGACAGGTATTTAGAGACGAACCTCCATCTATCAAAACTCCAGCTAGCATGTATCCGGATGACAAAACCACAATGTGGAACAGCTTGCAAAGACTGGTCCCTTCGGGCGGTATGTCATCATCAGTGAAAGATATCACATTGTTGTTAAAAATGTGATCAACCAAATGTTGAAATTTATCCACATCCACTAATTTCGATAAGTAGGCTTCTTCCAAAACCTTTAGTAACATCTTCTTGTGATCTTCAGAAACCAAGTCAAGTATTAAAATTTGATGTGGACATTCTCTTAAGCTTAAAACCACCTTGACTTCAATATGACCCATAGTTCGGAGGAATTTTTCAATCTTCTTCGTGGGAATTTTCCCCTTTGATTTGATGGCAGGCTTCAACACCCGTTGTGGAAGATAAAGTGGATTTTCCTTCGACATTGCAGCAGTTATATGAGAGGTGGATCCTTCAGCTTCTCCATAATTCCATGGGACTTTTTGTAAGCTGATAACAGGATATTATGGTCTGAATGGTAAGTTGATTGGCTCTGGAGCAACCACTTTCAAAGGATTGTCAACTCCTTTGAGTTGAATTGCTTGTATTGTGAATGGTTTGACAGTCCCATCAGCCTCAGCAGATATAACTGCTACCAGTCCCTTCCATTTAGTAGGACAAGTATTTCCACTCTCAAATAGCACAGTATCGTCGTCTGCCAGTTGCAGGACACTGTTATCAATTAGATTCTGAATAAGGTGGCGGAGTGCCCAACATTCTTCTGTGTTGTGACCGCGAGAATAAGAGTGATACTGACATACTCCATCAGAATTAAACCGTCCTGAACGGGGATTAATTGGAGGTAGAAGGGAAGTGATCCTTCCTTCATTTACTCTATTCATCACTTTATCTTCTAGTGTTTCATTTTTTGAAGGCGAAGAGGGAGTATTCATCTTCTAGTGTTTCATCTTCTAGCATGCTCCTGGCTGACTAATTGGTGTGTGACTTGATGCTGATAGGTCACCTGTTCTGCCAATTACTCAATCTGCTTACACAGAGCTTTTATCTTTCGTTCCATCATAAACTGGAACTTTGAATAATCCCATTTGTTAACAATGTCTTTGACGACCTCTTCCTCTTTGTGTTGAGGAAAAGGGTTATGTTGCACGTGAGGTTGATCTAGTTTGGTGACCACGATCTCACCGTTGTCTATTAAATCTTGGATCTTGTGTTTCAAGGCCCAACAATCTTGAGTATCATGTCCAGGTGCCCCGGCATGATAAGCACATTTCTGAGCAGCATTGAAACCCTTCCCATTAGGGTTGGCTGGTGGAAGAAGATGCGTAATTTTCTTCTGAGTGGTCAGAAGATTTAGAATGTTCTCGAGTGAGTCCCCTAGGGGTATGAACACTCGAGGGCGTTTAACTTCTCCACCTTTAGGCAATGGAGGGTTTGAAGATTGAGCTTGAAAAGGAGTGTAATTTCTCTTCTTGATAGGTATATTCTGATTGGCCTTTTAACCTTGTAGTATCGAGGAAACATCATTCTCTTTCTTTTTATGGACCCTCCGGGGATTGTTTCCATAAGTTCCGGACTGGATGTGTTTAGCAACTACTTTAAGAGTGGCTAGGTCTTGAATTTTTCCTGACTTCAACCCCATCTCAGTCATCTATCCATGTTTGACCATTTCAAAAAATGGTTTACCAATGCCAGCTAAAACTTTCTCATAGAAAGGAGCTTCTTGCATGTCGATGAAGGTCATGACCATTTCTGACTCTGTCATAGAAGGAATAACTTGCGCAGCAATTCGCCTCCACCTTTGAGCATACTCTCTGAAAGACTCATTGGACTATTTCTTGACCTTGGTAATCTGGTACCGGTTAAGAGCCATCTGATACTAGAAGTTGTATTGTGTAAGGAAGGCATGAGCTAGTTCTTCCCAGCTATGGATCTTTGAGTTGTCTAATCTAGTATACCACGAACGGGCTTCTCCAGTCAGACTTTTTTGGAGCAGCTACATTTTGAGCTTCTCGTCCTTTGCATAAGATCCAAGTTCTCCAATGAACACCTTCAAATGTGTGTAAGGATCTCCTAACCCATCGTACTTTTTGAAGTCAGGAGTTTTGAACTTCTCTGGATAATGAACACCAGGGAATATACAAACGTCAGCATATGAGACACTCCCGTGTGCTCCAATTCCTTTGATAGAACGAAGGGTTTCTTCCATTTGAATGACCTTCTTCCTGATGTCACCGGTGTCTAGATCTCCTTTGAGATGGCTGTTTTTAGGATATTTGTCCGTCGTAAGCAATTGTAGTTTCGAATTTGTTTTATCCGAACCTTGGATTCCTCCCTGTGGAGAGGATTCAGTATGTGTGGGCATTTTTGAGCCCTGCGTAGATTGATATATTTCTTTGAGCAGAACAGCCAAATCTGTGATTTGTTAACTTAATCCCTTGAATTCTTTGCGGGAAACGGGATTAGACAACTCAGATGAAGACATGATTGGCTGTAGGCTCGTGGCCTTTTTGGACTTTGAACGGGTGCGAAAGACTTGCATAGTTTAGTCTTAGGGAATGTGTAAATGTTTACATGTTATATGATATATCCGTTTTAGGATTTTATCCTGCAAAACGGTTGTTAGCTGTTTGTAATACAAGATAGCATGTTAATTTAAGTATGCACATTTTTCTTTATATTTCTCATTACATGGAGATGAATATGGAATGAAATTACAAGTAATTGACTTTACGAGTAATTTGAAATGAGAAAGCATGAAGAGACTTTCCTCCGCGTTTAGTTTATCAGAGGCTGACCTATCTTAGGTTACTCTTGCGGCTTTTTGGCATGAAGGTTCCCAAATTATCGCAATTTACTCAACGAGAAGTTAATTCGATCTTTCAACTGGAGCGAATTTGGGTGTAGCCTTTCCTGAACCTCGTTGGAATTAGTCTTCCTACGAGTCCAGTAATCAAACACTGACAGGATAACCTCCTGGTGGAGGAACCACACAACATACAACGTGTCTCACCATTTATGAAAATGATGACATGTGCAAAGCACTAATATCACAAATAGATATATTGCAGTGCAGTAAAAAAATGCATTCGTACACATTCATCAAAAATGTAAATGCAACATCCACACACAAGCATAAAATAGTTTTGAAAAGCTTATAATAGCGGCTTAAGTCCTCTTACAGGCGTCCCCAGCAGAGTCGCTACCTGTCGACGTCAGGATTTTTATTTGTCCCTTTCTGTTCTTATTTTTTGGTGTTCTCATGTTAGGTGAGATTTGTTTGAAAAAACAAGTTGTGAAAAGGTCCGACATTTATATGTAGACAATTTGACTGTAAGAGTCGCCAGTTGGTTTTTTAACTGGTTGTACCAACACAACCGAGAAAAGGTTTGCACATTGACCTAGTGATGTGACATTGCTAAACGGGTCTGTGAAACCTAGATTCATTAGGGTCCGAGGACTTGCTTATGCGGAGGGAAGGTGTTAGGCACCCCCCGACATCCGTGTTACCACGGTGACCGCCACTATTCAAGAAACTGTTATATGAATGTGTGTGTGGGGGGGGTCAATGTGCAGTTATTTGAAAGTAGTATTATGCCTCGTTTGCGCCTATATACAAAGGGTTTAAATTTGTGTAAAAATTCAGTTTTAAACAAGATATAGTAGTGATGTTTTATGAAAGAGCTTTTTTCAAACCCTTGTGCTCAATAGTAATTGAGGTCTTTGATACTTCCATTTTATTAAATGTTCGGATTGATTGCTTTTATTTTTGAGATGCGATGCATCTTCGAGAAAAATAATGTACAAAGCAGTGCCAAACTCCTCGTGGGCATGAAAACCATCTGAGGAAATCCAAACACCATGAATAAATTTACAAGTTGCTTACAGCTGAAAATGTCCATCACGGGAACCAAATCTAGATTCAGTAGACTGAATTTGTGATCACATGATTCCTAGGCTCAAATGATGTCGCAATTTGTACGAAAGCAGTAAGCAGTTATATATATATAAGATCACCAACCACGAAGCACCTGCATGGGCGATCAAAAATGTAAATAAAGCTGTGAAAGCAATCAACCTCCACGAAGTAAACTCCAGGCGGGACGAAATGTAAATAAAGTTGTAAAAGCAATCAACCGCCACGAAGTAAACTCCAGGCGGGATGAAACGTATATATATATATATATATATATATATATATATATAACACACACACACACACACACGAAAGCAATTAAACGCTCCAGACGTAAGTTTAGGCTCATCGAACAGAGTTCGACACACAGTTCATATATATAAGTATATATATACGAAAGCAATTAAACGCTCCAGACATAAGTCTAGGCTCAATCGAGGCATAACTCGATAATGCTAGTCCATATATATATATATATATATATATATATAAACTGAAATGAAACCACGGACCGAAGTTCGGGCATACACACACAACACGACTCTCAACGTGAAGAATGTTGTGTGCTAAGACGAAGAGAAAGGCTTTAAAGTGTGTAAGAAGGCTTACAATGGACTGCTAAAGAAGTCTTCTATAGCTTTAAGTGGATGAACACTCGGCTCCCGCCAGTACAATAGTAGCTATATGTGTGCTCACAAGTGTTTAAAATGAGAAAGCAATCAGTTTAGGGTGTGTACAGAGCAAATTTGACAGGGCTTCCTTGCCTTTTTCTCTATACGAATGGCCACCCCAAGCCCTCTATTTATAGAGGGGGGAGCCGCAGATGTACCTGCGGCTACCCGGGTTGCCCTGGGCTCCGCTGGTCCCGCCGTCTCGAAGTACTTGCACGCATACAACATGATGTCCGCTCGAACTTTTAGAACTGCAATCCGGGCATCCGATTGAGGTGTACAAGACCTATTTTGGACCGTCGTTGTCAAGAGTTACGCAATGACATGGGATTAGAGGTTGTACGAAGTCAGGAAGATGGGACCATGCCCTCCGGTCTTCAAGCTTCAAATTATATCTGTTGCCCTGCGCAATAGTCACTCGGGATTGGACTTCCTTGGTTCTTGTGGGACATTGCTGTGTAGAAATGTATGTATGAAATGTTGAGATGGTGCAATGTGGCGTTAAGGTGGCAAGATGATGATTCTGCCCCTCACCGGGGTTATCTCCGGTTTGGGCCGATAAAGAAGACGCTGCTCAGGGTTGTATCTGAGGTTGGACTGCTGCAATTATTGAAGGTCTTCAGTGTCATCTCTGAGGTGTGCTTGTCTTCCCGGTGCTATCTCCGCGTCTTGTATTGAGTGCCTCGGGGTGAGTGCCGAGGTTGAAGCTGATTGCATACATTTGAAACAAGCATTTCCGGGGTTATCTTCAGAACTATAACTGTAATCCCCGGGGTTATCTCCGAGGTTAGCACTGCTATTCCCGGTGTTGGGACTGAGACTGAATATCTCGGGGTTATCTCCGAGATGAATCGGCCTTCTCCGGTGGAATTTCAGGTATTTGAACTGCATGCCTCGGGGTTATCTCTGAGGTTGGAACTGATACTCCGCGTATGTGTTCCGTGGTTGAGATTGAACTTTCGGTAGTATTCGGACTGGATATGAGCTGTCTTCTAGAGTTATCTCTGAAAGACGAATCAGCCCTCCTGCAATGTCAGTGACAGGTGTGCAGAAAATTTCGAGTGTCTACAATACTTTGATCAAATAATACTTCTGTGTAAGCAAATATGTAAATTATGCACTGTTATAATAGTTTAAATAACTTTTACATTTTGTGTGACACCCCCAAAATTAGGTATACATCGCCCATCTTGGGTCGTCAGATACATAGTACAAAATACAAATACAACTTACTAATACAACTGTCGTGTACAATACGACAAAACATAAACTGTGAGTTTGAATACAAATATTATCTTCTAGAGAGTATTCATACTCAAAAGGAGTCCTCATTACATTTATTAACACACCATTACATAGAATAGTGAGGACTACTAACTAATACTATCATTCGGACCATCACTCCGTTCCCCGACTTGCCCCAGCTACGTTCTCATTTCCTGAAGAGAACAGTGAAAGAAAGGGTGAGCTCAACTAGCCCAGTAAGAAATATTATGACTAAGATAATGCAGAATAAATTATCATTAGCCTTCAACAATGTTAAACTGATAAAATATAATAGACATCAAGTTTAACTGCAGCTGAACAAGCAATCCATTAAAAGAGTCAAGTAGAAAATAAACTCTACTATCTTTTATGATTTAAAAAGTTTTTCAACACTGTGATCGCTGAGACTCAGCTTAATAAAATAATCCACATCATCGAATCACCCCTGCACTATGGCCAAAGATATTCGTGTATTCATTAATGGTCATGATCATGCCAACAACTGTCCATCAATGCACTACGGGCCAATGAGGACTTTTACCATATCATTTGTAACATTACTGTCATGATTATACCGAATAATCCCTGGTCATAATCATACCAAGTCCATCTATGCACTACAGGCCACAGATGACTTTCAACATTTTATAAACATGAGGATGATGACAATGATATAAGAATTAAATAAAACAAGTTCAAGAATTAATTTATCCAGGAATTAATAACGTCCAAATTGTCAACATGATACTGCTTTGTGGAGTAAACTTCAAGAATGCATAGAAGAATATTTTCATGAAAAGATACTAGATGAAACGCAATTATCAAGGATATTCCACAAATTTCATAGAGTATAGAAGTCAAAACTTAACCAACTTAGTATAATAAAGAATGGAATAACAAAAGAAATCACCATGCATGCGATAGACCGCACAGACAGGTTATTCCAACAGAATAATAAATAATGGAACCAGGTCCGACGTAAACGCACAGACAGGATATTCCGACAGAATAATAAATAATGGAACCAGGTCCGGTGTAAAACACACAGACAGGATGTTTCAACAGAATAATAACAAGACGAAACCAGGTCCGGTGTAAAACACACAGACAGGATGTTCTAACAGAATAATAATAAAAACGGAACCAGGTCCGGTGTAAAACACACAGACAGGATGTTCTAACAGAATAATAATAAAAACAGAACCAGGTCTGGTGTAAAACACACAGACAGGATGTTCCAACGAAATAATAGAAGAATGTCACCAAGTATAGGGTAAACCGCGTATACAGGTTATTCCAAAAGAATAATAAGAAATGGAATAACAACAGTTCTCTTCATGAATAAGAAAGAATAACACCCCTTACCTTAAAAGAACTGGATATTGGAAAAGTGAAGTAGCAGAATACTTTTATTCTCTCTCTCTTATTCTCTCTATACTTTCTCTCTCTATAACTTGAATGAATTCGTCAAAAATAATGAAGCATGAGGATGATGTCAATGATATAAGAATTCAATAAAACAAGTTCAAGAATTAGTTTATCCAGGAATTAATAACGTCCAAATTGTCAACATGATACTGCTTTGTGGAGTAAACTTCAAGACTGATCAGGAGAATATTTTCATGAATAGATACTAGATGAAGCGTAAATATCAAGGATATTCCACTAATTTTATGGAGTATAGAAGTCAAAGTTTTAATCAACTGAGTATAATAAAGAATGGAATAACAAAAGAAATCACCATGCATGCGATAGACCGCACAGACAGGTTATTCTTAACAGAATAATAATAATGGAACCAGGTCTGGCGTAAACGCACAGACAGGATATTCCGACAGAATAATAAATAATGGAACCAGGTCCGGTATAAAACACACAGACAGGATATTCTGACAGAATAATAATAAAGACGGAACCAGGTCCGGCGTAAAGCACGGACAGGATGTTCCAACTGAAAATAAAGACAGAATAATAAAGACGGAACCAGGTCCGGCGTATAGCATAGACAGGATGTTCCAACGGAATAACAAAGACAGAATAATAGAAGAATGTCACCAAGTATAGGGTATTCCGCATATACAGGTTATTCCAACAGAATAATAAAGAAATGGAATAACAGAAGTTCTCTTCTTGAATACAAAAGAATAATATCCCTTACCTTAAAAGAACTAGATATTGGAAAAGTGAAGTAGCAGAATACTTTTATTCTCTCTCTCTCTCTCTCTTATTCTCTCTATACTTTCTCTCTCTATAACTTGAATGAATTCGTCAAAAATAATGAAGCCCTAGGCCTCTATTTATAGAAAAATTGGGGGTGGCTCTTGGTCTTAACGAAGGGTCAAATGACTCTTGGTAATATTGAAGGGACAACTACTATTGACGAAAGTAATTACTATTGACCAAGGTAAATACTATTGACGAAGGTAATTACTATTGACCAAGGTAAATACTATTGACGACGGTAATTACTATTGACGATGGTAATTACTATTGACGAAGATAATTACTATTGACCAAGGTAAATACTATTGACGAAGGTAATTACTATTGACGAAGAGACTCTTAGATGATGACATATGGCCCCCCATAAAAATAACCAGACTTACCACAACGTCTCAATTATTGATTTAATAATATAACATATTATACAGATGATACTATGACAATAATTTAAGAGATATGATGCAGCAATTACTGTAACAATAATTGAGTATAGCTGAGTGACTTCTCACGTAAGCATCAATAATCAATACCGTGTGCTACTATGCAACCACGCGTATTACTGTACTTTTACTACCGGGTAGTTCAACAGTTTTAACGGTTTTAACGGTAACACCTCAGCCGTTATTTTTATAGAAAGATAATTTTGTAGTTTTCTCAATCCGACAATAATTCCGTTGTGGGGTCCACCAATGATTGTGCCATTGTACGAATATTCCCTGTTAAAACGAATATTCCCCGACCAATCGAATATTATATAACAACTTGCGTACTTTGCAAAATTTATAAATATTACCCACAACTATAACATTATATCAAATTAACTCCATAATATTCAAAAATGATATTTATAGAAAATTCATCTTTATTTATAAAAGTTGGGGTCTTACATTTTGTGTGAAAAGTGCTTCTTGAATAAGCAAATAAATAAATTTTAGCTATAAAAAATACTTCTGTTTAAGTTGATATATAGTTTAATGCAAATTTATAAAAAATTATTTATTCTTTATGGATTAACGAAAAGTCACTTTAAGTTTAAATATAAAAGTTTAAATAACTTTTATATTTAGAGTGAAAATGCTTGTAAATAAGCAGATAAGTTATTTTAAGCTTTTGAATCAAATATGTTTCTATTTAAGCAGATATATTCACTTGAGTTTGTGATATAAAAGGTTAAATAACTTTTATTTTATGCAACAAGTATTTTACGAATAAATGAATTTATGATCAAATACTTATGATGACAGATATCAAGTATAATAAATAAATCAGTTAAGCACTACTTGATATAACAAATATATTTGTTTTAACTCAAAGAACATATAATAACATTCTATCTATTATGTGATTTATAAATAAAGTCACTTGGTACTATAAGGAATTGTATGGTTCGATTCCCTCACTTAAGAGGAATATCTCCAAAGCCTTTCGGCGTCTAAGTGTGACAGAATTTATATTCTCACAATTGATATTTATATAAATATTGTGACGCCCCCAAAATAGGTTCATTCCACCCAACCTATTCTGAGTCGCCAAATACATGGTACAGAAATAACTACAACTTTATTATTACAATTATCGTGCAAAATACGACAACATATATACTGTGAGTTTAAATATAAATATTATCATCTAGACAGTATTCATACTCAATTAAGTCCTCATTATACTTATTGATACACTATTTTACAAATTAGTGAAGACTACTAAGACAACTATCTTGAACCATCATTCCATATCCCGACTAGTATCCGCTACATTCTCGCCTCTTGAAAAGAAAAATGAAACAAAAAAGAAAAGGGTGAGCTCAACTAGCCCAGTAAAGAATATTATGACTAAGATAATATAGATCAAATTATCGTTAGTCTTCAACATGGAAAAATTTAATAGAATACAATGGACAACAAATTTTAAATCAATATTCGCAGCGGAAATAATAATTCATTAGAAGAGTTAAGTAGACGATGAAATCTACTATCATCTATGAATTTAAAAGTCCATCAATAATATTTTATCCCTGTAACATCAATCAATAAACATCTTGAATCAAATATTCATCTTTGCACTACAGGCCAAAGATATTCATCAGTTGGTCATGTTCATCTCAACACCTGTTCATCTTTACACTACAGGCCAAAGATATTCAACATAAAATCATTAATCTTTGCACTACAGGCCAAAGATATTCAGTTATATCATCATTCAGGGCTGAGGATGATGAAAAATATTTTAAAGAAAACAAATCCAGTGAAACAAAAGAATAAACATTAAGGATTCGTATTTTAAACAATCCAAGTTCAAAAATACTTCATAAATAATCATGGCGAAGTTAAATTCAAGAATGATCAAAACATGGATACAATCAACGCTAGTATCCATAATAGATATATTGGACGAAAAACAAAAATTTAATTTTTTTGTGAATAGTGCCGTATTCGTGAATAGTGCCGTATTCGTGAATAGTATCGT
Source organism: Panax notoginseng (assembly GCA_016801055.1). Classification (NCBI taxonomy): domain Eukaryota; kingdom Viridiplantae; phylum Streptophyta; class Magnoliopsida; order Apiales; family Araliaceae; genus Panax; species Panax notoginseng. The sequence goes on from CM029019.1 coordinate 121,276,618, forward strand.
ATACGTGAATAGTACCGTATACGTGAATAGTAACTTTGACACAAAAAGTTCTAAATTTGATAAAAATTCAGATCAATATTTTGGCATAATGATATTGGAAGAAATAATATGATTTATATAAAAAAATAATATCTCTTACCTCGAAAAGACAGTACTTCTGACTGGAATACTGGATATAGTGCTGAAAAGAACTTGCACCGTATAGCAATACTCAAAGTATCAAAATACTCACAAGAATACGCTCGATAATATAGAGAGAGAAAGAGAAAGAAGATTTCAGTTTCTGGTGTGATTTTTAATTCTAGCCTAGGCACCCTATTTATAGGAAATTACTTAGAACACCAAAGTAGAAAATTTAATAAATTAATAATATATTTTTCTTAATTTCCTTAGCACACCACACCAGCTTATTTCAACCATTAACATGTGCCACTCAAATGGAAAAAATGTTTTTCTTAATAAAAATAATTAAAACTTCCAAAAATCAATTATTTTGGAACTTCAATAATTCATAATAAATAGCCCTTTTGTCAAAAAAATTCGAACCACGTCTTTTTCATAGGAAATTTCATTATCTACAACTTTAAAGAAGAAATTTTTTCTAAATTCCAAATAGAAATTGACTGAAATCCACAAACGAGCGATTTTACAGGCTATAATCAAATTTCAGCCAAGAAATGGGCCCACAGACATGTTTAACATGTTTTAAACAACTTTTACAACAAAAATACTATTTCTCCTCATAAACTCATATATTTCACATTTATTTTAAAAATATCATCATTATTATATTATAATAATATAATAAAATATTATTTTATCAGAAAAGATAAAATATCAATTTTCAACAATTATCATTTTAAATTTTTTTTCATCTATATCCGCATAAAATTAATATTTTTCTCATCATATAAATAAATAATTAATTATTCACAAATAATATTACAGAATCACAGTACTGGAAACCAGGCCATTCCCAAGAAAGAGAGGGCTTCCAATAAGGATCTTTCCTTTCTGGCGCGCAATTAGGTGGCCAAACCTCTCCTTAGACAGAACTTTTTAGACATTACCAATAAAGTTTTCTAATAATATTATTCAGATAATATGAATTATTACTTTAATAATAGAAAATATTGTGTAGTGACAATTATTGAAACAACAGTAATATAAAATATCAACGCAGCAATTATTGAATCAATAAAATAAAATACTGAACATTAATTAGTGTAACAATTATTGAGTAGTGTCTTCTTACGTAAGAATCAATAATTGGTGCAATACCATGTGCTACTGTGCAACAACGCGTATTACTGTGTTTTAACCACTGGGTATTCCAACAATGTTAACGGTAACAATTACGCCGTTATTTATAAACAACTTCTACTTGTCGTTTTCTTCATCCAATCGCTTTCTGTTATGGGGCCCACACAAGGCTGCGCCGTCGTACGAATATTTTACGACCAAACGAATATTCTCCGACAATAATGAGTATTTTATAACCACTTACTTATTTGAAATATTTGCGCATTTTACCCATAACTAACCATATTAATCAAATCAACCCTTACTATTTCAAAATAATTAATAGAGGAATTAAATTTCATTTATTAATAATTTGGGGTCTTACAACCTCCCCTCCTTATGAAATTTCGTGCTCGAAATTGACGTATGTACCTGGTGTTTCGAAAAGATGAGGATACCTCGCTTTTATTTTCGTTTCCAACTCCCAGGTCATTTCCTCAATAGCATGGTTTCTCTACAAAACTTTAACTTGTGGTATGACCTTCGTGCGTAGGACATGCTCCTTTCTATCCAAGATCTTAACAGGTACCTCTTCGTACGTTAAGTCTTCGGCTATCTCGTCCAGTTCTAACTCAATAACGTGATTTGAGTCTTTCACATATTTACGTAGCACATATATATGAAAAATATTATGAACATGAGACATACTTGGAGGTAACGCAAGTCTATAGGCCACATTTCTTACTCGGTCAAGAATCTGAAATGGACCAATAAATCATGGATTGAGCTTTCCACTCTTTCCAAATCTTGTAACTCCTTTCCATGGAGCCACACGCAACAATACATGATCCCCAATACTAAATTCCACGTCCTTTCGATGAATATTTGCATAACTCTTTTGTCAATCCTGTGTCGTTTATATACGTTGTCGAATCGTTTGGATCTTCTCTGTAGTCATTCGTACCAACTCTAGTCCCAACAACGTTGCTTCTCCTATCTCATCCCAACATACTGGAGAGTGACACTTTCGTCAATATAATGATTCAAATGGAGCCACACCTATACTTTCCTGATAACTGTTGTTGTAGGAGAATTCTACCAATGGTAGGTACTTATCCCAACTCCCTTTGAAATCGAGGACACAAAGTATTAATAGATCTTCAAGAGTTTGAATAGTCCTCTCTGATTGTCCGTCCGTTTGAGGATGGTATGCCGAACTGAACCATAAATACGTACCCATAGATTTTTGCAAGCTAACCCAAAATCTTGAAGTGAATCTTGGGTCACGATCCGAAACTATGGATACTGGCATGCCATGCAACCTCGCAATCTCATTCACGTACATACTAGCAAGACGTTCAAGGAAATAAGTCTCCCGTATCGGCAAGAAATGAGCAGACCTGGTTAATCTATCAACAATAACCCAAATAGCATTTATACCTTGAGAAATCGTGGGAAGACCCGTAACGAAATCTATAGTAATGTGTTCCCACTTCCATTTCGGAATCTCAAGTGGTTGCAATGGACCTTTTAGCACTTGATGCTCCGCCTTTACACGTTGACAAGTTAAACACCTCGATATAAACTCTGCGATCTCTCTCTTCATATTGTTCCACCAAAATGTATGTCGAAGATCATGATACATTTTGGTACTCCTAGGATGGATTGCAAACGGTGTGTTGTGTGCCTCCATCATGATTCTATGCTTCAAGTTAGAATCGTTAGGAACACAAAGTCTGGAGTGGACTCAAAGTATTCCTTCTTCATCGATTCTTACTTTTGGAATAGTACCTTCTTATACTTTCTTCTTCATACGCATCAGCTCCGGATCTGTGGCTTGAGCAACTTTAACTTTATCTATTAAAGTTGGTTCTATGTGTATGCTTGACATCATCGCACCCATTCCTGCATATGATCTTCTACTCAATGCGTCAGCTACCACGTTTATTTTTCCAAGATGATATGGTCAGAACATGTGCCGAAATGAGTCTCCTCTTGAGTTTTTCAAAGCTCTTCCCACATTCCTTGCTCCATTCGAATTTTGTATCTCTACGAGTCAGATGCGTTAATGGATTAGCGATACGAGAAAATATTTCCACGAATCTCCGATAATAACTAACTAAGCCTAGAAAGCTACGTATTTCGATTACCGACTTAGGTTACTCTCAACTGTGACTCATATCCCAACCTTGGACAGCACGTCACAATAACTCCTATCAGTTTACTATCGCACGAATATGGCGTCCCCTACGGAGAGTCTGGCTTTGGTGCATTCCACAAAAGAAGTCACCAGATAGAGGCTCGGTTATCAACTTCTATAGTTGGGTTTTTAACTCCTGAAGTTCAAATAGGAGCCATTCGATATGAGATTTTAGAAATGGGTTTTGTACCGGGTTCAAAGTCGATACAAAATTCAATATCACGCTCTGGGAGTAGGCCATGAAATTTTTTTTTAGGAAATTTACTAACAACAGAAATATCATTCAAATCTGACGTATTTTTGTTCAAGTCCATAACATAGCTAAGAAAGCTTGACATCCGTTTTTCAATAAACGAATGACTTTACGACTTGATATGAAAGAGTTTGACTTCAATGGTTTGGTTGCTTGAATTCGAATAACAGGTTGCTTAGGAATATGAAAACTAACAACCTTACAAAAGCAATCAATTTGGCATGATGAGTAGTTAACCAATCAATCCCTAAAATCACATCAAAAGCAAGTATCTTTAAAGAGATAAGGTCAACAGGTAATGTGATGGTGCCAACTTGGATCAAACCAGATTTATAAACAGTAGATGTAATGAAGGTTTCTCTTAACAAAGTTTCAACAAATAAGTTAAAGTCTAATTTCTCAAGAGTCAAGTTCAAACGTTGAGCACAAGTAGGAGAGATAAAAGAATGGGTAGAACCGGTATCTAATAAGGTATAAACTTCGTAAGAATTTATAATTAACTAACCCGTGCTAACTTCGTTCGGGTTCCTCACATTCTGACCAGTCACGACAAATGCTCTTCCAGGAACCGTTGACTTTGACTTTTCTGGGACAGCCTTTTGAGTCACCATTCCCGCTGGACTGGGTTTCGCTACCGTACAATCTCGAGTGATATGACCTTCTTTTCCACAATTATAACATACCTTGGAAGGCTGTGAACAGTTTGGACTTATATGTCCCTCCTCTCCGCATTTGTAGCATCTAACTAGCGGTCGTTCTCCTCCCCTAGAATTTGTTGCTGGTGCTGGTACTGCTGCCGATATCTTCCCGTCATCATTAAATCTTCTCTTCTTTCTCTTTTTGAAATTTCCACTTGAGTTATTTCTTCTATTATCTTAGCCATGATTACCACCGAAGTGGTTACTATTTCTGGCACGATAATTTCCTCCACGATGGTTGTCCTTATTCTGATGACTGTTGCCATCGGTACGATTATCATCGAGTTGTAGGTCGTTATTCTTCGATTGAACTGACTCATTATCACACTCCAATAACTGAGCCCTATTCACAACATCTGAATATAGAGAAAATTTATGAGAAATGAGATATTGACATATGTCGGGTTTCAAACCTCTCAAAAATATCCACGTCATACGTTCCTCATTCTCCACCAAAATAGGTGCAAACCTGGATAACTCCGCGAACTTCACCTCGTACTGGGACACCGTCATGTTATTCTGTTCTAGTTTAATAAAATCTACCTCCTTCATATGACGAATACTTTCAGGAAAGTATTTTTTGTTGAAAAGCTTCTGAAACGTTTCCCAAGACATGCTGAGTGCGGCAGGCTGGGTCCATTTCACAGACTCCCACCAGTAGTCTACCTCGCTACAGAACATAAAGGTGGCGAATGGAACCTTTTGTTCCTCTGTGCATCCCAAGACATCGAATATCTTGGTAATTTGCTTGACCCACATTTCCGCCTTGATCGGATCCGGCTTTCCATGAAATTCTGGTGGTCCTAACTCCTTGAACTGCTTGGCCGTGACAAGCCGCGTGTTGCTATCTTTTCTACCCGTATTTTGTACACGAGTCTCCCTCGTCTGGTTTTGCATGAACTGCAAAAAGCTCCTAAACATCCCGTCGTTCATCGTCTACTCAGTGGTGTTGTTTACAGGAGGAATATTGCCTTCCTGTTGCACATTCCCCTGGGTGGTGATTAAAGGTGTCTCCACGGTCTCATTTACTCCACTGTTAATATTCTTAGTTGCCATTCTTAAATACTGCCATAAAACAAGGGTTAATTAAATAAATTAACAAATCACATAATACCCCTAAATTATAACCGATTAACAAATAAGCTTAGGTATGACACACTAGCAAAGGATTACTCATTTCTCCCTTCCTAGTTCTATTCCCCGATCTCCGCTAGAGATCATATCTCTAAGCTCTGATACCAACTGTAACGCCCCCAAAATAGGTCCATTCCACCCAACCTATTCTGAGTCGCCAAATACATGGCACAAAAATAACTACAACTTTATTATTACAATTGTCGTGCAAAATACGACAACACATATACTGTGAGTTTAAATACAAATATTTTCATCTAGACAGTATTCAAACTCAATTAAGTCTTCATTATACTTATTGATACACTATTTTACAAAATAGTGAGGACTACTAAGACAACTATCTTGAACCATCATTCCATATCCCGACTAGTACCCGCTACATTCTCGCCTCCTGAGAAGAAAAATGAAACAAAAAAGAAAAGGGTGAGCTCAACTAGCCCAATAAAGAATATTATGACTAAGATAATATAAAACAAATTATCGTTAGTCTTCAATAGGGAAAAATTTAATAGAATACAATAGACAATAAATTTTAAATCAATATTCGCAGCGAAAATAATAATTCATTATAAGAGTTAAGTAGAGGATGAAATCTACTATCATCTATGAATTTAAAAGTCCATCAACAATATTTTATACCTGTAACATCAATTAATAAACATTTTGAATCAAATATTCATCTTTGCACTACAAGCCAAAGCATCAGTTGATAATGTTCATCTCAACACCTGTTCATCTTTGCACTACGGGCTAAAGATATTCATCATAAAATCATTAATCTTTGCACTACATGCCAAAGATATTCAGTTATATCATTATTTAGGGCTGAGGATGATGAAAAATATTTTAAAGAAAACGAATCCAATGAAACAAATGAATAAACATTAAGGATTCGTATTTTAAACAATCCAAGTTCAAAAATACTTCATAAATAATCATGGCGAAGTTAAATTCAAGAATGATCAAAACATGGATACAATCAAAGCTAGTATCCATAATAGATATATTGGACGAAAAACAAAAATTTAATTTTTTTGTGAATAGTGCCGTATTCGTGAATAGTACCGTATACGTGAATAGTACCGTATACGTGAATAGTAATTCCGACATAAAAAGTTCTAAATTTGATAAAAATTCAGATCAATATTTTGGCATAATTATATTGGAAGAAATAATATCATTTATATAAAAAAATAATATCCCTTACCTCGAAAAGACAGTACTTCTGACTGGAATACTGGATATAGTGCTGAAAAGAACTTGCACCGTATAGCAACACTCAAAGTATTAAAATACTCACAAGAATAAGCTCGATAATATAGAGAGAGAAAGAGAAAGAAGATTTCAGTTTCTGGTATGATTTTCAATTCTAACTTAAACACCCTATTTATAGGAAATTTCTTAGAACACCAAAGCAGAAAATTTAATAAATTAATAATATAATTTTCTTAATTTCCTTAGCACACCACACCAGCTGATTTCAACCATTAACTTGTGCCACTCAAATGGAAAAAAACATTTTTCTTAATAAAAATAATTAAACTTCTAAAAATTAATTATTTCGAAACTTCAATAATTCATAATAAATAGCCCTTTTGTCAGAAAAATTCGAACCACGTGTTTTTTTCATAGGAAATTTCATTATCTACAACTTTTCAAAAGAAAGTTTTTCCAAATTCCAAACAGAAATTGACCGAAATCCACAAACTGGCGATTTTACAAGCTATAATCAAATTTCAGTCAAGAAATGGGCTCACGGACATGGTTAACATGTTTTAAACAACTTTTACAACAAAATACTCTTTCTCCTCATATACTCATATATTCCATATTTATTGTAAAATTATCATCATTATTATATTATAATAATATAATAAAATATTATTTTATCAGAAAAGATAAAATATCAATTTTCAACAATTGTCATTTTAAAAATTTTCTCCATCTATATCCGCATAAAATCAATATTTTCCTCATCATATAAATCAATAATTAATTATTCAAAAATAATATTACAGAATCACAGTACTGGCAACCAGGCCGTTCCCAAGAAAGAGGGGGCTTTCCAATAAGGATCTCTCCTTACTGGCGCGCAATTAGGTGACCAAACCTCTCCTTAGACAGAACTTTCTAGACATTGCCAATAATGTTTTCTAATAATATTATTCAGATAAAATGAATTATTGCTTCGATAATAGAAAATACTGTGTAGTGACAATTATTGAAATAACAGTAATATAAAATATTAACCCAGCAATTATTGAATCAATAAAATAAAATACTGAACAGTAATTACTGTAATAATTATTGAGTAGTGCCTTCTTACGTAAGAATCAATAATTGGTACAATATCGTGTGCTACTGTGCAACAACGCGTATTACTGTGTTTTAACCACCGGGTATTCCAACAGTGTTAACGGTAACAACTACACCGTTATTTATAAACAACTTATACTTATCGTTTTTTTCATCCAATCGCTTTCTGTTATGGGGCCCACACAAGGATGCGCCGTCGTACGAATATTCCACGACCAAACGAATATTCTTCGACAATAATGAGTATTTTATAACCACTTGCTTATTTAAAATATTTGCGCATCTTACCCATAACTAACCACATTAATCAAATCAACCCTTACTATTTCAGAATAATAAATAGAAGAATTAAATTTCATTTATTAATAATTTAGGGTCTTATAAATATGTTAAATAGATCAATTTAGATTTTTAAATTCGGTTCAGATGATTCACTCTTTTTGGAGGAATATCTCATTGTTGCTTTGAACTTTCAAGTGTATATCTATTTTACAATATTTATAAAGAATCGTACGGTTCAATTTCCTGTCCGTAGAGGAATATCTCCGTAGCCTTGCGACATCTAAGTATAACTTTTTATTTGATAAATAGATGAAATATAGATATATATATATATAATTGTGTATAACAATTTATATTAGTATATCTATAAATATAAACACGCAAGAGATAATTCAAATAAAGTAAATCAAACAACTTATCTCCATATGCTTAGACCAATTTTCTCTTCTCAAATGATTAGAACTTTCATAAGAAGAGAGATAAAGCTTCTTAGAGAGAGTATGTAGGAGAGAAATAAGCTTTTCTTTTCAAGTGAATTGGTAAATTAAAAATGAAAGAAAGTCCTTCTATTTATAGATTTTTAAGATTGGGGGCAAAATGGTAATTTTGAAATTTATTTTGAAATCAATGGTTAGGATTTCTTCAATTTAAAATGAATGGCTCGGATGAATTATTGTAGCACACGGATTGCCAACTTGGTAACCCACCAAAAATTTAAGCAACATTTTGGTTAAATGCTTTTAATCCTTCATTTAATGCTCTCATTTATATACATACACACACACACACACACACACACACACACATGCACGATTACACACACACACACACATTTAATATGCATTAATTCCAAATTTCAATTTAATCTTTCCATATCTCACCACATTCATTTTCCATATCTTTACATATAACAACACATGAAGTCAAACTAGCAATCAATGAGCATATTAATTCACCTTTTGTCTCATAATAATTGTCTCAGCACTATTTTGATCAACAAGTATTTTCTTTAACAATTTTAAATTATCAGGAAAATCAATTCAATAAGATTAAGAAAAATATGTTTGGTCAAAGTAAATAAGATAATTAAAACAATTATAATAAAAAATCCTATGGAGAGGATCCTACCCTTTTAATTAATTTATTTACTAATTATTGTTATCATCAAAATAAACCTAAAAGTTAGAGACCCAACAATCTTCCTCTTTTTGATGATGACAATCGACTAAAAATATTTTGTTATAAAAGTTCCCCCTCAATTTATGCATTCAAAAAAAATTATCTTTTTTGAAAAACTAATATGCAACAATATATAACAGTTTATGTATATAGCATGTGATTGTACGCAAAAGAATAATGTTATTTTTCGTCTCCCAATAATATTTTTCTTCCCCCCTTTGTTATCATAAAAAATGGGAGGGGGGGTTGGGGGGAAGAATAGAATAGATTACTTTTCAGAACCTGCAGAAGAAGAGATTAGAATCTAAAAAAATTCTTTTAAAGATTTTGTTGCCTATTTGTCTTTTAATCGAACGGTAGGAAGCTTGCGTGATTTGAATTTGTGTGATTGCTTCTGATTGACCCAAATTAATATACACGAATGAAGATTATTTACCGTTAGATGTATAGAAATTTAAGTGAATGTTCCACATTAAATCTAATATATATATATATATATATATATATATATATATATATATATATATATATATATATATATATATATATATATATAAATGCATAAATAATTATGAGAAAACTAACATATGCCACTTGTACTTGAACAATTATGATGACCTACATAGTCAGAATCTTTTTCACCTAATTTCATTTGTAATCCTAGGAAGAAGTTTAATTCTCCCTTCATGCTCATTTCAAAATCCTTACTCATGCTTTCAGAGAAATCATTTCACAAAGTAATATCAATAGACCCAACAATGATGTCGTCAGTTATTTTTACTAGAGTCAGCTCCAAGACATACATGCAACATTTATCAATTTCATGAACTGGTACCTTTTAATAAGAAAGGTCCTTTTGGTAAGTTTCCCATTTTGTATAAGGAACACTTGTGTTTTCCTTTACAAAAATGGGTACAAGATAATCAAACTTAGTAGACACGAGCATTTTACGAGTAGCAGGTCTATAAGATACATGATTTACTCTATTATTATATCCTGAAAAACTTTGATGAAAATTTCTATAAGATTTTTTACTTTAATTTTTTTGATAATTATAAAACTCTTTCCTTGTATTAATAATTGGTGCAATGTTCTTTCCTTTAGGCACCCAAATCATTTTTCCTTTATAATTTCCATTTCAAGCATTACACATGTGAAAAGAATGACCATTTTTGTTATAGTAAGAACATTTAGTAAATGGAGATGTGTGATTTTCTTTTTCTTTACTTTTAACATGATAGAGTCCTTTATTTTTTTCTTTTACTTAATTCTCCAATATATCCTAATCCTTCTTTGTTAAATCCACATCTTTGTTGATTAAGCATTACATCAAGGTTTTCTTTCCCTTTTGTGAACTTAAGAACTATAAAATTTAAATCGTCACGTTCTTTAGTTAAAATATTAATTTGATCTATTAAAGAAGAATCTTCATTTTATTTTTCTAATTCTATCTTTATATATGCATTTTCAAGATTGAGATTTTTAATATCTTCACTTAACACTTGATTTTTTATTTCAGTATTTTTATTAATTACAACAAGTGTTGAATTTCCTATTTCAAGATCTTTATTTATTTTTCTAATTCTTCTTTTAATAAATCATTTTTAAGTTTTTCTTCATCTAGACTTTCATTAGTTATAACCAAGTTTGCATTTTCTATCTCCATATTTTTATTAATTTTAATTAATTTTTCTTATGAAAATTTTAATTTAATAAAATCTTCTTTAATAATTTTATTTCCTTCATATAAACAATTATATGCTTCTTATAGTTTATGGTATTTTTCATTTATATTATCTAAGGTATGCGTGACAAATGAAGTACTAGATAATTGATGTTCAAAATTTACCTCATATCTTGGTGATGACTCATTGTTTGCCATTAAACACATATTTACAATTTCCTTAGTTTGTTCAGCAACTTCTTCATCATATCTTTCTTGATCTACAAGTAAAGCTTTGAAAGCAATTCCTTTTATTTAGGTCTATATCTAATCCTACTTTTTTGACTAACATGTCGACTTCGTGGGCACGAAGATTTCCAATAAAGCTATCAAGAGGATAAGTAGTTAGGTCTTGCCTTTCCTTAATAGCAATAACCTTCATTTTCCAGATGGATGGAAGGGCTTTGAGAATTCTTCTATTTTTCTCATTAGTTGTATATGCCTTCCTTAAATATTCTAATTCATCAATGATTCTAGAAAAACGTGTTTCCATATCAATGATCTTTTCACCTTCTTCCAGCTTGAAACTTTCATACTCTTAGATTAGAGCATCTTTTCTAGTTTCTTTAATATAATTGGTTCCTTCATAGGTTAGAATCAATTTTTCCCAAATTTATTTTGCATTCTTGCAATTGCTAACTCTTTTGTATTCTTTTTCAGTGAGAGCACTAGTCAGTACTTGTTCAGCTATGGATTCAATGTTCATAGCCTTTTCATCATCAGTAGTGAATTCATCAACATCTTTCTCAACGATCTTTTCTCCTATAATTTTTGTAGGAACTTTTACACCTTGTTCTATTGCAAGCCAAATTTTGATTCCTTGTGATTTGGCAAAGATTTTGAATCTGTTCTTCCAGGTGACGAAATTTGTGCCATCACATAGTGGAGGTATGGTCATTGATAGTCCTTCTCCGCAACCAGTAGCATTGTAGGCCATAGATGGATCTTCTCTTAGGTATGTCTGTATTTACTCAACAAACAAGTTAAAGAGCACCGCTTTGATACCAATTGAAAGTCCAATAATAATCTAGAATGGGGGGTTGAATAGATTATTACAAATTTAAAAATTATCTTAGGCCTTTTTGAATTTTTGGATAATTAATTTGCAGTGTTAGAAATTAATATGCAAGACAGTAAAAATTCAATCACACAATGCATAGAGATTTGTCTGGTTCACAACATACATCCCGGGTATGCTGCTACGTCCAGTCTCAAGCTCCTCTCCAGGACTTGAGATCCTATTACTTACTGTAATAAAAACCCCTTCAACAGGCGGAGAAGCCTTTACAAAGTTTTATAGACAAACTTCTAACTATTCCCAACTAATCTATCTTGGACAGCAAGCTCCCAGCTCCCTCCTCAAGATTGTTGTACCTTCTTTTGAGTTCAGTTTTATTCTATGATATGGTCTTGAAACAAAAGCCTCTTCCTCACCTCACATGTTCACTAGAGACCCAACTCCCTGCTGACCTTTCTAAGACTCTGATCTTGGTCGAAGAATTACTCGTCTTTCTCACAGGTACATAAAATAAACTAACTCTACCTTTTTCCTTTTTACAAGATTTTACAACAATTTGCTTATAAAATAGCAGATAAAATTAAGTACAAATTGATGCTTCTCAAATAAGCATATATCAATTAAAGAGAAAATATATTTATAAAAGTTCAAAGACTTTTATACTTGAGAAAATATGCTTCTTTGTAAGCAGATAGTAATTTATGCTTTGATCAAATAATACTTCTGTGTAAGCAAATATGTAAATTATGCACTGTTATAAAAGTTTAAATAACTTTTACATTTTGTGTGAAAAGTGCTTCTTGAATAAGCAAATAAATAACTTTTTGCTTTAAAAAATGCTTATGTTTAAGCAGATATATAGTTTAATACAAATTTATTAAGAATTATTTATTCTTTATGGATTAAAGAAAAGTCACTTTAAGTTTAAATAACTTTTATATTTAGAGTGAAAATGCTTCTGGGTAAGCAGATAAGTTGTTTTAAGCTTTTGAATCTAATATGCTTCTATTTAAGTAGATATATTCACTTAAGTTTGTGATATAAAAGTTTAAATAACTTTTATATTATGCAACAAGTATTTTATGAATAAATGAATTTATGATCAAATACTTGTGATGATAGATATCAATTATAATAAATAAACCAGTTAAGCAATACTTGATATAACAAATATATTTGTTTAACTCAAAGAATATATAATAATATTTTATCTATTATGTGATTTATAAATAAAGTCACTTAGTACAATAAGGAATCGTATGGTTCGATTCCCTCACTTAAGAGGAATATCTCTGTAGCCTTTCGGCGTCTAAGTGTGACTGAATTTATATTCTCATAATTGATATTTACATAAATATGTTAAATAGATCACATTAGATTTTTAAATCCGGTTTGGATGATTCACTCTTTTTGGAGGAATATCTCAGTGTTGTTTTGAACTATCAAGTGTATATCTTATTTTACAATATTTATATAAATAATATCAATAAAAAGTTACTTAATACTATAAAGAATCGTACGGTTCGATTTTCTCTCCGTAGAGGAATATCTCCGTAGCCTTGCGGCATCTAAGCATAACTTTTTATTTGATAAATAGATGAAATATAGATATATATAATTTTGTATAACAATTTATATTAGTATATCTATCAATATAAATAAGCAAGAGATAATTCAAATAAAGTAAATCAAACAACTTATCTCAATATGCTTAGACCAATTTCCTCTTCTCAAATGATTAGAACTTTCATAAGAAGAGAGAGAAAGCTTCTTAGAGAGAGTGTGTCTAGAAGAGAAATAAGCTTTTCTTTCCAAGTGAATTGGCAAATTGAAAATGATATAAAGGCCTTCTATATATAGATTTTTGAGGTTGGGGGTAAAATGATAATTTTGAAATTTGTTTTGAAATCAATGACTATGATTGCTTCAATTTAAAATGAATGGCTCGGATGAATTATTGTAGCACACGGATTTCCAACTTGGCCGCCCACCAAAAATTTAAGCAACATTTTGGTCAAATGATTTTAATCCTTCATTTATATACACATACACACGATATATATATATATATATATATATATATATATATATATATATATATATATATATATATATAGTCCGGATCTTAAGCTCACCCCTTATCCACCTCACCCCACCCCCCCTTTAGCGACAGACCCGGCGACGGTTCGATCATACAACTGTCGTCTATACTTTTAGCGACAGACAACATATAGCGTCGCTAAAAGTATAGACGACGGTTGTATGACCGAACCGTCGCTGGGTCCGTCGCTAAAAGGGAGATGAGCTCGAGTGAGTTGAATAAGGGGTGAGCTTAAGATCCAGACCGTATATATATAATATGCATTAAGTGCATGAATATATATTATATATATTTATGCTTGGTTACACACACACACACACACACACACACACACACACATTTAATATGCATTAATTCCAAGTTTCAATTTAATCTTTTCATATCTCACCACAATCATTTTCCATATATTTACATATATCAACACATGAAGTCAAACTAGCAATCAATGAGCATATTATTTCACCTTTTGTCTCAAAATAATTGTCTCAGCACTATTTTGATCAACATGTATTTTCTTTAACACTTTTAAATTATCAGGAAAATCAATTCAATAAGATTAAGAAAAATATTTTTGGTCAAAGTAAATAAGATAATTAAAATAATTATAATAAAAAATCATATGGAGAGGATTCTATCCTTTTAATTAATTTATTACTAATTATTGTTATCATCAAAATAAACCTAAAAGTTAGAGACCCAATACCCTTTTTAGTAATCCAACAATTGGGAACAATTTTAGTTTGTGAGCTATCTAATAATTTAGATCTCATTAGAATGATCATCATCATGATTCTAAAAGCATTCTTCAAAACTATGGGTTTATCACATATTATAAAATAGCACCATCTAGATAAATTAAAAGCCTTTAATTAAACAATTCTTTTATTAATAAAGGGCAAAGGTCTAAAAATACCCCTAACGTTTACCCCGAAATACCACTTCCACCCTATACTTTATTTTTTTTCCAAAATTACCCTTAACGTTACAAATTTATGGTCAATTGTGCTCCTCATGTTAAAAAACCCAACTAGACAAGCGTATGTGCTAGGCGATTGACACATGACAAAAATAAAATTTAATAATTATTTTTTATTTTTCTCTCTCTCTTCTCCCTCTTTTCTCTCTTTGTTCTCCCTCTTTTTTTTAATTCCTCTCTTCTTCCTCTACTCAAAAAAACAAAGAGAACAGTGGCCTGAGAACACCAAAAAATAAGCGGGATATGTTCATAAGCCAAGCCTCCTCTTTGGTAAAAACCATATACATCAACAGATGCATAAAAGAGTTAACCACACAAATAATCAAAAACCCTTTAAACCAAACAAATTTCCCATCAATCCTCACCAAATTAATCAATCCCTCCTGAGATTCTTCAACTAGAAACCAGCTATAAATGTCCAATAATCCAAATAAATGAATCACAGACAAATATAACACCAAATAACCAATACTCAATTGAAGTTTATAACTAATTATGCAATAATTTAATCAAAACTCAAAGAAACAGATCGAACAATAAAGCCCCACCCAAAAATAAACAATACCCAGATTAATTCAAGATAAAATTAGCAATACCTATATGAAATTGATGAATTTTAGGTATGAATATTGACCAAACAAGAATAGTTAATTGTAAGACCCCAAATTATTAATAAATAAAATTTAAATTCCCTCTATTTATTTTTTTGAAATAGTAAGGGTTAAATTGATTAACGAGGTTAGTTATGGGTAAAATGCACAAATATTTCAAATAAGCATGTGGTTATAAAATATTCATTGTTGTCGGGAAATATTCGTTTGGTCGTGGAATATTCTTCCTGTCGAGGAATATTCGTACGACGACGCAGTCTTTTGTGGGCCCCATAACAAAAAGCGATTGGATGAAGAAAACGATAAGTATAAGTTTTTTATAAATAACGGCGTAGTTGTTACCGTTAATACTGTTGGAATACCCGGTGGTTAAAACACAGTAATACGCATTGTTGCACAGTAGCACACTATATTGCATTAATTATTGATTCTTACGTAAGAAGGCACTACTCAATAATGGTTACAGTAATTACTGTTCAGTATTTTATTTTATTGATTCAATAATTGCTGCGTTGATATTTTATATTACTGTTGTTTCAATAATTGTCACTACACAGTATTTCCCATTATCAGATCAATAATTCATATTATTTGAATAATATTATTAGATAACATTATTGGCAATGTCTAGAAAGTTCTGTCTAATGAGAGGTTTGGTCATCTAATTGCGCGCCAGTAAGGAGAAATCCTTATTGGAAAGCCCCCTCTTTCCTGAGAACGGCTTGGTTGTTATAAATGTGATTCTGTAATATTATTTGTGAATAATTAATTATTGATTCATATGATAAGGAAATATTTATTTTATGTGGATATAAATGAGGGATATATTTTTGTGGTTAAAAATGAAAGAGTTAATGTTGAGATTTTTATCAGTATTTTTGTCGGAATAGAGGTATTAAAAATTAGGGTTTTTGAGATATTTTACGGGGGTTATAATTTTTAATCCGACCGTTAGATCGTGGTAATTTTTGGATATGTTATACATATATAAGTTGAGTATATGTCCACAAATTTTGAACCGTTAAAAATGAACGTATGATTTATTATGAATTTTACGAGATGACTGGTTCAGAAATTGTTGAATTTTCGGAGTTTATCATTTTGGTAGAAAATTCTAGAATTAGTGGGCCCCACTCTTGGTTGGTGAAGAAATGTGCTGAGATTTTTATTCAAATGTGGTAGGCTTGAATAGTAGCAGGTAAAGCCATCAGGTTGCAAGTTAAGTCTGCTTCGGCGTGCTAACATTTTCCTATAAATAGAGGGCTAAGTTAGAATTGAAAATCACACCAGAAACAAGTTTTCTCTCTTTCTCTCTAGATTATTGAGTGTATTTTGTGAGTATTTAGATACTTTGAGAGTTTCTATTCATCAGAGCAAGTTTCTTTCAACCTTATACCGGTATTCCGACCAGAAGTACTGTCTTTACGAGGTAAGGGATGTTATTTTATTCGAAAATGATATTATTTCTTCAATATCATTATGCCGAAATATTGGTTAGAAATTTTTATCAAATTTGGAACTTTTCACGTCGGGATTACTATTCATGAGTTACTATTCACGAGTTACTATTCACCGAAAAATGAAATTTTCTTCTTTTCGTCTAAAATATCTATTCTGGGTACTAGCTTTGATTGTATCCATGTTTTGATCATTCTTGAATTTTACTTCACTATGAATAATTATAAGGTATTCTTGGACATGGATAAATCGAAATACGAATCCTTAATATTTGTTTTTTTTGTTTCACTGGATTCGTTTTCTTTAAGATATTTTTCATCATCCTCGGTCCTAAATGATGATATTACTGAATATCTTTGGCATGTAGTGCAAATATGAATGATTAACTGATGAATATCTTTGGCCCGTAGTGCAAAGATGAACAGGTGTTGAGATGAACATGACCGACTGGTGATACAAATGAATATCTTTGGCATGTAGTGCAAAGATGAATATTTGATTAAAGATGGTTATTGATTGTTGTTACAGGGATAAAATATTGATGATGGACTTTTAAATCTTAGAAAATAGTAGAACTCATTCTCTACTTGACTCTTCTAATGGTTTGTTGTTTCCGCTGCAGTTATTGATTTAAAACTTGTTGTCTATTATATTCTATTAGATTTGTCCCTGTTGAAGACTAACGATAATTCGTTCTGTATTATCTTAGTCATAATGTTCTTTACTGGGCTAGTTGAGCTCACCCTTTTCCTTTTTGTTCCATTTTTCTCAAGAGGCGAAAATATAGCGAGTACTAGTTAGGGTATGGAATGATGGTTCTAGAAGTTATTTTAGTAGTCCTCACCATTTTTGTGAAATAATGTATCAATAATTGCGATGAGGACTTATTTGAGTATGGATATTGTCTAGATGACAATATTTGTATTTAAACTCACAGTTCTTATGTTGTAACAGTAAAGATGTAGTTGTTTCTGTACCATGTATTTTGGCGACTTAGAATGGGTGTTGTATACCTATTTTGGGGGCGTCACAGTTGGTATCAGAGCTTAGGGATATGATCTCTGGTGGAGATCGGAGAATAGAACTAGGAGGGGAGAGACGAATAAATCCTTCGCTAGTGTGTCCTACCTAAGCTTATTTATTGGTCAGTCATAATATAGGGGTATTATGTGATTTGTTAATTTATTTAATTAACCCTTGTTTTATGGCAGTATTTGAGAATGTCGACTGAGAATATTAACAGTGGAGTAAATGAGACCGTGGAGACACCGGTGCTTACCAACGACGAGAACGTACAACAAGCTGGCAATGTTCCTCCTGTGAACAACACCAATGAGCAGATGATGAACGATGGAATGTTTAGAAGTTTTTTGCAATTCATGCAAAACTAGACGAGGGAGACTCGTGTTCAAAATACAGGAGGAAATGATAACAATTCACGGTTTGTCATAACCAAATAGTTCAAAGAATTGGGACCACCAGAATTTAAGGGAAAGCCGGATCCGATCATGACGGAAACGTGGGTCAAGCAAATTACCAAGATATTCGATGTCTTGGGATGCACGGAGGAACAGAAGGTTCCATTCACCACCTTTATATTCCGTGGAGAGGCAGACTACTGGTGGGAGTCTGTGAAACGTACCCATCCAGCCGCACTCAACATGTCTTGAGAGACATTTCAGAAACTGTTCAATGACAAGTACTTTTCTGAAAGTATTCGTCATATGAAGGAGGTAGAGTTTATTAGACTGGAGCAGAATAACGTGACGGTGTCTCAATACGAGGCGAAGTTTGCAGAGTTATCCAAGTTTGCACCTCATTTGGTGGAGAATAAGGAATGTATAACGAGGATGTTTCTGAGAGGTTTGAAACCCGGCATACGTCAATATCTCATTTCTCATAAATTTTCTCTCTATTCAGATGTTGTCAACAGAGCTCAATTATTAGAGCAAGATAACGAATACGGTCAACTGAGGGACCACAACCAGGATCATATCGGTGACAGCAGTCATCAGAACAATGATAACCAGCGAAGAAAGAAAAATACAGACAAGAACGGCAACCACTCTGGTGGTAATCGTGGCTATAAAAATAGAAGAAGCGAGTCGGGAGGAGATTTTAAAAAGAGGAGATTCAACAATGACAATACGAAGACGTCAGCACCAGCAGCAACTGGTTCCAAGGGAGGAGAACGACCACCGATTATATGCTATAAGTGCGGAAAAGAAGGACATATCAGCCCAAACTGTCCACAACAGTTTAGGGTATGTTATAATTGTGGAAAGGAAGGACATATCGCTCGAGATTGCACTGTAGCAAAACCAAGTCCAGCGGGGATGGTGACTCAAAAAGCTATCCCAGAAAAGATAAAGTCAACGGTTCCTGGAAGAGCGTTTGTCGTGACTGGTCAACATGCAAGGAACCCAAACGAGGTGATCACGGGTAAGCTAATCATAAATTCATGCGAAGTTTATACCTTATTAGATACGGGTTCTACCCATTCTTTTATCTCTCCTGCTTGTGCTCAACATTTAAACTTGACTCCAGAGAAGTTAGACTTTGATTTATCTGTGGAGACTCCGTTAGGAGAAACTTTCATCACATCCACTGTTTATAAATCTTGTTTGATCCAAGTTGGCACCATCACATTACCTGTTGACCTTATCTCTTTAAAGATACTTGCTTTTGATGTGATTTTAGGGATTGATTGGTTAACTACTCATCATGCCAAAATTGATTATTTTCATAAGGTTGTTAGTTTTCATATTCCTAACCAACCTGTTATACGAATTCAAGTAACTAAGCCATTAAAATCAATCACTGTTATATCAAGCCATAAAGCCATTCGTTTATTAAAAAACGGATGTCAAGCTTTCTTAGTCCATGTTATAGATTTGAATAAAGACACATCAAATTTGAATAATATTCCTGTTATTATTGACTTTCCTGACGTATTTCCTGAAGAACTTCCCGGTCTACCCCCGGAACGTGAAATTGAATTCTTTATTGATCTTGAACCTGGTACAAAGCTCATTTCTAAAACCCCATATCGAATGGCTCCTATTGAACTTCAGGAGTTAAAGGTCCAACTACAAGAGTTGTTGGACATCGGTTTCATTCGTCCTAGTACATCTCCTTGGGGTGCTCCTGTTTTATTTGTAAAGAAGAAAGACGGAAGTATGCGACTTTGTATTGATTACCGGGAATTAAACCATGTCACTATTAAGAATAGGTATCCGCTACCTCGTATTGATGATATGTTTGACCAGTTACAAGGAGCACAATTCTTTTCAATGATCGATCTTCGTTCTGGATATCATCAGCTGAAGGTTAAAACTAAGGATATTCCAAAGACTGCCTTCAGAACTCGGTACGGGCATTATAAATTCTTTGTCATATCTTTTGGATTGACTATTGCTCCTACGGCTTTCATGGATATGATGAACCGAGTATTTAAGGATTATTTAGATCAGTTCGTTGTTGTCTTTATTGATGACATCCTCATATATTCCATAAGCCGTGAAGATCATGAGCATCATTTAAAGCTGGTACTCCAAAGGCTGCGTGAAAATAAGTTATATGCTAAGTTGAAGAAATGCGAGTTCTGGCTTGAGGAAGTGGCATTCCTAGGGCACGTGGTGTCAAAACATGGAGTATCTATTGACCCGGCGAAGATTGAAGCAATACAAAGTTGGGAGCAACTAAAGACGGTGACCGAAGTACGTAGCTTTCTGGGCTTAGCTGGTTATTATCGGAGATTTGTGGAAGGGTTTTCTCGAATCGCTACCCCGTTAACTCAGCTGACTCAGAAAAATATCAAATTCGTATGGAGCGAGGAATGCAAGAAGAGTTTTCAAGAGCTTAAGAGGAGACTCATTTCGGCACCTGTTTTGACCATACCATCTGGTTCGGATGGATTTGTTATCTACAGCGATGCTTCAGGCAAAGGGCTAGGATGTGTTCTCATGCAACGTGGGAAAGTTATAGCCTATGCCTCACGACAACTTAAAGAATATGAGAGAAATTATCCTACTCATGATCTAGAGTTGGCAGCAGTCGTTTTCGCGCTAAAGATCTGGAGGCACTATCTATATGGGGAGAAAGTGGAGATTTATTCAGACCATAAAAGCCTCAAATATTTTTTCACTCAAAAAGAACTCAACATGAGGCAACGACGTTGGCTCGAGCTGTTGAAAGATTACGACCACACTATTCAATACCATCCTGGAAAAGTAAACGTGGTAGCTGACGCGTTGAGCAGAAGATCATATGCAGGAACGAGTGCGATGATGTCAAGTATACGTATAGAACCAACTTTAATTGATAAAGTTAAAGTTGCTCAAACCACAGACCCGGAGCTGATGCGTATGAAGAAGAAAGTGCAAGAAGGTGCTATTCCAGAAGCAAGAATCGATGAAAAAGGAATACTTCGAGTCCACTCCAGACTTTGTGTTCCTAACGATTCTGATTTGAAGTACAAGATCATGATGGAAGCACACAATACACCATTTGAAATCCATCCTGGAAGTACCAAAATGTATCGTGATCTTCGACATACATTTTGGTAGAATAATATGAAGAGAGAGATTGCAAAGTTTATCTCGAGGTGTTTAACTTATCAACGTGTAAAGACGGAACATCAAGTGCCAAAGGGTCCATTGCAACCAGTTGAGATTCCGAAATGGAAGTGGGAACACATTACCATGGATTTCGTTACGGGTCTTCCCACAGTTTCTCAAGGCATAAATGCTATTTGGGTTATTGTTGATAGATTAACCAAGTCTGCTCATTTCCTGTCGATACGAGAGACTTATTCCCTTGAACGTCTTGCTCGTATATACGTAGATGAGATTGTGAGACTGCATGGCATGCCAGTATCCATAGTTTCGGATCGTGACCCAAGATTCACTTCAAGATTTTGGGTTAGCTTGCAAAAAGCTATGGGCACAGATTTACGATTTAGTTCAGCATACTATCCTCAAACGGACGGACAATCAGAGAGGACTATTCAAACTCTTGAAGATCTATTAAGACTTTGTGTCCTAGATTTCAAAGGGAGTTGGGATAAATACCTACCATTGGTGGAATTCTCCTATAATAACAGTTATCAGGCAAGTATAAGTGTGGCCCCATTTGGAGTATTATATGGACGAAAGTGTCGCTCTCCAGTATGTTGGGATGAGGTGGGAGAAGCAACGTTGCTAGGACCAGAGCTGGTACGAATGACTACAGAGAAGATCCAAACGATTCGACAACGTATACAAATGGCACAGGATCGACAAAAGAGTTATGCGGATCTTCATCGAAAGGACGTGCAATTTGACATTGGGGATCATGTATTGTTGTGTGTGGCTCCATGGAAAGGAGTTACAAGATTTGGGAAGAGAGGAAAACTCAATCCACGATTTATTGGTCCATTTCAGATTCTTGACCGAGTAGGAAATGTGGCCTATAGACTCGCGTTACCTCCAAGTATGTCTCGTGTTCATAATATTTTTCATATATCTGTGTTACGTAAATATGTGAAAGACCCAGACCACGTTTGTAAGACCCTAACTTTTATAAATAAAGATGAATTTTCTATAAATATCATTTTTGAATATTATGGAGTTAATTTGATATAATGTTATAGTTGTGGGTAATATTTATAAATTTTGCAAAGTATGCAAGTTGTTATATAATATTTGATTGGTCGGGGAATATTCGTACAACGGCACAATCATTGGTGGACCCCACAACAGAATTATTGTCGGATTGAGAAAACGACAAAAATATTTTATTAAAAATAACGGCGGAAGTTTTACCATTGATACTATTGAACTACTCGGTAGTAAAAGTACAGTAATACGTGTGGTTGCATAATAGCACACGGTATTGATTATTAATGCTTATGTGAGAAGTCACTCAGTTTGATTCAATTATTGTCAGTTAATAATATGAATTATTTAGCGATAATGACGTTTTGTTTTATTCGTATTATTAACGTAATAAAACAGAAACATCTTTTTATATAAAATAAAATACTTTATTAAAGTTATTCTATAAATAGAATATATTATATTTTACTTAAAAGATTTTTCTTTAAATACGGACCGTCAGATTAAAGTAATCAATCTGGACCATTCATGGATTAGTTACTATGCATTCTATTTTTTTATAAATAGCAGCTCATTCCTTCATTATTTCTTACGAATTCACTGAACTCTAGAGAGAGAAACTATAGAGAGAGAGAGAGAAGAAGAGTATTCTGCTACTTAACTACTTCTTTATTTCAGCTCTTCTTTAAAGGTAAGGGGTGTTATTCTTTCTTATTCATGAAGAGAACTGTTGTTATTCCATTTCTTATTATTCTGTTGGAATAACCTGTATACGCGGTCTACCCT